>JAYESA010000010.1:123675610-124313110 GCA_036927795.1 Iris macrosiphon | reverse complement strand
TCTATATTCATAGATAGTTAGCTAGAGGGAGATAGTTGGGTATCTCAATACCTCGAGATACCCAAGGTATTGAGGTTAGTAAGGTAAGAGAGGTAAGATATTAAGGTAGCCTAATACTAGGTTATATGTATAGATATATATATGTATATATTGATATATATAGATAAGTATATATATATATATATAGCTAGCTAAGTTACCTAGAATTAGAGGGTAAGGTATCTCAATACCTTGAGATACCAAGGTATTGAGGTAAGATTGGGTATCGGGAATGAGGTATTTGTCTATGCACTAGGTTATATATATATATATATATATATATATATATATATATATATATATATATATATATATATATATAGTTAGATATATGTTATATATGTATGTATATATATATATATATATATATATATATATAGTTAGTTAGTGTTAGTAAGGGGTAAGGCTTGAGCGTCGGGGCAAGGTATTGAGTTTTAGCCTAGGATTAAGGTTAGAGTTGCTTTTATATATATAGTTATATATATTTATGCGTGCTAGTATATTTTTTACAGGGTATAGACGGGGCGTATAGCGTAGGTTGAGGTATCGGATACCGAGGGTATCCCGGTATCTCAAGGAGGCGAGTTTGAGGGTTTATTAGCTTAATGACCTAGTTTTGACCTAGAATTTTAGGGGCACCCTAGTTTGACCTAGAGTTGACCGTAGTTGACCCGGTTGATAGCCAAAGTCAACTTTTGACCTAGATTTATCCCAGGGTTGACTTTTTGGACCCAGAGTTGACTTTTTGGCCAGATTTTACCGGTTTGACCCGTTTGACCTAGAACAACCTTAAAAGCTTGTTTTTAGCTATTTTATATTTTTTTAACTCATTAGAAACCTGTTTAACCTTGCTTTTTGTAATAGGTCCTTGCGACACCAGTTCGGATCGCCAGTTGCTCAGGACACGTCAGGCGATTACATTCTCTGATAGTTTCTATTATCTGATGATTATTATTATTCAGCTTCTAGTATAGTATCATCTGATTTTTCTGGCATGACACGGACTGGTATTTCTGGATTCATTAACTTGTGACACGTATATTTCATGTTTCTGGCCTCTATTCTGGAATCACCTACTGGCATCACCTACAGGCATCACTACAGGCATCACTCATGTTTCTGGCTGGACTCATACTTGATTTACGTGTCGGGTCTTGGATTCACTTGTACTAGTCGGGTAGGGAAATACTCGAGTAGACATATAAACATTCCTATCTGGAATCACTGGAATCACCCCCTCTGGTCTAATCTGGAATGATAGCAGCCACACACCCAGTCTGCGGTAAGCCGTAATTACCCCTAGCCGTTTATATGTCGAAACATGTATTTCAAAGACACGAGTTCATTCTTTATAGTTTGGACTCTCTTGCATTTCTTGCTGGTCTCACTTACATGTTTCTGGACTTGCCTTATTATATGTACTCTTACTGGACTCACTACATGTTCTTGTGCACAGACTTGATCTTAGTTTAGATTTTTTGTATCTTGCAATCATTACTATCTTGCTTCTGATATTCATTCATCTTTACCATTATGCACCAGTGATATGTATATTTTCTTGTTTCATACTTTATTTTATTCTTCTTGCTACTTGCTACAACTGTTTTATAGTTTTTATCATTTAACTGGAACTGCTGTTAGAGGTGTACTTGCTCCAGTCCTGACTGGACATATTTTTCTAGAGTATCTGGAGGATTGGCATCCGACGTTTTATGGACCTCAGCCTGTCGATGGTGCAGACAGGGACCCTCTAGTTTAGGAGTGATTTTCGGGTTGGTAGCCGGGATCACTAAGACCCTTTTTGTTGTTTTTATTAGCCTTTGGTAACAGATTTGTCTCCGGTTTTTTGGATTGAGACCTTGTTTTGTATATGATTTTGGATATTTTTGTATTATTATTATTATTATTGTGGTTATTTTTAGCTGTAATTGTTTAGAATTTGTAGTTGTCAGATTTTTGTCTTATCTTATCGTGCTTAGATTCGTGATTGAGTACTTGTGTTATCATTATGATATTGCTGCTCCGTTTGGAGTTGAGATCTTGACAGGTTTATATATTGATTGCATGAGATTGTTAGCTAGATAGTAGACCTAGACAGCGTTCTACCGCCGATGTTGCGGCATAGGCTGGACGTACCCACGACTCATGCCCGATTTTTTGGGTGCGGGTCGTGACAAGTATGATCTCATAGTAAATCATGGAAGTCCTAAAAATTTAAGTTCCCTTTATTTTAATTACCAAAAATTCTAGAAAAATCTCCAAAAATCTAAAATAGCCTAAAAATAATTCTAAATAAATATTTATATAAGTAAATGTATCAAGAAATTTATTTTCTTATTAACTAAGAGAATACTCTAAAGAAATTTAACATCTATAATAAATATAATAATATAAAATATACATAAAATACCTATTTTGGGTGAGGGGGTTAAACGATATCCTCGAGCCACTCATCAGCATAGAGGATTCCCACTATCCTCTTAAACGGCCGAGGCTCCATCTTCTTGAAGTCCTGGATATTTTCAACCTTCGGTTGAGCGGCCTGCTATTATGGTTGTTAGACAACCCTCTCCATGGATGCTAAGGCAACCTGTTAGGTATTTTCTATTCCTGCCCTCAGCATTTCTGTTTGTTGCCTCTGAGCCTCTTTCTGAGTCTTTTGAGCCTCCATCATGCTTCTGAAGAGTTCATGCAATGGCTGAGGAGGAGGAGGAGGAAGACTCCCCGATCCAGCTGATGAGGCCTCCTGCGATGCAGATGGTGTGGGAAAAGCACCATTGGCTCTGGTACCGCGCATTCTAGTCTTTGGTAGCATTTTAAAAGGTTAAAATCAACAAGAATTCAATTGATATGGTATAAGATAAGGAATTATTCAAGAAGGACAATCAACTATGGAAGAGGTTTGATTGCATGAAAGAAAATAGTAAGGGTTAGCAAGTTGAGTATATGGGATCCCTAGTTGTGAAGTATTTTTCTATTCTTATTATATATATCCTATGGCAGGCTCGCAGTCGTACATCTAACTTGAGTACCACTACGAGTTCGCAACCTTGTGCAAAATCAGACCTGCTTGGAGCACCACTAAAAATGTGTCACGACCCGCACCCTAGATTTGGGCATGAGTCATGAGTACACCCAGTCGACGCTGCAATGTCGACGGTAGAACGCTGTACAACAAGCCACAAGTATAATCTACAACTCACAAAATATATACATCTCCACACTATACTCAATCATAGGCAATAGTTTAAATGAATACACCAAGATGATAATAAAATAATAGTCTTGATGCGAGTTCAAGGAATTTTCCTAAAAACTAAATATCCAAAGTAAAATATTCAAAATACTATAAAAAAATTGCCAGAGAATAATTCGGTCCAAAATAACTAAAAAAATCAACTAAAATCAACTACTACTAAACTATTTTATTGCAGACGGTATATGAACCGCTAACTCTCCCTGATCCTCCGGAAGGACAAGATCAGGCTCTTTTATGTCGCTAGCATATGGTCCATAATGTGTAAGGATTGCATCCTTATTGTAGTCACCTAAAATATTTATCTAGTCAGGAGAGAAACGAGTATATCACAGTAAAAAGAGTTCCAACATATGGTAGAAGCTATAAGACAATAAATAGTAAGGAATATATGATAGCAACAAACTGAACTTATAATAAGGCAACTAGAATAACCAATCCTAAAGTCCTGTCATGGCAAACATATAGTACAATATTTCCAAGCCACAAAAGAAATAAATATAATGTATGAAAGAACAGATGGGAACAACTACTCTAGGTGATTTGAAATACCTTGTTGATATGTGAACGACTAGGGGGGTAATATCCGACAAACCACACATGTTGTGCATGACTGTTATTATTCCAGAAAGACCATAAGATAGAAAGGGTAGTTCACACATCCATTAAATATTTCCCCTCCCCACAAGTACACATGGATTCCAAACCAGTCATGAAGAAATAATAATAGTCCAGAACAGTCACGTATCTCATAATAAGAATCCATCATACTAATCTGTGTAACAAGTGTCAAGAATCACATAATCAATACTAAGCATGCAATATAGAGACTATCAACCACTGAAAGTAATCACGAAAATATACTTGCCTGGGGTCCTTAGATGGTATGAATCAGAATCTAAGTCACAGTCCAAATAGCCTATGTATTACAATTTTACCATGTCAAAAGATAATTTATTTTAATTTATTTAATTCTGGAATAATTATTACAAAATCCTATTTTAATCTTATTATTTTGATTTTTAGGTTAATTCCTAAATTTGGTCAAAAGAAACTAAATTTTATCAACTCGAGACTTATGGCACGCAAATCGAGACGATATATTGACCAAAAAGTCAACTAACACAAAATTGACTTTCATGCATGATTTTTTATAGATTTTAGCTTAAAAAAAATTCTATAATTTATGGCTCGTCCGAATTCAAATTCGTTTGGAAATTATTGCACATACCAAAATTATATTTTGCAACGGTGGTTGATTGTTAACCTAGAAGTTCTACAGAATTAACAGTATCAAAATATTTCGTATAAAATCCTGGGAAAAATATATCTCAATTATCTTGACATTAGCTTTCTGAAACTTCAAACGGTTCATGATTCTGATTCCTGGTTCTCCCAAAATCGCAAAAACACCGAGACGCATATATTTTTGGATATGATGTAACGAATTTTCAAGAATTTAATATTCAGTATTTCATGAAACAATTTACATATTCAAATAACTAACCTCAATATGGTTCTAATGCAAGAAATTGGATCACGTTTGGAGTCCGGATCTATAAGTAAGGACTTCTGGAAGATGAAGGAAACCCTAGATGATAATTTCCCAAAATCGGCTAAAAGAAACCCTAGAAATTATAAACTAAATACTATATATATATAGGAGAGGGAGATCAGCCGTGTCTTGGAGTGCGCCATATGACAGCCATCCGCTGCTGCCCTTTCGGATTGAACGACCAGGGTTCAACCTGGCTTGGCTCAGCTGAGTCTGAGTCGGACAAGGACGCGGCTAGGCTCGCGGTCGGCTCAGTTGCACCAGCACCCAGGCTAACAGTCGTTGACAGACGGGCCCCGCCAGTTTGCTGCCGGAGGCTCACGGGTGGGCCCCGGTTGGCTGATTGGGCAGAATAATAAATTTTATGGGTTTTTTTAGAAAATAGTTTTTATTTCAGTTTTTCATAATTAACTCAAAATAAATGCTAAAAATAATCAAAAAAATTTCAGAAAATTCTAGAAAATATATTTGATTATTTAGAACCTAAAATAAAAGTATGGGATATTTTTAATTATATTTGATCCTAAAATAAATTCTTGAAAGTTATAGGAAATTAGTGTTACTAGTTTTTAATTAACTAAAAATTGTGGAAAAATAATCAGGTTCTATTTGTGTTACTAGTTTTTGCCATGACAGTAGAGGAGGCTAGTCATCAAGCAATAGACACATTGATCAAACCCTCTTCCCAAATAATATACACACATGTGCCATCCTACAGCTCATTTTTGATCTACCAACACCTCCTCCCTCTGCTCCTAGGTGAGCTTCTCATTTTCCCTTCTTATTTCGGTCACTAGAGTTTAATAGCAACTAAGTGTTATAGAAACAGCTCATAACTAGGTGTCTTAAGGAAGAAAATACTATTCACATAGGTTGCATGGAAGGAGGCACAAGAAACTTTAATGGTAAGTTTTCTATAAGCCCTAGAAGTATATAAGTACAAACCTAGAACTATATTATTGATGTTGTTAGATTTTAGAGGAAGTGGGTTTAATTATTTTAAATCTATTAACTATAAAATATAGCCTATAATTAATTAAACAAATTTGATAATATACTATGTACAGGACCTATACTCTTAGATTAAATTATCTTCTTAGAAAATATAAAAGATGAATAAATAAAATACCTTGAAGTCTAATTAAAAATATATTTAATAAATAAATAATTGTTAGGCATCTAATTTTAAGCGAAGTGCATGGATATCTTCTCAATTGTTTGGTTTGCATAATGCGAAGGCTAAGGCAAGTACTTGTTTAATGCTTTCATGTGAAATTATTTTATATTATGAAATTTTATCTATATATGATACATTTTTGTGTCTTGACTATTACACACATGAGAGTAGAGTGAGATATACATGTTCCCTTATTGTTGTTATTGTTATCGTTATCGTGATCGTGTTTTGTGATTGTGAGGTATGGATGTGAGAGAGGTACAGTTACTATGCACGTGGACCAGTCCCATCGTTGACATTTCTCCCATTTAAGGGGGCAAACCATTTCCTATCGTTTTTACCCAAGCCTTCCACGTGTAGGAAAGTTGTACTTCTTACGACACGAGCACTTACTACATATTATTGAGCTTTCTCAGTCTTAATCTTGTATGCTTCTTTTTGTCATCTGTTCTCCTTATCAAATGATTTATTGTACATCTCGTGCATGTTCCTATTGCTCATTGGTTCACATGTTTAGTGTCTTACTACTTTGTATTATACTTCTATTTTTCTGGCTTAGATTTGTACTTTACTCCAATCCTGACGGGATATGTTGACAATTTTAGGTGACTTGCTAACTTGCTCTTTGGACATTCGTTAGAGATAGAGATATTTTTGGAGGCCGATATTAGATGGTAGATAGATAAGATATTCCTTTGATATAAATTATTTAGCGGGTTTATTCTCGAGTATTATTTTGATGCTATTATTGAATTTGTAAATTGAATAGTTGTTGTGAATGAGCAAAGAGATATTATTTGTGATTAAAAGATTTAATTTGAATTTAAAGATTGATATTGAGGTCTAGACAGCGTACTACCGTCGATGTAGCGGCATAGGCTAAACTTGGCCACGCACACGTATCCCAAAAGTGGAAGGGGTCGTGACAACGTGTAAAATGGAAGAAAGACTTAAACTGTCAGAAATAATAGAGTCAGATTGAATGATGACCAATTGGAAATCATAATATTGTGTGTAAAGAGAAAAAGTAGGATGGTAAAGGTGTAATATTAGATAAGAGACTAATGTCAGAAGTCATAGGATGAGAAGCACCAGAGTTTAATATCTAAGAAGTAGACGTACCAAAATAGGTAGATGCAAAAGAGCCAGCAAATACATGCTGGCGTTGGAGCTGGACCTCTAATTGAGTAAGACGGTACTCAATATCTTCATATGTATGTGTGCTATCAACAATGTAATCCTGAGGTACAGGATAGCGAGTCGATAAAAAACTATTTGTATTTACCCGTTTAAAAAAATTAAAATTTAAAATATGGATGAAGTAGAAAACAATTATCCACTAAGGTCCACGATTCTGGAAATGAGAACAAATCACAATAGACCGTTACCGAGTATAGGAGGTGGTAGCAGGCTTCCCGCAATAAGTACATAAAAGACGAGAAGAGATTTAGGAGGTAGGATCACGAGTCTTCTCGAAAGTGGAAGTCGGAAGAGAATCTTGAAACTGGTCAGATAAATGGATCAATTTTTTTTTTCTTTTCTTTAGATAAATCTTAACTTTTTTTTTATGATAAGATAATACAAAAGAAAAATTCTTGAGATAAAATATTGCTTCATCCTATAAGGACAATCATAGACGCAATGACGGCTTGTGCAAAAAGCTACCAAGTCTTGCATAGATGATGAGAAGAATCCTGCTAGTGATGAAGAGAATCGTTTATGATTATTTGGAAATTGCTTACTCTCACGGATCCTTTTCTAGAATAAATTTGGCATCGGTTGCAACTCAAAAGCATATGATGAAGAGGGCATCAAACAAGAAGGAGCAGACATTCCAAACCAGCACATATGCGGAATCAAAATTAAGCGGAATCGAAATGCTTCGTGGGTGAGATTCTCTCGCACCCGCTTGACCGTCGTCACAATCCTGGTGCACTTTCGATCTGATATCTGCAGCGATCCGACGCCATCAACTAGAATTATGAAATTAGTTGAGATCAAAAAAGGAGATAATTTGACGTTGTGGCTCACGACAGCGGAGTGTCCGTGTCGGCTCTTTGAATGGTCTTAGAATTTATAAATGCTAGACTATGGTACCATTAAACAAATGAACAATATTAATTTTATTAACTGATTAATATAAAAATTCATTCAACTATAAATATAAATAGAAGGAGAACTGATCCATATCCATATAGTAGATAGGAATCTGAATTAAAATTAGAGAAGAAGTATAATCCTATGTCTATCTAATCTTAACAATTGAATTTATCTTTAACCTTGTTTTCCTTTTTAATATAGAGTTGTTACCAGAAGAATCTATTTTTCTCTTACCATAAGCCAAGTATTATTACCTTAATGTTGAAACAAAACCGAGTTAACTACAGAATTTTGGACCAGTGATATGTATTGCTTGTTGGTTCCAATATTATATTGTTCTTCTTTGTTTCCGATGGTTTCTTATCATTTCCTACTTTTTTTTCATGATTTTGTTGGAGTCCAATCTGAATTTTATGAATTTTGGAGTCCAAATATAGTCGATGATTTGATTTGATATAATTTAAAAATCAACATTAAATGTAAGATTTTGATTAGATTTCAAATTTATATTAAATATTTAATTTAACCATATTTGGATATCCATAATTGGTGTTGGACTATTTTAGGTGGAATAGGATTCTAAGATTTTCTATTTAGGAAATCATAACCTAAAATAGGATTTCTCATCCTATAAATATAGGAGGAGCGTGGAGGCACATAATATAGCACAAGTTGGAGATTTGGGGTATTTGTAAACCCCCAGACAAAAATATAGGATTATAGATTAAATTAGTATTATTCGGGATTAATTATTGTGGTTATAATTCACTACTTGATTTTTTTATTCAATTGTTATACTTTACCATTGTTTAAATATCTAGAGCACTATACTAGTTTTTGTCTTCCAACAAATTTTACACACTTGACCTAGACATACCAATCATAAATCCTGACCTTTGTGTCACTTGTATATGCACTCTCTGGTGCTTCATTATAATTTTATAATATTCGTACACATTTTCTAATTTTAAAATCAACTTTGCATCATTGTCCATTCCAATCGAAATTGGAGACACAATCTCGACCCGTTCCTTACAACCCAATATTTAGCAATAACCTATTCTGAGTCTTCTACGTCCATAATATTTGTGTCCCGTCCAATTTAAATCCTATGTACTACCAATTAATTAAAGAATACAGTTGACACTAATTTTAATTAAATTGGTGCAATAACATAACCTAAACCAAAACTAGACCCAACACCAACCAAAACCCCCATTTACACTCTTATGATTCATACAAAATACCCCACACCAATCCTCCTCTCTACAAAATACTAAACATCAATTTTGGCACACCAAATCCCATTTTCCACCCCTCTTTAATTTGAATTCAGCCATATATAGGAAAGAGTGTAAACCAATATGACTTTCCTACCTAGTACACATGCTGGCCCCAAAAATAGATAAATGACATCAATCCCACTCCCCATGATAGCCTTGACCGGATTCCAAGTTCCTCACTCCATTCTAGACTATAGGATCTCATCAAATCCATCACTACCCTTCATTTGAAATGCCCCATGCACATATATACATTGGTCGGCCCTAACTCTTCTATAAACCCTTTTCTTCAATTCAAACCTATCCCTCCTCTTCCTCATAGCCTCTCTCCTTCTCTCCTACCTTCTCCACCATCTGCAACCGCCCGTACGGCGACCTCTGACCAACCCCCCACCGTGGACAACAACCTCCACCACCACCTCAATTGTTACTATCTCCTCCATTTTGACCACCAACTACACCACCACCCGACCACCACCTTTATCCCCGACCACCTCCACGACTGCCTCCACCTCCACAGAGTCCCCCCTGACCGGCGGTCACTGCTTCCATGGCCATTAGTGCTACTGCTGCTACTGTTAAAGCCGTCGCTAATGCTGCTGTTCCTGCCATTTCTGTTGTCTTTCCGACCCCCTCCGACGAACCTTGACGACCGACGACCCCCCTCCCGATGACCGACGATACCACCCAGGGCTCCCCCGACCTTCGACGAACTCCCCCGCAGCGGGCCAGACCACCGATACTGCCTGCACGGCCGCCCCGAACCTACCCGCACGGACCCACTTCACAGCACCAACGCCCTATTTTTGCGTCATGATATCTCCCTTCTCGCTTGATCGAATCCCGAACCATCACCTCTGGTATACTTTTAACCCAACCCTCTTATAATGCCTTCAAGTAGAATAATTTAGCTTGCATTCTATTGCTAGTAATTGGAGGTCAAAATCGAAGAAAAAATTATTTTATAAAATATTGAAATTCTCCGATACGGAGTTGGTCCCATCAATCCAGACAACCTCGTTGCATACCGATTACACCGAAAAGCACATATCGTTAACGTGGACGTGTGGGCTTTCGCGAAACTTGATTTTGATGTGCGTACACACCGGAATCAATACATATCCGTCAAAAAGTACCGTATTGGCCTATTCTGATACTCGTCGAAATTTGTGTGTGCCTATCATTTTGTAACGAAAATTGCGCCATCGGATTCACAGCATTATGCTGGTCCTGTGACCCAAGTTTGGTTAGGTTCTGAGAACATTAACGAAATATCGTTTTGTGGGCCCTACGGTTCTACATGATAGGCAATTTTGTGATCGGCTCATCAGAATCTAGTTCTGGACAATCCATTCGGTTCGTATCATCGTTCTAGACTCATAGACACTAAGTTTGATGAATTTGGACAACTTTGTCTCTGGCACATTTTTTTGTGTAAGACGAGTCTACTTGTCGACTACGTGTTGACCAAAAACTGCATTTTTGCTCCTGTGTCCTAATTGGAGGTATGTATATGCTTTTCTGAGTATCACACTCATTCCGAAACTGTTGGTGATATTTGCGACAGCATCCGGGGATATCAGCTCCAGTTTTTATTGTTGCGCCACTACTTCCATGGCGAGTTCGTGTTCGAGTCTTTGCCTGGCTTCCAGGCAAGTATATCATGCCTTGTGGTACTGTTTAAAATTCAAGTTAATATTATATATTATGCTCTCTATATTATATAACTGTACACGTCCGAGAATGACTCGAGTGCAGTCAATGATGGCGTCGATGTTAGGATTTGTGTTTGACCTAGTGTCTAGTGGACGTACCCTAGGTGACAAAGTTATCATTATAACTCTGAGGCCTTGACACGTATCATTTCATGTCACAGAGTTAGTTTATGATAGGACACGAGTTTACACACACGACTGGCTATCGGTGCAAGTAGCTCGTGTGTTGGTACTTAGCATAGGTGTATTATTTTAGGTGACTTGCATTATAGTTACGAGATGTCCACGTCGCATTTTAGACTTGTATATTGGCATTGGGCGGGAAGGACGACTAGTAGGCATATAGGAAACCTACCTCCTTTATACAGATACTACATTCTTTGGAGTGATACAAATATATATATATTTATGCAGATACCGCATTCTTTGGAGTGTTTAACGTTATATCTGCAGATACCACGCTCTTCGGAGTATTGGATGTTGTGCATATACCACTCTCTAGAGAATGTTGGACATATTTACTTATGCAGATACCATGCTCCTCGGAGCGTTGGACGTTATTATATATGCATATTGCCCCAAGATGGGGGGTATATGTGGCATATACTAGCCAATCACGGCGATTGGTGAATTACGTCAGCATCTAGCCTACACTTTCCATACGCACTAAGTTGGTCTCAAATTGTATTCACTTAGGAGGATAGTTAACCCTGATTTACTTAACTCAGTATTTATATTATGGCATGTACTTTTTGTATCTTGTTACGTTCCTCTGAGGACCTGATTCCATTTCAGGTTATTTGTATAGTTTGTATGATGCTTGATCTAGTGGAGTGTAGACATCGTTACAGGTATCTTTATATTTTCAGTTATTACAGTAATGTACTACTTTATATTTTTAACTCTGCTTTTATAGCCTAGTATTTATAGGCCTATATTGTTGTTTTGGCCTATTAAAACGGATGTATTATTGGGCTGCAGACTGATAAAGCGCATCGTTCCTTCTTGAGATTTATTTACCATGGATTGAGATTTAATTTAGTTATTGTATGTTAGAATTAGATTTTAACTGGATCACTTAACCTTGGACAGCGTAAGTGTACTTCATCGGGCCCATTAAATTGAAAAGCCCTACGGAGTCGTACCAGCTAGCCATTGCCACGTGTCTGGTCCCATATAAATTGGGATTGGGTGTGACATAGTTTTATTGGTGGCCCATGTAGGTCAGAGCATATCGTTTCAGTTACGTTATTATACCAAACGAGCCTACAACTTAGGATTTATGTTGAATAAGATCTCAAACCATAACTGATTTTAAAACTCCTCTTGAATTCGATTGTCTCCCTTGGACTTCATTATTGTATTCGTTTCTTTACCATCGATATCATTATTATTGTTTCTCATATTCCTTATTTTGGAGAGATAGATGCTCACACACGGTGATTTCCTCCAGGAGCAGATCCTAGTCAAGATGGAAGAAGGTAAGATTGATGTAATATTTTATAAGAAGATGGTTATAGTAGGATAGGTTGATAAGTTCTTTTTTGTTTCTAGAGTTAGTATAGACTGTTGGCTTAAGAATTAGACATAGAAGTAGAGACTTAAAACTAGACCCTACCCTTACTTAAGGTAGCCATGATTTGATTCTAAGGCTCTAGAATAATTTGGGGAAGACATAGCTAGATACTAGGGTTAGTTGTAGCCCCATGATAATGATACAAGGAATTAGTTGTAGTCTTATGGTAGTGATACAAGGAACGCAATTATGAACTTGACAAGACAGAATTTTATACTCACATCTAGAAGAAGATTATCGGGTACTAATAAAAATAGGGTATGAAATAACACTTTAGGTAGCAAACCATAGTGGTTAATCCCTAGTAGCCTTGTGACTTACAGTACTAAACCTAGAAATTTTTCCACCCTTTAGATAATGATTATTATATGACTAAGCTAAAACAGATAGGTAGATTGCTAGACGTAGATTGCTAGACCTAATTTTGGATAATGAGATAACTTGCGTACTACAGTATAGCTTTCAAATTAGATTAGTTGTACTCAATTTATTTGGGTTGTCAGTGTCTATTAGGCTCCTGGTTTCACCATTGATAACTTGATTAGTTGAGCTAGAATCTGAAATAGAGCAATTAGATTGAAGGATGAGAGTATCGATAGATGTTATAGCCTTGAGTTGGATATCGTGAACTACCTATAATGGATGGTTAGTTATAAACAAGATAGTACCCATGTAGTTTGGATGAAGGATACGCATGGAGTAAACTAAGAGAAACCTCAAGTTTGAGGCAAAAAGGTTGAGTGGCAACAAGATGATATTCGCAACAAGTACATGACCTTGAGTTTTTTTAAAATTAAGAGAAGGACATAAACCAGAGACAAAGACGTTGGTTCGAGGTGATAATAGACTTTGAGATTTAGTTACAGTACTATCGGGAAAGGCTAACGTGGTAGATGACGCATTAAGCAGGAGGCCCATGGCATTCTTTTTGACTACCCAGCAACACCTATTGAGAGATCTAGAGAAGTTGGCTATAGAGGTCATTATGTCCGGAGCAGACGGATAGTTTTCAAGTTTTCAGGAAAATCGACATTGGTTGAGAGGATCAAGGCTGCCTTGCCAACAGATGCCAAATTTTAGAGAGTTCGACAGAGGATAGAGGCCGAAATGTAGACATGATTGTGCATACACATGGACGGGACTTTGAGATGTGGAGATCGTCTCTATGTTTCGATCGGAGAACTTCGTCCGGAGCTGATACTGGAGGTGCATAGTTTGGCATACTCTATTTATCCAGAAGGCACAAAGATGTACAGAGACTTAAGACAGTACTATTGGTGGCATGGAATGAAGAAGAAGATAGCCTGCTTTGTGGCAAAGTGCCTAGTGTGTCAGCAGGTCAAGGCTGAGCATCAGAGGTCTGTAGGTTTACTTAATCCACTCCCGATACCTGAGTGAAAATGGGAGTACATCACAATGGACTTCATTACGGGCTTTCCGAGGAGTCACAGTGGTTGCAATGTTGTATGGGTGATCGTGGATCGACTCACCAAGTTCGCTCATTCTTTACCTTTCAGAGTTGCACAGTCTATAGAGGTCTTAACAGATATGTATATAAGGGAGATGGTGCGATTGCATGGAGTGCCTGTCAGTATAGTGTCTGACAGAGATACGAGGTTCACATCTTACTTTTGATGGAGTTTAGAGTTAAACACAAGATCAACGTACTAGAAAGATATTATGGAGGTGTATAGGAAACAAATGATAAGGGAAATATATTAGAGTCACGTAACCCAAGGACGAAAATTTTTAATGTAGACCTGAGGGATAAAATTATAGTATTTATAAATTGTAATGCTTTTAGAATTTTTAGGATTTAGCACAGGTAGAAATTGCCGATCAGCCTTGAAGTGCTACAAATTTCAAGGAACAAAATACAGGTTTAGATCACATACTGACTCATTGGTCAATCGGTAGATGATTACCACTAGACTCTTAGGTTATATATTGACACATGAGTATGGTATGTAAATGGAAGATAGAAGTCTGATAGGAATGATAGCTGAATATTGAAGTTTACACATAAACTGCTTAGGGATAGAGATTTAGATTTTTGATTAATAAGACATGAGCTTGCTGAACCTAATCCTTAGTAGTAGGTGTTATTATGGGAACCAATATCCAATTTGCCCTAGTCGATGAATTTTAGGAATCGTATTCTTGTTATTGTATTTGTTATATTTTATTCTAGGGTATTTAGAATGATTGAATAGATATTTATTACGTAATTTCTATATATCCTTATTACTATGTACGTATTGAGTAGAGACTTATGTGGTATTCCATTCCATATATTTCTCCTAGAAATTGTTTGAGTTGAGCTTCTAGACTAGGTATGACTGACTAACTAGATTAGACTTGTTGTTGCTAAGACTGATTATAAAAAGTTAGGTTGCATGATTCCATTGTGGATGCTATAGGATGATGACGTTATACCTAGGAAAGAATGTTAAGATATTAACCGTCTTAGTTACAAAAAAATAAATTTAGATAATACATAAGTAGCCTTGAGAATTTTGTGCTTATAGAATTTTAGTGCCTAACCCCTGCAGTCCTTTTAGAGTAAAAGAATGACATTATTTTCTTTATAGATATTAGAAGTTTCAAACTTAGATTGTGTCGCAACATCCTTGAGTATCCTGAGTTTATATGTGGTAATTTTTGGGATGATGAATAGCATGATGACAATGATGAGACAGTTCATGATGATGAAAAGATGTTCAGAGGACCAAATGCCTTAGATGATTAGACTGTACATATGCGGCAGTTTAAGGTAAAGAGAGTAGAGTAGGTCTAAGTACCAAGTTGTGTTTATATATTTACAGATACATGAAGTTTGTTGTTGGGGAGATGGAGTTTGAATTTCGAGAACGAAATTTTCTAAGATGGATAGATTATAAATACCCAGACCAAAATATAGGATTATGGATTAAATTATTATTATTCGGGATTAATTATTGGGGTTATAATTTACTACTATGATTTTTTTATTCAATTATTATACTTTACCGTTGTTTAAATATCTAGAGCACTACACTAGTTTTTGCCTTCCAACAAATTCCACACACTTGACCTAGATGTACCAATCTTAAATCTTGACCTTTGTGTCACTTGTATATACACTCTTTGGTGCTTTATTTTAATTTTACAATATTCATGCACATTTTCTAATTTTAAATTCAACTTTGCATCATCGCCCGTTCCAATCAAAATTGGAGACACAATCTTGACCCGTTCCTTGCAACCCAATATTTAGCAATAACCTATTCCGAGTCTTCAACGTCCATGATACTTGTGTCCCACCCAATTTAAATTCTATGCACTGCCAATTAATAAAGAACACCATTGACACTAATTTTAATTAACTTGGTGCAATGACTCAACCTAACCCAAAACTAGACCCAACACCAACCCAAACCCCCATTCTCTATAAAATAGTAAACATCAATTTTGGCACACCAAATCCTATTTTTCTACCACTCTTTAATTTGAATTCAGCCATGTATAGGAAAAGGTGTAAACCAATGTGACTTTCCTACCTAGTACACATGATGGCCCCAAAAATAGATAAATGACCCATGATAGCCTTGACCGGATTCCAAGGTCCTCATTTCATTCTAGACTATAGGATCTCACCAAATCTATCACCACCCTTGATTTGAAATGCCCCATGCACATATATGCATTGGTCGGCCCTAACTTTTCTATAAACCCTCTTCTTCAATTCAAACCTATCCCTCCTCTTCCTCATAGCCTCTCTCCTTCTCTCCTACCTTCTCCACCATCTGCAACCGCCCATACGGCCACCTCAGACCAACCCCCCACTGCAAACAACAACCTCCACCACCACCGTAGCTGTTACTATCTCCTCCATTTCGACCACCAACTACACCACCACCCGACCACCACCATTATCCCCGACCACCTCCACGACCGCCTCCACCTCCATCGAGTCCCCCCTTGACTCCCTAGGTCGGCGGTCATCGCACCCATGGCCATTAGTGCCATTGCTACTGTTCCTGCCATTTCTGCTATATTTTTGACCCCCTCCGGCGAACCATGATGATCGACGACCTCCCCCTTCGACGACCGACAATACCCCCCAGGGCTCCCCCGACCTTCGACGAACTCCCACGTAGTGGGCCAGACCATCGATAATGCCTGCACGGCCGTCACGAAACTACTCGCGCGAACCCACTTCACAACACCAACACCCCGTCTTTGAGTCATGATATCTTCCTTCTCACTTAATCGAATCCCGAACCATCACCTCTTGTAATGCCTTCAAGTAGAATAATTTATCTTGCATTCTATTGTTAGTAATTGGAGTTCCAAATCGAAGAATAAACTGTTTTATAAAATATTAAAATTCTCCGATACGGTCCGTCAATCCGGGCAACCTCGTCGCGTACCGATTGTACCAAAAGGCGTGTATTGTCAACATGGACGTATAGGCTTTCGCGAAACTTGATTTGGATGGGTGTGCACACCAGAATCAACGTATATCCATCGAAAAGTACCATATCAGCCTGTTCTGACACTCATCCAAAATTTGTGTGTGTCTGTCATGTCATAACGAAACTTACACCATCGAATTTATAGCATTACGCTGGTCCTGTGACCAAAGTTTGGTTTGATTCTGATAACGTTGATGAAACGTTGTTTTGTAGGCCCCACGGTTCCATATGACGGGCGATTTTATGATCGACTCATCGGAATCCAGTTTTGGATGTTCTATTGGGTTCATATCATCGTTCTTGACTCGTAGATACTAAGTTTGACGAATATTAAGAACTTTGTCTCTGGCACATTTTTTGATGCAAGACTGGTCCACTTATGGATCCCGTGTTGACTAGAAACTGCATTTTTGCCCCTGTGTCCAAATTGGACGTATGTATATGCTTTTATGAGTATCTCACTCATTCCGTAACTGTTGGTAATATTTGTGACAGCCTCTAGGGATATCAGCTCTAGTTTTTATTGCTGTGCTGCTACTTCCATAACGAGTTCGTGTTCGTATCTTTGCCTGGCTTCCAGGCAAGTATACCTTGCCTTATTGAACTGTTTAAAATTCAAGTTAATATTATATATTATTCTCTCTATATTATATAACTGTGCGCGTCCGAGAATGACTCGAGTACAGTCGACGATGGCGTCGACGTTAGGACTTGTATTTGACCTAGCGTCTAGTGGACGTACCTTATGTGATGGAGTTATCATTATAACTCTGAGGCCTTGACACGTATCATTTTACGTCACAGAGTGAGTTCATGATAGGATACGAGTTTACGCACACGACTGGCCATTGGTGCGAGTAGCTCGTGTGTTGGTACTTAGCATAGGTGTATTATTTTAGGTGACTTGCATTATAGTTACTAGATGTCCACGTCGCGTTTCAGACTTGTATATTAGCATTGGGCGGGGAGGACGACTAATAGGCATATGGGACACCAACCTCCTTTATAAATATACCGCATTCTTCAGAGTAATGAAGACGTATATATTTCTGTAGATACTGCATTCTTTGGAGTGTTGGACGTTACATGTGCAAATACCACGCTCTTCGGAGTATTGGACGTTTTGCAGATACCACTCTCTAGAGAATGTTGGACGTATTTACTTATGCAGATACCATGCTCCTCAGAGCGTTGGACGTTATTATATATGCAGATTGCCTCAAGGTGGGGGGCATATGTAGCATATACTAGCCAGTCACGACGATTGGGGAATTACGTCAGCATATGTCTAGCCTACACTTCCCATACGCACTAAGTTAGCCTCAAATTACATTCACTTAGGAGGATAGTTCACCCTCATTTACTTTACTCAGTATTTACATTATGGCATATACTTTTTATATCTTATTACATCCCTCTGAGGACCTGGTTCCCTTCCAAGTTATTTGTGTAGTTTGTATGATGCTTGATCTTGTAGCGTGTGGACATCGTTGAATGGTATCTTTATATTGTCAGCTATTACAGTCATGTACTACTTTTCCTTTTTTATTCTGATTTTATAGCCTAGTATTTATAGGCCTATATTGTCCTTTTGGCCTATTCGAATGGATGTATTATTGGGCTGTAGACTGATGATGGTATCGTTCCTTCTTGAGATTTATTTACCATGGATTGAGATTTAATTTAGTTGTGATTGAGATTTAATTTAGTTGTTGCATGTTAGAATTAGATTTTAACAGGATTACTTAACCTTGGACAGCGTAAGTGCACTTCATCGGTCCCATTAAATTGGAAAGCCCTACGGAGTCATACCAGCTGGCCATTGCCACGTGTCTGGTCCCATACGTTTTGGTACTGGGGCGTGACAGTATTCGCCCACAGAAAATCTTAGAGAAAGTTCGTGCTTTGCTCTTAGGACTTGTCATCCACAAAAGAAGAAAAAAGAAGATCTAATCGAGAAGTCGTCGCCTTCGCTCAGGAAGATTGCTACGGGTTGGTGATTTATTTTAATTATAATCTTTTTTTTCTTCTTGAGTATGGTGCGGGGGTTGAATCTATTAGGGCAAAGGGTTTAATATTGATTCTATCAATCTTATAATTTTACCTTAGTATATAGGTTAAAATTTGTCCAGGTGACGTAGTCACCGCCATATACTTTTCTTTATCTGTGCTTGGGATTCTTAGACAGGGGTTGGTTATCTCAGGTGGGTTGGCATAAAGTTTATGTTGCAGGCACTCTCAGATACGGTGTAGTAATGCTTACAGGACGTGTCTGATTCCTAACATCTGGTATCAGAGCTACTGGTTTTGATTCTGGCAAATATGTCTACGGAGCATATGAACACTCGTATGATCACCCTCACAGGGGAGAATTAGGCGATTTAGAAGCCAAGGATGGAGGATCTACTCTAGTGCAAGGACTTGCATGGTCCGTTGGATGGTGATAACACTAAGCCATCAGACAAAGCTGCTGAAGACTAGAAACGACTGGATCGAAAGGCCGTTGGATTCATCCACTAATGGATGGACGACTCGGTATTTTACCATATGTCCATAGAAAGTTTGGTAAAAGCATTATGGGAGAAGCTACATTCGTTGTACGAAAGGAAGACGACTGGCAATAAGGCGATTATGTTTCGCCAACTCGTCAACTCCAAGTACACGAAGGGTGCCCAGTGGCACAACAACTGAACGAGATTCAAGGTATTATCAATCAGCTATCTACGATGACGATGGTGATTGATGAAGAGCTTCAGGCCCTTCTGCTTTTGAGTTCTCTACTGAAAAGCTGTGAGACGTTGGTGGTGTCGGTGAGCAACTCCACGCCTGGTGGAGTTTTCACGATGGAGACAGTCAAAAGAAGCTTGTTGAATGAGGAGATCTGGCGTAAGCAACTAGAATCGTCATAGGAGTCCACTTTGGTGGTTTCCTACGGGAAGGGAAGTCCCAAGTCATAGGCGAGAACATGGGGGAGTTCTCAAGATCTTGCGACTGTGGACCACGAGGAGGGATGCTATCACTGGGGCAAAATGGGTCATATAAAGAGAAACTGCAAGAAGCTCAAAGCTAAGAAGGCAAAAGGTAAGGATGATCAAGAGGATCTAACGGTTATGGAAGATCTCATCATCGCAGTAACGGATGCAGAGGAACCTTGTGGCATATGTCATGATGGCGATTAGTTCTTGGACACAGAAGCATCGTATCATGCCATTCCATATAGGAAGATCTTTACATCATACCCCGATGGCATGTTTGGACGTGTGAAGATGGGCAACAAGGGGATGGCGGCAGTTGTAGGCATTAGTGATGTACACTTGACAACGGAGCTTGGTGAGAAGCTCGTTCTCAAGGATGTGTGACATGTACCAAGTTTGCACTATAACTTGGTTTCGGTAGGGAGGCTAGCGGATGATGGTTGTCGCAGTTTATTTGGGGACAAAGATTGGATGCTCATGAAGGGTTCCCAACAGCTTGTTTGAGGAGATTTATGTTATGGCGTATCAAGCCGTTGAGTTCTACAGGCAGGCCATAGATATCAGATGGAGGCTTGAGGGATATTCGACAGGAGTTGGATCATCGAGAACTTGTTGATGAGGGGCTTCAGCATACTTTAAGGATTACGGAGGATTCGGTTTGTTGAGACAAAGCAACAAATGGTGATACGCCAAAGATTGAGGGTCAGTATATTGGTCCCATGATAACTGGTCGATCTCTAGGTGGGGGTTGCTTCACGAATCCAGTTTTGGCGACGGATGGTTTGCTAAATCTTTATGGAGCGGCATTGGTTTCAGCAGTTCGAGGCCAGGAAGGAGGTTAAGGTCTGCAGCAAACTCAATCTGAGGTGGGAGCGTCACCATTCACACAGTTATGGGGGAGATGTGGGTCATTGATGATATATAAAGTACGTTTTGTTTTGCTCGAGGAAGCATGTGTATGCGGGAGCTTCAAGTTCAAAACAGAGGTGGACAGATTCGGGAGTTCGAATCTTGGGATAATCATACCGTCCGCTTGGTTGGGCCAGCCATGGGTGAAGAATCTCGTTGGAATGTTAACACGTTTCGGTGGAAGAGGAAGTCGGGGACAGGCAACCAAGACTTGCGGTGAGGCTGATAGTCAGGGACTTTGGTCTCAGCTGTATCATTTATGTCGGCAGGATCCTAATGGTAAAGAAGGTGTTACGCGTGGCAGCTAGCTTTGACATGACGGTCGAGGAGTTAGAGACGAATAAAGATACAAAGCAACTAGGGGATCGGAGATCGGTACCATGGGGGCAGGAACTATGTCGCGGGTGGACATGCATGGAGTCCAGTTGAGAAGCCATGGGCTCAATACCCTCTCATTAGACCGAAAGGGGTGATTGTTGGGATCCAGTCTGAATTTGGTAAATTTTGGAGCCCAAATAAGGCCAAAGATTTAATTTGATATAATTTGGAAATCTACATTAAATATCCCTTCAGGAGTTCAAACTTAGACTTTCAAAGGCTCACTAGGAGTATCGCTCGACCGAGGTAAATCATCGCTAAGTTGGGTGGATACGATAAAATTCTTTGCTTAGCCAGCACACTTAAAATATGGACAATACATGCTAGTCGCTAGGTGAATCACCCCTTGTATGCTAATAAAGAATACAATGTACCTTGCTAAAGAAATAATCCTATTTTGTATCGCTTGTGTTAGAACATAAAAATAAAATTTGGCTTATAACTTGGACCCTCGCGTGCTACCTTTTCCTTGTCCAAGTAGACCCTGCTATGCCTCGAGTAGATCATCATAAACTCTTTGTAGTGCACTGCTTTACTTGTATATACTACACGTCCCTAGATTATAATCCTTGGTATATCCATGTACGGTTGTACTCCTCGCACTACCCCCTAGACCGTGTTAACGTAAATGCTTATGTTTCACATAAATGCATGCTTGCATGCTTATATTGTAGTTTGTACTTGTTGCCTCATTTTAATGCTTGTCACATAATTTATGCCACGACCCCGTAACACTACCTTGTCTTGTATTCATCTAAGTTTCCTGAAAGACTATTGAATCATCGTTCTGTGCAAGTATGAACCATAAAGTACTCGGGACCGTTAGGTCGCCATCCCGAACCAGGAGATTTGTACCATGTTAATAATCTAAAATCATAGCTCGTGGAGCAATATTCATCCCATACTGAATTAAATGGCTTGAGGATTCAATATATATTAATGAACAATCCTGCCTTGAACTTGTACTTGATATATCCTGACTTGTTCCTGTACCTGTACCAAACAAAAGGCCCGAAAGATTAGAGACTTGCATGGTCACGGACAACTTGGTTCACAAGGGAGATCTTTATATCTCGTTTCGCGAATGGTCTTCGGGGCATCGGGGGCGATCCAACTGGTCGGAACCTCCTAACTGTAGTCGCCTGAGTCGGACGGGATGTGTGCAATGCCCCTTGTTCCTTCTTGCACACCATTCCACCCTGAGACTACACCGTCCTCTATAGGGTCGTGCCTGTTACCTCATGTTCATATACATAAGTCATCCTTGCTTAGCGATAATCCGCGTACGAGTCATTGCATTGCATCCAGTAATCTGAAACACCTGAAAAATATATACATGATTCAAACAACCTAAGAAATCTATTGTAATACACCTGAGTAATCCGTATAACTCGTGCTCCTGAAATAGAACCTCGGTCATGACACACGTGTTTGCTTATGCAATTTGATTAGATTTTATTATATATATTCATGCTTGGTTTAACTTGGTTTTTCTTGGACAAGAAAGAACAAGTGGTAAGTTGGTAAGTCTCGTCATGTTACTCTTAAATCGTATGACGTACTGCCACACGATTTAGGCTTATACATTATACTATAAAACTGATCCTAAGGCAAAACTAGAAAGATAACTTAATAGATGGTGTACGAAACCTTTATAATGTGTTGGGATTTGTCGAGCGGATAAGAAGCCTCCCCACCAGTGCATTCATGTACTGATAACCCACCAGATTTCTTTCATGCCAGCTAAGGCATAGAGTTCGCTCTGGAGCCTTGGAACATTGCATCCGGAACTGAAGCACATCTATAAGATATAATATTGTAATATCGCCTATGTATCGTTCCACAAATATAGCCACTTGGCACACTTTTACTGTTTCGAGAGAGAGGGCTTGAACAACTTATAACCTCGGCTTATCGCCGCTTGTAATACTTGTTCAATATCAATAAAGAGCTTGTTTTGATAGTTGGTTTGAATGATTGAGTTTGTCTTGAATAAGTGATAAGGCTTATATCGAATAGGGATTCAAGAAAATAAAATCGATATCTTGGTCAAGAAAACTTGTCGAAAACTTGATGGATCGTCTGAACGATTTTAAATTGAATCAAATAGATTAAACTTGAGTAGAATATCGCTCGAATAGATGTTAGTCTGAGAATGAATATTGTGGTTCAATGAAAGAGGCAAGCGATAATAGATTTGACCTAGAGTTTGGAAGAATGATCTTGAATCTAATTCGAAAAGATAACCTTCGAAATTAGTCCCGATCGAGAACGATTATCCTACGGGAGCGCCAGTGTGGTAATTTCACGTATGGCGGGGATAATCGAATTCACGAAAACATGCTCGATGATTATTCAAACAAAGTCGAGGAATAGAACGTGTCAAAATTGGATAGACATTGGCTTGAATATTTAAACTTAGTTGTTTGAGGAATGCTAGAAGTAGACTATGGAATTATCGAACGATAACATTGAAGTTAGATGATTTGGCTAGACGAATTATGATCATGACATAAAAGGACATGACTTGATGGATTTTATATATAACTTAGATGGAGCAAAGTGAAATGATAAGGTGTCTTGATCGTTTCAATGATGACCATAACGTTCAACGTTCTTATCTTTTGTGGGCGTAATTCTATGCTCATATATGTGTCATGTCCATATTAGAACGATTATCCAGCGGGAGCGTTGGCGTGGTGATCTCACGTCTAACGAGGGTGATCGAACTTACGAAAGATCGGAGTGTGACAACTGATGGATAGTCTTAACTTGTGGTTTGACACGATAAGAAGAATTTGATCATGCAAGTGATTAGGAAGTATTTTAAGGATAAGTTAGTCTAGAATCTGGAGTAAATCATGCTTGATGGTTTCGTGAACGGATATATGAATTTTGTTGGACGACTTGGAGTTATAATCAAGGATTTAGAATTGAATCATGGCTTGGTGATCTAGACTAGAATGGATATATGGGTTCTATCAAACATGCTAGAGGAGATAGACAATGTGAATTGCTAGACTTTTCATGCATCTTGGATATATCATGGATTTGACTAAACAGACTCCAACCATGTACAAACAGACGTGTTAATGTAAGTAGGGTGATCTATGCTCGATGTTTAACAATCTGAGTGAAACGAGCTTGGGTAGAATATTTTGTGCAAATGAACAATGGTTTGGCCTTAAGAATTGGGACGAGCATCGTACGACGAATTTGAATGATAAATAGTATGGTTGAACTTTTACCTATGACCTTGTGAGCCGACTTAGTAATTAGGCAAATAACCCTGTACCAAATGAAAGAACTTGTGTGACCGATCTTAGTATATTGCTTGAACAAGCAATAGAACTGGGGCATCAAGACTTAGTGTTAGACTTGGAACGGTAAGTGTGTGCTATGTTTGACGCAAGAAGAATGTACAATAGGACATGGACGCTAGTCGGTTGATCGGATAGATCGTGCTTAATGGCAGTGCAATGCTTGAGCTGATTGGGATTGGAATGACTTAGATTTTGGTTGACCCTGTTGGAGGTATCATCATGATTCATAAGACGAGAACCCTTAAAAATTTTGCAAGTAGCTTGTCAGACTTTACTATCACTAAGTTTGGTTGAATGTATATGTTTGAGGGATGCCTTGAACGTGTACACGATCCAAGACCCTGTGATCTGTTGAACTCGAGTTCAAAGACTTCGCTATGACTAAGTTAGTTGACATGCATATGTTTGAGGGATGCTTTGAATATGTACGTGATCCAGACTAACGATATGTTGATCTCGAATGCTAGTGCAAGTGAATATGTTAGATTCGCATGAACAAGTATAACGATTTGGATAAGTTTGCCTCAGCCTTCGATCATCATTCAAGATGGATTATAACGTACCTTATGTTAAGCTATATGTTTTACGCTAAGATGCAATAGAGACCGAGTCAGAGCTTGGATTGAATGATAGTGTCATTCAATGAGACCGACCCAACATATATGCGATATGGTATAAGGAACGAGTAGAAAATTATGTTCGAATGGATCTAAAGGTACCGATTGCTATGCTTGAGATAGATTCGATAGTGTGATAGAATGGTTTGCTAAGGAAGTCTCAAGGACGAGACTTTTTCTGAGTAGTATATAAAATAATGACATATTTCATTCAAACAGACAACCAATTCAAATGGCGCAAGTGCAATGACCCGACCCGCTTTGCTCAGTGAGAAGACTCGTTTGAGGAAAAGGATTTCCAGACTTAGCCCTTCAGGAGTTCTGACTTAGACTTTCAAAGCCTCGATCAGAGTATCGCTCATCCAAGGCGAACCATCACTAAGGTGGGTGGCTACGATAAACTTGTCTTTGCTTAGCCAGCACACTTAAAATATAGATAATACATGCTAGTCGCTAGGTGAATCACCCCTTTTATGCTAATAAAGAATACAATACACCTAGCTAAGGGAATAATCCCATCTTGTATTGCTTGTATTAGAACATGAAAATAAAATTTGGCTTATAACTTGGACCCTCGCATGCTACCTATGCCTTGTGCAAGTAGACCCCACGATGTCTCGAGTAGAACATCATATACTATTCGTAGTATACTGTTTCACTTGTTTACACTGCACACCCCTAGATTATGTCGCTCAGTATGTCCATGTACGATTTCACTCCTCGTACTACCCCCTAGACCATGCTAACGTAAATGCTTATATTTCACATAAATGCATGATTTCCTGCTTATATTGTAGTTTGTACTTGTTTTCTCATTTCAATGCTTGTCACATAATTTATGCCACGACCACGGTAACACTACCTTGTCTTGCATTCATCTAAGTTTCCTGGAAGACTATCGAATAGTTATTCCATAAAAGTACGAACCTAAAAGTATTCGGGACTATTAGGTCACCAAGGCAGTTTTCGAACCAGGGAATTTACACCATGTCAATAATCCAAGAATCATATCTCATGGAGGAATACTTATCCTATACTGAATTAAATAGCTCAGGGACTCGATATATATTTGTGAACAATCCTGCCTTGAACTTGTACCTGATATATCCTGACTTGTTCATGTACCTGTACTAAACAAAATGCCCGGAAGATTAGAGACTTGCATGGTCACAGACAATTTGGTTCACAAGGGAGATCTTCGGATCTCGTTCCGTAGACGGTCTCCGGGGCATCGGGGGTGATCCAACCTGTCAGAACCTTCTGACTGTAGTCGTCTGCGTCGGGCGAGATCTGTGCAATGCCCCTTGTTCCTTCTTTCAGACCATTCTACCCTGAGACCATACCTTCCTCTATGGCGTCGTACTAGTGACCTCATGTTCATATAGATAAGTCATCCTCGCTTAGCGATAATCCGTGTGCGAGTCATTGCATTACATCCAGTAATCTGAAATACTTAAACAATTATGAGTATAAGATATCTATACATGATTTGAACAACATGAGCAATCCATTGCATTACACCGGAGTAATCAGTATAACTCATACTCCTGAAATAGAACCTCACTCATGACACTCGTGTTTGTTTATGCAATTTGATTAGATATCATTATATATATCCGTGCTTTCTTTAACTTTATTTTTCTTGGACAGGGAAGGATAAATGGTAAGGTTATAAGTCTCACCATATTATTCTTATATCACACGGTGCACTGCCACACGAGTTAGGCTTGTACATTATGCCATTAAACTAATCCTAAGGTGAAAATAGAAAGATAACTTAATATATGGTGCACAAAATCTTTATAACATGTTTGAATTTATCGAACTAGCGAGAAGCCTCTCCACCAGTGCATTCATGTACTGATAACCCACCAGATTTCTTGCAGGGTGCGGGATAACCTCGTTCTGTGCAGAAACCCCCTTCGTGCGAGCTAATGCATGGAGTTCGCTCTGGAGCCTTGGAACGTTGCGTTCGGAACTGAAGCAAAAATTCAAGATATAATATTGGAACATCGTCTATGTATCATTCCATAAATGTAGCCACTTGGTACACTTTTACTGTTTTAAGAGAGAGGGCTTTAGCGACTTTTAACCTCGGCCTAGCACTGCTTGTAATACTGTTTCAAGATATAATATTAAAGAACTTGTTTTACTTCTATACTTGTGTTATTCAATGCTTCCTCTATTAACGACTTTTAGTTTCTTATTCCACTGTACTCGGACTATCTATGCGTCTCTGTGGCTTAGCTATTTTTCTGCTTGCTCGGATCATGGCCTTGTATGGACGCAGCTTGTGCTCATGCGACATCACATCCAGATAGAAAAGATAGTCCCACGGGAGCGCTGAAGCGGTAATTTGCATCTTACGGGGATGGCTAATTACTTGTGGGAGATCGAGGCATAAAATTGATTAGATTTCAAATTTGTATTAAATATTTAATTTGACCATATTTGGATGTCCATAATTGGTGTTGGACTATTTTAGGTGGAATAGGATATTATTTTAAGATTTTCTTTTTAGGAAATCCTATTATGACCTAAAATATAATATCTTATCCTATAGATATAGGAGGAGGGTGGAGGCACATAGTATAGCACAAGTTGGAGATTCTGTGTGCTCGTCCACAGAAAATCTAAGAGAAAGTTCGTACTTTTCTCTTAGGACTTCGACATCCAAGACAAAAGGAAGAATAAGATATGATCAAGGAGTTATCGCCTTTGCTCAGGGAGATTGCTACGGGTTGGTAAGTAATTTCAATTATAATATCTTTTTTTTTCTTCATGAGTGTAGTGATGGGGTTGAATCTAAAGGGTTCAACATTGATTCTATCAATCTTGTAATTTTGCCTGAGTTATAAAGGTTGGAATTTATCTAAGTAATATAGTCACCGCCATATACTTATCATTATCTTTGCTTGGTGTTCGTTAGATAGGGGTTGGTTATTTCAGGTGGGTTGGCCAAAAGTTTTTGCTGCGAGCACTCTCAAACACGGTGTTGGAATGCTTCTAGGGCGTATCTGATTCCCAACTTCTAGTATCAGAGATACTGGTTTGGGTTATGGCAATTGTCTATGGAGCAGATGAATACTCGTATGATCACCCTCACAGGTAGGAATTGGGCAATTTGGAAGCCAAGGGTGGAGGATTTACTTTGGTGCAAGGACTTGCATGGTCCGTTGGAGGGCGACAACGCTAAGCCATCGAACAAAGTTGTTGAAGACTAGAAATGACTGGATAGAAAGGCCATTAAATTCATCCGCCAATGGCTGGATGAATCGGTATTTCACCACGTGTCCATGGAGAGTTCAGAAAAAGCATTATGAGAGAAGCTGCATTCGATGTACAAAAGAAAGACGGCTGGAAATAAGGCATTTATGATTTGCCAACTCGTCAACTCGAAGTACACGGAGGGTACCCCAGTGGCACAATATCTGAACGAGGTTCAAGGTATTGTCAATCAGCTATCTGTGTTGAAGATGGTAATTGATGATGAGCTTCAGGCCCTTTTTCTTTTGCGTTCTCTACCGAAAAGCTGGGAGACATTAGTGGTGTCGGTGAGCAATCCTGTGCCTGGTAGAGTTGTAACGATGGAGAAAGTCATAAGTAGCTTATTGAATAAGGAGATCAGGCGTAAGCAACTAGAATCATTGCAGGAGTCCGCTCTGGTGGCTTCATACATGGAGGGAAGACCCAAGTCATAGGTGAGTACAGGAAGGAGTTCTCGGGATCTTGCGACTATGGACGGCAAGGAGGGCTGCTATCACTGTGGAGAAAGGGGTCATTTCAAGAGGAACTACATGAAGCTCAAAGCTGAGAATTATAAAGTCAAGGATGATCAGGAGGATCTCACGGCTATGGAAGATCTCATCATCGTAGCAACCGACGCAGAGAAACCTTGTGGCATGTGTTACGATGGCGATTGGGTCATGGACATGGGAGCATCGTATCACACTATTTCATATAGGAGAATCTTTATGGCATACCACGAAAACATGTTAAGATGTGTGAAGATAAAAAATAAGAGGACGGCTGCAGTTGTAGGCATCGATGATGTGCACTTGACAACGAAGCTTAGTGAGAAGCTCGTTCTTAAGGATGTGCGACATATACCGAGTTTGTCCTATAACTTGGTTTCGGTAGGGAGTTTGATGGATAATGGTTGTCACGGTTTATTTGGGGACAAAGATTGGATGCTTATGAAGGGTTCCCAATATTTGGCTCGAGGAGATTTATGTTGTGCCATGTACGGGCTCAAGCCGCTGAGTTATACATCTAGGCCACAAATATCGATTGGAGGCTCGAGGGGTATTCAACATGAGTTAGATCATCAAAAACTTGCTGAGGAGGGGCTTCGAGATATATTGAGGATTACTAAGATTTTGGTTCATCGAAACAAAATGACGAATGGTGATAAGCCAAAGATTGAGGATCAGTATGTCGGTTACATAACAACTGGTCGGTCTCCAGGTGGGGGTTGATTCAGGGATCCAATTTTGGCGATGGGTGATTTGCCAAAGCTTCACGGAGTGACATTGGTTTTAGTAGTTCAAGGCCAGAGAGAAGATCAACCTTTGCATCAAACTCAATCTAAGGCGGGATCATCACCATTCACACAGTTTCGGGGGAGATGTGGGTCATCGTCGACATGCACAGTGCGTGATATTTTGCTCAAAGACACCTGTGTATGAGGGAGCTTCATGTTCAGACACGAAGACGGGCAGATTCAGGATTACGGATCTCGAAATAATTATACCATCCGCTTGGTTGGGCAAGCCAAGGGTGAAGAAGCTCGTTGGAACGTTAACACGTTTCAGTAGAAGACGAAAGTCGAGAACAGGCAGCCAAGACTAATATCAATCCCCAGTCTCAAAATACCAAGGGACTAGCCATGTGGCAATGGCCAGCAGCATAACTCCAATAGGCAAACCCAATTTAATGGACCCATTAGAGTACACTTAATATGTAATACATATAAAATCATCTACAAATATATGTCACAGTCTATATATCTAATATCATCCACGATAAGTATCAAAATCACAAAGAGATATTCCAGTCACAATGAACATAAAATGATCTGTCCAACCAAAGAAATATAAATAATATCGCGGAAAACAACTCGTCATCAAAATGGAAAGAAAATTAACTCCAAGTACAATATCCAGAAGTCAATACAAGATCAAATATCTAAGATAATTAAGCATAATAAATGAATGATGAGAATACTGTGTGCTCAAGAGAAGTCCTCCGGAATAACCTCGTCCTCTGCAACTTGTACGTCTCCAATAGCAGCACCTACCCCATAAACCTCGGGATAGCTCTCCTCGTCTAAACCTGGGGACATATTCTACATCCAAGTCCTCAGGGGCATAGCAAGGTACAAAAAAAAACTCAAGCCAAATAAAATGCAGTAAGTAAAAAACAGATCCTCAGGACAAGCTATGTGACCAGCTAAGTGAAATAAAAATGAGAGCATCACTAGTACTCAGTCTAAGACCAATATAGAAACTGTACGGAGCCCATAGTAACAATTAGTATCTCGTAGAGCCAGTAAATGTGCCAAGCTCTGGTACAGAGACTAAAGCACCTCCAGTAACATAGTATATATATTAACATAATCATCCTATAGCATGTGTGTCTCTCTTCACCCAATGTAACATCACTTCTCATGTCCATAATGTCTCATGTCCATAACACGCAAGATCATGACCTCTAGCTAGTACAATAAGTCATAATGATATATATATAGCAAGTCTCAATCACGAATCCTGTAAGCCTATACAGAATCACCATGAATAACTCAAGAAATATTTTGTCACATGAAATAGTGTCAAGTGTCCTACAGTCTGACGTACTTGGTAAAGCAAGCACATAAAAATAGGATTGTGGAATCAACTCTTTAAGTGACGTTACACACGGCGTCGACACCCGAATCTTTTTCGGACTCTAAGCAACTTCTCGCAGTCCTAAGTTGAACAGGTACATCACAAGAGTATATATATATATATAGAAAGAAACATAAGAAAATAATATAATAGGATTTACTACAAGTTTGACAAGGTACACTTGCCTGGGTCTGCAATATGTAGTTGCAAAGTTGGTCCCGCGTCCACACCACCGGAATCTAATTAACCTAAACAATAAATTTTTTACTTTAAGTATCTAACAAGAATCTTGTAATCATAACTAAATTTTATAATTTATTATAAACCATTAATACCAAAGTTGAAACTCATCCTAACATGTAAATTCTTGACACAACAACTTACATGTTTTAAGAGGTATTAGAACCAAGTTTCATGGTTTAGGACTTCTAAAATTCACGGTTAAGTTCCCAATTGAAGAACATGAACATAAATTATATAAATCATGTAATCTTGATTTAAACCTGATTTATATTAATTTTTAACCATTAAATTCCAGAATTGATAAAATAATCAAATTTCAAGATTATGGCTACTTTAAGTTGACTAGTTTTGTCCAAAACTTGTTTGGAGCATTACCAGTCCATGGGTATAGTTTATATTCATGAAAAATATTTTATATCATATTTTATATGTTTTAATCTCAAAAAATAATAACCTTTTATTTCTTCCAAAATAACCCATATTTTATTATGTTTTAATCACAGTCCTAAGTTGAACAGGTACATCACAAGAGTATATATATATATATATATATATATATATATATATATATATATAGAAAAAAACATAAGAAAATAATATAATAGGATTTACTACAAGTTTGGCAAGGTACACTTTCCTGGGTCTGCAGTATGTAGTTGTAAAGTTGGTCCCGCGTCCACACCACCGGAATCCAATTAACCTAAACAATAAATTTTTTACTTTATGTATCTAATCAAGAATCTTGTAATCACAACTAAATTGTATAATTTATTATAAACCATTAATACCAAAGTCCAAACTCATCCTAACATATAAATTCTTGACACAACAACTTACATGTTTTACGAGGTATCAGAACCCAGTTTCATGGTTTACGACTTCTAAAATTCACGGTTAAGTTCCCAATCGAAGAACATAAACATAAATTATATAAATCATGTAATCTTGATTTAAACCTGATTTCTATTAATTTTTAACCATTAAATTCCTGAAGTGACAAAATAATCATATTTCAAGATTATGGCTACTTTAAGTTGACTAGTTTTGTCCGAAACTTGTTTGAAGCATTACCAGTCAATTGGCAAAACTATGCTACAAAATCATCCGAAACGTAGGCTAGTGACCCTTATTTTTAGGGTTCATAATTTTTATGAAAATATCATAAAAATAATTCTAAAATACTTATTTTATGTTATTAAACCACCAATAAATTATATTTTAAGAATTAACAACAAGGACTCCAAGAAATATGTCACAAAGTCTAAAATTAGCCCTATAGTTGTCCAATCTATCATTAATCTAACATAAAATTTTTTATAGATTTTTATTGTGGAAAAATATGACAAGGGAGGGTTATAGAACATTAAAATTAAATAAATCTAAGAGATACATGCCATGGAAATTTGAGAAAAAAAGCTTGAATCCTTACACGAAAGCTTTGAAGGTTTGGATGACGGTGCCTCTTCTTCTTCAAGAACGCATCTTCTAGCTTATGCTTGCCTTGCTTCTCCCTTCTTGATGGGTTGATGATGATAAAAATGGGTTCTTGATGGGTTGATGATGATGGCAATGGATTCTTGATGGGTTTGATGGCAATGGTAGAGCCTTTATGGTTTTTTGGTGGAGATTGGGTGGAAGGATGATGAAAGATGGGACTTTGGAAGAGAGAAGAGAATTTTTGGTGAAGGAGATAATATTGTGAGAGGTAGATGACAAGGGTGGCTGCTCTTACATGTGAATAATAAGGGAGGGGCCGGCCAAAAAAGGGAGAGAGTTGTTAGGGTTAGGATTTTGTGATAAGGAGGTATATATTTGGACTTTTTGGATAGATTTAAACCTAGGAGGGGGTGTTCATTGGGCTTGTAGAGGTCGGCCACCAAGCGGGATGCTGTTGCAAAAAATTATGAAAGATGGGGTGGGTGTTATGGTTGGGATTTGGTTGGTTAGGATCTGGGGGGTTAGGTAGTTAGTTAGTTAGTTAGGTAGGTAGTTTGCCAACTAGGATGCCACCTATGACCATTTCTATAATTAGAACTCCATAAATAGAACCAAATGAATATAAATATAATATATATATATATATATATATATATATGGGAATATTTGTGTGCACTACATGACTAGATGCGTTTGGGTTGGGTTTGGGTCAAGTTCTAGTCAAAATGAGGCAGTTTTACAGTAACCGTGATTCTAGATGTTTGACAATATTTTTGGAGCATGGGGGTGGTCAAACAAATGTAACATACATATCCAAAATTTATTAGGCATAATCAAGATTAGTAAAATAAATTTTATTGGGAGGAAAAATGTTGTGCATTGCTTAAAATATTCAATCTATTGCAGAGGGTCATATATATAAAAAAAGGATTTAGAAATTATTACTTTAATCATTAAATTAAATTAAATTAATTTAAAAAAAATTAACCCTATTCAAAAATGAGGGGGCTTACAATCTAACCACCTTAAAAGAATTGCATACTCGCAATTAACAAAAATAAAACGTAACAGGTAAGAAAATGTTTGCTACAGAAGAGATGATCCAGAAATATGAAATATTTGTTGAAGCACTCCACAAAGGATAAAGGACCATGAACAAGAGAAAAATCAAGGGGAAGGGCGAGGGTTTTGTTCAAGCAGAACATGTAGGGAAGCAATAAAAACTTTTTTCTAGGCAATGAGAGATGTGTAACTCAAGAGTAAAGGAGTCTGATTAGAAGAATGATCAACTACAGCTTTTGAAAACTTGGGTACCTCTTACATATTACTACTCTATACTAACAAGTTTATGCTAACATAACACTAGGTATAGACTAGGAAATAGAAATAACAAGCACATGTTAAAGTATTACTAGGAATATCTATTACTATAGCTAGCTATGATAAAACTAAATCTTATCCATATTCGCTACTCCTCCAGATCGTGCCTCCTCTACTGTCATTGCAAAAGCCTGACCACATCCCTGAGTTGGTGTCCTCTGCTGCTGTTGTGCCTGCTGGAAGAGAACTGCCTGTGGTGCTAAGGGTGGCCTCTACGGATATCCTCTTGGTGTTGGCGCCCTCAATGCAGGAATAAATGGCCCCGGTAGCTGTTGAACTGGCCTCGGTGCTAGTAAAGCTAGTCGGTGAACCATAGGAGCTCATCGGTGAACCATCTGTGATCCTCCTTGATGCTTCGAGCAATCTTTGGCTGAATACTGGTCTAAACCGCAAAGCAAACATAATCCTAATCTGCGTCGACATTCCTTGGCGAGATGGCCTACCTTGCCACAATAATGACAAGTAGAGAGTCATGGTGCTGGTGCTGGTAGGGCTGGTCGATGAATCATCCGTGCTCCTCTCTGCTGTTCCATACAGTAACGTGCCAAGTATTGTCCCAATCCACAAATCAAGCGTAGTCTCAACTTACGTATGCACTCGCTCGTGTGATGGCCTTGCTTTCTATAATAATGACATATAGGCAGTGTCGGTGGGGTTGCTCTTTCTGGCTGGTGCATGTGAGGTCCCTTTGCAGCTTCTTCCTATTATGCTCGGTCTAGTGCTAGTATATACGACCGCTTCTGGATGGACTCTTTCTTGTTGATGCATTCCATGAGTCGAGCTGCTACAAGGGCGTCCGTATAAGAAGTAGGTACAACTGCACCAATCAATCTTTGCAACTCAAAGCTCAGTTTGTCAAAGAATTTCTTCGTCTTCTCTTCTTTTGTCGGGATCAGTGCAGGGTTAAACAGTTGAATCAAGCATGATGCAAGTCAAAAAATTTATTCGAGTCCAATATAGAGGTCAAGAACGTATCAACATGTAGATGAGATCCTATCAATATATTTATATCCTAATCGTAGGCTTGCTCGATCCCTTTGTTAAAACTAAAGCAATATATTTGTAGACCTGAATGCGCCACCATAAAAACCATGTCACGCTCCAGTCCCAAAATACCAAGGGACTAGTCACGTGGCAATAGCCAACATCACAACTCTAATGGACAAACCCAATTTAATGGACCCTTTAGAGTGCACTTAAGTTATAATACATATAAAATGGCCTACAAATACCTGTCATATTCTATATATCTAAACTCATCCACGATAAGCATCGAAATCACAAAGAGATATTCTAGTCACAATGAACATAAAATGATCTGTCCAACGAAAGCAATATAAATAATATTGCAGTAAATAACCCATCATCAAAATGGAAAGGAAAATAACTCCAAGTACAATATCCAGAAGTCACTACAAGATCAAATATCTAAGAACAATAAGCATAATAAATGAATGGTGAGAATACAGTATTCTCAAGAGAAGTCCTCTAGAATAATCTCGACATCCGAATCTTGTTCGGATACTAAGCAACGTCTCATGGTCCTAGGTTGAACAGGTACATCATAAGAGTATATATATACCGATAGAAACACAAGCAGATAATATAATAGGATCTACTGCAAGTTTGGCAAGATACACTTACCTGGGTCTGCAATATGTAGTTTCAAAGTTGGTCCCGCGTCCACTCCTTCGGAATCCAATTGAACTAAATAATAAAATTTCTATTTTAACTATCTAATCAATACTCTTGTAACCGCAACTAAATTATATAATTTATTATAAACCACTAATACCCAAGTCCAACCTCATCCTAACATGTAAATTTTTGACACAACAACTTATACATTTTATGAGATATCGGAACCAAGTTTCATGGTTTATGACTTCCAAAACTCACGATTAAGTCCCCAATAGAAGAACATGAACATAAATTATAATAAATCATTTAATCTTGATTTAAAACTGATTTATATTAATTTTTAATCATTAAATTCCAGAATTGATAAAATAATCATATTTTAAGATTATGGCTACTTTAAGTTGACTAATTTTGTCCGATACTTATTCGGAGCATTGCCAGTCCATGGGTATGGTTTATATTCATAAAAAATATTTTATATCATATATTATTCTATTTTAATCTCATAAAATAATCACCTTTTATTTTTTCCAAAATAATCCCTATTTATGGGCAAAATTATGCCGTAAATTTACCCGAAGCCTAGGCTTGTGACCCATATTTTTAGGGTTCAAAATTTTAATGGAAATACCCTAAATTTTTTTCTAAAATACTTATTTACAGTAATAAACCACCATTAATTTAGTTTTAAGAATTAACAACAATGCCTCCAAGAACTGTGTTTCAAAGTCTAAAACTAGCCCTACTGTTGTCCAATCTATCATCAATCTAACATAAAATTTCTCATCGATTTTTATGGTCGAAAAATATGGCAAAGGGAGAGTTCTAGAAAAATAAATCTAAGAGAGTCATGCCATAAGGATTTAAGAAAAAAAATTTGAATCCTTAACCAAAAGCTTTGAAGATTTGGATGACGGTGCTTCTTCTTGTTCAAAAATGCACCTTCTTGCTTGTGCTTGCCTTGATTCTCCCTTCTTGATGTGTTAATGATGATGGAAATAGATTCTAAATGGGTTGATGATGATGGCAATGGGTTCTTGATGGGTTTGATGGCAATGGTGGAGCCTTTATTGTGGTTTGGTAGAGATTGGGTGGAAGGATGATGAAAGGTGAAGGTTTGGAAGAGAGAAGAGGATTTTTGGTAAAGGAGATGATGTTGTATGGGGTAGATGACAAAGGAGGATGCTCTTACACATGAAAGAGAGGGGAGGGGTCAAACAAAAAGGGGAGAGAGTTGTTAGAGTTAGGATTTGTGATAAGGGGGTATATATAAGGGCTTTTTGTATAGATTTAAACCTAGGAGGGGATGTTCCTAGGGCTTGTAGGGGTCGGCCACCAAGGGGCTGCTGTTGCACAAAATTATTAAGATGGGGTGGGTTGTTATAGTTGGAATTTGGTTGGTTAGGACCTTGGGTGATTAGGTAGTTAGTTAGTTAGTTAGGTAGTTTGCCAACTAGGATGCCACCTATGGCCCTTTCTATAATTAGAACTCTATAAAGAGAATAAAATTAATGTATATATTATATATATATATATATAAATATATATATATATATATATATATATATATATATATATATATATACATACATGGAAGTATTTGTGTGCACTACATGACTACATGCGTTTGGATTTGGTTTGGGTCAAGTTCTAGTCAAAGGAGGCAGTTTTATGGTAACCATGGTTCTAGATGTTTGACAATATTTTTTGGAGCATGGGAGAGGTCAAACAAATGTAACATCTATGTCTCAAATATATTAGGTACAATCAAGATTAGTAATATAAATTTTGTTGGGAGAAAAAATATTGTGCATTGCTTAAAATATCCAAGCCATGGTAAATGATCATATAATAAAAGAAGGATTTTAAAATTAATACTTTAATCTATTAAATAAAATAAAATAAAATAAAATAAATTAAAAAATAATAAATTAATCCTATTAAAAAATGAGGGGCTTATAATCTACCCACCTTAAAAGAATTGTGTCCTCGCAATTAAGAAAAATGAAACGCAACAGGTCAGAAAAGGTTTGCTCCAAAAGCGATGACATGGTAGTATGACATATTTGTTGAAGCACGACACAAATGATAAGGAACCATGAACAAGGAAAAATTAAGAGGAAGGGTGAGGGTTTTGTTCAAGTAGAACACATAAGGAAGCAATAAAAACTTTTTTGCTAGGCAATGAGATTAGAGTAAATGAGTTTGATTTGAATGAGGATCAACTATAGCTTCTAAAAACTTGGGTACCTCTTACATATTACTACTATAGACTAAAAAGTTTATGCTAACATAATACTAGGTATAAACTAGGGAATGGAACTAACAGGCATATGTTAAAGTATTACTAGGAATATCCGTCACTATAGCTTGCTATGATAAAACTAAATCTTATCCATATTCGCTACTCCTCCAGTTCGTGCCTCCTCTACTGTCATTGCAAAAGCCTGACCACGTCCCTGAGCTGGTGTCCTCTACTGTTGCTCTGCCTGCTAGAAAAGCGCTACCTGTGGTGCCAAGGGTGGCCACTGTGGATATCTTCCTGGTGCTGGAGCACTCGATGCTGGAATAACAGAACCATCAGTGCTCCTAGGTGAACCATCAGTGCTCCTCCTTGTTGCTTCGTGCAATCTCTGGCTAAATACTAGTCTGAACCGTAAAGCAAACATAATTCCAATCTGTGTCAGCATTCTTTGGCGAGATGGCCTACCTTGCTACAATAATGACAAGTAGGGAGTCCAGGTGCTGGTAGGGCTGGTCGATGAATCATCAGTGCTCCTCTTCGTTGTTCCATACAATCCCATGCCGAGTGTTGTCCCAATTCGCAAATCAAGCATAGTCCCAACTTGCGTTTGCACTCGCTTGAGTGATGGCCTTATTTGCCATAATATTGACATATAGGCAGTACCGGGGGGGTTACTCTGGGTGGCTGGTGCATGTGAGGTCTCTTTGCAGCTCCTTTTTGTTGTGCTCAGTCTGGTACTAGTGCATGCGGCTGCTTCTGGATGGACTCTCTCCCGTTGACGTATTCTATACGTCGAGCTGCTACAAGGACGTCCGTATAAAAGTAGGTGCAACTGCACCAATCAATCTTTGTAAATCAATGCTCAGTCCATCAAAGAATTTCTTTGTCTTCTATTCTTTTGTCGGGATCAGTGAAGGGTCGAACAGTTGAATCAAGCAAGATGCAATTCAAGAAATTTATTCGAGTCCGATATGGAGGTCAAGAACGTGTCAACATATGAAAGAGATCATATAAATTTATTCTTATTCTAATCGCAGGCTTGCTCTATCCTTTAGTTAAAATAAAAGCAATATATTCGTAGACCTGTATGGGCCACCACAAAAATCCTGTCATGCCCCAGTCTCAAGAGGACTAGCCACGTGGCAATAGCCAGCACCATAACTCCAAGGGGCAAACTCATTTTAATGAACCCTTTAGAGTGTACTTAAGTTATAATACATATAAAATGGTCTACAAATACATATCAGAGTCCATATATCTAATCTCATTCATAATAAACATCGAAATCACAAAGAGATATTCCAGTCACAATGAACATAAAATGATCTATCCAACAAAAGCAATATAAATAATATCGTGGGGAACAACCCGTCATTAAAATAGAAAGAAAAATAACTCCAAGTACAATATCCAAAAGTTACTACAAGATCAAATATCTAAGAACACTAAGCATAATAAATAAATGGTGAGAATAATGTGTGCTCAAGAGAAGTCCTCCAGAATAATCTTGTCCTATGTAACCTGTATGTCTCCAATAGCAGCACCTGTCCCATAAACCTTGGGATAGCTGTCCTCGTCTACACCTGGTGTCACACCCCAGTCCTAAAATACCGAGGGACTAGCCACATGGCATTGACCAGCAGTACAACTCCAAAGGGCAACCCAATTTAATGGACCCGTTTGAGGGTATTTAAGCTGTAATAAATATAAATAAAGTCTACACCGTCTATCACAGAATAATTCTAATCTCATCCACAAAAAGAAACATAATTCAATATAATAGACTAATCAAGATAATAGATAAAGGAAATAGTACATCATTAAGTCAACATATGTAGTATCTTGGGGAACAACCCGATAAAATAAGAAAAGAGAATAAGTTAATACATAAGTCCATGAGTCAAGATATGAAATAACTGGAAGCATAAATAACTGAGTATGTAACAGAATACTCAAGAGAAATTCTTTGGTACAATCTCATCTTCTGGTGCCAGTACTGCTCCAACGTCAGCTAATGTTCCGTATATCTCGGGATAATCCTCCTCTGATGTACCTGGGGACATAATCCAGAACTAGGTCCTCAGGGGACATAGCAAGGTACAAAATACACTCAAGCAAAATAAAATAAAATAAATAAAAATAGATCCTCAGGGAAAGCTACGTAACACGCTAAGTGAAATACAAATGAGAGAATCACTAGTACTCTGGCTGAGACCACTACAAGCTCTATGTCGGGGAGCCCGTAGCAGCAAGAATATCACGTGATGGGCCAAGCTCTGGAACAGAGTCTAAAGTACCTCAATAATAAAGTATATATGTATGTAATTAGCCTATAGCCTGTGTGTCTCTCCCCAACCAATGTAATCTTACGCCTCATGTCCACAATGTCTTATGTCCATAACACACATGATCATGACCTCTTGCTAGTACAACGAGTCATAATGATATATTTGTATATACAAGTCTCATATCACGAATCATGTAAGCCTATACAGAATTACCATGAATAACTCAAAAAAGATTCTGTCACATGAATTGTATCAAGTGTCCTATAGTATGACATACTTGGTAAAGAAAGCACGTAAAAATATATTGGATCGTGGTATTAACTCTCTAAGTAACGTTACACGACTACGCGTACGACATCGAAATCTAAATCTTGTTCGGACGTTAAGCAACGTCTTACGGTCCTAGGTTGAACAGGTACATCACAGAAGTATATGGAAAGAATACAAACAAATAATAGCACAGGATCTTCTACAAGTTGGCAAGGTACACTTGCCTGGGTTTTGAGCTCCGTCAATTGCTCCTGTATAAGTGGAATCTATAGGTACGCTTTCGAATACTGAAACAAACATCATAATTGTTCTCAGAATACTTAAAATAGCTAGGATTGATTATCCATAAGTCAAATTTGGACACAGGGGCAGAATTGACAGTTTCTATTCAAAGCGGGGTCCACATATGGCCCACTTCGCACAAAAAAATATGCCAAAGACAAAGTTCTCCGAATTCATCAAACTTAGTGTCTACGAGTCCAAAATATTGATACGAATACAACAGAACATCCAGAACTAGATACTGATGAGTCGGTCGAGAAATCATCCATCAAGTGGAACCGTGGGGCCCACGAAATAGTATTTCGTCAACATTCTTAGAATTGAACCAAACTTGGGTCACAGGACCAGCGTAATGCTGTGAATCCAATGGCGTAGGTTTTGTTGTGAAATAATAAGCACACATAAAATTATGACCAGTGTCAGAATAGGCTGATATAGGGTTTTTTTACGGATACGCGTTGATTCCGGTGTGCACGCACATCCAAATTAACTTTCACGAAATCAAATACGTCCGCGTTGACGATACGCGCCTTTCGGTGGAATTTGCACTCGACAAAGTCACCTCGTTTAGCGAAATGCATCCCATTTCAGGAAAATTTGAGTTTGGAAAACCAAGCTTTTGACAGATTTCAACAGCAATTAAAACACAGCATACAATAAATTAAAATAAACTAATTGAAGAGCTTAAATCTCAGTTATGTTGTCTAAATTACTATTCAAGTAGAATTTATAAATATTAACTAGGTTGGAAGAAAATTAGCCATAAACATGGGTGATTGGAACAGTTTTTGAACTACAAACTGGGTCATTTTTCCCTTTTTTGCGTCGTGAATTACGATCGACATAGGACACGATACACCAAACTAATTATACAGGCTACAAGGGGGTCATGTAGTTTTCGCATAGGACTCGACGGGTCAATATTTAGTTAACTATGCAGGGAGATAAAGGGGCTAGAAGTAGTGTACCTCGCTGTGTGCTGTGCTCGAGATGTCGGAGCAGCTTCTTTGCGGTGGTGTGCGACGCCGGTCCGGTGTCGGCGCCGGTCAGGGCTCATCAGAATTGGAAGGGGAGATGATAGTGATGGGGATCTCTGCTCCAGGCTATATATAGGAGTGAAGGGGAAGGAGTTACAAGGAACTAAAGAGGAGGGGTTTGGTCGGTTTAGGAAGGGGAAGTGATGGAGTCGGGCGAGCTGTGGGGGGGGAAGAGGTTCGGTTACAGTAGAGGCGGGTTATGGGTTTGTATTTTTGGGTTATCGAATTATGGGTTCGGATCCGGTTCGGGTGGTTTGGTTTGGGTTGGTTTGGTTTGCTTTAGGTTGGTTTGGGTTGGTTTAATTAAACAAAAATATATATATGCATATATGGCCATCTAAAAATAGTTTTGGACCCCAATAAATTCCAAAAAATTATATAATATTCTATTATTAATTGTACACCCAAAAATATAATTTTTGCACTATTTTAATAATTAATTAAATAAACATAATTATAAATCCATGAACGAATATTTATTATAATTAGCTAAAAATTACAGAAAAATCTGCCCTAATCTCAAAATTTTAAAATTCTAAAATTAAATTCTAAAAAACTTAAGGTGTTTACAATCTATCCACCTTAAAAGAATTGCTTCCTCGCAATTAAGAAAACGAAACGTAACCGGTCAAGAAAATATTTGCTTCAGAAGAGATAACGCGGTTGCAAGACATGTTTGTTGAAGCATGACACAAATGATTAGGAACCATGAACAAGGAAAAATTGGGAGGAAGGGTAAGGGTTTTGTTCAAGCAGAACACGTAGAAAAGAAATAAAAACTTTTTTCTAGGCAATGAGAGATTAGTAAGTCAAGAGTAAAGGAGCCTAGTTAGAACGAAGATCAACTACAGCTTACGAAAAATTGGATACCACTAACATAATACTAATCTAAACTAACAAGTCCATGCTAACATAATACTAGGTTTAGGCTAGGGAATGGAACTAACAGCCATATGCTAAAGTATTACTAGGAATATTTGCTATTATAGCTAGCTATAATAATACTAAATCTTACTCATATTCGCTACTCCTTGAATCTGTGCCTCCTCCACTGTCATCGCAAAAGCCTGTCTACGTCCCTGTGGTTGTGCCCTCTGCTGTTGTTGGGCCTGTTGGAAGAGTGCTTCCTGTGGTGCCAAGGGTGGCCTCGGTTGATATCCTTCCGGTGCTGGTAAAACTTGTCGGTTGAGCATCGGTGCTCCCTCTCGACGCTTAGGGCAATCTTTGGTTGAATATTGGTTGGATCTGCAAATCAAGCATAATCCCAACTTGCGTCTACACTCGCTCTCGTAATGACCTCATTTGCTACAATATTGACATATAGGCAGTACCTACGGAGCTGATCTAGGTAGTTGGTGCATGTGAGGTCTCTTTGCAGCTTCTTCCTATGGTGTCCTGACTGGTGCTAATGTAAACGGTCATTTCTGGACGAACTCTCTCCTGGTGACGAGCTCCATGCATCGGGCTGCAGCAAGGACATCCGTGTATGAAGTAAGTGCTATAGAGCCGATTAATCTCTGTATCTCAAAGCTAAGTCCGTCAAAAAACTTCTCTATCTTCTCCTATTATGTCAAAATCAGAGTAGGGGCGAAGCGACTCAAACAGATGAAGTCTGCATTGTACTCTTCCACTGTCATGTTGCCTTGAATGAGGCGGTTAAACTTATCTCTAAGTTCCACTCTGGCAATGACTGAAATATATATCTCCTGGAAAAGTTTAGAGAACTCCTCCCAAGTGTCTCGGTCTGATCCGAGCCATCTCTCCTCAGATAGCCACCAGTGATGTGCATTTTCCGTCAACTGCATCCTGACCGCAGCCATCCAATCCTCCCCAGGAAGCTCAGCTGCTTTTAATTGGTGTTGAGTGTTTGTGAGCCACTCATGAACTTCAGTGGGTGTAATGCCCCGTTCCCCCTATTCGGGGAGCGCGGCCAAGAAATACTTACGACCGTCCGAATGGGACAGATTGAATTAAGATCCTTTCCTCGTTATGGATTGGTTTCTTCGGAATCAGGTCCCATATACAATGGATTGTGCCTCGAGGATGGACTCGGCGGCAGAGTCGAGAGGGGCCTTTCGTTGCGTTGGTTTCTTGTCCGTTTTTGTGCCGCTTGGTTGCTTTCTTGTTGGTTTTATGACTTGTGTTTTCTTGAACGGTTTCAATGGATTTCATTGCTTTCGTTCTTAGGATTTTGCATTTCGTATCGAGCCTTGGAGACCGAAGCAGGAGGTATTGATCATCCGTTGGTGCGTGCAGGTGATCGTGTAGACGACGCGCGAGCGGAGTCTTAGAGATCTCTCCTTCTTCTTCCTATTCAACAAACTTGTGAGTGGCTCTATTTCGATAAGCACCTTCTTTCCAAGGGCTCCGTTCTTAATAAAATCGACTCAGTTGTGCATTCATTCAAACGATACCAAATATATATAAAGTTGAATGAAAAGATAAGAAGTAGGCTTGGAACATTCATTGCTTGTCATTCAGAACCTTGCATAAATTCATTGATGCATGCACGTTCGTTGGGTATATTAATTGATCGGCACTTAATTATAGCACAAGTTGTTCTTCTTTAAACTGTTGAATGTTATTGCATATAACTTGTTGGTTGATTATGGTAGAACAGTAAAGCGGTTCCGTACATGCCGTTTCTTTAAATTCTTATGTGTTAACTATGTGTTTGGTGGGTTGGTGTTAGACAAACTTGTATACAAGGGGTAACGTTCTACGAACGGTCGCCGGGGCACCGGGACCGCTTCGACCTGGGTAGAACATTTGCTAGTGTAGTCCTAGCGCTTGGATGGGTCCGTGCGTCCGCCAAAGGCTAGTTACCTGAGGCGGAATGTCAGCCGATCCATCCCTCGTCCAACCAAGAGATATTGTTGTTGTATATTTAAACTGTGCAGACTAACTATGTCTTCGTGACAGGAAAGGCTATGGTAAGTTGTACAGGTGGTTTAGACGGTACAGGTAAAGTCACCGAACGGTGGCATGTGAAGTTATGTTATTTTGTTCTTGCATACCTGCTAAATGAAATCTGAACTAGGCAAGAATAGAAACCCACCTAAGAACATAATTGTAGCATACTCATTAGATCTCATCTCATGAGCTTGGTAAAGTTGAGCAGCTAGCCTTCACCAGTACTTTTCGAAGTACTGACCCTCGTTGTAGCAGGTTCCCCGGCGCAAGGCAATGCGGCGAGGAGCTGAAGTTCTCTCCGGACTTTTGGGATCCTTGGCGGTTCGTGGCCAGGACTTTTGGAGGCTCAAGCTAGAAGCCTTTCACTCTCTCCGTTGCTGAATATCGCTAAGGCGATGGTGCTTACTCGCACCCAAGGTGTTTTGTGTTTTTAATCTATGTAAAGGGACATAATGTATGGATCGGCTATCTCATTTTGCGTCCAAGTTTGTAAGCCCGTTGGGCATTTTATACTTTTGAGTCAAGCGATGTAAAAAGATGTTCATTATGAAATAAAGAGAAACTTTTCTATGCCTCAACCTTGTGTTATCTTATATGTCTACGCTGTTGCATTGTTCTAAAGAATATCCTTATGCCTAAGGCCTTGTGCACGCGCGCCCTACGCGTGCACGGCATCACGCCCGGGGGACGATTATCGATTAGCCGAAATCGGGGCGTGACATATTGGTATCAGAGATTGCTTCAGATCCTTTGATCTCACAAAGAAAGTTTCTAAAGAGGACCTTGTTCCTTCCGAGTAGACCCTTGAATTCGCTTGGCCAAAATGAGATACGTTCCATACAGTGAGTCCATAATATACCTTGAGACTAGTACAAGTTACTTTCCTTTCAAGGAACGACTTCCGAGCCGTGTGCACAAGCGCAGATGGTGGCGCAAGTGCAAGCGAGTAGTTCAGGCACCTCGGGCAGCTCTGGGAGTCCAGCTGCCGCACCCTCTGCCGATCCGTTCGAGCGAATGATGCGTTTGATGGAGGCGCAGCAGAAACAAGCTGAACTACGGCAGAGTCAGTTCGAGTCACGGATTGAGGCTCAATTCGTGGCGCAGCGATTGCAGGCGGATACACAGCAGAAGCAGATGAATAGCCTGCAAACAATGGTGACAAATATGGTCGCCAACAATCATTCTGCATCCGCCCCCGCAACCGTGCCTATAGTTACTGAAGCCACCGGACCGCAGAATTCCCAGGGTACCTTACCCTCAGGCGAGAATGGGTCAATCGTGTCGATATCTGAATTTAAGAAGATGTGCCGTGCTACGTTTAAAGGCACCGAGGACCCTTCCTTAGCGATGGACTGGCTGGTCGAGTTGGAAGACCACTTTGAAGCGCTGTGCCTAGACGAGACCAAGAAAGTGGCGTGTGCCCAGCTTCAGCTCCGACAAAATGCACATGATTGGTGGGATGTGCACAAGCAAGCTATTATGAGTGAGGGTGGCACAACGGCTATCTCCTGGTCCGTGTTTCGCAAGGCCTTCGTGGAGGAATACCTTCCATCCGCCGTCCGTCGCGAAAAGGAAGACGAGTTTGCGCTACTGAGGCAGGGAGACATGACGGTGCGTCAATACGCCTCAGAGTTCAACCGACTTGCAAAGTTTGCCAAGTCGCAGATCGCCGACGCTGAAAGTCGTACACGGAAGTTCGAGCTCGGACTACGACCTTCTATCCGTGCCCACGTCATAGCGACTCAATATCGTACCATGCGGGAGTCCCTGAATCATGCACTGTCCCTTGAGTCGCAGTATCCTCCAGTTCGTACCGGCGCTGTGCAAAATTACAATCACAAGTGTCCTGCCAACACAGGGGGAAACAACGCGCAGAAGCGCCCCAACAACGGCGGTAAACAGGGAGCAAACCCGGGAAGGGGTAACGAAGCCGTCTGCCACCGATGCAATCGTACGGGACACATCGCACGGAACTGTCGGGTGTTCAATGGATCGTGCTTTAAATGCGGTCGTCAGGGCCACATGGCAGTGAACTGTCGTGTTAGCGGGCAAGAGCAGCAGCAGCAACAAAACCAGGAGCCTCAGCATCAAGGGCAAACTCAACGAGCGAACCAAGCACCGCCAAACGCTCAGGGCCGAGTTTATGCTTTGACTCGGGACGAGGCACTTGCATCGAACACGACGGTGTCAGGTATATTACTTTTTAATAATGTACCTGCTCGTGTATTGTTTGATTCTGGTGCAACACATAGCTTTATTACGGCGAACTTTGCCGCCGAACACACATTCCCTATGACACCACTAGGCTTAAACCTAAGTGTTAGTACTCCTTCGGGCGTAGATTTATCGGCTCGCTTAGTCTGTCGTGAAGGTAACATTTGCATTGGGAGACGGAAATTGTCATTAGATGCGATAGTTCTAGACATAAGGGACTACGATCTTATTCTGGGGATGGATTGGCTCGGCGCTTGTTCAGCTACAATCGACTGTGCGAAAAAGGAAGTCGTGTTTCGTTTGCCCGGCGAGATCGAGTTTTGCTTCACGTGCAGTCCTGAGTCGAAAGCGTCGAATGCCTGCATGGTGATCTCAGCAATGTCTGCTCGACGGATGATTCACTCCGGCTGTGAAGGGTACTTAGCGTCCGTTCGAGACACTCGGCAAGATTGCGCAAACGTTGAGTCTATTCCCGTTGTGGCAGATTTTTCTGATGTGTTCCCCGACGAGTTGCCAGGCATGCCGCCCGATCGAGAGACAGAGTTCACTATAGACACTTTCCCAGAAACTCGACCAATTTCCAAGATGCCGTATCGAATGGCCCCGGCAGAATTGAAGGAGCTTAAAGTACAGTTGCAAGACTTGCTAGATCGAGGATTCATTCGGCCTAGTGTATCTCCATGGGGTGCGCCAGTACTATTCGTAAAGAAAAAGGATGACTCGTTGCGGCTCTGCATCGACTATCGAGAATTGAATAAAGCAACCATTCGTAACCAGTATCCTCTTCCAAGAATAGACGATCTTTTCGATCAGTTGCAAGCTGCCACAGTATTCTCTAAAATCGACCTCCGTTCGGGCTATCACCAACTAAAGATCAAGCCAGACGACGTGCCAAAGTCAGCTTTTCGAACTCGCTATGGCCATTATGAGTTCCTGGTGATGCCGTTCGGACTAACCAATGCACCCGCTGCCTTTATGAGTTTAATGAACCTTGTGTTCCGGCCCTATCTCGATAAGTTTGTAGTAGTATTCATCGATGATATCTTGGTGTATTCGAAGAGTGAGGAAGAACATGCAGAGCACTTGCGGACCGTGCTACAAACTCTTCGGGACAACCAGCTATATGCTAAACTGAGTAAGTGTGAATTCTGGCTAAGTAGTGTATCTTTCCTCGGGCACATCATTTCTGCGGGAGGCATCTCAGTCGATCCGAAGAAGGTGGAGGCCATTGTCGAGTGGAAGCGACCTGCATTCGTTAGCGAGATTCGAAGCTTCCTCGGGCTAGCGGGCTACTACAGACGGTTCGTGAAGGATTTTTCCAAACTTGCACTACCTCTGACTCGCCTCACACAAAAGGGAGTCGCATTTGAGTGGTCCGCCGACTGCGAAGCTTCGTTTTAAGAGTTAAAGCATCGCCTCACCTCTGCCCCGTTACTTGTACTACCAGACGAGATCTCGGGATTCCAAATATTTAGCGACGCGTCCGGGCAAGGCTTGGGGTGTGTACTTATGCAGCGAGATCGAGTGATAGCCTATGCCTCCAGGCAACTAAAGAAGCACGAGAAAAATTATCCTACACACGACCTGGAATTAGCGGCAATTGTCTTTGGCCTGAAATTGTGGCGACACTACCTTTATGGAGTGCCTTGCCGAATTTATACTGATCACAAGAGCTTGAAGTACCTATTCACCCAGACGGACCTCAACCTTCGTCAGCGCCGTTGGCTGGAATTGATAAAAGATTACGACTTGACGATAGACTACACGCCTGGAAAAGGGAACGTTGTAGCGGATGCTTTGAGTCGGATCTTCGTTGGATCTCTGTCAGTCGATCGCAGGTTACGAAGGGACTTAGAAGAGTTGGGCATCGAACTCTGAATTCGATATCGTGGCGCGCGGGTCGCTCAAATGCGATTCGTACCCAACCTAATAGAGCGGGTCACATCTACTCAGAAAGACGACCCTTTCCTAAGGAAGATGCACGAGCAGATTCTAGCGGGGAAGGCGAAGGACTTTGCAGTAGATGAAAATGGAGCGTTGCGGGTGAAAGAAAGGCTATGCGTCTCCGATGATTCAGAACTTAGAAAGAAGATCCTTGCGGAAGCTCATTACGCAGCCTATATGATCCATCCCGGGAGCACGGAGATGTATAAGAACCTCCGAACGACCTTCTGGTGGCACGGCATGAAGAAAGATGTTGCACTCTTTGTGTCCCAATGCATAACTTGTCAAAGGGTGAAAGCAGAGCATCAGAGGCCGGGCGGGGAGATGCAAAATCTTGCTATCCCGGAATGGAAGTGGGAGCACATCTGCATGGATTTCATTGTTGGCCTGCCAAGGACGCAATGGGGGAACGACGCAATCTGGGTTATCGTCGACCGGTTAACCAAGTCTGTACACTTCATTGCCATCAAAAGTACTTGGAGCGCCGATCGCCTCGCCCAGACCTACCCTGACGAGATAGTCCGGCTGCACGGAGTGCCAGTTTCTATAGTATCAGATTGGGACGGGCGATTCATCTCGCGTTTCTGGGAGAGCCTTCAGTTGGCGATGGGGACCAAGTTGAAGTTCAGCTCAGCCTATCATCCACAAACCGATGGTCAGACGGAACGAGTGAATCAGATACTAGAAGATATGTTGCGCCTCTGCGTGATCGATTCGAAGTCAAGTTGGGACGTCTACCTGCCGCTGGCCGAATTTGCATACAACAACAGTTATCAGTCCAGCATCGAGATGGCTCCGTACGAGGCTTTGTATGGGCGGAAGTGTAGGTCACCAATCTGCTGGGACGAAGTCGGAGAACGGCAAATCCTTGGGCCGGAGCTGGTTGAACAAACCGTACAAAAGGTTCGGTTGATTCGTGAACGGTTGAAGACAGCACAAAGCCGACAAAAGAGTTATGCCGATGCTCGACGTCGCCCCCTTGAATTCTTTGAAGGGGACCATGTGTTCTTGAAAGTCTCGCCTATGCGCGGAGTCATGCGGTTCGGAGTAAAAGGAAAGCTAAGTCCGAGATTTGTTGGACCATTTGAAGTTCTTAAACGGGTTACTCCGGTCGCCTATCAAGTTGCCTTGCCGCCTGCCCTATCAGAAGTACACGATATTTTTTACGTTTCTCAGCTGAGAAAGTTTGTACATGACCCGAACCACATAGTCGACTTGTGGTAGTTGAATCTGCAAGCGGACTTGTCGTACGCGGCGGAGCCTGTCCAAGTTTTGGATCGTAAAGAGAAGCAGTTGTGGAACCGAACCGTCTCGCTAGTGCGTGTCCTGTGGCGGAACCACTCGGTCGAGGAGTCGACCTGGGAACTTGAAGCTGATATGAGGGAAAGGTTCCCCTCATTATTCCTTAGTGGTAGGTTCTATTCCTAAGTTTCGGGACGAAACTTTCTTTTGGATGGTTATGATGTAATGCCCCGTTCCCCCTATTCGGGGAGCGCGGTCAAGAAATACTTACGACCGTCCGAACGGGACAGATTGAATTAAGATCCTTTCCTCGTTATGGATTGGTTTCTTCGGAATCAGGTCCCATATACAATAGATTGTGCCTCGAGGATGGACTCGGCGGCAGAGTCGAGAGGGGCCTTTCCGTTGCGTTGGTTTCTTGTCCGTTTTTGTGCCGCTTGGTTGCTTTCTTGTTGGTTTTATGACTTGCGTTTTCTTGAACGGTTTCAATGGATTTCATTGCTTTCGTTCTTAGGATTTCGTATTTTGTATCGAGCCTTGGAGACCGAAGCAGGAGGTATTGATCATCCGTTGGTGCGTGCAGGTGATCGTGTAGACGACGCGCGAGCGGAGTCTTAGAGATCTCTCCTTCTTCTTCCTATTCAACAAACTTGTGAGTGGCTCTATTTCGATAAGCACCTTCTTTCCAAGGGCTCCGTTCTTAATAAAATCGACTCAGTTGTGCATTCATTCAAACGATACCAAATATATATAAAGTTGAATGAAAAGATAAGAAGTAGGCTTGGAACATTCATTGCTTGTCATTCAGAACCTTGCATAAATTCGTTGATGCATGCACGTTCGTTGGGTATATTAATTGATCGGCACTTAATTATAGCACAAGTTGTTCTTCTTTAAACTGCTGAATGTTATTGCATATAACTTGTTGGTTGATTATGGTAGAACAGTAAAGCGGTTCCGTACATGCCGTTTCTTTAAATTCTTATGTGTTAACTATGTGTTTAATGGGTTGGTGTTAGACAAACTTGTATACAAGGGGTAACGTTCTACGAACGATCGCCGGGGCACCGGGACCGCTTCGACCTGGGTAGAACATTTGCAAGTGTAGTCCTAGCGCTTGGATGGGTCCGTGCGTCTGCCAAAGGCTAGCTACCTGAGGCGGAATGTCAGCCGATCCATCCCCCGTCCAACCAAGAGATATTGTTGTTGTATATTTAAACTGTGCAGACTAACTATGTCTTCGTGACAGGGAAGGCTATGGTAAGTTGTACAGGTGGTTCAGACGGTACAGGTAAAGTCACCGAACGGTGGCATGTGAAGTTATGTTATTTTGTTCTTGCATACCTGCTAAATGAAATCTGAACTAGGCAAGAATAGAAACCCACCTAAGAATATAATTATAGCATACTCATTAGATCTCATCTCATGAGCTTGGTAAAGTTGAGCAGCTAGCCTTCACCAGTACTTTTCGAAGTACTGACCCTCGTTGTAGCAGGTTCCCCGGCGCAAGGCAATGCGGCGAGGAGCTGAAGTTCTCTCCGGACTTTTGGGATCCTTGGCGGTTCGTGGCCAGGACTTTTGGAGGCTCAAGCTAGAAGCCTTTCACTCTCTCCGTTGCTGAATATCACTAAGGCGATGGTGCTTACTCGCACCCAAGGTGTTTTGTGTTTTTAATCTATGTAAAGGGACATAATGTATGGATCGGCTATCTCATTTTGCGTCCAAGTTTGTAAGCCCGTTGGGCATTTTATACTTTTGAGTCAAGCGATGTAAAAAGATGTTCATTATGAAATAAAGAGAAACTTTTCTATGCCTCAACCTTGTGTTATCTTATATGTCTACTCTGTTGCATTGTTCTAAAGAATATCCTTATGCCTAAGGCCTTGTGCACGCGTGCCCTACGCGTGCACGGCATCACGCCCGGGGGACGATTATCGATTATTCGAAATCGGGGCGTGACAGTGGGCTCCTTCTTGCTTGAAAAGGTATGGGACTTCAGCTGGTGGAAATCAGTGATAGATCCCGTCGATGGTCGTCTAGCTGGTGGGTTCGCCTGCTCTAGTACTGTCACTATGTTGTTTCTCAAGTTTTACGCCTGGCATTGCCGGGCCTTTTGATGAACCTGTTGTTATGCTTGCATCATTACGTAGAACATTTAGAATGTCTGTTGACCGTCCATAGGCTGTCCTAGTAGAAAAACGGGCGTCGGTAGAGTAAATTATGGCGGTGGTAGAATATCGTCTGGTCGGAACCTCGAGGCGTGCTAATCTGCTTGATTGCTTTGTTGAATGGATGGATCTCCACCTAATGGTGTCACTCCATCATTGTAGGTGACTATAACACCTTATGGTATTCCCATGAGAGTCTCATTACTGGCTCGTAGATCCATTACTCTGCATACAAAATAAACTATGAGAGGCGCACAGAGGAATCAAGGCAGTATGCAAGTCAAAAAATTATTTTGAAGTCGATATAGATGTCAAGAACAGATCAACAAATAGATGAGATCGTATAACTTATCCTATCTTAATCGCAGGCTTACTCGGATCCTTAGTTGAACCTAAAGCAATATAGTCGTAGACCTGCATATGCTACCACAAAAACCATGTCACGTCCTAGTCCCAAAACATCGAGGGACTAGCCACGTGGCAATGGCAAAAAGCACAACTCCAAAGGACAACCCAATTTGATGGACTTGTTAGAGGGTACTTAAGCTGTAATAAATATAAATGCAGACTACACCGTCTATCACAGAATAATTCTAATCACATCTATAGAAAGAAACATAACTCAATATGATAGACTAATCGAGATAATAAGTAAAAAAATAGTACATCATTAAGTCAACATATGTAGTGTCTTAGGGAACAACCCGATAAAATAAGAAAAGAGAATAAGTTAATACATAAGTCCATGAGTTAAGATATAAACTAACTGGAAGCATAAATAACTGAGTATGTAACTGAATGCTCAAAAAAAATCCTCTGGCACATCCTCGTGCCAATACTGCTCCAAAATTAGCTCATGTCCCATATATCTTGGGGTAATCCTCCTCTACTTTACCTGGGGACATAATCCGGATCCAGGTCCTCAAGGGACATAGCAAGGTACAAGAAACACTCAAGCCAAAGAAAATACGATAAATAAAAATAGATCCTCAGGGCAAGCTATGTAACCAGCTAAGTAAAATAAAATTTTGATCATCACTAGTACTCAGGCTGAGGCCACTACAAGCACTGTGTCGGGGAGCCCGTAGCAGCAAGAATATCACGTAATGGGCCAAGCCCTGGAACAGAGACTAAATCACCTCAATAATAAAGTATATATGTATATAATCAGCCTGTAGCCTACGTGTCTCTCCCCACCCAATGTAATCTCATGTCTCATGTCCACAATGTCTCATATCCATAACACGCAAGATCATGACCTCTAGCTAGTACAACGAGTCATAATGATATCTATGTATATACAAGTCTCATGTCATGAATCCTATATGCCTAAACAGAATTACCATGAATAACTCAAAAAAGATTATGTCACATAAATAGTATCAAGTGTCCTATGGTATGACGTACTTGGTAAAGCAAGTACGTAAAAATATATAAGATCGTAGTATCAAATCTCTAAGTAACATTACACGACTCCGCTTACGACGTCGACAACCAAATCTTATTCGGATGTTAAGCAACGTCTCACGGTCCTAGGTTGAACAGGTATATCACAGAAGTATATGGAAAGAATACAAGCAAATAATAGCATAAGATCTTCTGCAAGTTGGCAAGGTATACTTGCCTGGGTTTTAAGCTCCGTCAATTGCTCATGTATTAGTGGAATCTCCAGGTACGCTTTCGGATGCTGAAATAAATATCACCATTATTCTCAGAATACTTGACATAGCTAGAATTGAATACCCATAAGTCTAATTTGGATACGGGCAGAATTGACAGTTTCTGGTCAAAGCGGGGTCCACATGTGGCCAACTTCACACGAAAAAATTTCCCAGAGATAAAGTTTTTCAAATTTGTCAAACTTAGTTTCTACGAGTCTAGAATGATGATACGAACCCAACAGAATATTCAGAACTAGATTTTGATGAGCCGGTCGTGAAATCGCCCGTTAAATAGAACCTTGGGGCCCGTAAAATGGTGTTTCGTCAACGTTCTCAGAATCGGACAAAACTTGGGTCACATGACCAGCATAACACTGCGAATCCGATGGCATAAGTTTCGTTTTGAAACGACAAGCACACACAAAATTATGACGAGTGTCAGAACAGGCCGATATAGGACTTTTTGACGAATACATGCTTATTCTGGTGTGTACTCACATCCAAATCAACTTTCATAAAATTTTACACGTCTGCATTGACGATACGCATCTTTCGGTACAATTTGCACTTGATGAAGTCGCCTCATTTAGCGGAACGCACCCCATTTTGAAAAAAATTTAAGTTTAGAAAACCAAGTTTTTGGCAGATTTCAATAATAATTAAAATACAACATACAACGAATTAAAATAAACTAATTGAAGATTCTGTCACATGAAATAGTGTCAAGTGTCCTACAGCCTAACGTACTTGGTAAAGCAAGCACATAAAAATTGGATCGTTGAATCAACTCTCTAAGTGACGTTGCACTACTTGCGTACGGCATGACACTAAACAATATCTCATGGTCCTAGGTTGAACAGGTACATCACAAGAGTATATATATATGAAAAGAAACACAAGCAGATAATATAATAGGATCTACTACAAGTTTAGCAAGATACACTTGCCTGGGTCTGCAGTATGTAGTTGTAAAGTTGGTCCCGCGTCCACTCCTCCGAAATCCAATTGACCTAAACAATAAATTTTCTACTTTAAGTATCTAATCAAGAATCTTGTAACCGCAACTAAATTGTATCATTTATTATAAACCATTAATAACCAAGTCCAACCTCATCCTAACATGTAAATTCTTAACACAACAACTTACACGTTTTCCAAGATATCAGAACCTAGTTTCATGGTTTACGATTTCTAAAATTCATGGTTAAGTCCCCAATCGAAGGACATAAACATAAATCATAATAAATCATGTAATCTTGATTTAAACCTGATTTATATTAATTTTTAACCATTAAATTCAGAATTGACAAAATAATCATATTTTAATATTATGGCTACTTTAAGTTGACTAGTTTTTTCCGAAACTTGTTCGGAGCATTGCCAGTCCATGGGTATGGTTTGTATACATAAAAATTTATTTTATATCATATTTTATTCTATTTTAAGCTCAAAAAATAGTCACCATTTATTTTTTCTAAAATAACCCCTATTTATGGACAAAACTATGCCCAAAAAAAAAACAAAATCTAGGCTAGTGACCCTTATTTTTAGGGTTCAAATTTTTGATGAAAATACCATAAAAATAATTCTAAAATACTTATTTTAAAGTAATAAACTATCAATAAATTTATTTTTAAGAATTAACAACAAGGCCTCCTAGAACCGTGTCACAAGTCTAAAACTAGCCTACTTTTATCCAATCTCTTATCAATCTAACATAAAAAAATTTATAGATTTTTATAGTGGAAAAAGATGTCAAGGGAGGTTTCTAGAACATTAAACTTACATAGATCTAAAAGATTCATGCCATAGGGATTTAAGAAGAAAAGTTTGAATCCTTATCCGAAAGCTTTGAAGGTTTGGATGATGGTGCCTCTTCTTGTTCAAGAATGCACCTTCTTGCTTATGTTTGCATTAATTCTCCCTTCTTGATAGATTGATGATGATGGCAAAGGGTTCTTGATGGGTTTGATGACAAAGGTAGAGCCTTTATGGTTGTTTGGAGTAGATTGTGTGAAAGGATGATGAAAGGTGGAGCTTTGGAAGAGAGGAAAGAATTTTTGTTGAAGGAGATAATGTTGTGAGGGGTAGATGAAAAGGGGGGCTTCTCTTACACATGAAAGAGAGGGGTGGGGTCGGCCAAAAAAGGGAGAGAGTTGTTAGGGTTTTGTGATAAGGGGGTATATATATGGGCTTTTTGGATAGATTTAAACCTATGAGGGGGTATTCTTAGGGCTTGTAAGGGTCGACCACCAAGGGGGCTGCTCTTGCACAAAATTATGAAGAGGGGGTGGGTTATTATGGTTGAAATTTGGTTCGTTATGATCTTGGGTGGTTAGTTAGTTTGGTAGTTTGCCAACTAGGATGCCACATATGGCCATTTCTTCAATTAGAACTCTATAAATAGAACCATATATATATATATATATATATATATATATATATATATATATATATATATATACATGGGTGTATTTGTGTGCACTACATGACTATATGCATTTGGGTTGAGTTTGGGTCAAGTTCTAGTCAAAAGGAGGCAGTTTTACTGTAACCGTGATTCTAGATGTTTGACAATATTTTTGGGCATAGAGGAGGTCAAAAAAATGTAACATCCATGTCCCAAATATATTAGGCACAATCAAGATTAGTAATATAAATTTTGTTGGAAGAAAAAATATTGTACATTGTTTAAAATATCCAAGCCATGACAAAACGTCATATATATAAAAGAATGATTTAGAAATTAATACTTTACTCCATTAAATTAAATAAATAAAATAAATTAACCCTATTCAAAAATGAGTGGGCTTACAACTCACGGTGAGGCTGATAGTCAGGGACTTTGGTTTCAGCCTTGTCATTAATTTCGGCAGGATCCAGTGGTACAAAAGGTGCTACACATAGCAGCTAGCGTCGAAGTGATGGTCGAGGAGATGGAGACGAAGGAAGATGCAAAGCAACTAGGAGGATCGGAGATCGGTGGCATGGGGGAGCAGAAACTCTGTGGCAGGACGACATGCATGGAGTCCAGTTGAGAAGTCATGGGGTCAACACCCTCTCATCAGACTGGAGGAGGAGATTGTTGGGGTCCAGTCTGGATTTGGTGAATTGTGGAGCCCAAATATGGTCAAAGATTTGATTTGATATAATTTAGAAATCTACATTAAATGTAAGATTTGATTAGATTTCAAATTTGTGTCAAATATTTAATTTGACCATATTTGGACGTCTATAATTGGTGTTGGAATATTTTAGGTGGAATATAATTCTTATTTTAAGATTTTCTATTTAGAAAATCCTATTATGACCTAAAATATGATGTCTCATCATATAAATATAGGAGGAGGGTGGAGGCACATAGTATAACACAAGTTGGAGCTTCGGGATGTTCGTCTACAGAAAATCTAAGAGAAAGTCTCTTTTTTTTTTAGTGAGGCAAGGGGGTTGAATCTATTAGGACAAAGGGTTCAACATTGATTCAGTCAATCTTGTAATGTCATCTGAGTTATAAATGTTAAAATTTGTCCAGGTAACGTAGTCACCGTCATATACTTGTCTTTATCTGTGCTTGGTATTCGTTAGACAGAAATTGATTATCTCAGATGAATTGGTCTAAAGTTTTTGCTGCTGTCACTTTCAGACACGATATCGAAACGTTTGTTGTACGTGTCCGATTTCTAACAAATTTGCCCTCGTAGAGCATAATTAGGAACTTGATTGGTGTATTCCGCATAAAACTATGTCACCGTACGCATGTGCTGTGGGACCTCAATCCGTATTTCTAAATTCTAACACCACAGCTGTACAAGTCAGATCGCATAAATTATTTTAGGTTCCTTTCCCATCGTAACGTTAGCTTCTTCAACTAGACATCCATGAGCTGTCCATCTTTATATAAACCAAGTCCCCTTTGCCAGAAACATGATGGATAACCAACTCACTGTTTAACAAAGGAAAATTTCACAGAAACTACAATTAAGTTGAAGATGGCATTCGGAGTTGAAAATAATTCTGCGATCAGAAAAGGCCACCGTTCGCTGTCGAGATCACCCAACCTCAAAAATCCGAGGTGTGCCGAAGCAGCCATACAAGCTATCGAGCACGCCAGGAGGAGGCGAAATGTTCTTAGTTGCAATAGTGATGGTGAAGACGGCATTCAGGTGAAAATCGTCATAAGCAAGCAAGAATTGAAGCAGATGATCGCATCCATGGGTTGGGGAAGGAACGGAATTAGCAACAACCATCACAAACAAGGGTCTGCGACATTGGATCAGCTACGGCATCTTCTTAAGAGGAGGAACATGAAGAAGGCCGACTCCGGAAAGGGCCACCATAGCGGCAGATGGAGTCCTGCACTGCATACTATCCTGGAAGAGTTTTGATGCTATGAAGGCTATGTTATTTATGAATGCACGGTTGCAAACCTACAGAGTTTTAAAATTTGTCCTCTATGTTTCTCTTTCTTTGATGGGATATAACACCAACATATTTGCTAAGTTTACTTCTAATATCAAGGAGGATGCTGCTGCTGCTGCTACTACTACTACTACAAATTAAGATATAAAATGTGTGAAGAAAAGTGATGTATTTTTTGGTAACAAGAACAAATCGGTGATTTCTTCTACATATTGTTAGTTGCCGAGCAATTTTAATCAAGTATCTGTACTCACGGGTGATATATATAATTAAAAAAAAGAAACCTAATGATGATAAATATGTTAGTTCCGAGGTAGATCAAAGATGGATCACAAAGACTAAGGAAGATATTCACGCAGGACGTTCCAATCTGCTCTATGTTTGATCGTGATGTTGTTGTCGAGTTCCAGATATTCACGCAAGAAATTGCTCTCTGGAAGAACTTGATTCCAACGAAACTTATTGAAACTCAGGTTACAAATTGACAATAACCAAATTCGGTCTTCCTTGAGAACGTATTTACAATTGAGATAGAATGTATTAAAAAATTGAGAAGATGGAGAAGAAGACGATAGAATAAAAATTATTACTGCTATGGTGATAAAGAGCACGGTTGCGAAACGCAAGATTCGTCATCTATTGACGATCTGCTCCCAGGAGCCAATACGTTCACAAGAGAATTTCTAGAACGCTCGTAGCCACCTATGTATATGAGTCGAACAAACTCACTAGACCTCTTTTACCTTTTTTTCTTATATCTCAAAAGGTAGGCATGGAGACTCTATTTATAGAAGGGTGGAAACCCCATCACTAGTTCTGGCCGATATGGGACTAACGTACCAGCTCCAAAAAATCACGATTAATAATAAAAAATCCCGTAATCTGTGCATATGCACAAAATATGTACAGCCTGTGCATACGCGCATACGAATATACTCGGATGAGCGAAGCAGAACAGCAGCATAGCAGCTCGTGTGCGCAAAAGCGCTGCAGCACAAGCATGCATATATGCAATAGCGCATAGCCCGCGTATGCACTAGCACAAAACCTCGCATGTGCAACTCGCGCATACACCAGCGCTATCAACCACGCATGCAACTTGCGCATGCAACCGCATATGCAACTACTCGTGCAACTTGCGCATAAAATAAGCGCACGAGCGCAACATATGCGTACAAGCACCATGCGACCGATGTGTACATGTGAAGTGCAAAGTGTACCATCAAAGTGTCACTTTGTGTCCCGTCCGAGCCCGAGTCTGAGTTGCTAAGCCCTTACGAGCCTTAGCTCCTATGGAAATTTCCCAAAGTGAGTGACAAAACCAAAGATTATTTCTTTGGGGTTTAAACTTAAACCCTCTAGAAAATTATCCCACATAGACCACCACACCCCATGTGCATATGCCTATACATAGCATAGCAATATATTAGGATATACACTTTGGTGGGTTTTTTAATGAGGGATAGTTCCCAAAGCCAAGTAATTAGAAAACCCAACAATCTACCACATATATTACAATATATGGTTGAGTGTTACATACAATGACTCTTCATCATGCATTAGGATAGATGTCACTAACGACTTGAATCTTCCTACATGGGTGAAATAATAGTATGATATAATAATGGGACTAAGCCTTGAATTATGGACTATAGTTGTTATTCTTCCCACTCACATGATGACAGTAGTTGCGCCTTCTGGTCACACATTAAAGATCTTGTGCTGAACTGGTTTTGGTGTATATATCTTGGGCGTCTACAAGTTTTTTCTCAAGAGACGGCCTACATCTATGTCCATACACTCTAGGTGAGTACTTTGTAAACAGTCCGAGCATGAAGCCTTGCGCTTCCTTGCGGTGCTACGCTGTATAACATGGCATAAAGCCAAGCCTACACCTCATCGTGGTGCATACCAACGTAGCATGAAGTCACAAGCCTCTTTGTAGTGTCGTACTACCTAGCATGAAGCCTTGCACTTTGTTATGGTGCTACACCACTATGACATGGCCCGAAGATGAGGAATTACATATTTTACCTCTATGTGGTCAGGGCCAGCCCTGGCCTAAGGCTACTAGGGCAACTTCTTGGGCCCACAAATCAGGAGGGCCCAAAAATTAGTTTAAACATATATGTATTAATAATTTTGTATCGAAAGTAGAACTAGTATATACCATGAGCCTCTTCTAATATAAAATAATTGTGATGCAGTGGTTATTATGTTATACCTGCGTACTAGAGGTTGATGGTTCAATCCATGGTGGTAATATTTTTTAAATTTAATTTTAATTCAGTTTTAACTTTTTTTACATTATATATGGGGGGCCATTTTGAAAGTTCTCCTATGGCTCCAATGAACTCAGGGCTGGCCATGTATGTGGTGTCACACCATTGTAGCATGTGGTCACATGCCTCTTTGTAGTGCTGCCTACCACTCTGCTTTCTACAATATTAGGCTATCTGCCTATATGCGTTGCTACGCCACTGTGACATGATTATACGTTTATTGCACTCATTCAGTACCCTGTGAGATGCCCCATTCCCAAAAGATACTGGACCAGATATGTGGCAATGGCTGGCCAACTCCGCAGGGCTTTCCAATTTAATGGACCTGACGTAGTGTACTTACGTTGTCCACGATTAAGTGATCAAGTTAAATATCTATATCTAATATCCAACAACTAACTAAATCTTAATCCATGGTAAATAAATCTCAAGAAGGAACAACATGCATCGGTAGACTACATCCCAATAATATATTCGTTCGAATAGGCCAAGTGAATAATATAGGCCTATAAATACTAGGCTATAAAAGAAGAATCATAATGGAAGTAGTACATAACTGTAATAGATGAAATATATAATGATACTTGCAAATATGTCCAACACTTCACTAAATTAAGCATCATGCAACCTGCTCAAATAACCTAGAAGGGAACCAGGTCCTTATAGGGACGTAACAAGATACAAAAAGTATATGCCATAAAAGAAATACTGAGTAAAGTAAATAAGGGTAAACTATCCATCTAAGTGAATGTAATCTGAGAACAACATTAGTGCATATGGGTAGGTATAGGCATATGTATAAAACCATAACGCTCCGAAGAATGCGATATTTGAGTATATATAAAATGGTAATGTTCTATTGAATATGGCATCTAAATATATATAAACCTAACATCTGAAGAATACGATATCTTAGTATATAAAAAATTATAACGTTCCGAAGAACGTGGCGCCTGCATATATATATATATAGGTCATCAGTTTTCGTAGTTCCTTGAGATACTACGGTTACCAATGTGGGTGTTCCATATGCCTACTAGTTGTCCTCCCCGTCCAATGCCAATTTACAAGTCTCAAGTACGACGTGGACATCTCATAACTATAATGCAAGTCACATAGAGCTAGACAATTATGCTAAGTACCATCACACGTGCTACTCGCACCAATGTCCAATCAAATGCGCGAGCTCGTGCCCTAATCATGAAATCTCTTTGTGACATGAAGTAATATATGACAAAGACTCAGATATATAATGATAACTTCGCAACTTTAGGTACGTCCTCTAGAAACTACGTCAAACACAAGTCCTAACATCGACATCTTCGTCGTTTGCACCTGAGACATTCTCAGAAGCGAATAATTATATATTATTCAAAGCAGAAATATGCGAACAATAATAACTAAATTTAAATAGTAAAATAAGGGATGTTATACTTGCCTGGATCTCCAAACTGTAAATGTAAAGAATCTGCTCTGGCGTCCAAGTATGAATGATCCCAAGAGCCTATATATATAGTAAGATCAAATCAGTTAGTATGCTACAATTCACTAATCATGCACAAGAATACAACCTACACATTAGTATTAGTTATTAGGTTATCTATAGTTCATTAGACACTTAAGGTGTAATAAGTATAAAAAATAAGTTCTAACTAGTTTACTAATCTAGGCAACCTCATAAGTAACCATGCTACCATCTTCAAACAATTTTACATCTAAACCTAATATACAAGTGCTAATTGGTTGGCAAATCAATGGTTTAAGATAACTAGGCCACAAATAGGATCACTCAAATTATTGCATGACCAGCAAGGTCAACTAGGTAGGTTGACTAAGCAAGTCTTAATTGAAGTGGGTAATCACCAACTCTACTAGTCATATAACATCCTCAAATTCTCTAATTGTACAATTTCTCATAAATATGTATTTATTTTCATAACTAGGACTCAGGGGGTTGCTAAGTTGCTCCTCAAACACATAGGTATTAGGTGTCCTACCAACTAGGGTCTTCTTGCACAAGTTTGCCAATATTCTTATCCTCCAAGCACGTTTAAACTAAGTGTCAACATATCCTAAGGTGGCTACCAAATTATTCTCAAGTCCTCTATTAGAAATGATCTAAACAACCTAGGCATAATGTGGCATGGAACACAACTTGTATTACTCATATTGTTTACTATGACATGCAATACACAACCACAACATGGAAAATTTGATCTACACATACTTATCTCTAACATGGTAAGGTTTATCAACGATTACTTATTACGTTCTAACACATATAAAAATAACCACTCAAGATCAACTACTTTTGTTATACTTATAATATGTTACAACTTTAACCATCTTCATGAATAAGTATAACCCACATGTTCTCAAATCTGGACATAACATTAAACAAGGTATTTAAAATCCAACTTGTATAATTCTTATTACGTTCTAACACATATAAACATAACCACCAAAATAATGAGGGTTGATTTCTAATTGCATTATATAACCTCTATATATGTACATGTTTCATTATTGTGTTAAGGTATGACCAAACTCTAATACGTAAATATTATCTATACGTTACCTCAAATATGTCAATCACCATCTCATAATACTTCCATATACCTTCTTCAACTACTTAGTATCAAGTGATCATGATATAAAAATCTAAAATTTATGCTAACATGCCATGAATACCCTTTCCAAACTTGCTTTCCCAAGTTATACGTACACTCAAAACATGCATAAATATTCTGGAAATTAAATATAAATGGAGTTATTTACAAGGTTAACAAGTGCTAAATAAGTATTTTAATATGGCATGTGTTTCCTTTATTCAAGAACATTCTACAAGTAAGAAAAGAGAACAAGAAGATTAAAATAAAGAAGTAGAGGTTAGAGATGAAGGAGAATAAGAAATACATGAAGAACAAGAAGTAGAAGAAGATGAATAAGGTGATAAAGATGAAGTTATACCTTGGTAGAAGATAGTAAGATTGGCCTGGAGGAGGTAGAGCTCCGGTCAGAAAGGGGAGTGGTCGGTCGGCCTAGAGCTCGACCTGGACAGTACAACGGCTACGGTAGCAGCAGCAGTAGCAAAAATACAGCAACAACAAGAACTTAGCAGCAACAAGGTGGGGGTGGTGGTTGGGTTGGTGTACAAGGCCAAAGTTGTTGCTTTGGTCGGTCGAGGGTTGGTTCAGCAGGTCGTGGAGGGGAAGAAGAGGAAATTTGGGAGTGGAAAAGAAGGTTTAGATGGTTTAAGGTTGACTAGAAATAGGGTTATGTGAATGGAGATGTTGAAATGGAGGGTGGTGATGTGTGGGGTTATTTTAATCAAGTGGTGGAGATGTAAAGTGAGAGTGGTCAGCCAAGGGAGTAGGGATGGCTATTTTCCACATAATTTACTCTAGTATGTGTGTATAAACAAGTGTGTAAGAGGAAAAGAAGGTTTATGTCTAGCCAAAAATAGCTAAGGCTGAATCCAAATTAACATGAAGTTGAAAATAAGATTTGGTGTGCCAAAATGGATGTTTGGTGTGTTGTAGAGAGAGGGATTTGTGTGTGGAATTTATTATGAGCCAATGAGTGTGACTGTGGGTTTGGGTTGGGTGTTTGGACTTGTTGAGGGCTAGGTTTGTGTTAGTTGTTCTACAAGACTAGGAAATATTTTGATTGTTGTTATATTGGGAGCATGTAGGGATTTATTTAGGTGTGACACAAGTGTCATGGATGTTGTAGGCTTAGAGTAGGTCATAGTCATACAATTGGTTGCAATAAATGGGTCAAAATTGTGTCTCCAAATTTGATTAGAATGTACATAGATGCATGGCTTAGGTTTGAATTAAAAATTGAGTCAAAAATATCGTGCGATTAAAAAAAAGCACAAGAGAGTGTGTTTGTGAGTAACATAAAATTTAGGATTAAAGACTGACTTGTCTAGGCCAAGGGTATAAAATTTGTTGGAAGACAAAAGCTAGTGTAGTGCTCTAAATATCGAAGCAACGATAAGGTGCACCAAGTGTAAATAGAACAAGTTATATTAAACTCTAATTTCTAATCCTAATTGACTATAAATAAACCATTATCTCTCACTAAGCTAAGTATACATTAAAATTGGGTAAGAGGGTTTACAATCTATCGACCTTAAAAAATTTGTCCTCGAAATTCAAAATTAATCTTCCCAACAAAGAACTCAACATAACTTTAAGTATAAGTACACAACCTATCACTTGTCTTACTACACTATCTTAATCTTAAACTGCCACATAAATATAGTCTAATTATATAAGGGATTTGGTCCTCAAATATCTTCTTACTACCATCCATTATCTCGTCATTGCTATCATGCTAATTATCATCTAAAAATTTATCACCTATAGGCCTACGTTACTCAAGGATGTCGCAACCAATCTTAGTTTAAAATTTTCAATATCTATAGAAAAATAATGTCATTCCTTTACTCTCGAAGGAGTGCGTGGGTTATGCACTAAATTCTACATGAACCAAAACCCTCAAGGTTTCCTGTGTAGTATCTAAATTTCTTATTCTACAGCTAAGACGACTTTTATCCCATCATTATTTCCTAGGGGCAACGTCATCAACCTATAATATCTATAATGAAATCCTCCAGTCTAACTTCTTATAATCGCTCTTAGCAGCAACAAGTCTAATCTAGCCAGCTAGTCATACCTAGTCTAGAAGCTCAACTCAATTCAATTCCTAGGAGAAATACATATAATAAAATACAACATAAGCCTCTTTTCAAATACATAGTAATAAAAATAAAAAAATAGAAATTATGTAATAAATATTTATTCAATAATTCTAAATACCCTGATAAAAGTATAACCAATACAATAATGAGAATATGATCTCTACAATCCAAAAATCCATCGGCTAGGGTAAATTGGAAAAAGGTTCCCATATCATCACCTACTAGAAAGAATTTGGTCCCAAAAAATTATACCCTATTAGTCAAAAATCTAAATTTCTGGCAATAAGAACTTTATGTGCAAACCTACAATATTCAGCTATCATTCCTATAATACTTCTATGTTCCATTTATACTCTCCTACCCATGTTTCAATCTATAATCTAAGGGTCTTATTTTAATCCTCTACAGAATGACCAACGTGTCAGTATGTTATTTGAACTTGTGTTTAGTTCCTCAAAATTTGTATCACATCGAGACTGATCACCAATTTTTACTCGTACTAAATCCTCAAAATTCTAAAACCATTACAATCTACAAATGCTAAATTATTATCCCTCGTGTCCATATTACGAATCCGTCCTCTTGGACTATGCACCATAATTTTTTTTCTTTTTTCCTTCATACCTTCTAGTATTTTAACCTTGTTTTCAACTATAAGCTTCTCTATTCAGGGTCCAACACCTCCAATTTCCAAGTATATGTCTTCTCAATAACTGTCGAGTAATAAAATTCCTGATGCTTCTAAATTATTTCGTGGATTTTAAAATGCCCAAGGTCAGGTACTGCTCATGAATCTCTTCTTGTTATTATCCTACATTCTTTACCTCGAATTTAAGGTTCCTTTTAGTTTTGTTTATCCCATGTACACTCTTTATCCAAGACTCAGTTACACCTTGATAAAAATTATCGTCCATTTGAGATAATTTACTATATCTAACTCAAGACTATAACATCTTTCAGAACTCTTATCCTTCAACCATTTGCTTTATAACAGATAATAGCTTATCTACCCAAGTTATCAATAGTGAAAACTATGAGACCAATTAACATTGGCAACCTAGTAAATATGTACATCTAATCTGGTTCCAAAAGCTATACCCCTAGTACCCAAGTTATCCAATCACTCAAATAATAGATCTAGCAATCAACCTATCTATTTTAGCCTAGCCATATAATCATCATTAACTAAAGGGTAAAAAATCTAGGTCTGATACTGGAAGTCATAAGGCAACTAAAGATTAACCACTATGGCCTGTCACGTAAAGTTCCATTTTCTTAATTTAAAATTCCATTACATATCATTTGTGCTTTACCCATAATTTTTTCTCAATATTTTATAGAACTTCAAGATTTAATAATAACTCAATTATCCCATTGGTTCACCAAGGGTTTCTCCAATCATAATCTAAACTTAACCTCGTATTAGATTCGTTCGTTCAATTTACCAACACTAATTTCCAATAAAGAAATTCATTTTCGTGTTTTATTTCCATTAACGTATAAATAATCTTCTCATAATTTCTCCCTCGAATTTTTTCCTCATTCAAGTTCTATTTCATAACTCAGTTTCATTGGTATCATTTCTTTATCCATAATCAATTTTTTGTTTATTTCCCTAATATGATATTCCCAAATTCTTCTATCGATATATTCATTTTTCCTTTGTCCTAAATATAATTAGGTCATGTATTCATCCCTTCTTATCCTTCTGGTGTAATCTTCTAATTAAATTGTCACAACCAGTGTTATCCTAGTAATAGTTGATACCTACTATTGGGCTTAAATTTTCCAAGGTATATAATATAATCTCCTATTTCTTTCTAGTTAATATTTTGCATATCGTATCAAATCACAGCTTATTCTCCCTAAAATTGTATTTCTTAATTTTTTTTCTTTCTATAATTTATTACACTGAGTCACCATGGTGCAATCATAATAATAGGTATCACCCAAGCGCATGTTAGAATTTCTGGTATCATATAATCTTTCTCAAGGTGAGAGCCTAAAATTTCATCTTCTCAAGTTTATAATACCGTTCCTTGTATCTCTACCATGGGCTACAACTAATCCTTAGCATCTAGATATGTATCCCATAAAGTATTTTAGAGCATTAGAATCAAACCATCTTTCTAACTTCTAATACTTCTAAATTACTGCTACCTTAAGCAATGGGTAGGGTTAGTCCTAGGCCTCTACTTCTAGGTCCAATTCTTATGCCAAAAATATATACTCGGTCTAGCATCAAGAAAGAATATATCAACCTTCCCTTCTATGGGTAGCCATCTTGTCAAAACTTTATATCAAGCATGCCTTCTTCCGCGCTGACGAGGATCTACTTCGGGAGGGAATTAATCACCATGCACAAGCATCCGACTTTTTAAAATAAAGGAAGACGAGAAACATTGAGAACGATATCGATAAATTATGATGTCCAAGGTCGACAATCAAATATAAGAGAAGTTTTAAAAATAGTTATGAATTGAGGTCTTATTCAATATTAATCCTAAATTACAGGCTTGTTTGGTACAGTGACATAACTGATATGCTCTGACTACATGGGCCAACACTAAAACTATGTCAAACCCCAGTTCAAAATACGTAGGACCAGACATGTAAAAATGACCAGTTAGGATGACTCTATAGGGCTTTCTAATTTAATGGACCCGACACTGTATACTCACAATGTCTACGGTCAAGTAATCAAGCTAAATATCTATATCTAACATCCAACAACTAACTAATCTCAATTCATGGTAAATAAATATCAAGAAAGAACGACATGCATCAGTAGTCTGCAACCCAATAATACATTCGTTCGAATAGGCCAAGAGAATAATATAGGCCAATAAACACTAAGCTATAAAAGCAGAATCATGATAGAAAGTAGTACATAACTATAATAGATAAAATATATAATGATACCTGCAAAGATGCAACACTCCACTAAATCAAACATCATGCAACTTGCTCAAATAACCTGAAAGGAACCAGGTTCTCAGAGGGACGTAACAAGATACAAAAAGTACATGCCATAAAGTAAGTAATGAGTAAAGTAAATAAGGATAAAATATCCATCTATGTGAATGCAATCTGAGGACAACTTTAGTGCATATGGGTAGGTGAAGGCATATGTATAAAACCATAACGGTCTGAAGAAGTGGCATTTGAGTATATATAAAACCATAATGTTCTATTGAATGCGGCATCTGAATATATATAAACCATAATGTTCCAATGAACGCGATGCCTGCATATATATAGAGGTCGTCAGTTTTCGTAGTTCCTCGGGATACTACGATTACCAATGTGGGTATTCCATACGTCTACTAGTAGTCCTCCCCCCGCTATGCTAATGTACAAGTATCAAGTATGACATGGATATCTCGTAACTATAATGCATGTCACATAGAGATATACAACTATACTAAGTACTTTCACACATGCTACTTGCCCCCATGACCAGTCAAGTGCATATGCTTGTATCCTAATCATGAATTCTCTCTGTGAAGTAAAGTAATATGTGATAAGGCCTCATAGTTATAATGATAACTCCACAACTTTAGGTACATCCTCTAGAAACTAGGTCAAATACAAGTCTTAATATCGACGCCTTCGTCGACTGCACCTGAGGCATTCTCAGACGCGCACAATTATAAATTATTCAGAGCAAAAACAGGTGAATAATAATAGCTGAATTTAAATAGTACAATAAGGTAAGGTATATACTTGCCTGGATCTCCAAGTTGCAAATGTAAAGAACCTGCTACAGCATCCAAGTCTGAACGATCCCAAGAGCCTATATATATAGTAATATTAAATTAGTCACTACCCTACGGTTCACTAATCATTCACAAGAATACAACCTATACATTGGTATTAGTTATTAGGTTATCTAGAGTCCATTAAAAACTTAAGGTGCAACAAGTATAAAAAATAGATTCTAACTAGTTTACCAGTCTAGGAAACCTTATAAGTAACCATGCTAACATCTTCAAACAATGTCTAAACTTAATATTCAAGTGCTAAATTATTAGAAAATCAAGGTTTTAAGATACCTAGTCCAAAATAGGATAACTTAAATTAGTGCGTGACCAGCTAGGTCAAGTAGGTCGATTAACTAAGCAAATGTCTAGAGAAGTGGGTAATCACCAACTCTACTAGTCACATAATATCCTCAAGTTATCTAATTGTATAACTTCTTATAAATATGTATTTATTTTATAACTAGGATTCAGGGGGTTGCTAAGTTGCTCCTCAAACACATAGGAATTATGTGTCCTACCTACTAGGGTCTTCTTGCACAAGTCTTGCACAAGTATGACAATATTCTCATCCTCCAAACAAATTTAAACTAAGTGTCAACATATCCTAAGGTGGATACCAAATTATTCTCAAGTCCCCTATTATAAATGATCTAAACAACCTACGCATAATATGCATTGGAACACAACTTGTACTACTCATATTGCTTACTATGACATGCCATATACTTATCTCTAACATGGTAAGGGTTATCAATGATTCCTTCTTTAACATATTAAGGTACATTCCAACTACTACATGATGCAACCATCAACCCAAATATGTGCACACTCAAGGTCAACTACTTTTGTTATACTTACATTATATTAACAAATTGAACCATCTGCATAAATAAGCATAACCTAAATGTTCTCAAATTTGGACATAACATTAAATATGGTATTTATAATCCAACTTGCACAATTCTTATTCCATTCTAATACATAAATAAAACCACAAAAATAATGAGGCTTGATTCTAATTACATTATATAACATCTACATATGTGTATCATCATTGTGTTAAGCTATGACCCAACTCTAATATGTAATTATCACCTGTACATAACCTCAAATATGTCAATCACCACCTCATAATACTTTCATATACCTTCTTGAACTACTTAGTGTCATGTGATCATCATACAAAAATCTAAAATTTATATTATCATGCCATGAATACCCTTTCCAAACTTGCTTTCCTAAGTTATACATACACTCAAAATATGCGTAAATATTCTGAAAATTAAATAAAAATAAAATTATTTGCAAGGTTAACAAGTGTTAAATAAGTATTTTAACATGGCATAGGTTTTATTTATTCAAGAACATTCTAAAAGTAAGGAAAGATAACAAGAAGAAGAAAATGAAGAAGTAGAGGTTGGAGATGAAGAAAAATAAGAAGTACATGAAGAACAAGAAGTAGAAGAAGATGAAGAAGGTGTTGAAGATGAAGTTATACCTTGGTGGAATATGGAAAGCTTGGCCAGGAGGAGGAAGAGCTCCGTCCAGAACGGTGGTGGTGGTCGGCCTGAGTTGGTCGGCCAGCCTGGAGCTCGCCCTTAACAGAATAACATCTGCGACAGCAGAAGCAAAAATACAGTAGCAGCAAGGTGGTGATGGGGTTGGGGGTTGGAATTGTTTACACGGCCAGAGTTGTTGCTGTGGGCGACCGGGGGTTAGTTCAGCAAGTCGTGGAGGCGAAGAGAGGGAATTTTTGGGAGTGTAAAATGAGGTTTAGATAGGTTAGGGCCGGCTAGAAGTAGGGTTATATGAATGATGATGCTGGAATGGAGGGTGGTGATGTGTGGGGTTTTTTGATCAAGTGGTAGAGATATAAAGTGAGAGTGGTCAGCCAAAGGAGTGTGGATAGATATTGTCCATAGTATTTACTCTAATATAGGTGTACAAACAAGTGTGTAAGAGAAAAATAATGTTTTTGTCAAGCTAAAAATAGCCAAAGCTGAATTCAAATTCAAAGAAGGTTAAAATAAGATTTGGTGTGCCAAAATAGATGTTTGGTGTATTATAGAGAGGGATATTGGTGTGTGGTACTTAGTATGAGCTAATTAGTATGAGTGTAGATTTGGGTTGGGTGCTTGGACTAGTTTAGGGCTATGTTTGTGTTAGTTATTCAACATGACTAGGAAATGTGTCAAGTTGATTGTTGTTGTATTAGGAGCATATGGGAATTCATTTAGGTGTGACATAAGTATCATGAATGTTTAGGCTTAGAGTAGGTCATAGTCATATAATTGGTTGCAATAAACAGATCGAAGTTGTGTCTCCAATTTCGATGAGAATGGACATAGGTGCATGGCTTAGATTTGAATTAAAAATTGGGTCATGAATGTTATGCGATTAAAATAAAGCACAAGAGAGTGTGTTTGTGAGTTACATAATATTCAGGATTGAAGACTGGCTTGTCTAAGTCAAGTATATAAAAAAATTTGGAAGACAAATGCTAGTGTAGTGCTCTAAATATCGAAGCAATAGTAAGGTGCACCAAATATAACAAAATATAACATGTTATATTAATCTCTAATTTCTAATCCTAATTGACTCTAAATAAACCATTATCTCTCACTAAGCTAATTATACATTAAAATTGGGTGGGGGGTTTATACCTTGTGCCATAGTCGTATCATCCTCTTCTTACTATTAAAAAGATTGTTCGATGCCACTGCTGCAAGCCGCCTGATTATCGTAATACGGTATCATTGGGATCTGCGTACCAATCCTTGGAAGTTCTTACATGAGCTGCCAAAATAATTTTACTTTATCTATTGCAACTGATAGTACATAAAAATTAGACTCCATAGATGAGTGAGAGAGAAAAGTATGCTTCTTCGACTTCTACGATATAGCATCACCATCCATGGAGAAGATCATATTCTCTTGTGGACCTTTCACTCTTCTTTTCTAAGCACCGAATGGCATCACTGAAGCCTTCCACTACTATCAAAAACCTGCTGTAGTGTAGAGCCACCCTCTGAGTCCTATTAAGATATCTCATGATTCTCTTTACAGCTTTCTACTGCTCAATAACTAGATTGCTCGTGAACTGACTCATCATCCCCACAATAAAGCTATGTCCGGTCTGGTGGCACTCATTGTATACATCAAACTTCTGATGAAACTAGAGAACTTCAGATATTTGACACTTTCTTCTGGATTTGGCTTTAGCTTTTGGTCACATATGTAAGTAGTATCGATCCCTAGTAGATCCTCATATCTGTAGCGTATAAGCATCTTTTCCATATAGTACGCTTGTGAGAGAGCATGCCCAGCTTCTGTCTGATTATCTTAAGCCCTAGGATAATATTTGTATCTTCCATGTCTTTCATACTAAATTTTGATGAGAGGAACATCTTTGTCTCTATAAGACATGCTAAAATCGTACCCAAGATTAGCATGTCATCCACATATAGACACATAATGACTCCTCTAACCTTGTAGCAGTTTGACCTTGATGACTTAGACAAACTTTTCTAGCCACAGCCTGTGAGGTTGCTTCAGGACGTACAAAGATGTCACCAACCTGCAAACTTTGTCTCCAAGATCCTGAACGACAAATCCTTATGGCTGTTGCATGTAAATTATTTTGGTAAATTCTTCATTTAGAAAAGCTATCTTGACATCCATCTGATAAATAATCATCTTATGAATAGTAGTCATAGCAATCATCATCTTGATTGTTGACATCCTCTCTATAAGAGCATATACGTCAAATTAGTCAATCCCCTACTTCTGAGAAAATTCCTTGGCTATCAACCAGCCTAATCTTGAAGTTATTAACTATTTTTTCATCTCTCATCTTCTTCTTTATGATCCACTTACATATAATGGGTTTAGCTCCTTTAGACATATTTACCAATATTAAAATATTATTCGAGTCAATCTTGTCATGGACTGCCTCCTCCTAGAAGATTGTATCTCTAGTCTTTTTTGCCTCATTATAAGTAAGCAATTCAGCTTCTACATGGTTAGTGATAAAGTCATCTTTGAAGTCCTTCGGCCACCTCACTCGCTTTACTGATGGCTCACCGAGTACTAATTCAAGAGTTATCTCTTCAACGATAACCTCTACCTGGACTATATTTTCGTTGGAAGTGCTTGCTCCTTCGTTGCTAACAATATTTTTTGGAACATCTACGAGAATAATATTCTTTTCCTTGCAAACTTGACTTCAAAGAACTATGTGTCATGAGACTCAATGATATGATTTGACTCAATAACGAGGAACCTCCAAGCATCATATTTATCGACAAATCCCAAAAATATGGTCTTCATAGTCCTTGTCTCCGACTTTTGAATCTTGCTATCCAAAAGCTTCACATATGCCAAACACCCCCATACTCGAATGACATTTAAGTTGGGTCTAACCTTGAACCATAGTTCATGAGGAGTAATGAGTAAAGTTGAGTACGATACTCTATTGAGAATAAAAGTAGCCGTAAGCACAGCTTCTTCCCAGAAGCAATTTGAAAGACCCACAGTCAGTAGCATAGAGTTTATCATCTCTGTCAGTGTAATGTTCTTCCTTTCTGTAACTCCATTAGGATTAGGAAGAATACGGAGCAGTTATTTTATTGATAATTTTGTGTTCTATGTAAAACAATAAGAATTTAAGAGAATAATACTCTCCGTCACGATCACTTCTGAGTCTTTTGAGTTGTTTGACCGGTTTGACATCTCATCTTCAGCTTTGAAGTCCTTGAACTTCTTAAACGCTTCATCCTTTACTTTATAAGATACATGAGCATGTACTTTGAGAAGTCGTCATTGAAAGTAATAAATTACTTTATCTCAGCCTTTGTGAAGAATTGTTTGAAGTGACAGATATCTGAGTGCACCAACTCCAGAAGATCTGTATTATAGTTCACTCGTCTGAACGGCTTTCTGAAAATCTTTGTCTGTACACAGACTTCATATTTCTCCACCTCCTTAACCCCATATTTTGAGATAAGACCTAGACTAGATTTTGTTAATCCTTTCTCAGAGCATAATCCTAGTCTAGTGTCCCACAACTCAATAATAAAATTATATTTATAAACAGAAGTTTGAACATACCTTCGATACAGAAAGTCTTTTCGAAGCTTGTTCCTTGCCATGAAATTACCATCTGGTCAGCATGAATATCCATCCTCAAGCCTACATAAGACAAAAGACTTCCAAAGATCAAGTCCTCAAAAATTACCGGTATGTGTTACATGCACTCTTGTGTCAGTAACATTCTGAAAGTCCAGAACTACTATCCTGGTCTCCAGATTTTCTTCTTAAGAATTGTCCGCCATTAATATCTTCTTTAAAGGTAGGCTTATCCTTGGTTAACAGCTTCTTCTTAGAGAACATATGGATAGATGTACCAGTGTCGACCTACAAGTCATCATCCACGCTAGATGACTCAACTTGTACAATCGTAGCAACCAAATTAAGTAATTATAGCAACCAAGTTAAGATTTATCTTGCAATTTTTGTTTGGAATTGGATTTGTAATTCTTCTTCAAGCCACACTTGTAACAAACCTGTAAAGCTTGGGCTTAAATAAAGCTAACTTCACAGTGGCTGGTTACATTGTTGGAGCAACTAAAGAGACATATGCAAACACGTGTAGAACCCCACATGCATATACTGATCGCGAATAGACCTCACTCAAAAATTGTTGCACAGATACTGCCATGCATAAAGACTGCCTTGCGCAAAACACTGCCAAGTGTAGAGACCTGCCATGCGTAGAGATATGCCATGGATATAATCTTGACATGCGCAGAGACCTATCAAGCATAGAGATCTACCATGCACAGAAAGTATCATACGTAGAGATTGCCATGTGTAAGATTCATCTTACTGTTCTAGTATATGTACCCGATATATGCCTATTATACATGTATAGCTCATTTATTGTTTAATTTTTTAATCATGTTTTATGTCATTTATGTATTGTTTAGGTTATTTTTATAAGTTTTTCTTAGTAGCATACTTTGGACCATTGGTCCCTTATTTTTCTTAGTGTGTGGCTGTGATGAACCCGGATGAGGGACATGGATTATGATTCAATATCCTACAATCCTAGATCTTTCTATATAAGTAATCACATTATCTTTTTTTTACTTTTTTTTTCCTTTTATTTCTCTTTCCTTCTTCATTTCTTCTCTAGTAGAGAGCAGCAGCCGAGATTGGCCTTGACCGTGGGTGACCTTGGTAGTTTTGGTATTAGGCTAGAACTTGATCATAGATAAGTACATTTTGCCAACTGAAGGAACAACCATGGATCTTGCATTGATTCTTAGTATAGCTTATTTTAATTATTTAATCGATTTTATTTTTGGGTAACACTTAGAACTTGTCTCATTGATGATTTTGTTTTTCTTGGATTGGTTTGTTCATGGAGCCCGAGAACAACAAGTCAGAGAATACATAGGTGTTTTGAGAATGCGTACAAAAAGTACGTTGGAAACCTTTGTGACATATAGCAAAGTTCCAGTGAGCGCACTTGTGTGTCTTTCACAAATTCCTTAGAAAGTACGCCAAGATATATTGAGTACTCTTGGCGCATTTTTCTACTCCTGCGTACATTTTATACTATGGCAATTTCTTGAAAAGTACGTCAATCCTACTTAGCGCACTTTTGAATGGGTCTGCATGTCATCAAGAATGTATGCCAATGCTTAAATACCTAAGTTGGCACACTTTGCAGATATTGCAGAGTTGGCGCACATTGGTATAACTTTCCTTACCGGTGCACTTTATCGCTTCTTGAGAATAGCGCACTTTACTACATGGTACACTATGTGGCATTCTCCAGAGACAACGCACTTTGTAGCCCTTCGTAATTACTTAAAGACTAAGTAATGACTTCTGACCATTCTTGAGAATTGTGTTCTAGTCTGCAGTATTGTCTCGACTGTTGTGCCATGCCTTGGAACTTACGTTTTGACTTTTAGTAGACCTTCCTATGCTTGTTTGTGCGCAAAACCTCACTACTAGCAATATGGCAATAGTGCACCAAGTGCATTGCTTGGGTACTTTTATTTGTGTGCCAATGATAGATTTATGGCCAAGCTTCTAGCTTGTGCACTTCTATAATTGTGCGCCAAGGTCCTAGAAGTGCGCTTTAGTATGATTTGTGCGCCATCTTTTCTAGGAGCACATTTGTATAAAAGTGCGCCAGAAGTGTCCGGATTAGTGATTTGTGCGCCAAAATTATTTTTGGCCATTTGTGCGCCAATACTCATTTTGGTCATTTGTGCGCCAATAGTATATTTTGGGCCTATTGTGTGCGGATGTTATTTTCTTGTCTGATTTTATGCCCCAACCCTGAATTGATGATTTATGCAAATGTATGCCAGTATTCCCTTTAATATGCTTAACACTTGATGATTCTTTGGTTCTCTTTAATCCCGTTATTTTAGTTAATATTGGTTATTTCTTGAATATGGCATTCTTGATATTTTTCTTATTTTCTAAAATGATCTAGTTATTGTACCCTATAAATAAACTCCTGAATCTTGATATTATACTGATAATCCTGATCATGTACTGATAATCCTGATACTGATCCTGATAATCCTGATAATCCTGATAGTAACTCGACGTAGCGTACCCATGATACGAGAATTTTTGTAACTGTCTTGATCAAGGCTATTAGTAGCACCGGTATTGCATGACATGTATCTCCATGGTTGATTTTGATTATACTCGTCAAGTTATTGTTCTGTCTTACATCATATCTAAGGCAGATTCTTGAGCACCACGATCGAGAATCCTTGATAATTGTCCAGGATAATAACTAGAATAATAATCTAGATAGCATCTAGAAAGATTTCTTGGATATATGTAATCCCTGTATCCCAACGATATTTGATGGATTTGGAGCTCTCCATCGTGAGTGGCAAACTTTTAGCATACCAACGAGTGTTGTGCTACCAAAAAAGACAAACAAATAATTATACCTGATAAACCGGTACTATGTACCCGTTCGCTTGGATAACGCAAATAATCTGCAGGGCATGTGGCTGTAAGAAATCTCAAATTATTTGTGTTAGTAACTAGGACTGTGATAAACCTAGTTAGCTAATGATAGCAAGCCGTAGGGCATGATTAGCCGTGATTGCTTGATTACCAGTCTATTCTTGTCATGTCTTGATTTAAATTAGTAGCTGATCCAGAAATGGTAACCAAAGTACTAATTCCAGATGTCATTATTTATATACTCCAAAACTGTTTAACTGTTACTTTAACTACTATTCTTATTGATTTATCAGTATGCTAGTTTTAGTTCATAATTTTGGCACCTTGGTTGTTTTGGGGTCTGACCCTACTGGTTTTGTATGGCCAGATATCGGAGCAGGACTATAGGATCTTTCGTACTTCCAACCTCAATATGGTGAACACCAGGAGCACCCGGGGTCATGAGTAAGTTTCTTCTTCCTCACCCACTTGATCTTGTACATTATTGTTTTGAGACGTTTATCCACCAAACACGTGTTCAGCTCATATTTTGGGCCTTGACTTTCTAGCCTATCGTCCTTCATATAAAGCATATTCTAGACTAAAGCTAATGATGATCATAAAATATGATACTCTGCTAGTTCTTTATTTTGGTAACTAGCTTCATGATCTTCAGGATATGTATAGTTTGGGATGCCTTACTATTATATATTGGTGATCATACATCCTATAAACTGGTTGCTTGCATGAGATTGAGACACCTAGGATTCTTGACCCAGGATTGCCTGAGGGATTGTAGAGTAAACCCTCACATGTCTACAAAGTCATGACCTTATCTCGGGTATAAAGTACTCTGGTATACGTTGCTGGCTTCGTCTTTCCCTACTCTCCAGTATTCTGGTTCTAGGGCATGACACCATGTGCAAAAATATGCCATGCGTAGAGACCTGCTATGCGCAGAGACTGCCATGCTCAGAAACCTATCATGCGCCAAGATTTTCCATGTGTAGAGATCTTCCATGCGTAGAGATCTTCCATGCTCAAAAATTGCCACGCGTAAAAACCTTTCATGTATAAAGATAGGCCATGTACAGAGATCTACTATGCGTAGAGACTGCCATGCACAGAAACACACTATGCGGCGAGATTGCTCGTGCATAGAGCCAATCTACAACTGCCTTAGACATCTTCCATGTCGCAACTTGCATAAGTTACAATATATCCATCTACTATTGCTTCTCATCAACTGCTAACTTCTGTGCAATATCAGTTCTTGATAGGTTGGCCTAGGATGTAACAACACACATCCAAGTGTTTTCCTTCTATATTCTCAAGTTTGTTAAAACTTGTTTGAAGACTGATTCTACACTCTACAAAAAATACTAAAATTTATTGACTAATGTTTTCATCGCTAAAGGGCCTATTTTCCTCGCTATTTCTAATTAGCGACGGATTGATGACAAAAAAGTGTCATTACTAGATTAAATATTGTTGTCATTATTCCCTTGCTAATCCGTCGCTGCAATGACGGATTAGCGACGGAAAAATAGCGATGTCTTGGCGACATATTATTTTTGTCGCTGAAGCAACGACGACTTAGCGACAGATTGGCAAATTTTTTTGTGCGCCCATTTTTTTCCATTTGGATATGCTGTTTTAGACTCATAGTTAGTGTATTTAGATACTTTCGATTATGGTTAAGGTTTTATTGTTAATTTGGGTTATGGGCAGGATATTTAAAGTTAGGATTAACTTTTTAGGTTAAACATCACATATTTTAATTATAAAAAGAATATAATTAAATTCACTAAATATTTTTTTTATCAAAAAACTTACTTATGCCTTGACTGCTAGGTCATCTGCGAACTTTTCTTCCTTCTTGCGTTCATGGGTCTACTCAAAGAGTTTGTGAAAGTCGACAGTGCTCAGGTCTCCGCCTACCCTGGCTGCCTTCTCGCACTATGATAAATAAGTAATTAATAACTAAAAAATAAGAATTAAATAAATTAACAAATATAAAAATTCAGAATACTCACCATTCATCGATAATGTTCAGAGTATAGGATAGATTTACCGGTGTAGTAACCACCCTTAGCACGGGCCGCCTTTGCCTTTGTGTACTTGGCCTTAAATACTGGAGTGTCCATCTTCTTCCAGAACTCCTCCTTCAGCCACTCCTTGTGCTGATCTTCTAGAAGTAGAGATAGTGCCTTCTGGTCGTGGATCATATCCCTCAATCTTTTGCCGACGATGGACTTGTAGCACTTCCGGATCGACTTATTTCTATGATCCAGCCACCAGTATATCTTCTGAAAATTAAAAAAATATAAAAAAATAAGCAAATATTTAAGCAATATTGTAAAAATGACAATCTTATATATATACCCCCAACATCTTAAGCCAAATATATCACCTATCCCATGGGATATCACTGAAGTTGAGATAGGAATGTTGAGATAGGGACCAAAAAATTAATGTCGTAAGATTTTCCCCAAATCTTTTCCAGCCTGGACCAGAAAGAACCTGAAATAAGTAAACAATGTACAATTAGAATATAAAAAAAGTATAATTAAATGTATAAATTTATAATAAAATAAAATTATATACTTACGTTGCTCCATCGGCCCACAGCTCGAGACGACCGATATTGGTTAGTCGCTCTGGTAGAGTAAGAAGCTTTGCAAATCCTGGACAATAGACATATACTCTGTAGTCCAACAATATGCCAATATATAGATTCGCCCCAGTAGGAGCGACATGTGTAGTCCTCGATATAGTAGTAGTAGTGGTCGAACCGGAGGTAGCACCAAGAGTAGATGTTGGGGGAACACTAGAAGATGTAGTAGCTCTGCCTACTGATGAAGGAGTATATAGCAAAGATAAACCATCATCAGCATCTACGAAGTCATCCTCGCTATCTCCTCTACGATCTACATTTGGAGTAGTGGGTGGGGGATGGTGAGATGAAGATCCTCGACGTCATCCCATAGGTAAATCTTAAAGAAATAAAAAATGATATGATAAAACAAATAATCAATGAATGTGATAAAATAAATAATGATGGTGTCATGATACTCATAAAGGTGTGATAAAAAATACTAAATTTATTATACTACTAATAATAGTGTGAAGAAACAAATAAATAATCTAATATAATGAATATATATAACTACGTAGTAATCTTCTTCATCTTCTGATTCGTCTTCATCTTCCCAATCATATCTCAAATCATCTTCATATTCTATTTCTTCATTTTAATTTTTACTATCACTTTTATTTTTACTTTTATCTTCCAATTCTTCTTCCTAATCTGATGCCGCCATATCAAAGTCCTCATAATAAATAAGGTAAATCATCTATCTCAAGCTCTTCGTCAACTCTATCATCCTCTGTATTAACGTCAACCTCAATATCATCAACACTGATCTAACTCATATATGTAAGTTGAGGCATGACCACCTCACCCCCCTGGTAGGCTAGATCCCCAATATTATATATGTTTCTATCTTTGGGTTTATAGACAGCCCACTATTCCTGGGTATTACATCATTGACTAGGATAACTCGTATAATACACTTGAACCGTTTGACTAGCCAACACAAATGGTTCATATTAGCCCAATTTTTAAGTTATATTTTTTAATATGGCTAATCGATTAAGTTTAACATTATGATAATCGAACAATCACTATAGTAACTCCTCCTTAAACTCAATATTGTCCAGATATGCATTATTGCTTTAATATTTATTTTTGTATATTTATTTGTTCATCTAAAATGTACTTACAAAAAGCAATAAGCAAGATAAGTATGGACATATGCAACGAAGAAAACATTATGAACCAAAGACGGTATTATAATAGAAGATTTCTCTGAACCCCCTACGACATCTCCGGAGCCTCGTACTCAGGAGTTTATTTTTGGGCAACTTTTATCAAGGAAAAAGGGGTCTTCAAGGCAGCGGACGCTTCAGAAGTTTGGCATCATCAAGTGCTCTTGGTTTGTTATGAATTTTCTATTTATTTTCTAGGACCAATTGTACATCGGGTCGCATTGGCACTAGGGATTTTAAACCCATATTAAACTTTAACCTGACCCAAATTAACCCATATGAAACCTGAACCCAATATTCTAGAAATATGTCTACCAAACTCGGGCCGAACTCCTGACCGAACTCAGATCTAATTCGGTCCGTCAAAAAATAGAAGTTTGGCTAGCCGTGTAATCCATTACTTTGTGGCTCCAACGTTCAAATTTTTAAATGCTAGGGTACCAAATTCTGGCCGAACTCTGTCCAGAATACCCCATAAATAGACTTGGATTCCTCTATTCTTACTTACTCATCTCTTTTCAAATCGTCTTATCCATTAGTGAGTAATATTCCTGAGCTTAACCTTCTACAAGTCCAAGATCAACTCTCCAGCCTTCTAGTGCCAAGTGCGATATCGGTTAGAAGTCTGTCAGAGTAGTAAAATCTTGATTTGTCAAGTTTTAAGTGTTCGAAGTCTGTGTGTCCTTCGCATAAAATGCACATGTGAAGTCTTCCAAGCCTTCATATCAAAACTCGATATTATAAGAAGTCAGCAAGTCTTCGGATCAAAGCTTATGATTCAGTATTGGTGATTATAGTGGTGTTCGCCATTAATGTTGGTTTGGGAAACCTTCTTTTAATAACAAAAAAAGATTATAAGAAAATCCTAGACAGACAATCTAAGTACAATATTTTTATCTGGGTAGTGTGACGATAGAGATCGAGTAATGTAGTAACTCTTTTATTTCGTTGACGGTCCAACGAGTAAATGAGGGATACTCTCTTCTCTTCGCTCTCCTGATCTTGTGTGCATGTACGTAGCTCGCCTGGAGGGGTATGGTCTCTCTGAAGCAAAAAAACTAGCCTTTAGGGCGTCTAAGTTGCCTCTATTTATAGCCATCATATTAATGGGCTATAGGAGACACATATCCTTCTGTTTGGTGGCCGCAGGGGGCTCCTTGTCACTCCCCTCTCCCAAATACATGGATATACTCAAGATTGGCGCACTTTTTTGCTTGGGAAATCCTCTTGGCGCACTTTGGGTATACTTCAAGTGCACGATTGTATGGATGCTTGGCAAATATTAGCTAATTTTGATGGTGTGGTGGTGGTAGGTAGGGTGTGTGGCATGGATTTGTTGGAGAGATCTGACGGTTCACAATCAACCTATTGCCTATATATATCCTTGTTTTTATTCTCTTTCCTCACTTGTTCATTTTTCTGGTTTTGCTCCTAGTTTTCTTCATAGGCAAGTATATCTTCCAAATATAAAAAAATATGAACGGCTATAGTTTTATTCTTAATATTTGTTGTTTTAATTAGTTTCTAGTAGTGTTCTGATTATAGTTAGTTCTTGGAGTTTTTAGATTTAAGGTGGTTAATGGTTTTATCTTAATTTTATTATGAGAGTTTTTATGATATATTTTCTAGAGAGTGATCCCTTAGAATGATGTATTTTCAAAAGATATTGTTTCCTAATTTTGAGCCAAGATTTTTCCTTCATTTCTGGTTCTTGTTGCTTGAGGAATGGAGCACTGTCATAGTCTCGAGCTTGAGCTCCGAATACATCAAATAGTAGGTCGATTGGAGAACCAGAATAGTAACAAAAAGTACACAGGAGGATTTACAATATGGGTACATGTGGAATGTGACCCATATTTCATACTCGTGCGTACTTTAAGAGTACTGCTAATTTCTTGCAAAAGTATGTCAACGGGATAAATATTTTGAAAAATCCTTCTTGGCACACTTTTGGAAGATTTCAGCCGCTAGTGCGCAATTGATGTATTATCGAACAAACCAAGAAAAAGTGCGCCAGTCTAATTTTTAGTGCACTTTTGACCAACTTCCTCCTTGGCCCACTTTTAACCAAATCAGTAGACCGGTGCATAATTGACACATTGTGCATTAATGATCAAAACTGCATCATTCTTATACACACAATTCTTGGTACATTTTCTGGACGCTCAACGCTTGGCATACTTTTGATGGATTAGTTACCCGGCACACTTGTTAACTCTTGGCACACTCTTGCTTAGTTCAGCCTCGATAAGCGAGCCTTGACTTTGGCACATCTTAATTCCCGAGGCCTAGACTGTCGTGCCCTTGACTGTTGTGCTGCTTTGGGCCTTGTATTTTGTCTTGTAGTTGTTTTGCACTTGTATAGTGCAATACTTCTCTTACTTTTAACTCTTGCTTTGTGTGCCAGTTTGCTTTCATGAGTAGAATGTGCCTATTCTTGTAATTTCTGATTTGTGTGCCATATCTTCCTGCTGCTCTATTATCGATTATGTGTGCCATGTTATAGAATTTTGTGCCATGACTTCTGGGAACTAGTGTTATAGGTTTGTGCGCTATATAGTTGCTTGCTCGCGCATATTGTGCCACTATTCTTGACTAGCCTATGTTTCGCACTTGAAAAGTGCGCCAACCCAGGAATTTTTGTGATTGATTGTGCTTGTATGGGTCTTATTTTGTACTTTATGCCTATTCTAGATTAGTTGAGCTTGACTATGATTGGTGATCTATGATCCCAGAATTTGAGAAATTGATGGGATATTCATGACCGTGACTCGATCATATGAGATATGAGAATCCTAATTAATTATGACTTTTGGCTTAATTAAAACATGAATCATGTGACCAACTGATAGGTTTGGTATCCTGACTTGGTTATTGTATTTTTGATGATACACTTGTCCTACTCGCCTATTTATAATGGCTATATTGTATACTGAGTGTGGGACATTGGCTAACATGTTCACTGAACGTGACATGATAATTCCTGCTTGGTGCATAATACTATATTCCTGAATTCTCAACACAAAATGATAATGGGTGAGAACCATAGCGTAGTTAGGTTATTGCTTGTTTTAATATTGCATCTATATTTGGGTGAATCCAGACTTGACTCTTTATATAAAATAGACTCGTATCAAATGTGCCCGTACTCTGTACGACATTGTTAATGGGAATGTTCCTGTAGCCACGGTAGGGGATTTTATATCACTGAAGGGTTAATTAGGTAATATAAAAGCTGATTAGAACATAGGGAGGGAACGATATCCCGAGATCATGCGTAATGGGCTGCCCTATGGTAAGATTCATGGCATGCAAGACTGGCCACCACGGATATTGTATATCATCCGCATGTAGTAGAGTACAATATTCGATATTTTTATATTTAAGATCGAGCCAATATTTTATCTAGAGGAAGGTTGGAACTGTTACTGATTTATCAGCGCGGTGGTCCTACCAAAAACTGGTATGACAATTAGCATGGTGGCCCTATGGAAAACTTGTACGATCATGATTTCCTTGCTAGTATAATATTGGCTCGGTTAACCCTGCTCGACATGGCACAATTTGAGGATGCTTATTATTATTATATCTGTGATAACCCCAGACTCCACATAATAAACTGTAATATTGTTTGGATGTTCTAATATGTCTCTACTAGTAGCCTAGGGACATGGACTCTCATAGTATGGTGTTCAACTTCTGTCCTTATTTGGTTGGGGAATTGAGTCATTATTCTATGATAAAATATAGACCGAACTACAACACAAAATCTTAGCATGACCATAATCATGGGACGTACCTTATGTTGGGTGGCATGGCATTTTCTGTCCTTGTTTGGTGAAGGAGTGCCATGTTATCCCAAAGATGGGTCACGCGCTAATGATTCTTGGCTCTTGTACTATATGCTTGATCTGGTTTTTATTTCTTTATTCGTGCTTCCTTGTGGTATTTTCTATTTGGGGTCAAACCCCACTGGTTTTGTATGGCCAGGTTTAGAGCCAGCACCAGAGGATCCAGTTTATCCCCCTAACGATGATGCACACCAAACATATGGTCGATGAAGGACACAAGTGGGTTATTTGATCACTTCTCGTCTTGTACATTCTACTCTATTGGGCGTTTAACCATCGACACTTGTTAGTCAGCTTATCTAGACATCAGTTTCATTTTACATAAGTATAATATAATTGAACTACAGCTGATCTCAGTTATGTAACTATTGACATTCTGCTAGACTAACATTTTGGTGGCTAGATCTCTAGAACATTCCGATGGAGCATTTGGGACGCCTTACATCTTTATCTCATATGTTCTATGTTGTTGTTACTTGCTTTAATGATTGAGACATAGTTATTCTGAGACCCTAGAAGACTGGATTATAGCATGCACTCCCTTATCTTTCTACAGCCGTGATCGTCGTACGACGTTCTATACCTTGTACGAGAGAGCTGGCCATGTCCGTCTCTATATTTTGGTACTAGAGCATGACAAGGTTTTAGTGGTAGCACATGTAGGTCTAATTTTTTAGACTTGTGGGGTGTCATGATCTTAAGAGTCTCAGTCAAACATGTTCCTCCTTGTATTCCTGAATCCGTTCTTCTCGATACTCAGCTTCAACCATTTGATTGATTATTTCTCTGTTCCTTCCAGTCCTGTTCTTAAAGACTTTTGTCCCTTTCTTCCAAGGCTTCCCCATCTTTAGTTGCAGGAGCATCATGGGCATCGAGGTGACCAGTAGGTTCGGGCGAGATGGGACAACAGCGTGTAGTAGTATTTCTCTAGGACCCGGTTCAAATCAAGCCAATGGTTGGGACCCCAGGTGAGACAGTAGTAGAAAATATTGAGCAACCTACTCCAGAGGTTTCAGCTCACCCAATAGTGCCAGCAATTCCATCCGCACTTGATACCCCCACTTTATTAGAGATCATCAGGGGATGATGGTCGCACAACATCATCAGATGGCGGTACAGCAACATCAGCAACTCTAGCAGCAGGAACAAAATGTATTATTGAACCAAGGGATGCAAACAACTCTAGAAAGAGGCAAAAGGATATATTCGGGGGCGACGGTAAGATTTTATCCACTTAATTCCTGGTACTTTGATGGTACAAAGGATGCCATCACAACATACGATTGGCTCCAGGATATTGAGGGTATTCTGGCGGTGGCTAAGGTTCTACCTGATGAGCGTGTTAACCAAGTTTATTTGCAACTTCAGGATCTCGCTAGGGATCTGTGGGCGACAGAGAAGGTCGGCGTGAGGCAGCCTATTTCTTGGAATAATTTTAGGATTCAGTTAAAAATAACGTATTTTAGAGTCGTAGCCCAGTTTGAGTTGCAGCAAAGGTTTATTAACCTCAAGAATTCTGGTAGAGTAGTGGACGGCTACGCAACAGAATTTAGCCAACTGAGTAGATTTGTACCAACAATGGTGGAAACATAGCCAGATAGGGCAATGAGGTTCCAGCAAGGACTTTATCTAAAAATTCTACAGTTGGTTGAGGGACATAACTACCAGACTTTTGATGACGTATTAGTGGCAGCCAGGAGGTACGAACTAACTTTTCAAATGATGACGTCTAGGACAAGAGGTCAGAAAAGGTCTCATGTACAGAGCATTAAAGGATGAGCATTGCCTTCTAACGTCAGTACCATCTCATGGCATTCATATTCGTAATACGGCACAATACAAAGCGGTAGTTTCAACAGTAATGATATCAGCTCGGTAATAGCAGCCGATGCACCAACAGCAACAAAGCCAGTCAGCATCAACATGTTGTACGTATTGTGGCAAGGGAGGCCATACTAGGAGTGATTGTAGGAAAGCAAATGGGTTATGCCTGAGATATGGTAGCACTGATCATAGGATTTATATATGCCCATTGATGCATAGGTCAGGGGTACCAGCACCCCAGTTTCTTGTATTTTTAGCACTAAGAGCAATGTAGCACGGAGAGCCAGCATTGGGGATGAGGCCGTTAGCTTAGGGACCGTTACTAATGCAGGCTCAGATGTATTGGCAGCATCAACATCAATACTAGCACCAACAGCAGCAAGGATAGCAGAGACCATGATAGCACCACCAAGGACGGCAATGGCAAGGAGCTCGACAAGGCCAAAGGAAGGCATTCACTTTGTCTCTAAAGGAGGCTTTGGCATCAGGTGACGTAGTGGCAGATAATATTTCTGTTACATCTTTTTCTTCTATAGCATTAATTGATTCAGGAACTTCATATTCATTTGTATCTGCACAATTTGTGGCATGTATTGGATTGGAGTTAGAGACGTTGCCAGAGAGGCTAAATATACTCCCTAGTAATGGACTTGTAGAAGTTAGTAGGGTATGCCTAGACTTTCCAGTCGTAGTGTGTGACCACCATTTACCTGCGAAGTTGATTGAGTTTCCTATGGGTAACTTTGACATTATCTTGGGCATGGACTGGCTGAGAGACAGTCATGCTATGATAGATTGTCATAGGGGTAGAGAGTGTTATTTCGTATCCCTCGTTTGGAAGAGTTTACACTCGTGAGGTCTACGAGAGGCCAGCAAGAAAAAGGAGTCACAACAGTAGCAACGAAAGGAGAATTGATACCTAAGATAGTTGATGAATTCATGGATGTCTTTCCCTAAGAACTTTCAGGATTGCCACCAGTTCGAGAGGTAGAGCTCAGTATAGAGTTGATGCTAGGAATGAAGCCTATATCTCATAAGGTTTACCAGATGTCACCTTCTAAACTTGACTAGTTGTATTAACATGTTGAAGAGTTGAAGGCAAAGAAATTTATTCGTACCAGCGGATCACCATGGGGAGCCTAGTGGTGTTTGTGAAGACGATCTGGTAACATAGGCAGTTGAATTCAGTGGCAGTTGAATGCAGTGATGGTAAAGAACAAGTATCCCTTGCCTAGGATTGGTAACATATTTGACCACTTAAGTGAAACCAGAGTATTCTCTAAGATTGATATGCGATCCAGATATCATCAGGTGCGAGTACGGGAAGTTGGCATACCAGAGACAGCAATTAGGTCACGATATGGACACTATGAGTTCTTAGTTATGCCATTCAGATTGACCAATACACCAGCAGTATTTATGGATCTGATGAACAGTATCTTCATGCCCTATTTAGATCAGTTTGTGGTAGTGTTTATCGATGACATCCTGGTGTACTCCTATAATAAATAAGAACATGAAGAGCATCTTAGGAAGGTGTTACAGATTTTGAGGGAGCACCAGTTGTATGAAAAATTAGCAAGTGCGAGTTCTGGTTAGGTCATATTTCATTCTTAGGACAGATCATTCGGGAGCAAGAGTATCAGTGGATCCAAAGAAAGTTGAAGCGGTAGATAATTGGCAAGTTTCGAAGAACATAGCAGATATGTGCAATTTTTATGGATTAGCAAGGTACTACAGAAGGTTCATGTCAGATTTTGTAAGGATCTCCACACCAATGACCCGGTTGACTCGAAAGGCCATTTAGTTTGTATGGTCAACGAAATGTCAGGCATCTTTTAAAGAACTGAAATAAGGTTGATCTCGGCACTGATCGTGATACTTCCAGCAGGACCATGATGGTTTACAGTGTATTGTGATACATCAGGGAAGGATCTTAAATGTGTTTTGATACAATATAGGAGAGTGATAAGATATGTATCACGTCAGCTTGGGGATCACGAGAAGAATTACCCAACTCATGAATTGGAGTTGGTAGCAGTGGTGTTTGGGCTCAAGTTGTGGAGACATTACTTGTAGGGTGATCGTGTAAAACTATTTATAGAAAATAAGAGTTTAAAATATGTATTCATCTAAAAGAATTTGAACATGAGACAGAGGAGATGGTTGTAATTACTGAAGGATTAAGACGTGGAACTTCAACACAATCCGGGCAAAGCTAATGTAGTAGCAGATGCTCTTAGCAGGAGGGTTGGTATATTTTTTCTGACAATGCAGAAGCATATCCTAGAAAATCTTCGAGAGATGGGCATTGAGATAGTATTTCCACAAGATGAGGGAGTCTTGTCTAGTTTACAGTCCACTTTGGTAGACAGGATCAAAAAATCTCAGGCAAGAGATTCGCGGATCTAGAACTTACAAGCAAAATTTGAGTCAAAACTCAAGAAAGAGTTGACTATTCGTAACGATGGGATGTTGAGGTTTGGAACTCGTCTCTGTGTACTGAATAGGGACATACAACAAGTGATCATGGCTGAGGCCCATAATTCCTAGTATTTTATCCATCCTGGCAGCACGAAGATGTATCAAGATATTAAACAACACTTCTGGTAGAATGGAATGAAGTGAGAGATAGCACATTTTGTATTCCGATGCCTGATATGTCAACAAATGAAGTCATAGCAGCAGAGGCTGACATGATTATTATAGAGACTTCCCATTTCAGAGTGAAAATAGGAGCATGTTACTATGGACTTTGTGATCGGTTTACCTAGATCCTTGACCAGACGAGATACAGTTTGGCTGATAGTGGATCGTCTCTCTAAAGTAGAATATTTATTTTCGATCAGAATTGGACACAGTCTACGAAATAATTGGTAGATATGTACATGCTAAAGATTGTGAGGCAATATGGTGTACCATTAAGTATAGTATCAGACAGAGATTCGAGGTTCACTTCTCATTTTTTGAAAAGCTTGCTTGAGAGATTGGGTACTAAGTTAAAATTTAGTACAGCAAATTACCCTCAAAAAGATGGGTAGTCCGAAAGAACTATCCAGACCTTGGAGTATATGTTACGAGCCTGTACCCTAAACTTTAGTGGATCATGGGAGAAATACCTACACTTGGCAGAATTTTCGTATAACAATAGTTATCAGGTTAGCATCCAGATGGCACATTTTGAGGCAATATATGGAAGGAAGTATAGGTCACTATTATCTTGGGATGACATTGGTGAGAGAAAGATATTGAGCCCAAAATTGATCACTCAGACTGTGTTAGTTGTCAACCAGGTTAGAGAGCGGTTACGAGTTGCGTAGGATCAACATCTCTATTGGGCAGATCAGCATCTTAGGTCTCTAGAATTTTGTATTGGCGACTATATATTTTTGTGGATCTCGCCCACTAGTGGATTCATTAGATTCGGGGTCCGTGGGAAACTTAGTCCATGATACGTTGGTTCGTTTGACATTCTCGAGCGAGTAGGGGATATTGCTTGTCGCCTTGCCCTTCCGCCTTCGCTTCATGAGGTGCATGATGTATTTCATGTGTCTCAGTTATGTAGGTATATCCTGGACCCAAGACATGTCCTCGACCATTTTGAGCTAGTCATGGGTACCAACTTGTCTTACGAGTAACAACCCATGTCTATTTTGGACCGAAGAGAGAAGTTACTCAAGAACCGGACTATCCGACTTGTCCGTGTAGCTTGGAGGCACCATTCTTTGGAGGAGTCAACGTGGGAACGCGAGGACAATATTCGATCTCGGTATCTGTACTTATTTGACTCATAAGGTATATTCATTTATATGCCTTTCCCAATTCTTTGATCATTGATCACCTTGCTAAGAGTACTATTAATATTGCTATGTGTATATTATTTGGTTTGCTTGTATATTGCATGTGATTGCTTGCATCTAGATGTGTTTGTCCTGATATCTCTAATTGCTTTAGTCCTAAAATTTTGAGGATAAATTTTTTTTAAGGTGAGTAGAGATGTCACTCCCCTATCCCATATACTTGTAATATACTCAAGATTAGTGCACTTTTTCATAGGATTTCCTCTTGGCACACTTTGGGTATACTTCAAGTGCACGGTTGTATGGAAGCTTGGTGATCATTGGCTAATAATGATGGTGTGGTGGTGGTAAGTAGGGTGTGTGGCTTGGATTTGTTGGAGAGATCCGATGGTTCACCATAAACCCCTGGCCTATATATATGTCACGACCAGCACGCTGGATTTGGGCATGAGTCATGAGTACGCCCAGCCTATGCTACAGTGTCGATGATAGAAAGCTGTACAAAAAGCCACAAGTATAATCTATAACTCACAACATATATACATCTCTATACTATACTCAATCATAGGCACTAGTTTAAGTGAATACACCAAGATGATAAAAAAATAATAGTCTTGATGTGGGTTCAAGAAATTTTCCTAAAAACTAAATATCTAAAGTATAATATTCAAAATTTAAAAAAATTGTCGGAGAACAATCTGTTCCAAAATAACTAACAAAATTAACTACTACTAAACTATTCCATTGCAGACGGTATCTGAGCCGCTAACTCTCCCTGATCCTCCGGAAGGGCAAGATCAGGCTCTATTATATTGCTAGCATACGGTCCATAATATGTATGGATTGCATCCTCAATGTAGTCATCTAAAATATTTATTCAGTCAGGAAAGGAACGAGTACATCACAGTGAAAACAGTTCCAACACATGGTAGAAGCTATAAGACAATAAATAGTAAGGAATATATGATAGCAACAAACTGAATTCACAAAGACAACTAGAATAACCAATGCTGAAGTCCTGTTATGGCAAACATATAGTATAATATCTCTAAGCCACAAAAGAAATAAATGTAATGTATGGAAGAACATAACTACTCTAGGTGATTTAAAATACCTTGTTGACATGTGAACGGCTAAGGGGTAATATCCGGCAAACCACACGTGTCGTGCATGGATGTTATTATTCCAGAAAGACCATGGGATGGAAAGGGTATTTCATACGTCCACTAAGTATTTCCCTTCCCTACAAGTACACATGGATTCCAAACCAGTCACAAAGAAATAACAATAGTCCAGAACAGTCACGTATCTCATAATAAGAATCCATCACACTAATCCGTGTAATAAGTGACACAAGTCACATAATCAATACTAAGCATGCATTATAGACACTATCAAGCACTGAAAGTAATCACAAAAATTTACACGCTTGGGGTCCTTAGCTGGTATGAATCAGAATCCAAGTCATAGTCCAATAGCCTATGTATTACAATTTTACCATGTCAAAAGATAATTTATTTTAATTTATTTAATTCTTAAATAATTACTCTAAAATTCTATTTTAATCTTATTATTCTGATTTTAGGTTAAATCCTAAATTTGTCCAAAAAAACTGAATTTTATCAACTCGAGACTCATGGCACGCAAATCGAGGCAATCTGTTGACCAAAAAGTCAATAGACACAAACTCAACTTTTATGCATGATTTTCTATAGATTTTAGCATCAAAATTATGTTGGAATTTATGGATTATCCGAATTCAAATTCGTTTGGGAATTATTGCACATACCAAAATCGTATTGTACAATGGTAGTTGATTGTTAACCTAGAAGTTCTACAAAATTAACAGCTCTGTAATATTTCATATTAAATCCTAGGAAAAACATATGTCAATGATCTTGATATTAGCTTTTTGAAACTTCAAACGGTTCATGATTCTGATTCTTTGTTCTCCCAGAATCACGAAAATACCGAGATGCATTTATTTTTAGACATGCGGTGCTCTACGAATTGTCTAGAATTTAATATTCAGTATTTCATGAAAAAATTTACATATTCAGAAAACTAACCTCAATATGGTTCTAATGTAAGAAACTAGTCCACTTTTGGAGTCCAAAGCTATGAGTAATGGCTTCTTGAAAATAAAGGAAATCCTAGATGATAATTTCCCAAAATTGGCTAAAAGAAACCCTATAAATTATAAACTAAATACTATATATATAGGAGAGAGAGAGAGAGCAGTCGCGGTTTGGAGTGCACCATGTGGAAGCCATCCACTGCTGCCCGCTTGGATCGAATGACCAGGGTTCAACCTGGCTTGTCTCAGCTGAGTCCGAGTCGAACTAGGACGCGGCTCGGCTCGGCTCGCGGTCGGCCCGGTTGCACCCGCACCCACGCCAACGGTCGCTGACAGGCGTGCCCCACCCAGTTTATTGTGGGAGGCTGATGGGTCAGCCCCTGTTGGCTGACTGGGCAGAAAAATTACTTTTATGGGTTTTCTTTTTCAGAGAATAGTTTTTAATTCAGTTCTTCATAATTAACTCAAAATAAATGCTAAAAATAATCAGAAAATTTCCAAAAAATTCTAGAAAATAAATTTGATTTTTTAGAACCTAAAATAAAAGTTTGGAATTTTTTAACTATATTTGACCCTAAAATAAATTATTGAAAGTCCTAGGAAATTAGTATTACTAGTTTTTGATTAACTAAAAATTATGGAAAAATCCCAATAGCCCCAAATTAACCTAATAACAATATTTAAGCTAGAATTTCAGGATACGGAGGTTACAAGTCTACCCTTCTAAAAAAATTTTATTCTCAAAATTTAAGACTGAGCAAATACAACAAGAAAATTACCTCATGGTGCAAAAAAATAGGGGTAATGCTATCACATCTCCTCTTCCCACTCCAAAGTGGATTCACCAGGAGAATGATGCCTCTCCAAGTGATACGAACCAAGGGAAGTACTTGTTTATGAAGCACTTTATCTCTGCAGTCTAGGATCTCCACAGGCTGCTCTGGATAACGGAGGCTTGGTCCAACCTCAAGCTCCGAATGATCTAATACATGGCTAGGATCTGCCATGTATAGTCTCAGCTGGGATACATGGAATACATTGTGTACTCCTTCCAATGTAGGTGTCACGACCTGCACCCGGTATAGGGATGCAAGTCGGAAACAACGTCCAGCCTACGCCGTAGCATCGGCGGTAGAACGCTTTCTTGGCCAACTATACTATCAAATTATCTTACTATAAAGCATAAACCTCTAATAATATCTCAACCCCAATATGAGAGTAATCAACTTAATTCAATACAATACTCAATCACATTACTATGGCACGAGAAGATATCACAGAAGTCTAACATAACTAAGCAGTTAAAAATATAACAACAACAAATGGAAATAATATTCAAACACAAATATATGCCAGAAACAAATCCGGTACCAAAATGCTAAAGAGAACTAACTATACTAACTAGTAAATTCGGCTAAATCTCTCGACAGTCACTCCAGAACTAGTGGGTCTAAGTCTGCACCATCTATAGGCTGAGGTCCGTAGTATGTCAGACACCAATCTCCCTGATCCTCTGAAAAATATTTTTCAGTTAGGAATGGAGCAAAGTACAACCCAATAGCAGTTCCAATTAATTGACAAAAACTATAAAACAGTACAATAGAAGATGCTATCTACGATGAGGATATAACTGATAATCAAGAACAATGAGAGAATAGGCAATACTAGCAACAGAATATAATCAATGCATACAAGAATAAAGGAATGAACTATAATGTCAGAATAGAACAAGGTAATCAATGAACTGAATAATGGAATCTATAATAACTATGTGATTTGAGATACTAACTAAATATGTGATCGGTCTGGGAGATTCAATGAGTACACTAAGGAGCTAACTCAACCATACGTGAATTGCATGGTTAGTTAGTAGCCAATGATTACACTACTAGCCGATAGTTTCTTGATCACATATTTAATTGGTATTTCCCCCGCCCCGACTGATATGATGGATCGAATCATGACATGTCACTAGCCAATGTATCCAATGTTTAATCTACAATATTCAATATTATCCAATACCAACAAGGACAGTATCGATACCATCTCCATAATTAAGGTAACATCCCATGACTGACGATCCAGTAACAATACCAATCCGTGTACCATCGTGTCAAGAATCATAAGTAACATTTCTAAATACTTGAATTATAGTAGTAATCAAATAATGGAAACTATCAGAGAATGTACTCGCCTGTGGTCCAGAGCAAATGATGAAAAATAATGTCCGAACTGGTGTCATAGAACTATATATGAAATATTGCATTAATACAAGTTTTGGAGAAGAGAAATAAATTAAACTAGTCAATTTCTAGGTCATAAAACTATTTCTAAGTCAAAAGTCAAACTAGGTCAACTCTAAGTCAACTATGGTCAACTATAGTCAAATTATAGTCAACTACCTATTTCTAGGTTGCATGAGTCTAACTCAAAGATATTGGGCTCACACACTATGAATCTAGGCCATACAAGCTACATCTTAGGATACTAAGATACCGAATCTCAGGATACGCAAACAAGGAATAAATATAACACATATGTACATATCAAACAATATTATATATATATAATCCTAATTACAAATGCTAAATAGATACCTTGGTTTTGAACCAACTTGGTATCGCAATACTAAAGAGATCTTGATATCCAAACCCAATACCTTAATTATCCTCCAATACCTTGATACTTACTTGGCATCTCAAGGTAAATTCAAAACCTTATTTATACTAACTACCCAACAATAATTATAAACTACTATGCATTTAATATTTATATAATACTATATACCATATTTTAGTCACCTTAATACCAACCCATAATTAGTTTACAACTATCCTATTACTTATGCCAATATCTACTACTCATACCTTGGTATATCTTGATACTTACCTTGGTATCTCATGGTATTTGGCAAAATCTCATATATATACTAACTACCAACTACACACTAACTATTAATACATATATACGTACATGCATACCTACAAATATATAATATATAAAAGATACTCATAACAATTGATAACTAAAATATACTAACTATTCTAATAAATTTATATGCTACAACTAAATATATACATATATAGTATACTATAATACAAATAGCAATTATGAACATATGTATATATATATATATATATTAATTACCATATATATATATATACATATATATCTATATATATATTAATATCTAATATATTAAAAACTGCCAAACTGTCGCTAAATACCCTGTCCACTGTCGCAGAAAGCTGATATGTATATAGACTACAGTTTTTGTGACAGTTTCCTGCACTGTCACTAAAAACTGTCGCTGAAGCTTCTGATACTCTGCTGATACACTGTTGTTTCAGCGACAGTTTTCTGCAACTATCGCTGACTGCTGTCGCTGAAAAGCTACTATTATTTGCATTTGTTGCTGCTGTTGCGACACTTCTGGCTCGTTGCTGTCGCTGAAAATATATGTTTATATATATATACAATATATATATATATATACATATATATAACTCACTATATATATTTATATAATATATAATTAAATACATATATATAATCCACAATATATATATATATATAACTATATATAACTATACATACACTTATACATAGTAAATTGTATAAAATACGACATAGTAACATACACACACACACATAGTAATATGTATATATAACTATACATATATGTATACATATATATAATTATACAATAATATAAATACATAACAATATATAATATAACTATATATATATAACCACATATAAATATATCTACTATATTATATATACATATGCCATCACTTATAAATATATATCTAATCCAACACTTGTAAACTCATATCTCCAGGGATGGAGGTACCTTAGCTATAGCTTCGTGGAATGGTTGAAATCGAATTAACGGACCTATATATATAAATAATCATATAATAACTATAAATAATCTAACTACTTAATTAAACATACACATATATTATATAAAATATATACATATATTTACATCCCTAACATATATTATAACATATATATTAATACATGTAGAAGAAAGCTACATAATATATATTCTATTAATAAATATATTATACATAGATCTATGATACAATAAACACTATAATAAATATACATAATATATATATAATATATATAGATAAATACACAATTATAATTCAAGAATTAAAGCACAATTAATTAGATCTACACATAAACACACAATAATTGGAGAGTATCACACCGTATTCCACTAGATCTAGGATACGCATGCGACACGAGTCCACCACACATCCAATTACACCCCGAAGGACACAAACAAATCACATATAATATTTATGAACAAAACAAAGTGTCAAATGTAGATCTATGTGTTCGTGTCAAAATACGATATGTACAAAGTTCCGTGTCGGAGGAAAAATCTCCAAAACAACACGTATCACCAAATTGTTGGGATACGACCTACACGTACCAAATTGTGGACACGACACTAGCCCCAAACACATAAATATATGCCAAATTGATCTATAGGATCAATTGACACACACAACAAAAGTTATTTTCGGAATTCTCCCAAAATTGACACAAAAGGCACCATAACTTTCTCCATATGTCTCCTATGAAAACAAAACCAAATCCTATGGGTAGTACATACATATGGGTTGATTATTTATGATTAAATCTCAGATTTAGAAGCTATTTTAAGGGCAAAAACTGAATTGTACCTATTGGGAGATGGATTCCCAATGAAACCTCCAAAATTGGTGAAATTGGCCTCCAACTTGTAAATCCTTGCTCCTCTTTGTAGATCCTTACTTTCTCCTTCTAAATCCTTGCTCTTCTAGTCTCCAATGGTGATTTGGAAAGTAATTGGGTAGAAATTTGGTAGGGATTTGATGAAATTTGGTTGAGGGAAATTCTAGATCTAGATTTGGAATGAAAAATGAAGAAAGAGAAAGTTTTTATCCCCTTTATATAGGCCTCACTTGTCCCCTCCCTCAAGCTACTATGTAAAGTCTAAAATATCCCTTGGGGCCTCTCATGAAAAAATTAATTAAGGAGGGAAGATTCTAGTCTAATGGTTTAATTAATTTAATCATCCTCCTAATTAATTGGCTTTCTAGTTGGGCTCAATTCTAACAATTAATACATGTTGTTCCATGAGTCTAAACTAAACTAGTTAGGTCCACTAACACAAGTCCAAAAATAAATCTAATATGCTAATAATAAATAAATAATACAATAAATAAATATTTAACATGCACAATATTTAATTAATTATAAAAAGACCAAAATACCCTTTTCTAGAAAATACGGTAGTGACAGTAGGCGGTAAGGCTAGTCGATAAGCTACTGCCCCGACCTCCTCCAAAACATTGAAAGGTCCGATGAATCTTGGACTAAGCTTTCCACCTCCACCGAAACAAATTGTTCCACGTGTCGGAGAGATCCTCAAGAACACTGAGTCACCAACCTATGCCAAAACAGGAACTTAACGCACGATCTAAGAATGTAATAGATATTTAAATAAATGAATCGATACATCAAACTCTAGTTGTCTCATGTGGCTATCGGCCCACTGCTTCTGTCTGTCCTGAACCACACGAAGTCTTTCTCTAATCTGCTTCACTTTTTCTGCAGCATCAACTACCATCTCTGGTCATAAAAGTACTCTCTCTCCTACGTCATCCCAAGATAATAGAGTTCGACATCTCCTACCGTACAAAACCTCAAAACGAGACATCTCGATACTAGCCTGATAGTTATTGTTGTATGCAAAATCTACCAGGTGAAGATGATCCTCCCATGATCCACCAAAATCTAGTACACATGTTTGAAGCATATCCTCTAGCGTCTGAATAGTCCTCTTTGACTGTCCATCCGTCTGAGGGTGGTAAGCAGTGCTAAATTCGAGTTGGGTACCCAAGCTAGCCTGCAAACTCCTCCAGAAGGGGAAGTAAATCTACTATCCCGATCGGACACGATGCTTACAGGAACTCCATGCAGCCTGACTATCTGTCTCACATATAAATCGGCAAGCTTCTCTATAGTCAATCCCACTTTGAAAGCCAAAAAGTGGACTAATTTTGTCAGCTTGTCAACAATGACTCGAATCGCGTCCTTCCCTCCTGGAGTGCATGGAAGTCCAGAGACAATCCATCATGATATGCTCCCATTTCCACTCAGGAATCGGTAGGGGCTGTAGTAATCCTCCTAGTTTCTTCCTCTCGGCTTTGACCTGCTTCACACTAAATATCTGGAGACAAAACATGCTACCTCTCACTTCATCCCATACCACCACACGTATTGCCTCAGGTCCTTATATATCTTGTTAGCTCCCGGATGTATAGAATACTGGAAATGATGAGCCTCATGAATAATCTTTTCCCGCAGGTCCCCACAAAGCACACATGACCTAGTCCCGTGCCTTAATGAACCATCCTCGAAGTCATCCATCTATCCTTCCTGTACTTGAGCTCTGAGGTTTCGCAGACCCTCATCCTGGTACTGTGTCTCTCGGATCTTCTCCGTCAATCTTGACTGAATCTGTATACCCATCCTCTGCGTCTCTACTCCAGGAATAATAACCTCGATGCCCAGGCTATCCAATTCTGCTAATAAGTGATAATCCATTGCCAAGTACATCGCTACTGGATATCTGCTCAAGGCATCGACAACTATATTAGCCTTCCTTGGATGACACTACAGTAAAATATTAAAATCCTTCATCAGTTATAGCCACATGCGCTGCCTCATATTCAACTCTTTCTGCATAAAGACGTACTTCAAGCTTTTGTGGTCAGTATATATTTTTATACGCTCTCCGTAAAGATAATGTCTCTACAACTTTAGAGCAAAAATTATCGCTGATAATTCCAAGTCATGAGTGGGATAGTTTCTCTCATGTGGCGGCAAATATCTAGAAGCATACGCCATCACCTTCTTGTTCTGCTCTATAACACATCCCAAGCCCTTCCCCGAAGTATCGCTATAAATAAAAAATCCACCTGTCCCCGATGGTTCCATCAAAACAGGCTATGTGGTCAATCTGTTCTTTAGCTCATTAAATGCAGCTTGACATTCTTCAATCCACACGAACTGCACATCCTTCCGAGTGAGTCTAGTCAACGACTCTGCAATCCGAGAAAAATCCTTTACAAATTTTCTATAATATTCGGCCAATCATAAGAAGCTTATAATCTCTGCAACAGAACTCGGGGTAGTCCAAGACTCTACAGCAGTAATCTTCTTAGGATCCATCGATATCCCGTCTTCAGTCACCACATGCCCAAGGAACTCTACCTTATCCAAGAAGAACTCACATATTTAGAGTTTTCCATAAAGCTTCTCCTTCCGAAGGGTCTCTAGTACAATCCTTAAATGCTTCTCATGGTCTTCCGGTGTCTTCGAATAGACAAGAATATCATCTATGAATACTAGTACGAACTTGTTAAGTTACTGGTGAAATACCTTGTTCATCAAGTTCATGAAGACTGCCGGGGCATTAGTCAACCGAAATGGCATCACCATAAATTCATATTGGCCGTATCTTGTCCGAAATACAGTTTTCAAAATATCTTCCTTCTTCACCTTCAACTGATGATAGCCAAACCTCAAATCAATCTTCGAAAATACTCTCGCACCAGTCAACTGATCAAAAAGATCGGTAGCGGGTATTTTTTTTTGATGGTGAGGTTGTTCATAGCCCTGTAATCAATGTACATTCGTACCAACCTATCTTTCTTTGGTACAAATAAGATCGGGGCTCCCCAAGGTGAGGAACTTGATATAATAAAATCCTTATCTAGTAAATCCTCAACCTGCTTCTTCAGTTCTGCCAACTCGCTGTTGTTGATCCTGTAGACTTGCTGCGACACTGGTTCTGCCCTAAGTACTAGGTCTATAAAAAATTCAAGATCTATGTCCGGTGGAAATCCTGGTAGCTCCTCAGGAAATACGTCTAAAAATTCTGCAATAATAGGGTGTGGCAAGTCCTTCTCTGCTACTATGGCTCCACAATATATTCTATCACTCTGCTCAACTCCTTCCCTAACAAACTTAAATTCTAGCTCTCCTGGAGGGCGGAACAGTACACGTCCTTTACAACAGTCAAAACTCGGAAGTGGCATTACGAGTATACTAGCATCCAAATTATGGTCTCCTACGTAACACGATGCCCCTTGCAAGTATCACTGACTAGGATAGTGCCTCCACTAGTCCTGATCTTGCAACTCCTACTCAAGGGTTCTGTTAATAAACTATGCTTAAGCAAAAAGGATACATATATGAAGCTATGTAATGCACTAGAATCAAATAAGGCAATAACGGGAATGGAATCGAGAAGAATAGAACCTGCTATCACGTCACTAATCGGCTCAGCCTCCTCTATGGTTAGTGTATGCATGTTAGTGTATCCGCGTATTCGAGTTTAGGTTAGTGTTAGTGTCTGCATGTGTGTGGGTCTTCGAGTTAGGATTAGGATAGGGTTAGTGTCTGCAGTACCGAGATATCCACAAGCAAACCCTTACTACACTGTGCACACGTGTGCACTATACAATACCTCACTTGATACCCATGACTACGTCTAATTAACTCAGATAGGATTAGGGTCTGTATCATGTCTCAGTTTTGGATTAGGGTCTGTGTCATATCCTGTGTCGTGTCAGTAAAGAGAGATAGGGTTAGGGTTAGGGTTAGGGTTTGTGTCATGTTCCGTGTCATGTTAGTGACGTATCGTGTCAGTATATGTGTTTGTGTCGTACCCCGTATCGTATCTTGTGTCAGTATCATGTGTCAGTATATATGTGTTATGTTAGGTTCAGTGTTATATCATGTCTGCATCTGTGAGAGAGAGAGATAGGGTTAGGGTTTACCTAGAGGAGGAGGAGGAGGAGTAGGAGAAGCCTCAGGTCGTCAAAGGGGATGAGCCACATCGGAAGGGATGAGCCGTGTGAGAGGGGGGCACTCGGGGGGTGGGGAGCCAGAGTAGGGGGCTGTGTGGGAGCCGGTGGAGGGGTAGGGATGGGGAGAGAACGAGGACGCCGGAAGGGGGTACTTCGCCGGAGGGAGGGAGGGGGGTTTCGAAAATTTGAGGACTTTGACAGAATGGGGGGAAATAAAATCCTGAACACTATATTAAAATTTTAGCGATGTCATCAATAGACGTCGGTAAACGTCGCTAATTAAAAAAATTAGCAACGTCATAAATAGACGTCGCTAATTAAAAAGTTTGTGACGTTAGCGATGTTGCTTAAAACGTCGCTAAAAATTTAAAAAAGCAACGTTGGTAAATACATCGCTAAACGTCGCTAAATTAAAAAAATCAACGACGTTTAGTGGCCTTAAAGAAGCTTATAGCGACTATTCTTTTAAAAAACTGAAGTACAGTCGATAAATATCGTTATGTGTCGCCAACAGCGACGTATAGCGACGTTTATTTTTGGAGTTGCTCAAGACTTTAATATTAGCAATATTTTATGATGACATCGCTAAAAATGTCACTATTTTATCATATATTGGTAGTGAAAAGTAAAATCATCATAAGAGTTTTTATTTGTTATCTCATCAGCTAATGCCATGAAGCATAGGTTTGCTACTTCTCGAGGATTCTCTTCTTCAGATTCACTAGATTTGTTTTTGTGCCAGATACTAGTGTTTGCATATTTCCATGATGATGTTCTTCTGGATAAGTAATTATGGTAATTTCTTTTTCTTAGGGTTGGACAATCTTTCTTTATATGCCCTATCTTTTTACAGTTGTAGCATATAGGCTCTTCATCACCGTTGTCAGTAAGCTCCTTCTTCTTTGATCTCTCAAGCTTTAGAAATTTTCTAAAGTTCCTAGTGATCATGGCAACTTTCTCATCTTGAGACTCATCGTCGTCAGAGTTATAGTTGGTAACCTTTTTGTGATGTTCCTTAAGAGCAATCCTTTTCTCCTTGGGAGTGGATTCTTCAAATTCCTTGAGATCCAGATCGTGAGTCAATAACTTGCCCATGAGCATCTCGAGGGTCATTATGGTAAGATCATTCCCTTATATGATTGCAGTGGCCTTGGGTTTCCAATTCTTAGTGAGTCCCCTGATTACCTTGTAAATCTTCTCGTAATTATTGTACTCCTTGCCAAGTGATAATAGAGGGTTGACGATGTCGAGGAATCTCGTGAACATTTGAGTGATTGTCTCAGTCTGTTTCATCTTGAATGCTTCATACTCTTATATTAGATGACTTATTTTTGATTTCTTCACTTAAGAGGTTCCTTTATGAGTGACCTCAAGAAGTTTTTATACTTCGTACAAAGTTTTGCAAGTGGAGACCCTGTTAAATTCAATTCTGTCTACAGCACAAAATAGAACATTAATGGCTTTAACATCAAGACTAGCTTCTTCTTTTTTTGGTGTCTGTGTACTTATCATAAGGTTTCTCTACAAGGTTGCCATCTATGACTATTCTAGGTGGCTTTTTGTATCCTTCTACTACTATAGCCCAAAGGTCAAAATTAAATGACTTTAGGTAGAAACTCATATGTGTCTTCAAGTAAGTGTAGTTCGTACCATCAAATAGGGATGGCCTATTTGTGGACTGGCCTTCACCATTGTTGTTGTGGATAGATCTGACTATTGCCATAAGTCTCTTAGGATGTTAAGCCAAATATCAAGAGAACTAGCTCTGATACCAATTGAAGGACCGTAAAGAAACTCTAGAGGGGGATGAATAGGGTGTAGCAAAATAATCTACCCAATTTAAAATTATCAGAATGAAGGCAGTTGCTAACTAACAATGTATATAAAGACAGTGAAGTAAAGTAGTAAAGTAGAGCGAGAAAGCAAATACAAACACCAAGATGTATACTGGTTTCCCTCTGAAAGGACTAGTCCAATCCCGAGAACTCAAGCTTGGAGTTTATCCACTATAAAAACCAATAGTGAATCACAAGCTTTGATCCAAAGGCTTGCCACTTCTTTACACCACGAAATTTAATCCGAAGTCTCGCAACTTCATAGCTAGAGAGAGAGAAAAATTGATGAAGCCAAGCTCTTTACAACTATGTAGACTTTTAGATCGAGACCGCACTTCGCACTAGGAAGGTTAGGGAGTTGCTCTTAAAGATAGAAAAGTTAAGGCTCAGGTGTTTGCTCACAATAGGATAGAAGGATTAGGAGAAGATGAGTGAGTAGGAATGTAGAAATCCAATCCTATATATAGTGTATTGGCAAATAAAATTTGGCCAGAATTCGGATAAGGTTCAATTTAAATTTTTGAACGTTAGGCCAAAAAATTAGGCATATTACTACTGTGCTGATTTTATACCAAAGTGGTAACCGAGTTCGGTTCGAGTTTAGCATAAATTTGGCCCGAGTTTGGTTTCTATGTATGATAGACTTTGTTAATAAATGTAGCCTGATTTGGTGGATAGGTTCGATGGTTTATTTGAGTGGACTGGGTATTTGGGTATTGGTACTTTGATTTGGTAGTGTGACTCAGCTTACATCGATCCTAGACTCAATAAATAAAAGATTATATTTGAAAGATGCAGTACAAATGGTATGTAACAACAGTGTTGAGTCTTCAGATCGTGACATATCAATGCATGGTTTAGTTAACTATCAAAGTCAAGTTGACTGAGATCGGATGGGCCAACACATATAAGCCCGTGCGGCACCCCTTAATTTTGAGTTATGAGTCTGTAACAAAGTTGTACATTACCAATAAAAAAGAACTTTTCTTCATGTGAACTTAAAATATTTAGCTTTCGAACTCTGCTGATGTGTTTTTAAATATATATCATTATGCTAGGACTTATACGGGCGAGCCTTACGCTCGTACGACATTACGCCCGGGGGACGATTAGCGATTCTTCGTAATCGGGGCATGACACAACTGAGACTGGAGACCTGACAACTGGAGATGATGAGTGATATAGATCCTTAAGCTATCTTTTTAGTTATATTAGCTCTTTGGATTGCTCTAGTTTATTATCTTTTGTATATTTTTTGTTGATGTAGCACCTTCAGTTTATATCGTAGTTTTAGACTTTAATTTATGATTAAAAATGCTTCTGAAATATCTAGTATGCTTCTACTACTTATATTTTTAAAATTATGAAATGCTTATTCAATACTTATTTAATGCTTATTTAAATATATCTATGTTACTTCACTCTAGTTATCTTTTTGTCTTGATATCTAGGCTATAATTGCGGGGGAGCTTTCCCAATTTTGATCAAATGACAACGGGAGAGTAGTACTGATATCAGCAATGTTGATAGCTGTAGAAGCATAAAAAATACGCTGGATAGCTCTACGCAACATGGTGATGCAGGGCAGCGTAAGCAGGGGACCTCAAGGCCATCAAGAGTGCAACGAAGCTTTTTCGCTGAGCACGGCATAAAATATGGTGGGACCATCCACGTAAATGTATTATGTCCAGGCCGCTTCAACGTAGACGGGGTGCTTAATCGCCTCCATGGCATAAAACTCATCCGCTTTCATAGCAGCGTTAAGGCGTACGAGGAATGCTTCGTCTTCCCCGAAATGAACCTGTCAAGTCACGCAGTGAACCTGACATCTGACTCCTGACAAAAAGTGCTACACGGCTACCCAGACGACGGCTGGAAAGATGGCAGACCACTCGGGACATGCCCCACAGTATGATGGCGGATCTCTGCATTTAATACAGAGGATTTGATTAAATATCACCGAACCGTCATTTACTGACATCCCCTCAGCGGAGACTGCTTTTACGCATACAAGGGGATATGCTGCCTTGTTTTACACAGGCAAACGTGAACTGTTTATGCTCCGCAGAAGACAAACAGACTGCCACATCAAAAGCTGCTCTTCGTACAGGGCTCGAGGCACGTCTCTGCACCGAATGCTCAGAACGGTGGCAGGCCTTCGGAACACGCCTCGGCAATTAATGATAATGGCGGATCTCTGTATTTAATGCGAAAGATTTGATTATATCTCCAAGAGATATGATTTCGGCTAAAGACGTCCACATCACCTCGGCTTCTACGCCCATTCAGCTTCTATGCTCGTTCGGCTTCTATGCTCATTCAGCCTTCTGTGCTTATTCGACTTCTATGCCATCAGGCTTCTATGCCTACTCGGCTTCTATGCCTACTTGGCTTCTACGCTATGGTGACAGACATTGGCTTCTACGCCAACCTCTTCTACACGAGGGATACCTACCTACGTGGCTTCTACGCCGTGATCTTCGCAGCGATTATATGCGTTTTGTCCCTTAGTTGGACCCGCGTCACACGCTCATTCAAAAGGTCATCTATACGCAGGCTTTGGTTATTTTAACCATTGTGTAAAAGGGTATTGTACTTTCCACTACTCGGTTTCCACACCGATTGAGTGGTCATTGTCACCAAAACTCAATAAATAGAGACCTCTATCAACAGAGGAACAGGTCGAGACTTTAAAAATTGAACAAGGTCAAAACTTTGAAAGAAGATCGAACCACGGGTCGAAATATTGGAGATTGAGGAGAGATCGAAGAGTCTTTGAGAGAGAGAGAGAAGCATCCAGAGCTCAGGCAAAGAGTAGCGATCGACGACATTGGCATCGTGCATCCATCCTCTTTCGCCACCTACGAAGCTGCTTTCCGTCTTCCACGGCACTTCTTCACCATCGTGTAGTCCAAGGGCTAAAGTGATCGACTGCAGATCAGACACCTATAGCAATCATCTACCTAGATTAAATAAATTATACTCCTACATCCTCGTATAGGATCAAATTGTACAAGTTTGTTTGTAAACTAAATAAAGCTGGTTTCGTGCAAACCTCGTATTATATACATTTCGTTCTTTCGTTTAATACCATAAACAAGATGGCGACTCTGCTGGGGACATCTTTCTCTTCTGATGAGGAAGCGATTGCTCAACACGATGCGGTATCCGTGGGATCCGTGAAGAAGACACTGGTCGTCCAATTCGACCAGTCTGCCTACGAAGACATGCTTCGGACGGGGGGTAGCTCTCACTCTCTCTCTGTACAAAACAACAGGAAGCTGCGCAAGGTCTGGATGCCCAAGACATCCTCTACCATCCCTGTGGACTCTCCGATCTCTCCGACCAATGAGGTTGTAGCATTGCTCCCTTCGTGCCCAGTACGTAAAATTCAGTCTCCCGCTACGCGCGGTACAGACAAAACTTCGGGCAAAGCCTCAGCGCTAACCCAGAAGTATCCACTGCGCTCTACGCGTAGAAACCAGTCTCCCACTACACACGGTACAGACAAAACTTCGGGCAAAGCCTCAACGCTAACCCAGAAGTACCCACTTCGCTCTACGCGTAGAAACCAGTCTTCCGCTACGCGCGGTACAGACAAAACTTCGGGCAAAGCCTCAGCGCTAACCCAGAGGTATCTACTGTGCTCTACGCGTAGAAACCAATCTTCCGTCAGAGGTAGAATAGACAAAACTTCGGATGATGCCTCAGCGCCAAATAAGAAGTACAAAGCACGCTCCGTGCGTAAGATAACATCTGACCTCTACGGGGAACCAGATGACACCCATGATCTCCGTAAGGGAAAGCAAGCGGCAAGCTACTTAACTTCTCGGCATTCACACCAGTAGTGTTAAGTCCACAAAAAATTGCCATGTCCATATCATCTCTGAGCAGACGTGTACCTCCATCTCCAAAGGAGTCACAATCAAAAGTTTGTCATGTTCATATTACCTCTGAATAAACTTTCGGCTCTCCACTATCTTCTGATATAGGTTGCCATCTATACTTAACACCCGTACTTAGTCATAAGTACGCCAGTGGTGTTGAGTCCACAAAAACTGCCATGTCCATATTACCTCTGAGCAGATGTATGCCTCTATCTTCGATGGAGTCACAACCCAGGGAGTTTGTCATGTTCATATTACCTCTGAACAAACCTTCCTAAATTCGGCTATCGATTATTACGTTCATATTACCTCTGATATCGATTGTCATCTCAACTTAGCACCCGTACTTAACTCTAAGTACACCAGAGGTGTTGAGTCCACAAAAACTGCCATGTCCATATTACCTCTGAGCAGATGTATGCCTCTATCTCCGATGGAGTCACAACCCAGGGAGTTTGTCATGTTCATATTACCTCTGAACAAACCTTCCTAAATTCGGCTATCGATTATCACGTTCATATTACCTCTGATATCGATTGTCATCTTAACTTAGCACCCGTACTTAACTCTAAGTACGCCAGTGGTATTGAGTCCACAAAAATTGCCATGTCCATATTACCTCTGAGCAGATGTATGCCTCTATCTCCGATGGAGTCACAACCCAGGAAGTTTGTCATGTTCATATTACCTCTGAACAAACCTTCCTAAATTCGGCTATCGATTATCACGTTCATATTACCTCTGATATCGATTGTCATCTCAACTTAGCACCCGTACTTAACTCTAAGTACGCCAGTGGTATTGAGTCCACAAAACTGCCATATCCATATTACCTCTGAGTAGATGTATGCCTCTATCTCCGATGGAGTCATAACCCAGGGAGTTTATCATGTTCATATTACCTCTGAACAAACCTTCCTAAATTCGGCTATCGATTATCACGTTCATATCCCCTCGCTCCATCGATGAGTCCACCTCTGGACCTGAAGCTGGTGACGGCATTGCCCACATGCAACTGATCATACCCAAACTACCTGGCAAACCGACTAGGCAGGTAGGGTTCGAAGAAGCAGTGATCTTTACTTCTGTACAGCAGGTGGGAAGGTCTAATACAGACCAACCAATTGAAGGCTTCAGGAGAAAGAGTGGTCCTATCTCTACCTGAGACCTAAAGCCTAATCCCCGATTGGTTGCGATGAACAGAGGGGACAGTGCAAAGGAGCTTCCAGCTGTGACCGCAATACAGCACCCGCCGACAGTCTAAAACTGTGAGCACATTCCAACAGGATTTCTTGTAATTCAGCAAAAAACTCCCCCTAAAGCTACTGCCGGAACCGGGAGACATCACCCGGGGGTTATGGAGAATTAACCATCCCATCAAATACAGGTATGGTAATTCCACCCGGGGAAAGCTTTTACGTCGAGCTTCATCAGCGAGCAGCGCCTCAGTCATCGCCCTCAGGCCAGCTTGTATGCGGCACACCATGGCAGGGAGCAAGCCCAGTCTCGCCCCAAATACCAGACGCACTGCAGGCCACAAGGTATTGCGGTAAATACGATCCGCAGATGCGATGCCGGGTACCACCAGTCGGCGCAACCATATAGAGAGGAAGCCAGCCAGTTGAGCTTCCTTGGATAGAGCCCTGCGGCAATGCCTCAGATAGCTGTAGGCCTTAGTACCTGCAGGATATTTTCCTATCCCTTTGACGAGGATCTGATCCGGAGCCCTAGCATCCTCCAGGAGATCGTCGACTTCCTGAGCAGTCAGCACGCTCAGAGGATTCACAGGCTCATCCTTGACTTCCAAGACTTTCTTCGACTGAGCAGCCCTAGCCCGGTGAAAGAAGAGGTAGGACGTCCATTTACTGGTGTGAGCCAAATCTGAAGGCTCAGCATAGAAGGCGGTACAAGCAAGGTAGTGGTACATTAGCTCCTGATACACTTCCACTACCAGAGGGTCTGAATCCCCTAACTCCCGGTTCATGGGAACATACTCTTCGTACGGAGTATCCCCCATCGGCAGTCTCGAGATCTCTGCCATCTCATGAAGGGCTAATCCTAACTCCCCCAGCGGAGTGGCGAATGTCCCGGTGAGCAGAATGTATAGCTCCATCAATGCCAAAAATAGGTTAGGGTTCGGAGGTAACCCAACGCTGGTGGCACTCACAGCTGCCAACAGACCGATGTTCTCCAACTCGATCCAAAAATGCTCCAAGGCCCAATCAACTAAGCAAGCCCATCGAAGGTTTGTTGGGGTCATCCACCCATTACATCGAGGATTCGCCTTGGGGTATACTCCTCCGTGCCCCATGAAATCATTGCAGAAGGTCGGCAATTGCACCGGCTGGAGCACCAAGCTGTCTTCATTCGGAACACTGCCCGGGTACAATCCCTTGAACAACGTTACATGACCGGAAGGGCGGCTGACAAATAGGCCAGATCCTTTCTGGTAGAAGATCTTCCCCGGCCTACCGTGAAGATCGGGAGTCAGCGTCCACGATATCTTCCTGGGATGAGTAGCATGGGAGAATGCCGAGATAGGATAATCTCTCGGCATCTTGGGCAGACTCAAGACCAACTTCCCGGCAGGAAAAACCCAGAGTTCTTTCTTTGGCTTCGTCTGGGACTGCTTATCAATCATGTCCCCGAAAAGAAAGGTCGACTTTATATATTGGTCCCCATCTACATACGTCAAAGGCTCTCCATTAATCATGTTCAGCAGCGTTCGCTCGCCCTGAGCCGATATCAAGATTTCCCTTCCTTTGGGATATTGGGGTCCGGAGATAGGAAATACCACATGGGACAGATCTCCAGATAGTTGGAGTGCAGAAGCCCGGCGGCAGAACCCATCACCTCGGCTAGCGGAGACTCGCCCAAGTTAACTGCAAGGGTACGAGAAAAACACGTCAGTTTTATACTAGACGTTACAAATATCGCAGCACATGCCAAGAGGCAACGGTCTGAGCTCTACGCCAAGACTGTACAAACTTGATCGTTTACGTCAGAATTGTCATCCAGAAGCGTACAAGTTCAAAATTTTACAGTATACACCAAGTTTTCGGCAGTCAAAGCGTTTTACGCTCAACTGCAAAAATCTGGAGTTTTTATGCTGACACATTAGAAATGCGGGCGTAAAAGATAAAACGTCTCCGTGCATCATCTTCCTCAAAAAGGCTATCAGCACAGAAGACGACCTAGCGCGGTCACGTTCAACGTGTGCGAAGGATTTTTCAGTCGTTCTCATTCGTCCCAAAAGCTTTACCTATCAGGCCGGGTGCACTACTCATCGGCGGGATGCTCAGCTCAGAATGGGGTTCGCCCTGCCCAACCGGAGGCACTCCTGCTTGGGCAGAAGAACGAGAAGAGGAATCAATCTTCTTTCCCTTAGAGGAGGAGGATTGCTTAGAGGCCATTACTGGAAACTTTGAAGACTCAGAGAAGACTCAGAGAAAAGCTCAAACAGTCGTAGGCTTTCTTTCGCAGAAGACGGATGAAATATTTTTCTCTCAGAAAACTTGGGATATATATAGAGTTCGGATGGACTCCTCGGACCCTGAACCAAATCTCCTAATTAATATTCGGTTATGATTGGGTCCTACGTCAGCCTATTATTCAGAGAGGACGGACAGTCAGCGAATTCGAAAAGTTTTTCGCGCAAAGCAGGTCAGCAGTTCTTACGCTAAGGAGCTTTCTTCGCTCGACAGCAACAGATCTACGGTTTTACGCTCGCAAGCTATAAGTCTATGGTTTTAAGTCCGGATGCCTTTGTGCTCGGTAGCTTTTATGCTCGAGAGGCCACAATCCTACGACTTCATGCCAGCAAATAACAAATCGATGATCTCACGCTCGGTGGCGCTTAGTTTACGCTCAGAAGCAACAGATCCGCGACTTCACGCTCGGAAAAATTTTCTTTTCAGAAGCTACAAATCTACAGTTCTACGCTAAGGAGCTTTCTACGCTCAACAGTTACGAATCTACGACTTTACGTTCGACGGCTACAAGTCGGGTTTTACGCCCAGATGCCTTTGTGCTCAGTAGCTTTTATGCTCGAGAGGCTACAAACCTACGACTTCATGCTCAGGAACTACAAGTCTATGATTTTACGCTCGATGGTGTTTAGTTTATGCTCAAAAGCTGCAGACTAATGATTTCATGCTCCACGACTTCCCGCATATCTGAAGGATACGCCGGCCAGATCACGCGTACATCTGAACGGTCCTCAAAAGCGGTCAATTGCAAAGAGTTCACACAGAGGATACTCGTTCTTGACCTCAAGATATCCCAAGTACCCGAAGCATACAGTGTTTAACATTGAAAAAACTATTCTTCTTCATGGGTCGATTCGAAGTTCATCCAGACTCCGGTCTGAATATTTTATCTATCAAGATGGCAACTCAGTTTGATAGCCATTTCTCGACCCTGTTCCAAGGGATTTTCGAGAAATCATTCTTGAAGATAATGTCTGAACAAAGAAATTATGTTCATCAGAAGCAGTAGCTCAGAATTCTACGCGGTTCCTCACACCTAAAAAATAGCAGGACGGTTCGAAAGCTCGAATGCTACAACGGCTTTCTACGCATCTCTAGTTATGCGTAAAAGACAGGACATGACCTAGCACTCTTTCTAAACAGAGTTGGCGTAAATAATCAGACGTGTCGAAGCTACACATATTCAGACTTCACAGCAATGTATGGCAAGATGATCATATGCACGGTAGAAAGACGACTTTATTAAAGATTAAAATTATGATTACATATGAGGAAAATCCAGTCTACAAGGGTTTTTCTTCATTTTTATGATTACATCTGAGGGAAACACCGTCTACAAAGGCCTTCCTCATCATCGTCTGAAGATCGCACCGAGAAGCTGTTCTGACAGGTTCTCACGTTGGTGAAGGTCTTCCTCTTCTTCCAAGAAGATGATCAGTGGCGGATGGATACAAAACTGGGCATAGACCCATCCTCCAACAGAAGGAAAGCAGGGTAAATCTGCTTCCCTACAGACCAACGCCGCTCGAGCCGGGACGGAGCTAGTTTGTCTGCTCTCACCCCCGGAGGTAACGGGAGAAGGCGCCACTTGCAAGCGCCATGGTAGAAAATGATTCTTTCTCTCTCCCGAAGAACCACCATACAAAGTTGCTGATTATCCCGAGCAAGGGAGGCTATGATATCCTTCCATGATCCATCGTTGCAGATGAGACTTGCTCGAAGATGCCGTCTTTTTTGGCTCCTTACATGCTGGAAGAACATAGTCTTCTTCTTCCTCAGATCGACCAGACGGACTCCGGCGATCATCCTTGTGTGGCGAAAGGAATGCGGGAAGAACAGGTTAAACTCCTCGACCTTTTATAGGCGAGAGAGGTCACACCGGTCCCGAATAAATCCGCCATAAAGTCAGCATCGATCGTTTCAATGCTCCATTCAAAAACATTTCAAGTTACGAGGAGCGGTTCATGCTTCATTCAAAGCGTTCCAAATTCCGAAGAAATTTGAAAGCTTTGAAGGGGGTCTTGTAGAAGCATAAAAAATATGCTGGATAGCTATATGCAACATGGTGATGCAGGGCAGCGTAAGCAGGGGACCTCAACGCCATCAAGAGTGAAACAGAGCTTTTTCGATGAGCACGGCATAAAATATGATGGGACCATCCACGAAAATATAGTATGTCCAGGCTGCTTCAACGTAGACGGGGTGCTTCATCGCCTCCATGGCGTAAAACTTATCCGCTTTTATAGCAGCGTTAAGGCGTACGAGGAACGCTTCATCTTCCCCGAAATGAACCTGTCAAGTCACGCAGTGAACCTGACATCTGACTCCTGACAAAAAGTGCTACAAGGCTACCCAGACGACGGCTGGAAAGATAGCAGACCACTCGGGACGTGCCCCATAATATGATGGTGGATCTCTGTATTTAATGCAGAGGATTTGATTAAATATCACCGAACCATCGTTTACTGACATCCCCTCAGCGGAGACTGCTTTTACGCATACAAGGGGATACGCTGCCTTATTTTACACAGGCAAACGTGAACTGTTTACGCTCCGCGGAAGACAAACAGACTGCCACGTCAAAAGATGCTCTTCGTACAGGGCTCGAGGCACGTCTCTGCACCGAATGCTCAGAACGGTGGCAGGCCTTCGGAATACGCCTCGGCAATTAATGATGATGGTGGATCTCTGCATTTAATGCGAGAGATTTGATTATATCTCCAAGAGCCGTGATTTCGGCTAAAGACGTCCACATCACCTCGGCTTCTACGCCCATTCAGCTTCTATGCTCGTTCGGCTTCTATGCTCATTCGGCCTTCTGTGCTTATTCGACTTCTATGCCATCAGGCTTTTACGCCTACTCGGCTTCTATGCCTACTTGGCTTCTACGCCATGGTGACAGACATTGGCTTCTGCGCCAACCTCTTCTACACGAGGGATACCTACCTACGTGGCTTCTACGCCGTGATCTTCGTAGCGATTATACGCGTTTTATCCCTTAGTTGGACCCGCGTCACACGCTCATTCAAAAGGTCATCTATACGCAGGCTTTGGTTATTTTAACCATTGTGTAAAAGGGTGTTGTACTTTCCACTACTCGATTTCTATACCGATTGAGTGGTCACTGTCACCAAAACTCTATAAATAGAGACCTCTATCAACAGAGGAACAGGTCAAGACTTTAAAAATCGAACAAGGTCGAAACATTGAAAGAAGATCGAACCACGGGTCGAAACAATGAAGATTGAGGAGAGATCGAAGAGTCTTTGAGAGAGAGAGAGAAGCATCCAGAGCTCAGGTAAAGAGTAGCGATCGACGACATTGGCATCGTGCATCCATCCTCTTTCGCCACCTACGAAGCTGCTTTCCGTCTTCCACGGCACTTCTTCACCATCGTGTAGTCCAAGGGCTAAAGTGATCGACTGCAGATCAGACACCTATAGCAATCATCTACCCAGATTAAATAAATTATACTCCTACATCCTCGTATAGGATCAAATTGTACAAGTTTGTTTGTAAACCAAAGAAAGCGAGTTTCGTGCAAACCTCGTATTATATACATTTCGTTCTTTTGTTTAATACCACAAACAATAGCAATAAATCTTTAAGCAAAATAAGAAGTACCAGATTTAGATTTTGAGTTTCATTCTTTGTTGTATCATTCAGAGTTTGTTAATTATCAAAATAGAAGAGATTGTCGGCCCATTGGTCATAATCGGATAATATTTCGATATTCGATAAAAACTCGGACTTAATATAACCCACGAGAACCGACGATACGAACGTACTACTGCTATAACTATAGTTTCAGAGAATGGAAATGCGACTTATTTTTAGTATCGAGTAATAATTTTTCTATTTATTGAGTATAGAAAAATATGTAAATTGGGTCGCACTTGGCATTTAGCTGGTACCCAAAATTTTATTCAGATTATTTTAACCACATTTTTTTAGTTTTAAAATTAGCCCAACCTATTTTTCTAAAACCAAGTTAGCCTAAAATAACCCAACCAATTCTGATTCTGACTGGATTTAGGAAAAACGAACTCGTTACGAACTCGGGACAAACTCAGGACAAGTTCGGTGTGATTTTGGGCCAAACTCGCTTCTATACCCAGTTAGCCCTTGCAACCAGTTCTTCATGCAGACTCGGCTCCAACGTTCAAAAATTTGAATGTTTGGCATCCAAATTTGCCCTGAACTCGGTCTATAAAAGTAATATAAATAGAGCAATAATTCACCATTCTTATTCATTCAATTCACTTTTATTTTTCTTCTCTATTCCATCAATACAAGAGCCTTTATATTTTTTTAATCCCAAGCTTTTTACAACTCCTAATCCTTAAGTGCCAGTGCATTCTTGGTTAGAAGTTTTCAAGAGTTGTAAAACAAGTTGTCAAGAAGTTCAATACTTCAAGAAGTATTCGAACCCTTCAGATCAAAGCTCGTGTCTGTACGAAGTTATAATCCTTCGGATCAAAACTTATGTATCACTTGATAGTGTATTTCAACTTCGAGCTAGAGTTCTCGGGACTGGACTAGTCACCTCAGAGAAAAACTAGTATACATCGTTGTGTTTGTGACTGTTGATCTCTTTTTCTCTATTTACATACTATTATTTTATATTTAGATTGTTAGCTAACTGTGTTAATTTTTATTAGTTAATTTTTATTTCGCTGTATGTAAACGCACTATATTCACCCACCTCTAGAGGTGCTTATTTGATCCTACAGGTGTATGTATCTTGGGTGTCTACAAGCTTACTCTCAAGAGATGGCCTACATATATGTTCGTACACTTAGGTGATTTCTTTAACAGAGTTTAATATTCCTGTCATAAAGCTTTGTGCTTTCTTGCGGTGCTACACCACTATGACATGGCCCAAAGTTATGGTCCATAACCTCTTGGTGGTGTCATCCCACTGTATCATGAGGTCACATGCCTCTTTGTAATGTTGTACTATCACTCTCCACCTCTTTGGAATTAGGATATCTGCCTATACGGAATGCTACTGCCATTGTGACGGCCCGAAGTTGAGGCTCTACCTCATCTTGGTGTCACTCTACTGTAGTATGGTAGCGTACCATCCCCTTTGTAGTGTCGAGCTACTCGTGCTTTATGTAAAGAACGTCGAACATTCAAAATACCCGAGAACGCATTAAGGTCAATGGCCATTCTCCTAGAGGACTTGGTCTATACCAAGAACAATTAGTCGACCGTAGTAGTTCTGGGATAATATCCCCAAACTTATAAGACTAACTCTCCATTGTACCTAATATTGTTTTAGTCAATGGTCCTTCTCTGAACCAAAAGTTAGATGCCTCGTAGATTTTTCTTTGAACTATTAGCATAAAACTTTGTGGTAGAATTATAAAGACACAATATCAACATGCCTTTAAGTCTATTTTTCTTATTGTCTCTTCGACCATCTAGTGCTTTAGTGAACAAATATGCCAGATTCTTCTGGCTTCGAACATGAAATACTGCAATAATGCTATCTTTGATGCGTTCATTAAGTTCCTTGTGTCAAATCTGCACAATCCTTTTCTTACCATTGAAGAGATTATTTGATGCCACCGCTGTAGTCATCTAGTTATCATAGTATATCATACCACTAAAATCTGTGCAACAAACAGAGGAAGATCATACATGAGCTTCTGAAGCCATTCTGCTTTATCCACTGTACTTCTAGTCCAAAGAACTCAGATTCCATAGATAAATGAGAGTGCATCGTCTGCATCTTTGCCTTCTACTATGTAGCAGCTCTACCCATGAAGAAGTCATTTCCTTCTGTGGACCTATCGCTCTCTTCTTCTTAGCACCAGCTCGCATCATTGAAACCTTCCACTATTAACGGATAACTGTTATAGTAAATGCATATTTCTGAGTCCACTTGAGATATCTCATGACTCTTTTTACGGATTTCCAGTGCTCAATACTTGGATTGCTCATGAACCGACTCTACATCCCCACGACAAAGGCTATATCCGGCTTAGTGGCACTCATAGCATGCATCAAACTCTCGATGATGCTCGAGTACTCTAATTGCCTGACACTCTCTACTATATATGGCTTCAGCTTTTTGTCTCACATGTATAGAGTATCGATCCCTAGAAGATCATGATATCTTTAACGTATGAGCAGCTTCTGTCTGGATGATCTTTATCCTCATGATAACATTAATACCCCCCAAGTTCTTCATATTGAACTTGGATAAAAGAAACTTTTTTGTCTTTATGACACATTCTAAATTTGTACCTAGGATTAGCTTGTCGTCAACATAAAGACAAATTATGACTCCTCTACCAACAGAAAACTTAGTGTAAACATACTTATTTGTCACACAGACCTGGTTGCCGTTTGATCTAATAATTTTATCAAACTTCTCATGCCATATCTTGGGTGCTTCCTTCATACAGTACAGTAATTTTACTAACTTGCAGACTTTGTCTTCAAGAATCTTGGAAACAAATCCTTGGTTATTGTATATAAATCTTTTCGGTCAGTCCTTCATTCAAAAAAACTGTTTTAATATCCATCTAATGTATCACCAGCTTATGAATTACCCCTAGAGAAATAAGTATCATGATCATTATCATCCGTGCAATTGGAGCATACGTGTCTAAATAATTGATTCATTGCTTCTGAGAAAACCTTTTGGCAACCAGCTTTGCCTAGAACTTGTCAACAATTTCATCGGCCTTTATCTTCCCTTTGAAGATCCATTTACACCCGATGGTTTTTGTTCCTTCAGGAAGATCGACCAACACCCAAATATTGTTGGAGGTAATAGAGTCAAACTTATCATTGATAGCCTTCTTCCAGAAGATAACATCTCTGGTCTTTATCATCTCATCATTGGTAAGCGGATCTGCATTCACATGATAGATGATGAAGTTATCTCCAAAGTCCTTCTACATCCTCACTTGTTTTGACAAGGGCTCAATGAGTTCTGTTTTAAATGTTGTCTCTTCAATAACAACTTTATCTTGGACTATATCTTCTTTGGAAGCGTTGGGCTCCACTGCACTCATAATATTTTCCAGAATATTCGTAAGAATAATGTTCTTATGCCTATAAAATTTGTTTTTAAAGAATTCTGTATCACAAGATTCAATGATATAATTTTATTCGATATCAAGAAACCTCCGAGCATTACTCTTTTTAGTATATCCCAAAATTATGGCCTTCTTAGTCCTCGTTCCCAACTTTAAATCTCCATATCTATAAGCTTTATATAGGTCACTCACCCCAATACTCGATTGACATTCAACTTGGTCTGACCTTGAACCAGAGTTCATGAAGAGTAATGTCAAAATTTGTGTACGGTACTCTATTAAGAATATAATTAGCCGTTAGTGTACCTACTTTCGAGAAGCAGTTTTGAAGTCCCGTAGTCAACAACTTTAAGCTCATTATCTTTGTCAACGTCCTATTCTTTCTTTCTGCAACTCCATTTGATTGGGAAGAATATTGAGCAGTCATCTTATTAATAATTCTATGTTCTTTACAGAACGATACAAATTCAAGAGACCATTACTCTCCACCTCGATCACTTCTGAGTCTCTTGAGTTATTGTCCGATTTAACGTTCTGCTTCTATTATGAAGTCCTCGTACTTCTCGAACGCTTTATCCTTCGACTAGAGAAAATAGACGAATACGTACTTTGCGAAGTCATCGATAGAAGTAATAAAATACTTCATCCCGACCTTTACGAAGAATTTTTTGAAGTCACAGATATCTTTGTGCACCAACTCCAAAAAATATGTGCTTCAGTTTACCCGTTTGAATTGTTTTTTGACAATCTTCATCTTCGCACATACTTCACACTTCTCTACTGCGTTACCCCTACATTTTAAGATAAGCCCTAGACTAGAAATCTTGTTTATTCTTTTATAATGTACATGTCCTAATCTATTATGCCATAACTCAAAAGGATAACCAGATGAAGAGACTGCATTGACATTTTCAATCTGAGTTACAAGCTTAAGTTTAAAAATCCCTCGGGGCTTTATTTCAGACTCCAAGCTCAAAAGGATAACCAGCTGAAGTTACAAGCCTCTCATATTGAATATAGTACAGATTCTACTATTCGGTCCATTAACCCGACCTTCATCATTCCCTGGGGATTTATTACAATTTTTTCCTAACATGAATATCGAAATAGATATAGTAGAAGTTTTAAATCTCCTCAATGATATATTGTAATCCTCCTGATTTTCAAGAGAATTTTAATTTTTGGATATTTACATTTTCTGGAATTTCTGGTATTTTCTGAGAATTTTCTCTCATTAAATTAAGGTGTTTTAATTATTAATTGATTTTTAATTAATGTTTAATAATATTAAAATATTATGAAAATAATATTTTATGGTGTAAAATAGAAAATCAGACATATGGTAATTTTCCGGGAATTTATTGGACCCCGGATGAATTTTAAAAGCCCTAAATACTAATTAAATTATTAAACCAAATATAAACCGAATTTTTATTAAATAAACCAAACCGGTTTATTTTTAAACTAATTCCTATTGGGTCGGATCCGGGTTCAATCCAGACCCGACCCGCTAGCCCGACCCGACCCGTTTATGTTAGCGGATCGGGCCGGATCCGTTAGGACCCGACCCGGCCACCCGCAACCCGTTAACTTCATCTCCCCAACGCTCGAACCCTACCGATTCCGCTCCGCCGCCGGAAACGCCCGCCGCCGCCGACGACGCATCCCCTTCGCCTCCCCGAACCCCTGACTCTCCGGTTCCTCTCCCCCTCACCGTCCGACTCCTCCTCTCCCTCCTCCCCTCTATAAAATCCCTTCTTCTCCTTCTCCGGCCGAGTGTTTCCCCTCTCATCCACCTACCTGAACCCTAGCCGGCCGGCCACGACTTCCCCATCTCCGCCTAGACATCCCGGCCGCCCAGATCCTCTCCCCTCCCTGTCTCCAACACTGACCCCGCACCTCCCAGACCCTCGACGACCCCGGCCGACGCTCCATACTGCTCCGCCCAGCAGCCGCCTTTGACGCCGAGACCCGCAACGGCCCACCTCCCACCAGCGCCACCCTCCTGCGTCATGACCCAGGCCAACTCTGGCGAGTCAGAAGCGAACACAGCAGAAGATTCGAACGGACATAGGAAACCCTAGCTTCAGTGTGTTTTGTGTCGGACACCGTGTCCAGGACACAGGACACAACTCGGTTTTTCGGACCACTTCAGGTACCCGTAACTTCCTGCTCGTAGCTCGGAATTCGATTCCGTAAATTGTATTGCGTAGCCTGTATGACCCTCTCGGTGCCCGGACAAACTACTCGGGGCATCGCGTCCTGTGGTGATCGCACACCGCGATCCAAAAACAGGAAAAACTAGACCCTGTTTTACCCCGGTATCGAGTACGCCCCGCCAAACGGGATGACTTGGTCGCGTGCGGTCTTCACTAATACGTGCGCGTCATTGATACGGACGTGCGAGATTTCGCAGAAGCTGATTTGGATGTGCGTGCACACCGGGATCAGTACGTATCCGCGGATACCGCTCCGTATTCGTACTTTCTGTTTCTAGCTGTAACTTAGTGTACACAAGTCAGATCGAGACGAAACTTGCGCCATTGGATTCGTGGCAATACGCTGGTCCTGTGAGCCAAGTTTGGTTCGATTCTGAGAACGTTGACAAAATCGTGTGTCGTGGGCCCCACAGGCTCCACCCGACGGGCGATTTTGAGAACGGCTCATCGGAATCCAATTCTAGAAGTTTCGTTGGGTTCGTATCATCGTTCCTGACCTGTTGACACTAAGTTGAACTATTTTTGAGACCTTTGACCCTGACACATTTTTCGGTGCAAAGCGGACCACATTTGGACCCCACCTAGACCCAAAAATGACGTTTTTGCCCTTATCTCCAAATTGGACTCAAGGACAGGCGTTCCTAGCTGATTGATGTATTCTGGACCTGATGGTGATGTTTGTTTCAACAACCGGAGCAGTCCCTGCAAATCCAGCTATTGCCAGAGCCATACTTGGAGCTGAAAATCCAGGCAAGTGTACCTTGCCATAAAATGCAGTTTATTGATTCATTTAGATTCTCTTGCTTTAATTTCTGTGGCTGTTGTACTTTTTCTATCAAATAATTTATCCCCAGGACACCTGACACAAAGTATGATACAGAATTTTCCTGATTATTCAAGGGGATTTTGTTTAGGATATAGATTTCATAACTTGAGCTTTATGTTTTATCCTGACTAGTTGCATTAGTTTAATCTTGCGTAACATGAACATTGAGATCTGTGACGTGAGATTCATTGGGTGGGGAGAGTATTACCATATCAAGGCTGAATATATATTATATACTGTTATCTGGAAGTGTCCTAGTCTCTGACACAGAGCTTTGGCACCTGTACTGGCCCTTCGAGAAAACACTGCTATGGTTTCTTGTCACTGATCCTGTAGTAGTCTCAGCCTGAGTATGAATAATAACTCTCACTTGCATGATCACTTAGCTAGTTTAATTATTTATCCAGATTTGTTTGATAGCAACATCGGCATGCCACTGTCTTAGACTTAGTAATTTCTTGTGCTTCTCTTGAGTTTAACATCTTGGTTGACTTGCATGTTCATTCACTGTATTATGGCTCGTATTCTTCTGTACCTTGTTACGTCCCTCTGAGGACCTGGTTTTGTTCTCCAGTTATAGCAGACGAGATCTACCCTGAGGTATACGGAACAGGGGCACTACTCGGAGCAGTACCTGAACCTGAGGACGAGGTGATCGCTGAGGACTTCTCCTGAACAATTGCTTCGCCCTGCTCAGTATTATGGCAAATAGACTTTAATTCCTGTTAATTTAAACTCTTTATTTCCTGTCTTTGAGAACTTGTGTAAACAGACTAATATCGGATTGTTCTCCGATTTTATTTACTTTGACTGTTGTTGTTTAGTATTTCTTTTGATGTTATTGCTATCTTATATCTGTGGATGAGAATAGTAAAACCTTGACTGATGTAATACAGCTTAAGTATGCTCGATGGATCCATTCAATTGGGTTTGTCCATCGGTGCATGCTGCTGGCCATTGCCACGTGTCCAGTCCCTCGATATTTTGGGACTGGGGCGTGACATGGTTTTTGTGGTGGCCCATACAGGTCAACGACTAAATTATTCGGTTTCAACTTAGGGACCGAACAGGCCTGCAATAAAATAGGATAAGTTTTTAGGATCTCATCCACTTGCTTGAAACGTTCTTGATATCTGTATCGGATTCGAATTAATTCTTGACTTGCATCCTGCTTTGATCCCTGTACGCCTCTTATTGTTTATTTTGGGTGCAGAGATATGGATTCACGAGCAAACGACGAGACTCCTGCAGAAACACCACAAGGTGCTGTGGTCACCCAGGAAGATGAAGTGACACCAGTTGATGAAGGTCAATCAGCTCAACAAAGCAGTCAAGCAAGTCAGCCTGCCTCGAGAATCCAGGAAGATGACGTTCCACCATCGACGCAGTTTGCTCCACCGACGCCTACTGTCCCACAAAGGCAAGCTATGGACGTGCAACAGCTGTTTCAAATGTACTACCCGATGATGCAAGCTTATCAGAAGGCACAACAAAGCCAAACGGAGGAGTTCATTTGTAGACTTAGCTCAGAGCTACGAAAGTTAATCAGCTCCGTTGCAACGGATGTTGTTACTGCAGCACGGGCCATGGAGTGCATCACCAGGATAGAGTCAAGCCAGAAGCGGCTGCATGCACCAGACCAAGCACAACAGGAAAGAGCTGCAAAGCGACCCCAGAAGAATCCACCGAGAGCAGCATCTAGAGCCTCATTCCTTCCTACTTGTTACTATTGTGGTAAGGTAGGCCATGTTGATAAGAAGTGCAGACGCAAGTTGGGACTGTGCTTTATTTGCGGATCCAGTAACCATTTAGCCAGAAGTTGCAAGATGCACAGAGGAGAAGCATCAACGGTTAACCAACAAGCGTTACCAGTACCAAGGCCAGCCTGTCCAACTTTGGGAGCACCGCAAACGGAAGAGGAAGGAGTCCTACCAACAGCTTCAGGAGAGAATCAGCCGAGGCCACCTTTGATACCCCAAGCCGTACTCTTCCAGCAGGTCCAGCTGCAGCAGAGGAATCCACCTCAAGGACGCGGACAAGTTTGACGATGACTATGGGAGACGCGCAGAACCATGGCGTTGCTAATGTGAGTAAGTTTTAGTTGTTCCGTTTCTAGCATTTCTATAATTCGTGCTTGCTGGTTCGTGACCCCAGACTTGACCTGATAACCTTAACCTAATAACTTTAACCTGTTAATAATTGATAACTTAGTATTAATCTAGTAATTTTGAACTTGATAATAACCTAGAATTGTTAACCTGATAAGTTTTGAAAGATAACCTGGTTTTCTAAAACTGTAATTTTCTAGATTTCCCACATTTGGGAAATTGCATAACTTTTAATGCTTAGGAAAATAATTTTTCCTAGGTGCTCCTTGATTTTGATGTGCTTCGAACAATGGTTGCAACCGTGTCATCTCTGTTGACCGGTTAATCTTTGATTGCGAGGACGCAATCCGCTTAAGGGGGGTAGATTGTAATTCCCCTAATTTTCAAGAGAATTTTAATTTTTGGATATTTACATTTTTCTGGAATTTCTGGTATTTTCTGAGAATTTTCTCTAATTAAATTAAGGTATTTTAATTATTAACTGATTTTTAATTGATATTTAATAATATTAAAATATTATAAAAATAATATTTTATGGTGTAAAATAGAAAATCAGACATATGGTAATTTTCCGGGAATTTATTGGACCCCGGATGAATTTTAAAAGCCCTAAATACTAATTGAATTATTAAACCAAATATAAACCGGATTTTTATTAAATAAACCAAACCGGTTTATTTTTAAACTAATTCCTATTGGGTCGGATCCGGGTTCAATCCAGACCCGACCCGCTAGCCCGACCCGACCCGTTTATGTTAGCGGATCGGGCCGGATCCGTTAGGACCTGACCCGGCCACCCGCAACCCGTTAACTTTATCTCCCCAACGCTCGAACCCTACCGATTCCGCTCCGCCACCGGAAACGCCCGCCGCCGCCGGCGACGCATCCCCTTCGCCTCCCCGAACCCCCGACTCTCCGGTTCCTCTCCCCCTCACCGTCCGACTCCTCCTCTCCCTCCTCCCCTCTATAAAATCCCTTCTTCTCCTTCTCCGGCCGAGTGTTTCCCCTCTCATCCACCTACCTGAAGCCTAGCCGGCCGGCCACGACTTCCCCATCTCCGCCTAGACATCCCGGCCGCCCAGATCCTCTCCCCTCCCTGCCTCCAGCACTGACCGCGCACCTCCCAGATCCTCGACGTCCCCGGCCGACGCTCCATACTGCTCCGCCCAGCAGCCGCCTTTGACGCCGAGACCCGCAACGGCCCACCTCCCACCAGCGTCACCCTCCTGCGTCATGACCCAGGCCAACTCCGGTGAGTCAGAAGCGGACACAGCAGAAGATTCGAACGGACACAGGAAACCCTAGCTTCAGTGTATTTTGTGTCGGACACCGTATCCAGGACACAGGACACAACTCGGTTTTATGGACCACTTCAGGTACCCGTAACTTCCTGCTCGTAGCTCGGAATTCGATTCCGTAAATTGTATTACGTAGCCTGTATGACCCTCTCGGTGCCCGGACAAACTGCTCGGGGCATCGCGTCCTGTGGTGATCGCACACCGCGATCCAAAAACAGGAAAAACTAGACCCTGTTTCACCCCGGTATCGAGTACGCCCCGCCAAACGGGACGACTTGGTCGCGTGCGGTCTTCACAGATACGTGCGCGTCGTTGATACGGACGTGCGGGATTTTGCAGAAGCTGATTTGGATGTGCGTGCACACCGGGATCAGTGCGTATCCGCGAACACCGCTCCGTATCCGTACTTTTTGTTTCTAGCTGTAACTTAGTGTACACAAGTCAGATCGAGACGAAACTTGCGCCATTGGACTCGTGGCAATACGCTGGTCCTGTGAGCCAAGTTTGGTTCGATTCTGAGAATATTGACAAAATCGTGTGTCGTGGGCCCCACGGGCTCCACCCGACGGGCGATTTTGAGAACGGCTCATCGGAATCCAATTTTGGAAGTTCCGTTGGGTTCGTATCATCGTTCCTGACCTGTTGACACTAAGTTGGACTATTTTTGAGACCTTTGACCCTGACACATTTTTCGGTGCAAAGCGGACCACATTTGGACCCCGCCTTGACCCAAAAATGATGTTTTTGCCCTTGTCTCCAAATTGGACTCAAGGACAGACGTTCCTAGCTGATTGATGTGTTCTGGACCTGATGGTGATGTTTGTTTCAGCAACCGGAGCAGTCCCTGCAAATCCAGCTATTGCCAGAGCCATACTTGGAGCTAAAAATCCAAGCAAGTGTACCTTGCCATAAAATGTAGTTTATTGATTCATTTAGATTCTCTTGCTTAAATTTCTGTGGCTGTTGTACTTTCCCTATCAAATACTTTATCCCCAGGACACCTGACACAAAGCATGATACAGAATTTTCCTGATTATTCAAGGGGATTTTGTTTAGGATATAGATTTCATAACTTGAGCTTTATGTTTTATCCTGACTAGTTGCATTAGTTTAATCTTGCATAACTTGAACATTGAGATCTGTGACATGAGATTCATTGGGTGGGGAGAGTATTACCATATCAAGGCTGAATATATATTATATACTGTTATCTGGAAGTGTCCTAGTCTCTGACACAGAGCTTTGGCACCTGTACTGGCCCTTCGAGAAAATACTGCTATGGTTTCTTGTCACTGACCCTGTAGTAGTCTCAGCCTGAGTATGAATAATAACTCTCACTTGCATGATCACTTAGCTAGTTTAATTATTTACCCAGATTTGTTTGATAGCAACATCGGCATGCCACTGTCTTAGACTTAGTAATTTCTTGTGCTTCTCTTGAGTTTAACATCTTGGTTGACTTGCATGTTCATTCACTGTATTATGGCTCATATTCTTCTGTACCTTGTTACGTCCCTCTGAGGACCTGGTTTTGTTCTCCAGTTATAGCAGACGAGATCTACCCTGAGGTGTACGGAACAGGGGCACTACTCGGAGCAGTACCTGAACCTGAGGACGAGGTGATCGCTGAGGACTTCTCCTGAACAATTGCTTCGCCCTGCTCAGTATTATGGCAAATAGACTTTAATTCCTGTTAATTTAAACTCTTTATTTCCAGTCTTTGAGAACTTGTGTAAACAGACTAATATCGGATTGTTCTCCGATTTTATTTACTTTGACTGTTGTTGTTTAGTATTTCTTTTGATGTTATTGCTATCTTATATCTGTGGATGAGAATAGTAAAACCTTGACTGATGTAATACAGCTTAAGTATGCTCGATGGATCCATTAAATTGGGTTTGTCCATCGGTGCATGCTGCTGGCCATTGCTACGTGTCCAGTCCCTCGATATTTTGGGACTGGGGCATGACATATATGCTTCGTATATCGAAGCTTCTACATGAGCCTTATTGCCAAACTTCTTATTTAGGTGATGTAGATATCTATAAATAATATATTGAATATTAGAATATTTTAAATAAAGAAATTACTAGAAAAAGGTAATCAAATTATGCCTCTCAAATAGACACATCTATCAATAATGTACGAAAGCACCGATACATGCTTCGTATGCAAGATAAATCGGCAAATGTTCCATACTATCAAAAAAATTGGGGGGGAGGGGAGCACCCTTTCTAACTTGTACAATGTCAATACAATGTTCTCCTCAAGTCCCATCATGTGTTGCACCATCAACTTGCTTGAATACAAATCTTTAAAGAATATAGATAACTCGGCCAATAGAGTCCATACTTGAGGAGGTATAATCTCTCTCAGAGCGATAAGATATAACCTTTCCATGAAAACGTGGCAATCATAAGTCTTCATCCCTGTCAGCTTGCATTCGTTGAGATTGACATATCTAGCCAGATTCGACACGTACCCGTCAGGAAATTAAACTTTCTAATCCAGTTTCATATTATCAATTAATCATCTCTACTCAATGTAAATGGCACTAGAGAATTGACCAAATTACCATTGGAACTTTGTTTTAGGTGAAAATCTGGATGCCTATAAATAATTTCCAAGTCCTTTCTCACTTTGGGATTGTCTTTCGTTTTCCCCTAGATATCTATTACCGTATTGAAGATGTTATCGAATATATTCTTTTTTATATGTATGACATCAAGATTGTGTCTTATGAGATTGTGTAAACACCCTAATTTTTCAGAATATTTTAATATAATTTTTTTTCCATATTTTCGGTATTTTCTGGATGAAGAACTAAGATAATTGTGATTAAAAGATTTTTAAGTGCTATTAATTGATGTTAAAATATTATGGAAATAATATTTTATGGTGTAAAATAGAAAATTGGACATAGGATAATTTTCTGCAAATTTATTGGACTCCAGAAACAGTTTTAAAGCCCTAAAAACTATTGTAGAATTAAACCAAAACAAACCCTGAATTAAACCCAGTTTATCTGAAATAAACCAAACAGTAGTGAACCAAACCAAACCATTGACTGAACCGAACCAAGCCAACCCAGCATAACGGGTCGGGTCGGGTCGGATCCGAGTCAAACCCGACCCGGACCCGAAACCCGGATTCCGAAACCCTAAGCCCAATTCGGGTCGGAAACACTGTTCCGACCCGGCGGCGCCCGTATAAAACCCCCCTCTCGACATTCGTGCCCAGCGCCGCAACCCTAATATTTCTCTCCGCCGTCTCCGTCTTTCTCCTCTCTCCGCCGCTTCCCGCTCGAACTCGACGTCGCCGACCCTCCAGCGATCCACCGCCCCGAGCACACCCTTCTCCGCTCAACCCCCGCCGTCGACCACCCGATCGACACCGCCTCCACAAATCCCCTCGTCGACCTCGAACCCCCACGACCTCTCCTCCGACCTAGAACCTTCGCCACCCCTTCGACGACTCCGGCCCGCTGTACCTCTCGACCCCCGTTCAGAACTCCTCTGTCCCCGATCACCGCTCCACCCACAACAGCCCTAAGCCGCTGCCCTGACCTAGCTTGGGCCGTCTGAGCCACTGCTGACCTCGCCGCTGCCGCCCGCGAGAGCCTCTCCGTCTGTCGATGCAGCCCTAGCAGAGGACACAGTTCCTACAGAACCCGGACACACTTGACATAGTGACCGGATATGTGAAATTTATATTCACGGAGCCCTGTTCAGGTAGCGTTTCCTCTCTCCTCGTAATTCCGTTTTCGATTCCGTCAGTTGCAATGCGTAGACTGTATAACTCTCTCGATGCCCGTGCAACCCGCTCGGTGCGTCGTGTCCTGTGGTGATCGCAAACAGCGATACAAAAATAGGAAAATCTACGCCTTGTTTTACCCCAGAACTGAGTGCGTCCCGCCAAACGGGACGACTTTGTCGCACGCGGTCTTTACCAAAATATGCACAACGTTGATACGGACGTGTGGGATTTCACAGAAGTTGATTTGGATGTGCGTGCACACCGGAATCAACTCGTATCCGCCGACAACGTCCCGTATCTGCCCATTCTGGAATATGCTGTAACTTTGTGTACACACGTCGGATCGAGACAAAACTTACGCCATCAGACTCGTAGCAATACGCTGGTCCTGTTACCCAAGTTTGGTACGATTCTGAGAACGTTGACAAAATCGCGTATCGTGGGCCCCACAAGCTCTACTTGACGGGCGATTTTGTGATCGGCTCATCGGAATCTAATTCTGGAAGTTCCGTTGGGTTCGTATCATCGTTCCTGACCTGTTGACACTGAGTTTGACAAATTTGGAGACTTTTGACCCTGATACATTTTTTGGTGCAAAGTGGCCCACATGTGGACCCCGCTTTGGCCCAGAAATGTTATTTTTGCCCTTGTGTCCAAATCGGACTTAAGAACAGGCGTTTCTAGCTATTTGATATCTTCTGAGACTGTTGGTGATGTTTGTTACAGCTTTTGGAGGAGTACATGCAGGATCCACTGATACAGTGACGACTGTTGGTATTCAAACCCCAGGCAAGTGTACCTTGCCAAACTTTGCAGTCTTGTTACATATTTTCCTTGCTTCTTATATAGCTGTGCATGCTTAACCTAGGACCGTGTGACTTACTCAGCGTTCGATTATTAGTCGGGTGCCAATCACTACCAAAAAAAGTCAAATTAGCGATGCCAAAAAATGTCGCCAAATGACAATAAAACGTCGCTAAACTCGTTTAGCGACGTAATTAGCGACGTTTTAACGCAGTCAGAAAAAACCAAGTCGCTGAACGGAAAAAACGTCGCTAAACGTCGCTATGTCGACGTTTTTTAGCGACTTTATTGAGTCGCTAAATGTAGCGACGTTTAGCGATGCGACGTCACAAAATAGCGACGTTTATTAAAGTCGCTAAACGTCGCTCATTAGCGACTTTTATAGCGACGTAACAACGACGTCTTTAATGACCTGGCAGTACTGCCATGTCAGGAATTTGTGACGTACAGTGACATATTTAGCGACGTTGTTAGCGACGGCTATTTACACATCGCTAATTAGCGACTTGTTTAGCGACTTATAAAAACGTCGCTAGACGTCGCTAAACGTCGCTAAATACGTCGCTAAATTTACAAAAAAATTAAAATAAAAAACTGAATTGTTCCAAACTATTATTCCTCTAATTTATAAATTTGTAATGAAAAATAGACCCGGAGCAACCCTCCGTTGAATTCTATGGGTTCGCCGACCCCTTCGATGGAACACAAATATTATAGACAGACAATAAAAGTATTACAGTTATAAAAGTATCACAGTCACACAAAATGGGCATAAACAGCATCACAAAATACATAATATATAAGTATCAGAGTATCACAGTAACACAAAATGCATAATATATAAGTATATGAAACATTATAGTATCAATTTTGAGGATTTCCAAAATGGGGCTGATACCAGTCCCTCAAATACTGCGCATAAACAGCGTTTATGTTATCAAGCTCCGCTATGGGTGCTGGGTGACTGGAACTTCCCGTCTGAGATACAGCCGCGATAGGTGCTGGGTGACTGGAACTCCCCGCAGGTGGTATCTCTTCCTCCTTAACAGTAGGAGGCATCACTTCCTCCTTAACAATAGGAGGCATCACTTCCTCCTTAACAGTAGGAGGTGTCGCTCTCTTGGGTGCCATCTGGTAAGATAGATGAAAACAAAGAATTAGCAGTATAATAATGATACCATAATATCTTATAATAATGATAATTCTTTGCAATTGAAATTGAAATTGAATTATGAGATTTAGATGATAAAGATTAAAGTAAATAGTAGTATCTAAGACACACACACAAAACCAGTGGCTCGACTGATACACTGAGACACAGTGGTTGAGGCACACTGTGCACACACACAAAACCAGTTTTCACAGTGTGCACTGACTGAGGAACCCGACACTCTCACATCCCCCAAATGCAAAAACCTAAACTCACACTACAACTAACAATTGATGCCTAGGTCTTATACACCTACACACACGTATGGTTGAGCTATTTTCAAATTCCAGTCTTATATAACCTAAAGACAGGTAGACTTTGATACCAAATTTATATCTGAAGATGGGAGTAGCTTGCTAAGTCCAACAAGTATATTTTGTCTCCATATTGTGTACTCTAGTGAACTACAAGCCAAATTTCAAAACTTATTTTGGTTTATTTTGGTCTGCGCCAAAAAAATTTATCACACAGATTTAATTCCTAGACACTAATCAGGATATAACTGTAAAGAGACTGGCTAGAACATTATATCAAGGCCTTGAAGAATTCAAGAATGAGGTGGTGCTCATTGCCAAACTCCAGCACAGAAACCTTTTCCGACTTCTCGGTTGCTGCATACAAGGGGATGAAATGATGTTGATATATGAGTACAAGGGGATGAAATGTTAAAATTGTCTTTACTTAAATACTTATGATTTTGTTATGTTAATTAAAATTTTCATATGATAGAAAGTTTTACCTATTTTGGCAGAACTTGAAAACTTATGACACATTACAATTGCTTCTAGATAAAGAGAAAGGAGCATTAGTGGATTGGCAGACACGGTACCAGATTATCCTAGGAATTGCTCGTGGACTTCTCTATCTCCATCAAGATTCACGATTAAGAGTTATACATAGAGATCTCAAAGCAAGCAACATTCTCCTTGACAAGGACATGGACCCCAAAATTTCAGATTTTGGTATGGCTAGAATATTCGGTGGAGATGAAACAGATTTTAAAACAAGAAAAGTTGTTGGTACATAGTAAGTTTTGACTCATAATCATAAGATATGTAGTTTTTTTTTAGTCAACCCTAACCCTAATCTGCGTCTGTGGTACATAGTAAGTTGTTGGTACATAGAAAGTTTTGATCTCAAAGCAAGCAACATTCTCCTAAACCTAACCCTAACCCTAATCTGCGTCTGTGTGTGTGTATGCGTCTGTGTGTCGTGTGTGTGTCGTGTGTGTGTCTGCGTCTGTGTGTGTGTCGTGTATGTGTGTCGTGTGTGTGTGTCTGCGTGTGTGTGTGTGTCGTGTGTGTCGTGTGTGTCTGTGTGCGTGTGTCGTGTCTGTCAAGTGTGTCTTGTGTCAGTGTCACATGAGAGAGAGAGAGAGAAAGAGAGAGATTACCTAGAGCTCGAGGAGGAGGAGGGGGATGCCGGAGTAGCCGCAGCCGTGGAGACCCGGTCGCCGGAGAGGGGGGGGCGGGGGAAATCGAAACGTTTTCGAAATTTTCGATAGATCGAGAAAAGAAACCTGAGCCCTAATTAAACAAAATTTAGCGACGTTTAGCGACGTCCAATAAAAATGTCGCTAAAATAAAAATTAGCGACGCCAACGATAGATACGACGTCGCTAAATACGTTGCTAAATGTTTTTCATATATACGTCGCTAATTACGACGCTAAATGTCACTAAATCAGATATATTAGCGACGTTTAGCGACCTTAATTGAACTTATAGCGACTATTCGTTTAAAATCTTAATAAAAGTCGCTAAACGTCGCTAAATGTCGCCATTTAGCGACGACTAGCGACGATTTTTACCGAGTCGCTAATTTAGCGACGTTTTTACTTGGAGTCGCTAAAATACGTCGCTAATCCCCCTTATTCTTGTAGTGAATACCGTACGCGGTGTTGTGTATTATCATCTAGAGATGGACATTCTTGACCCCTTTACATTCTCGTACTGGTCTTACCAAGTACACTATGACCCTGGACACTTGACACCATTCATGAGACAGGACCTTCCTGAGATATTCATGGTGATTCTGTATAGGATACAGGACTTGACAGAGATACTATATTCATAGATACTTTATGACTTGTTGCATTAGCTATGATCCCGCTTGACATGGACATGAGACGTTATGATCATGAGATGTACGGTTACATTGGGTGGGGAGAGACACATAGGCTACAGGCTGTTTTATATATATCTACTACTATTGTGAGGTCGTAGACTCTCGTAGCAGAGCTAGACACATTACCGGTTATTACCGCTACCGGCTCCCCGACATAGAGCTTGTAGTGGCTCAGCTTGAGTACTCGTGATGCTCTCATATTGTATTTCACATAGATGGTTACATACTTACCCTATTTATTTCATTTATTTTGTGCACTTCATTATTTATTTGGCTTGTATTATCTGTACCTTGCTATGTCCCCTGAAGACCTGGATCCGGATTATCTCCCCAGGATTTGCAGACGAGATCTATCCCGAGGTATACGGGACCGTAGTAGGAGCTGATACAGGAGCTATATCGACACCCGAGGACGAGGTGTTAGCTGAAGACTTTTCCTGAGTATCTATGTTTCATGCTCAGTATTTACTTTATTCTGTCATTTATATTTTGGTCTGTTGAACCATTGTATCAGATATTTATCGGGTTGCTTCCCGATGCACTTTGTTGAGACTGGTTGATGATTTACATTCCTTATATTCTGTGGATCATATTTTATATCTAATGTGGACGAGATTAGTTGTGCCATATTGTCGTAGACTTGATTTTATAGCTTAAGTACGCCCTGATGGATGCATTAAATTAGGTTTGTCCATCGGTGTGTGCTGCTGGCCATTGCCACGTGCCTAGTCCCTCGGTATTTTGGGACTGGGGCGTGACATGGTTTTTGTGGTGGCCCATGCTGTTCTATGACTAAATCGTTCAGTTTTAACTTAGGGACCGAACAAGCCTGCCCTAAGGATAGGATAAGTTTTAGGATCTCATCTATAATTTGAACCATTTTTGAACTCTATATCGAAGTCAAATTTGTTACTTGATTTGCATCCTGTGTTGATTCCTCTGAGCGTTCTTATAGTTTATCTTTTGGTTGCAGAGTAATGGATCCCAGAAACAGAGATGAAATTCCCTTGGATACACCACACGACGTTGTGGTTACTTATGTAGACGGAGTGACACCAGGGAATGGAAGACAAACATCGCAGAGCAATCAAACCGGTCAGCCTAATCCAAGGTTCCGGCGAGATGATATCCCACCTCCACCACAGTTCACTCTGCAGATGCCATTTTTTTGCCAGGATAAGCCATGGACGGGCAACAGATATTCCAGCTGATGTATGCCATGATGCAAGCCTAGCAGCAGATTCAGCAAGAGGCCCATCGTCAGAAGGCAGAGTATCTGAGAACCAGTCTGGTATCCGCATTGGAGCAGGCAAATCCACCAGCGAGGCGATCAGCGACGGGATCTATCACCAATTTTTGTCAGCTCAAGCCTCGTACCTTTTCTGGTAAAAAGGGGCCAACAGAAGTTCATAAATGGCTCACGAACATACAACACCAGTTGGAAGCAGCTGAACTTCCGAGAGAGAAATGGATGACTGCAGTCCGGATGCAGTTAACTGAAAATACACATCATTGGTGGTTATCAGAAGAAAGAAGGCTCGGACAGGACCGAGTCACTTGGGAAGAGTTCTCCAGACTCTTCTGAGAGATGTATATTCCAGCAGTAGCACGGTCGGAGCTCAAAAACAAGTTCAACCGCCTTATCCAAGGCAATATGTCAATGGAAGAATACAACACAGAATTTATTCGTCTAAGTCGCTTCACCCCAACCTTGATTTCGACAGAGGAAGAGAAAGCTGAGAAGTTCTTTGACGGACTGAAGTTCGAGCTCCAGAGATTGATTGGATCGGTCGTACCTACATCATATACCGATGTCCTTGCAGCAGCACGACGCATGGAGCGTGTCGCTAGAAGGGAGTCAAATCTGAAGAGGCCAATCACATCAGCACCATCCAGGACAGCACATGTGGATTCTGCAAAATGATCCCAGAGGAGTATGCCAGATAGAGCAGCACACAGGGCCATATCCCTTCCTACTTGTCACCACTACGGCAAGGTAGGTCACATTGAGAAAGAATATAGGCGTAAGGTGGGACTTTGTCTGAGCTGCGGATCCAACCAGCATCTATCCAGGGACTGTTCTGAACGCAGAGATGGAGCACCGAGACTAGCTTTACTTGCACCATGACCAGCTTATCCAGCAGTAGGGGCACCGCAGACAAGAGGCCACCAGCTACAGGAGGATACCAGCAGAGACCACCAATGGCACCACAGGCAGCCCTATTTCAGCAGGCTCAGCAGTAGAGAGGTCCAGCTTAGGGACAAGGACAGGCATTCACAATGGTTGTTGAGGAGGAAGCTTCTGCAGGCGAAGTTATCGCAGGTACTATTTTAGTAGCTTCATTACCAGCTGTAGCTTTATTTGATTCTGGAGTAGCGCATTCATTTATAGTAGCTAGCTTTGTAGCCACCCATAGAGTAGCTACCGCACTGTCACTACCATAATTTTTAGGAAAGGGTATTTTAGTCTTTTCCTATTTAATTAAATATTGTGCATTGTAAATAATTATTTGTTATATTATTTAATTGTTGTTAGATGTTATTTAATTAATTTAGACTTATATTAGTGGACCCAACTAGTTTAGTTTTGACCCATGGACCAACATGAATTAATTAGTTAGACTTGGCCCATTTAGAAAGCCCATTGTTAAGGAGATGGATTAAATTAATTAAATGATTAGACTAGAAGCTTCCTTCCTTAATTATTTCTTCATGAGAGGCCCCAAGGGGTACATTGGACATTTTATAATTGCTTGGGGAAGGGGGCATGGCCGGCCTATATTAGAGGGGGGAAATTTCTCTCTCCTCTCATTCTCATTTCCAAATCTAGATCTAGAATTCCCTACTCCCAAATTTCTTTCATTTCCATTCCAATTCCCTACCAAATTCATTCCAAATTCTTTCCAATTCACCATTAGAAAGTTGAAAAGCAAGGATCTAGAAGGAGGAAGCAAGGATCTACAAAGAGGAGCAAGGATCTACAATTTGGAAGCAAGTTCATCTCAATTGGAGGTTTCATTGGAAATCCATCTTCCAATAGGTATAATTCAGTTTTTTCCATTAAAATAGCTTCTAAATCTGAGATTTAATCATGTAAAATCAACCTATATGTATGTACTACCCATAGGACTTGGTTTTGTGTTCATAGGAGACCCATGGAGAAAGTTATGGTGCTTTTTGTGTCAATTTTGGGGAAATTTCGAATTTACATTTTGTTGTGTGTGTCAATTGATCCTATAGATCAATTGGGCATGTGCTTATGTGTTTGGGGCTAGTGTCGTATCCACAATTGGGTACATGTATTTCGTATCCCAAAAATTTGGTGATACGTGTCGTTTTGGAGATTTTTCCTCCGACACGGGACTTTGTACATGTCGTATTTTGACACGGACACATAGATCTACTTTTGACACTTTGATTTGTTCATAAATATTATTTGTGACTTATTTGTGTCCTTCGGGGTACAATTGGTTGTGTGTTGGACTCGTGTCGCATGCGTATCCTAGATCTAGTGGGATACGGTGTGATACTCTCCAATTGTGTGTGTTTTTGTATAGATCTAATTATTTATGCTTTAATTCTTGTATAATAATTAGTAAATATATATATATGTTATATATTTATTTTAGTGTATTTATTATGGTATTTATTATAGCATAGATCTATATATTTTTATGTGTGCTACTATGATGTATAAAAATATATGTAGTTTTCTTTACATGTAATTATATATGTTACTACATATTAATAAAATAAATTATACATAAATATTTTATAAAATATATTTATGTGTTTAAATGTGTAATTATATTAATTATAATTATTATATAATTAATTGTATATTAATGAATATATTTTATGTGTGCTTCTAGCTATGTTAAAATATGTATATTAATACATGCAATGTGTTTTGTAGCTATTTATAATTATTTGTGTAGGATTATGTATATATATATAAGTATATATTAAATTAATTCTTTTATATATATAAATATATTGATTTATATATTTATATATTTCTATATATATATTTATATATATATATATATTAACTATTTTTGGTGACAGTAGGATCAATGACAGTGAACTGTCATTGTTAGAACAGTTACAGCAGCCGCTGTAGCAGTGGCGGCGGGTTATTAATGACAGAGCCGCCACTGTCATTAATAACCGCATGCAGCAGCGGGAATTCGCAGCAGTTGCGATGCCGACTTTGGTGACAGTTGAAAACTGTCACAAAAGGAGTGACAGCAGTGCAGTTGCACATCAGCGTTTTTGCGACGGTTTTGCTGTGATAGTTGGGACTGTCACTATAAGTCTGTTTATTGAAAATTAGTGTTTTAGCACACTGTTTTCAGTGACAATTGGGCAGATTTAGTTTATATATTATATATTATATTTTTATATATATATGGGTTATTGTGAGGTATAATACTAGTATTGTTATTATTTTATTTATATATAATATATTAGTTTATATATAATATATTATGTATTAGAGTAAATAATATACTTATATATATCTTGAGCATTACTTTGTGTGGATACCAATTGGGTTCAAAACCTTGATTCCTAAATTATTGTATTTAATATTCTATATTATGCATTATTATTAATATTAGTATTGTGAGGTTTATTTTGGATTCACGTATCCGAAGATACGGTATCCTAATATTTAAGGACTTGTACAACCTAGAAATAGATAGTTGACCTTGGGTTGACCACAGTTGACTTTTGACTTAGAATTGACTTATTGACCTAGAAGTTGACTAGTTTAACTTGTTCTTTTTTTGGGACCTTATATTGATGTTGTATTCCATATCTAGGTCTTCGAGGCACCGAGTCAGACATCTGTGAGACTATTCATTGGACTTCAGGCGAGTACATTCTCTGATAGTTTCTCATTTATGATATCCTCTATGTTCACTGTATCTAGTGTAGATATCCATGTTCTTTTGACACTATGGTTACACAGATTGGTATATCCGAATCTCGTCATGAGATGTTATTCCTTGGTATATGGTGTATATGGTGCAAGTATTGTTTCATTGGTTATCTTGTACATGTACAGACACCGATTCTCGGGGAGACTAGCTATCTTCTTGGGGAATCTCGTGCCATAGCATACCGTGGTTGGATATAATATACCAGTCGGGGGTGGGGAGTATTAGTATTGATATGTAATCAAATCCCTATTGAATAAAGTACTGGTAAATGAATAGTGTTGATCATAAACCGCACTTATGATTAGCCAGGCCGTATTGCATCTTGCCTAAGCCGATCATATGTTAAGCTAGTACTCACACACTTAGTCATTAGTATTATTGTTTCATTGGCATATTGTTCATTATTATATTTATTTCCAGTATTTCCTTATCGTACATATATCTCTTATATCTATTGTGCATCTTGTTTATCCACAGCTATTTACTGCTACATAGTTCTTATCATTAATTAGAACTGTTGTTAGAGATGTACTCTGCTCCTTTCCTGACTGGATATATTTTTCTAAATGATACTGAGGAGTGGTACCCTACCTTTTTATGGACCCCAGGATATTGTGGGTTTAGATTCTGAGATCCTGGCACAAGAGGGACTTTTCCCAACTGAGACAGTTTACCCTGGAGTTGTAGCTTCGTAGTATTCTTTGTACTGGATTTGTCTCCAGCTTTTTGTGTTGTTCTTCAGACTCATTGATGTATTATTTAGACTCATGAGTTGTATTGGGACTATTCTATTCTTTATCTGATTCGTGCTCATTTCTATCTTAGTTCTGTGATTGAGTATACAATTATTATTGGTGGTTCATTATATTGTTAGATAGACTATCTAGACAGCGTTCTACCGTCGATTCTGCGGCGTAGGCTAGACGTTGTTTTCGACTAGTATCCTTACACCGGGTGCGGGTCGTGACACATTTTTGGTGGTGGCCCATGCAGGTCTAGCTTCACAAGTATGTGATGTTGTGGTAGTGCGACAACTTAGTTGTACTACTGCGAGCCTGCGATAGGATATAGGATATAGGCTGAGATACTCAATCACATCTAGGAAAATTCTTTTGATTCAACTATTCCCCTTTGACATTGATACTTGATCCCTTAAACTGTCCTTTCCTTGATGTCTTATATCTTGTACCATATTGATTCTTTCTTTCGCTTTGTCTCAGGATGCCGCCTAAGACTAGATCACAGCAGGGGAGAGCAGCTTCTGAGAGGTCTGCGATGTCCCGAGGGCCTGCACCAGTCACTTCTCCAGTGATTGGAGTGTCAGCTACTTTCGGAGGTCCACCACCTACTCAGAGGACTGTGCCAGCTGTATCTGAGGGGCTTCCACCTCCACCTCCTGTGCCAGCAGAGGCGTTACAGATGTTTACACTATTTCGTGAGATGCTCGAGGCACAGAGGGCTCAGTCAGAGGCACATCAGAGGTAGACCGACGTTCTACGGCAGGGCATCGAGAGTGCTCATCAGCTTGCTCGTGCTGTAGTTGAGAGAGGAGTTCCGGTCCAGCAGCAGGTTGTTCCTCAGTTTGCTCAGCTTCGGCCAAGCAACATTCAGGACTTCAAGAAACTGGAGCCTAGGGTTTTCAAAGGGGCGGAGGGCATCGTCTATGCTGATGATTGGCTCGAGGACATTGAGCGTCTTATGAGGGTGTCCCGTCTTTCTGAAGATCTGAAGGTTGAGGCGGTAGGACTTCAACTGTTCGACGTCACTCACACTTGGTTCAGGAATGAGCAAGTACTGGTTGACGTAGGACAATCTTGGGAGGTATTCAAGGACCTTTTCAAGAAAAAGTTTTTCGCCCGGATGGACAGGCTTGACTTGGGGAGATAATTTGAGAGTCTCATTCAAGGGAGCATGTCTGTGGAGGAATACGCTGCAGAGTTCGGTAGGTTGAGCCGATTTACAGAGTATTTGGTGAGGGAACCGGAGGTTCGAGCTATTCGTTTCCGTGAGGGTCTAAACTGGGAAGTAAAGATTCTTATTCCGTCTTTTTATGAGATATACTCGGAGATACTTGCGGAGGCACGCAAGGTTGAGCGGGATCTGGGTTTGAAGACCAAGAGAGACCGTGATTCTTTTCTGGGGGCCAACGGCAGTGCAGTATCTGCCAAACGTCCTCTTTTTCAGTCCAGACCTTTCCAGCAGCCACAGCAGAACCAGACTCCAGCGAGAGCACCTTTTTACCAGGCACCTCAGCAGTAGAGACAGTTACAGCAAGCTCCATGCAACTTCTGCAAGAAGTCCGACCACATCTGGGAAGTTTGCAGGAGGAGGCTAGGAGTTTTTTTATATTGTGGTACTGAAAGGCATCAATCGAGGGAGTGTCCTTATTGTGCAGTTCAAGGAGCAGATCCAGCTCCGAGGACACAGACGAGACCACCTGCAGCACAGCCGAGGGGACCACTTCCGACACAGCAGCAGCGTTTTGTCCAGCATCAACAGCAGGGAGGTGCTCGACAGGGACGAGCGTTTGCTATGACCGTCGAAGAGGAGGAACCCACCGGAGATGTCATTGCAGGTTCTATTCTTCTTGATTCCATTCCAGCTTTAGCTTTGTTTGATAGTGGTGCTTCCCATAGTTTTATATCTGTTTCTTTTGCTCTAAAGCATGGTTTGGTAGCTGAGTCTTAGCTTAGGACTTGCAAGATCATGACCGGGGGAGGCATTATCCTGGTTAATGATATTTGCAAGGATCGGAGAGTTACTCTAGGGGGGCGGGAGTTGAGTGCGTGTCTACTTGTAATGCCACTTCCGAGCTACGACATTGTACTCGGGATGGATTGGTTGAGTAGGCACCGTGCTAGCATAGACTGTAGAGGAGAAAGAGTTTTGTTTGGTCCGCCAGGAGAGCCAGAGTTCGAGTTTGCTAGAGGAGCTGCAGAGCAGGGCGAAGGCATTATTTGTGGAGCTATGGTGGAAGACAAGGAGTTGCCGCATCTATTGATAGCAGAGTTCTTGGATGTGTTTCCTGAGAAATTGCCAGGATTATCGCCAGATCGAGATATTGAATTTTCTATAGACTTGGTGCCAGGTGCAGAACCAATTTTGCAGCATGTATATAGAGTAAACAACAGCGAGCTGGTCGAATTGAAGAAGCAGGTGGACGAATTGCAGGATAAGGGGTTTATCAGATCGAGTTCTTCACCATGGGGAGCCCTGGTATTGTTTGTACCGAAGAAGGATGGATCGGTGCGCATGTGCATTGATTACAGGGCTTTGAATAATCTCACTATCAAGAATAAGTATCCTTTACCAAGGATTGATGATCTGTTTGATCAGTTGAGTGGTGCGAAGGTGTTTTCCAAGATAGATTTGAGATCAGGCTACCATCAAGTGAAGGTAAAGCCGGAGGACATACCGAAGACTGCTTTTAGAACTCGGTATGGTCAGTACGAGTTTATGGTGATGCCGTTTGGTTTGACTAATGCACCGGCGGTATTTATGAACTTGATGAATAAGGTATTTCACCAGTACCTTGACAAGTTCGTGGTGGTGTTCATCGACGACATACTCATATACTCGAGGACACCGGAGGAGCATGAGGAGCACTTGAGGATTGTGTTGGATGTGTTGAGGAAGGAGAAGTTGTATGGAAAGTTGTCCAAGTGTGAGTTTTTCTTGGACAAGGTAGAGTTCTTGGGGCATGTTGTGACTGGTGTTGGTATTTCAGTGGATCCGAAGAAGATTTTAGCAGTAGAATCTTGGAAGACTCCGAGTTCAGTAGCAGAGATCAAGAGTTTCTTGGGATTGGTAAGCTATTACAGGAAGTTTGTGCAAGATTTTCGAGGATTGCCGAGCCGATGACCAGACTCACGAGGAAGGATATGGAGTTTGTTTGGACGGAGGATTGCCAGGTTGCTTTTGATAAGTTGAAGAAGAGGTTGACGTTTGCTCCTATTTTGACGTTGCCATCAGGGTCCGGAGGTTTCACTATTTATAGTGATGCATCGGAGAAGGGTTTAGGTTGTGTTCTTCAGCAGCATGGAAAAATGATTGTCTATGCATCCAGGCAATTGCGTCCTCATAAAAAGAACTATCCACCCATGATTTGGAGTTGGCAGCCGTCATATTTGCCCTGAAGTTGTGGAAACATTATTTGTACGAAGAGCGTGTGGAGATCTTTACAGACCACAAAAGCTTGAAGTACGTTTTCACGCAAAATGAGTTGAACATGAGGCAGCGTCGGTGGTTGGAACTGATGAAGGATTTTAATATCTCTTTGCAATATCATCCTGGGAAAGCAAATGTAGTTGCCGATGCTTTGAGCAGGTATCCGGTAGCTATGTTCTTGACGCAGGATTAAATTTGTTGGAGGACTTGGAGAGCTTGGGCATTGAGGTGATTGTTCCTGGGTGTGCTATGCAGATGTGGGGATTGCAGATACACTCAGATTTGATGGACAGGATCAAGGTAGCACAGTATGATAATGTATCTCTAAGGAGTAACAGAGCTCAGGTGAGAGCAGGATTAGAGGATGATTTTATTATTGCAGCAGATGGATCTTTGAGGCATGGAGTTAGATTGTGTGTGCCTAGTGGGGAGTTGCGAGAAGAGGTATTGCAGGAAGCGCATCGCTCTCAGTATTCCATGCATCCAGGTGCTAACAAGATGTATCGGGATATGCGAGAGAGTGTGTGGTGGTATGGCATGAAGAGGGAAGTGGCACAGTTTGTATCCAGATGCTTAGTGTGCCAGCAGGTGAAAGCCGAGAGGCAGGGGCCAGGAGGTTTACTTCAGCCATTACCCATTGCAGAGTGGAAGTGGGAACACATTACTATGGATTTTGTGTCCAGACTTCCACGATCTCCAGGAGGGAAGGACGCGATTTGCGTCATTGTTGATAGGTTGACCAAGTCGGCCTACTTTTACCTTTCAAGGTGGGTTTATCTACGGAGAAGCTGGCAGAGATGTATGTGAGGCAGATCGTTAGGATACACGGAGTTCCCGTCAGCATAGTCTCAGATCGAGATAGTCGTTTCACTTCTCATTTCTGGAAGAGTTTGTAGGAGAGTTTGGGCACTCAGCTCAAGTTCAGTACTGCATATCATCCTCATACAGATGGGCAGTCAGAGAGGACTATCCAGACTCTCAAGGATATGTTGCACACTTGTGTACTAGATTTTGGGGGTTCTTGGGAGGACCATCTCCATTTGGTAGAGTTTGCTTACAACAACAGTTACCAGGCCTGCATAGAGATGTCACCTTTTGAAGCTCTATATGGTCGGAGGTGTCATACTCCTTTGTCTTGGGACGATGTTGGAGATAGAGTTTTGCTTGGGCCAAAGATGGTTGTGGATGCAGCGGAGAAGGTTCAGTTGATCAGAGACAGACTTCGAGTGGCGCAGGACAGACAGCGGCATTGGACCGATAGCCATCGAAGACCTTTGGAGTTTGAGGTATAGTTTAGATTTTGTTTGTGCTTGTTCTTGTTTGTTATAGATTAAGTTCTTAAGATGGTGTTTTATTCTAGGTGGGTAGTTTGGTGTTTCTGAGGATTTCTCCGACACGAGGCACGATTCGCTTCGGTGGAGGCGGAAAGCTTAGTCCGCGATTCATCGGACCTTTCACTATTCTAGAGAGGGTCGATACAGTTGCTTATAGACTAGATTTTCTACCTGCATTGGAGGGAGTGCACAACGTATTTCATGTATCGCAGTTGAGACGATACGTGGCCAATCCTAGCCATGTATTGGATCACTCGGAGATAGAGGTGGGCTCTACTCTTAGCTATCCAGAGCAGCCAATTGAGATTCTGGATCGGAGAGAGAAGGTGCTGAGGAACAAGACTATTCCTTTGGTGCGCATTACATGGAGGCATCACTCTGCGGGGGAGTCTACCTGGGAGAGAGAGGATGACATGCGAGAGCGTTATCCATATTGTTTGTACCTTGGGGTATGTTATTTTCTATTTATGTTCTGTTCATTAGTTAATTGTGATTCTTTAGTTCTGTTTTGTGATTTTCTGGGGGTAGTTTTTATCTTTGAATTTCGAGGACGAAATTTTTTTAAGGAGGGTAGACTTGTCACTACCATAATTTTTAGGAAAGGATATTTTAGTCTTTTCCTATTTAATTAAATATTATGCATTGTAAATAATTATTTATTGTATTATTTAATTATTGTTAGATATTATTTAATTATTTTGGACTTATATTAGTGGACCCAACTAGTTTAGTTTGGACCCATGGACCAACATGAATTAATTAGTTAGACTTGGCCCATTTAGAAAGTCCATTGTTAAGGAAATGGATTAAATTAATTAAATGATTAGACTAGAAGCTTCCTTCCTTAATTATTTCTTCATGAGAGGCCCCAAGGGGTACATTGGATATTTTATAATTGCTTGGGGAAGGGGGCATGGCCGGCCTATATTAGAGGGGGAAAATTTCTCTCTCCTCTCATTCTCATTTCCAAATCTAGATCTAGAATTCCCCACTCCCAAATTCCTTTCATTCCCATTCTAATTCCCTACCAAATTCATTCCAAATTCTTCCCAATTCACCATTAGAAAGTTGAGAAGCAAGGATCTAGAAGGAGGAAGAAATGATCTACAAAGAGGAGTAAGGATCTACAATTTGAAAGCAAGTTCATCTCAATTGGAGGTTTCATTGGGAATCCATCTCCCAATAGGTATAATTTAGTTTTTCCCATTAAAATAGCTTCTAAATCTGAGATTTAATCATGTAAAATCAACCTATATGTATGTACTACCCATAGGACTTGGTTTTGTGTTCATAGGAGACCCATGGAGAAAGTTATGGTGCTTTTTGTGTCAATTTTGAAGAAATTCCGAATCTATATTTTGTTGTGTGTGTTAATTGATCCTATAGATCAATTGGGCATGTGCTTATGTGTTTGGGGCTAGTGTCGTGTCCATAATTGGGTACATGTAGTTCGTATCCCAATAATTTGGTGATACGTGTTGTTTTGGGGATTTTTCCTCCGACACGGGACTTTGTACATGTCGTATTTTGACACGGACACATAGATCTACTTTTGACACTTTGATTTGTTCATAAATATTATTTGTGACTTGTTTGTGTCCTTCGGGGTGCAATTGGTTGTGTGTTGGACTCGTGTCGCATGCGTATCCTAGATCTAGTGGGATACGGTGTGATACTCTCCAATTGTGTGTGTTTTTTTATAGATCTAATTATTTATGCTTTAATTCTTGTATAATAATTAGTAAATATATATATATATATATGTTATATATTTATTTTAGTGTATTTATTATGATATTTATTGTAGCATAGATCTATATATTTTTATGTGTGCTACTATGATGTATAAAAATATATGTAGTTTTCTTTACATGTAATTATATATGTTACTACATATTAATAAAATAAATTATACATAAATATTTTATAAAATATATTTATGTGTTTAAATGAGTAATTATATTAATTATAATTATTATATAATTAATTGTATATTAATAAATATATTTTATGTGTGCTTCTAGCTATGTTAAAATATGTATATTAATACATGCAATGTGTTTTGTAGCTATTAGTAATTATTTGTGTAGGATTATATGTATATATATATAAGTATATATTAAATTAATTGTTTTATATATATAAATATATTGATTTATATATTTATATATTTCTATATATATATTTATATATATATATTTACTATTTTTGGTGACAGTAGGATCAATGACAGTGAAATGTCATTGTTAGAACGGTTATAGCAGCCGCTGTAGCAGTGGTGGCGGGTTATTAATGGCAGAGCCGCCACTGTCATTAATAACCGCATGCAACAGCGGGAATTCGCAGCAGTTGCGACGCCGACTTTGGTGACAGTTGAAAACTGTCACAAAAGGAGTGACAGCAGTGCAGTTGCACAGCAGCATTTTTGCGACGGTTTTGCTGTGACAGTTGGGACTGTCACTATAAGTCTGTTTATTGAAAATTAGTGTTTTAGCACACTGTTTTTCAGTAACAATTGGGCAGATTTATTTTATATATTATATATTATATTTGTATATATATATGTATATATATATATGGGTTATTGTAAGGTATAATACTAGTATTGTTATTATTTTATTTATATATAATATATTAGTTTATATATAATATATTATGTATTAGAGTAAATAATATACTTATATGTATCTTGAGCATTACTTTGTGTGGATACCAATTGGGTTCAAAACCTTGATTCCTAAATTGTTGTATTTAATATTCTATATTATGCATTATTATTAATATTAGTATTGTGAGGTTTATTTTGGATTCACGTATCCGAAGATACGGTATCCTAATATTTAAGGACTTGTACAATCTAGAAATAGATAGTTGACCTTGGGTTGACCACAGTTGACTTTTGACTTAGAATTGACTTATTGACCTAGAAGTTGACTAGTTTAACTTGTTCTCTTTTCGGGACCTTGTATTAATGTTGTATTTCATATCTAGGTCTTCGAGGCACCGAGTCAGACATCTATGAGACTATTCATTGGACTTCAGGCGAGTACATTCTCTGATAGTTTCTCATTTATGATATCCTCTCTGTTCACTGTATCTAGTGTAGATATCCATGTTCTCTTGACACTATGGTTACACGAATTGGTATATCCGGATCTCGTCATGAGATGTTATTCCTTGGTATATGGTGTATATGGTGCAAGTATTGTTTCATTGGTTATCTTGTACATGTACAGACACCGATTCTCGGGGAGACTAGCTATCTTCTTGGGGAATCTCGTGCCATAGCATACCGTGGTTGGATCTATTATACTAGTCGGGGGTGGGGAGTGTTAGTATAGATATGTGATCAAATCCCTATTGAATAAAGTACTGGTAAATGAATAGTGTTGATCATAAACCGCACTTATGATTAGCCAGGCCGTATTGTATCTTGCCTAAGCCGATCACATGTTAAGCTAGTAATCACACACTTAGTCATTAGTATTATTGTTTCATTGGCATATTGTTCATTATTGTATTTATTTCTAGTATTTCCTTATCGTACATATATCTCTTATATCTATTATGTATCTTGTTTATCCACAGCTATTTACTGCTACATAGTTCTTATCATTAATTAGAACTGCTGTTAGAGATATACTCTGCTCCTTTCCTGACTGGATATATTTTTCCAGATAATACTGAGGAGTGGTACCCTACCTTTTTATGGACCCCAGGATGTTGTTGGTTTAGATTCTGAGACCCTGGCTCAAGAGGGACTTATTCCAACTGAGACAGTTGACCCTGGAGTTGTAGCTTCGTAGTATTCTTTGTACTGGATTTGTTTCCAGCTTTTTGTGTTGTTCTTCAGACTCATTGATGTATTATTTAGACTCATGAGTTATATTGTGACTATTCTATTCTTTATCTGATTCGTGCTCATTTCTATCTTAATTCTGTGATTGAGTATACTATCATTATTGGTAGTTATTATATTGTTAGATAGACTATCTAGACAGCGTTCTACCGCCGATTCTGCGGCGTAGGATGGGCGTTGTTTTCGACTAGTACCCTTACACCGGGTGCGGGTCGTGACACGCACCCCTTCCGAAGATGAAAAGAATTCTTACAGGAGGTGGAATTATTCCGGTTAGTGACGTCTGTAGATCCTGTTCTGTAGTAGTCTGTGGAAGAGAGATGCGAGCTAAATTTTTGATCTTTTCCATGCCGGATTATGATGTTGTACTTGGTATGGACTGGTTAAGTCAGTACCATGCGACTCTTGATTGCCGACTTGCAAAGGTTATATTTAGACCGCCTGGACATCCAAAATTTGAGTTTCTTCGGGGAGTTGTAGAGCAAGGAGTTCAGCCTACTCATAGGGTACTATCTGTAGAAGGGGAGACATGTTACCCAAGAGTCATATCAAAATTTGTGGATGTATTTCCTGATGATTTTCCAGGTTTACCACATGATCAGGAAATAGAATTCACAATAGACTTAACTCCAGGAGCAGAGCCTATTACTTCATCAGTATATCGGCTAGCACCTAAGGAGGTAGTGGAGTTGAAGGAACAAGTTGATGATCTTTTGGAGAAGGGTTTTATTCGGCCCAGTGTTTCACCTTGGGGAGCACCGATATTATTTGTGCCGAAGAAGGATGGAACAGTACGGTTGTACATTGACTACAGGGCACTAAATGTTGTGACCATCAAGAACAGGTATCCCTTACCACGCATTGATGATCTATTCGATCAATTGAGTGGTGCTAGGGTATTCTCGAAGATTGACCTTAGATCCGGCTATCATCAGATTAAAGTAAGGAAGGAAGACATTTCGAAGACAGCTTTCAGGACCAAGTATGGACATTATGAGTTCTTTGTAATACCGTTTGGTTTAACCAACGTGCCAGCAGTATTTATGAGTTTGATGAACAGAGTCTTTCATCAGTTCTTGGATAAATTTGTGGTTGTGTTCATTGACGACATCCTAGTATATTCCAAGAGCCATAAAGAGCTCGAGGAGCATCTCAGAATTGTGTTAGAGACATTGAGACAGGAGAAGTTATATGCCAAACTCAGTAAGTGTGAGTTTTGTATGGATAAAGTGCCTTTCTTGGGGCATATCATCTCAAGAGAAGGACTTTCAGTTGATCCGGAGAAAGTTGCTGCAATAAAAACTTAGCCTACACCCACATCAGTTGCAGAAGTGAGAAGTTTTCTCGGACTTGTGGGATATTACTGAAGGTTTGTAGAAAATTTCTCAAGGATTGCAGAGCCTATGACGAAGTTGACACATAAAGACCCGGACTTTATATGGACAGAAGACTGCCAGAAGGCCTTCAAAGAATTGAAGAGAAGATTAACAACAGCACCTGTCTTGACTCTTCCTTCAGGGTCAGAAAGTTTTGTTGTTTACAGTGATGCGTCTGGCAATGGACTAGGATGTGTTTTGATGAAACATGGAAAAGTCATTGCTTATGCATCGAGACAGTTGAAGGTCCACGAGAAGAACTACCCAACACATGATCTGGAGTTAGCAGCAGTTATATTTGCATTGAAGATTTAGAGGCACTACCTTTTTGGGGAGAAGGTAGACATCTTTACAGATCACAAGAGTCTGAAGTATGTATATATTCAGAAGGAGCTCAATATGAGGCAGAGACGTTGACGGAAATTGATGGTAGACTTTGATATAGATCTGCAGTATCATCCGGGAAAGGCGAATGTCGTAGCAGATACGCTCAACGGGAAGCCTACGTCTTATTTCTTGACAATACAGCCTGAGCTATTGAGAGATCTACAGGAGCTTCAGATAGAGATTGTTTTACCAAGAAATAGTGGCTTGCTGGCTAATCTCAAAGTTAAGTCGTCACTTTTGGAAAGAATTAAAGAGGCATTGCCCACCGTTCCTAGATTTTGAAGACTGATAGAGAGGACAGAAGCAGGCATGCAGACAGGACTTCGCGTACATGAAGACGGGACATTAAGGTTTGGGAATCGCATGTATGTTCCAGATAGAGAACTAAGACAGGTGTTAATAACTGAAGCACAGCTCTATGTACTCTGTTCACCCAGGAGGAACCAAGATGTACCGAGACTTGAGACAGTATTATTGGTGGCATGGAATGAAAAGGGAGATTGCAAGATTCGTGGCTAAATGTTTAGTCTGTCATCAAGTAATGTAACCTCCGTATCATGAAATTCGTGCTTAAATATTATTTTTAGGTTAATTTGGGGCTAGTGGGATTTTTCCATAATTTTTTGTTAATTAAAAACTAGTAATCATAATTTTCTAGGAATTCAAGAATTTATTTTAGGGACAAATATATTTAAAAGTATCCCAAACTTTTATTTTAGGTTTTAAATAATAAAATATATTTTCTAGAATTTTTTGGGAATTTTTTGATTATTTTTAGCATTTATTTTGAGTTAATTATGAAAAATTGAATTAAAAACTAATTTCTAAAAAAAGAAAACCCCAAAAGTAATTATTTCTGCCCAGTCAGCAAACAGGGGGCCCACCTGTCAGCCTCCCGCAGCAAACAGTGCCGGGCCCGCCTGTCAGTGACTGCGGGGCGGGCAGCGTTGGATGGCTGCCACGTGTCAAGATCTGAGCCGCGACTGCTTTCTCTCTCCTTTATATATATATTAGTTTAAGTTTATTTCTAGGGTTTTTCTTCAGCCGAATTTTGGAGAATTGCCATCTAGGGTTCCTTCATCTTCCAGAAGCCATTGCGCATAGCTCCGGACTCCAAACGAGGCCTAGTTTTTTTTTTAGAAAGATATTGAGGTTAGATTTCTGATTATATAAATTTTTTTACGAAATTATGAGTATTAAATTCTGGAAAATTCGTAGAGCACAGCATGTCCGAAAATAGACGTATTTTGATGTTTTCGCGATTCCGGGAGAACCAGGGATCAGAATCATGAACCGTTTAAAGTTTCGGAAAGGTAATGTCAAGATCATTGACATAGGTTTTTCCTAGAATTTTTTTCGATGTATTTATATACTGTTAATTCTGTAGAACTTCTAGGTTAGAATTTAACCATCGGTGCACGATACGAAACTTGAATGTGCCATAATTTCCAAACGAATTTGAATTCGGACGAGCCATAAATTCCAGCATATTTTTGACGCTGAAATCTATAGGAATTCATTCATGAAAGTCGAGTTTGTGTCGGTTGACTTTTCGGTCAACAGATTGTCTCGATTTGCGTGCCATGAGTCTCGAGTGGATAAATTTAGGTTCTTTTGGGCAAAAATTAGGATTTGACCTAAAAATCAGAATAATAAGATTAAAATAGGATTTTAGATTAATTATTCTAGAATTAAATAAATTAAAATAAATTATCTTTTGACATGGTAAATTGTAAAACATAGGCTATTTGGACTGTGACTTGGACTCTGATTTATACCAGCAGCAGGACCTCAGGCGAGTACATTCTCTGACAGTTTCCATTATGTTGATTATCTCTATAATTCTTGTTGTATAGCGTACATGACTCTGACACTGTTGCTTACACGAGTTGGCATCATTGAGACTTGTCACGAGGAGTCGTGATTGGGATCCATCGTGCTAGCTGGGGGAAATGGGGAAGTATTAGTAGTTATGTGATCATACCCCTTACATGCAGCATTAGCTCACCCATATCTTACGTCGGTGCAGCCTTACCCTTACATGCCTCATCACTGTTACATTCCGGTTAGCCTGACCTGTTGGGGATGATCGCTAATCCATGTAATGAGTCATATAACCCAAGCCGATCACATGATATACTGATGTTTCACACACTTAGATAGATGATTCTTGATATGTATCTTGATAGATTGATCTTGTATTTTCACATGTTCTAGTGGTTGTTCTTATACACACTTGGTTAGTGGATCATTGACATGCATCTCTAGTATATTGATCTAGCATCTCTATATGTTCTAGTTATTGTTCTTGTACACACTTATATACCAGTTCATTGTTCTTGCGTGTACTTGGATTCCTATTTTATTGCTAGATGTACATTGATGATGACATGCTCCAGTACTTCATTATTCCAGTATTTCTCTATTCCAGTATTTCTTATTGTCAGTATTTCCTATCTGTCTTGTATTTCTTTACACTATGTTATAGTTTTTGTCAAAATACATGAAACTGCTGTTAGAGGCGTATTTCGTTCCAATCCTGACTGGATATTTTTTTCCAGACTGTGACATAGAGGGCTTGTTCTGACATACTTGGAGACTTGGATGTATTGATTGCAGGTTAGACTATTTATTGTTGTTTAGACTTGTCTTGTATTTTATTTGGTTGCTTCGATATCTCATCGTGCCTTAGCTTATGTGATTGAGTATATTTCCATATTATTTTGTGATATCTGCATCTCCTTATGGAGTTGGATATTCATGTGAGATTGATTAGATTATTTCATGACCTAGACAGCGTTCTACCGCCGATGCTGTGGTGTAGGCTGGACGTACCCACGCTCTTGTACCCCTATATCGGGTGCGGGTCGTGACAAGTAAAGGCCGAGCATCAGAGGACTGCAGGTATGTTACAGCCGCTTTCTATACCAGAATGGAAGTGGGAACATATCACGATGGATTTTGTCACAGAATTTCCAAGGGCCCCAGCGGAAGAGATGCAGTATGGGTTATCGTGGATCGACTTACTAAATCGGCACACTTCTTGCCATTTAGAGTTAGACAGTCCACATAGGTACTAGCCGACATGTATATGCGATAAATCGTAAGATTACATGGAGTGCCGGTTAGTATCGTGTCTGATCGAGATTCCAGATTTACATCTCATTTCTGGCGAAGCATGCAAGAGAGTCTTGGCACCAGACTCAAATTCAGCACAGCTTACCATCCACAGACAGATGGTCAATCAGAGCGCACGATTCAAATCATGGAGGATATGTTGCAATCGTATATGCTAGACTTTGGAGGATCATAGGAAGATCATTTGTACTTAGTAGAGTTCTCCTACAACAACAATTATCAGGCCAGCATTCAGATGGCACCATTCGAGGCATTATACGGAAGGAAGTGCAGATCGCCAATATGTTGGAGTGACGTTGGTGAACGTCAAATACTGGGTCCAGAATTGATAATGCAGACAGTGGAGAAGGTAAAACAGATTCAGAATCACCTTTGAGCAGCCCAGGACAGACAAAAGCATTGGACTAATACGCACAGACGTCCCCTAGAGTTCAAAGAATGAGAGCACATATTCTTGAGGATTTCGCCCACTCGAGGTACTATTAGATTCGACAGCAGAGGCAAGTTGAGCCTAAGGTATATTGGGCCATTTGATATTCTGGAGCGCAATGGTGAGGTGGCTTATCATCTTGCATTACCACAATCCTTAGAGGGAGTGCATGACATATTCCACGTCTCACAGCTGAGAAGGTACGTGACCGACCCAAGTTACATAGTCGATTATTCAGAGATCACAGTGGGCCCTAGCTTGAGATATGAAGAATAACCAGTTGGCATACTCGACATCAGCGAGAAGACATTGCGAGGACAGACAATCAGACTGGTTCGTGTAGCTTGGAAACATCATTCTCCTGGCGAATCGACCTGGGAACGGGAGGATAGTATGCACCAGCGTTATCCTCACTTGTTCGCGGATGCAGTTATAAACTAAGCATTCTTGTAATTTCCTAGTTCTTCCTTTAGTAGCTTATTCTTTGATTGCGAGAACGCAATCCTCTTAAGGGGGGTAGATTGTAAACACCCTGATTTTTCAGAATATTTTAATATAATTTTTCTCCATATTTTCGGTATTTTTCTGGATGAAGAACTAAGGTAATTATGATTAAAAGATTTTTAAGTGCTTTTAATTAATGTTAAAATATTATAGAAATAATATTTTATGGTGTAAAATAGAAAACCGGACATAGGGTAATTTTTTACGAATTTATTGGACTCCGGAAACAGTTTTAAAGCCCTAAAAACTATTGTAGAATTAAACCAAAACAAACCCTGAATTAAATCCGGTTTATCTGAAATAAACCAAACCGCAGTGAAACAAACCAAACCATTGACTGAACCGAACCAAGCCAACCCAGCATAACGGGTCGGGTCGGGTCGGGTCGGATCCGAGTCAAACCCGACCCGGACCCGAAACCCGGATTTCGAAACCCTAAACCCAATTCGGGTAGGAAACACTGTTTCGACCCGGCGGCGCCCGTATAAACCCCCCCTCTCGACGTTCGTGCCCAGTGCCTGTCACGCCCCAGTCCTAAAATATCGAGGAACTGGACACGTGGCAATGGCCAGCAGTATGCAACGATGGACAAACACAATTTAATGGATCCATCGGCATACTTAAGCTGTAATATAGGTCTACAACAATAAGTCAAAATCTAATCTCATCCACACACAGAATAATAAGAACATCAGCAAATAAAGAAAGTACATCAAAGTCCAGTCTCAGCAGAGTATGTCAGGAATAACCCGATAAGAGTCTAAAACACTGGTTCATCAGACCAGAACAAAAGAGTCCAAAATAGAGTATCTGAAGAGTACAAATATCATAATCTCAAGTAAAATCCTCTGCCATCACCTCTGCTTCTATGTTAGGTTCTCCTTCAGCAATAGCTCCTGGTACAACTTCAGCTCCTGTCCCGTAAACCTCGGGATAATGCTCTTCTGCTAAACCTGTGGACATCATCCATTCCAGGTCCTCAGGGGACATAGCAAGGTACAGAAATTACAAGCCAAAAGTAATGCAGTAAAATAGAAAATAAAATAAGCAGGGTAACTACATAACCATCTATGTGAAAATGCAACTGAGAGCAACACTAGTACCCAGGCTGAGACTGCTACAAGCTCTGTGTCGGGGAGCCGGTAGCAGCAATATCTAGTAGTGGTCTAGCTCTGCTCGAGAGTCTACAACCTCACAATAGTAGTATATATATATAGAACAGCCTGTAGCCTATGTGTCTCTCCCCTCCGAATGTAACCACACGTCGCATGTCCATGTCACGTGAGATCAGAGCTAATGCAACAGTCATAATCTAAGAGTATAATAACTATGTCCATCCTGTAACCTATACAGAATTACCTTGAATATGTCAGGAAGATTCTGTCAATGTATGGTGTCAAGTATCCTAGGTTGTAGTGTACTTGATAACAAGCACGAGAATATAAAGGGTCTCGAATGTCCAACACTAATGACGTAAACAACTCCGCTTACGGGGTTGGCACCCGACTGTGATCGGACGCTAAGTAGGTCATACGGTCCTAGGTTATATCATGCACACTGGTCATAGAAAATAGAGCAAGAGAACAAAATAAACTAATAAACTGCAATTTATGGCAAGGTACACTTGCTTGGGATTGGAATATCAGTGGCGGTCCTTGTAACAGTGGGTTCAGCAATAACTCCTCCAAAAGCTGAAATGAACATTATCAACAGTCTCAGAACATAGGAAATAGTTAGAAACGCCTGTCCTTAAGTCCAGTTTGGATACAAGGGCAAAAACGACATTTCTAGGCCAAAGCGGGTCCATGTGTAGGTCGCTTTGTACCGAAAACCGGGCCAGGGTCAAAAGTCTCCAAATTAGTCCAACTTAGTGTCAACAAGTCAGGAACGTTGATACGAACCCAACGGAACTTCCAGAATTGGATTCCGATGAGCCGTTCTCAAAATCGCCCGTCAGGTGGAGCCTGTGGGGCCCACTATACGCGATTTTCCAACGTTCTCAGAATCGAACCAAACTTGACCCACAGGACCAGCGTATTGCTACGAGTCCAATGGCGCAAGTTTCGTCTCGATCTGACGTGAATACACTTAGTTACAGCTAAAAATAGAAGAGTCAGATACGGGGTGTTGTCCGCGGATACGCACTGATTCCGGTGGGCACGCACATCCGAATCAGCTTCTGCGGAAGCCCGCACGTCCGTATCTACGATGCTCACGTGTCGGTGAAGACCACACGTGACCAAGTCGTCCCGTTTGGTGGGGCGTACTCGATTCCGGGGTGAAACAGGGCTTAGTTTTTCCTATTTTTGGATCGCGGTGTGCGATCACCACAGGACGCGATGCCCCGAGCGGGTTACACGGGCACCGAGAGGGTCATACAGGCTACGCGATACAATTTACGGAATTAAAATCAGAGCTACGAGTCAAAAGTTATGGGTACCTGAACTTGTCCAAAAAATCCAAGTTTCCTCGTGTCAAACTCGTGTCCGACACACCTAGGGTTAGGGTTTACTGTTCTGGCTGTGTCCGGTCTCCACTGTTCTTGTGTCCGGCTGAGCTGAATCGTGTCCAGCTGCGGTGTCGAGTCTGTGTCTGGCCGAGCTAGGGCTGAGGCGGCGCTCGTCGGCAGAGCTGCGGCGAGGCAGGGTCTGGAGGAGGCGAAAGAGGGCTGGCCGGTGGGAGGCGCTGGCTAGGGTGGCCTCGTCGGGAACGGTGAGGTTCTGCGGGGTTAGGCGAAAGCTTCGCCGGGAGAGGGTGGTGGAGAGGGAGGCCAGGAGGTCGGGAACGGTGTCGTGCTAGGCGGCGCTCGGAAAGAGAAGGAAGGAGCAGGGAACTCCGGCGAGGTCTAGGGCGGAGCTCCGAGTGACTGGGTTTATATAGAGGGGATTGGGAGATGACTGGTCGGCGGTTGAACGGGGGAGGTGGCTGGACAGGGGAGCCGGAGTGGCGCAGGCAGGCGAGGCGGCGCTGGCGTTACGGAAGCGAGGTGGTCGGCAGGTCAGCCGGCATGGGAGCTGAACAGTCGGGTTCGGGGGAGAAAGGATAACGGGTTTCGGGTTGGTGACGGGTCGGGTCGCGGGTCAGACCCGGATCCGACCCTTCAGGGTCAGGCGGTTTGGTTCAGTTGAACCGGCCGGTCCGGTTCGGGTGGTTTGGTTCGGTTTATTAATTTAGTTTAATTAAATAGTTAATTTTTTTACAATAGTTTTTAATGCTTTAAAAATTCATCCGGGGTCCAATAAATTCCCGGAAAAATACCCCAGGCTCAGTTTTTAATTTTACACTATAAAATATAATTTTCATCACATTTTAAATTTATTTAATTTTATTTAAAAATTTATTTTAAATTAGACTGCTTTTAATTTTATTGATTAAAAATTCACAGAAAAATGCTAATTAATTCCCAGATAATTTAAATGTAAAAATTCTTAAAATTTCAGGTGATTATAGTGCCGCAACCCTAATATTTCTTTCTGCCGCCGCCGTCTTTCTCCTCTCTCCGTCGCTTCCCGCTCGAACCCGACGCCGCCGACCCTCCAGCGATCCACCGCCCCGAGCACACCCTTCCCCGCTCAACCCCCGTCGTCGACCACCCGATCGACACCGCCTCCACAAATCCCCTCGCCGACCTCGAACCCCCACGACCTCTCATCCGACCTAGAACCTCTGCCACCCCTTCGATGACTCCGGCCCGCTGCACCCCTCGACCCCCCCTCCAGAACTCCTCCGTCCCCGATCATCGCTCCACCCACAGTAGCCCTAAGCCGCTGCCCTGACCTAGCTCCGACCGTCTGAGCCGCTGCCGACCTCGCTGCCGCCGCCCGTGAGCGCCTCTCCTCCTGTCGACGCAGCCCTAGCAGCGGACACAGTTGCCACAGAACCCGGACACGGTTGACACAGTGACCGGACACGTGAAATTCAGATTCACGGAGCCCTGTTCAGGTAGCGTTTCCTCTCTTCTCGTAATTCTGTTTTCAATTCCATCAGTTGCAACGCGTAGACTGTATAACCCTCTCGATACCCGTGCAACCCGCTCGATGCATCGCGTCTTATGGTGATCGCAAACCGCGATCCAAAAACAGGAAAACCCACACCTTATTTTACCCCGGAACTGAGTGCGCTCCACCAAACGGGATGACTTGGTCACACGCGGTCTTTATCGAAATGTGCGCGACGTTGATACGGACGTGTGGGATTTCACAGAAGTTGATTTGGATGTGCGTCCACACCGGAATCAACTCGTATCCGCCGACAACGTCCCGTATCTGCCCATTCTGGAATACTCTGTAACTTTGTATACACACGTCGGATCGAGACGAAACTTGCGTCATCGGACTCGTAGCAATACGTTGGTCCTATGACCCAAGTTTGGTTTGATCCACTTGACAGGCGATTTTGTGATCGGCTCATCGGAATCCAATTCTGGAAGTTCTGTTGGGTTCGTATCATCGTTCCTGACCTGTTGACACTAAGTTTGATAAATTTGGAGACCTTTGACTCTGACACGCTTTTCGGTGTAAAGTGGCCCACATGTGGACCTCACTTTGGCCCGTAAATATTATTTTTGTCCTTGTGTCCAAATTGGACTTAAGAACAGGCGTTTCTAGCTATTTTATATCTTCTGAGACTGTTGGTGATGTTTGTTACAGCTTTTGGAGGAGTACCTGCAGGATCCACTGATACAGGGACGACTATTGGTATTCAAACCCCAGGCAAGTGTACCTTGCCAAACTTTGCAGTCTTGTTACATATTTTTCTTGCTTCTTATATAGCTGTGCATGCTTAACCTAGGACCGTGTGACTTACTCAGCGTTCGATTATTAGTCGGGTGCCAACACCGTACGCGGTGTTGTGTATTGTCATCTAGAGATGGACATTCGTGACCCCTTTACATTCTCGTACTGGTCTTACCAAGTACACTATGACCCTGGACACTTGACACCATTCATGAGACAGGACCTTCTTGAGATATTCATGGTGATTCTGTATAGGATACAGGACTTGACAGAGATACTATATTTATAGATACTTTATGACTTGTTGCATTAGCTATAATCCCGCTTGACATGGACATGAGACGTTATGATCATGAGATGTACGGTTACATTGGGTGGGGAGAGACACACAAGCTACAGGCTATTTTATATATATCTACTACTATTGTGAGGTCGTAGACTCTTGTAGCAGAGCTAGACACATTACCGGTTATTACCACTACCGACTCCCCGACATAGAGCTTGTAGTGGCTCAGCCTGAGTACTCGTGATGCTCTCATATTGCATTTCACATAGATGGTTACATACTTACCCTATTTATTTCATTTATTTTCTGCACTTCATTATTTATTTGGCTTGTATTATCTGTACCTTGCTATGTCCCCTGAGGACCTGGATCCGGATTATGTCCCCAGGATTTGTAGACGAGATCTATCCCGAGGTATACGGGACCGCAGCAGGAGCTGATACAGGAGCTGTACCAACACCCGTGGACGAGGTGTTAGCTGAAGACTTTTCCTGAGCATCTATGTTTCATGCTCAGTATTTACTTTATTTTGTTATTTATATTTTGGTCTGTTGAACCATTGTATCAGATATTTATCGGGTTGTTCCCCGATACACTTTGTTGAGACTGGTTGATGATTTACATTCCTTATATTCTGTGGATCATATTTTATATCTTGTGTGGATGAAATTAGTTGTGCCATGTTGTCGTAGACTTGATTTTACAGCTTAAGTACGCCCTGATGGATCCATTAAATTAGGTTTGTCCATCGGTGTGTCCTGCTGGCCATTGCCACGTGTCTAGTCCCTCGGTATTTTTGGACTGGGGCATGACAGATTGTCCTTCCAATAAGGTAAGTACCAAAAGATACTCTGCTTCGTCCAATTATGGCTATATCTGAATCCTTCAAAGGGAAGGCCTTATCATGGATCTTCCATCACAGTCGGTAATTCCTCTACCTCTTTCCAAACTGTATCTCTTGTCAATCTCAACAGGGGAGGAGAAGGTTCATATTTACTAGCTCTAAAAGCATCTTTGTTCCTTCTCCACGGATGCAAAGCAGGAAGGAACTGACGATGAAAATAAAAAAGTATGGGTTTCCACCATTCCGAAGATGAAATGCCTTACTCTTTTTTATACATATCGGACAAGATATAGTACCATTGAGTACTCTATCCCGATAATATCCCATATGCTAGAAAATTGTCGATGGTCTATATGAGTGACGCTCTAATCTAAATGTTCTACTCGATCTATTTATCATACGTATGAACACCGAACTGCCATAATTATTTAACTCATCAACTAACGGCTGCAAATAGATATCGATATTCTTTATTAGATTTTTGGACCGGGTATGATAAGTATAAAAAACATGTATGGAGTCATCGTGTACATCCACGATGGTAGATTATAAGGGTCATAATCACCGGCCAATAAGAGTATTGAGATCCCGATTATCCGAAAGGAGTGAATCCAGCAGAACATAAAGCTAACCGAACATTCCTAGGATCCACAACAAATTAGAGATGACACCGATCAAAATAGTTCCATACCACACCATCGAAAGGATGAGATAATTCTCCTTCATCTATCTTTCATTTCTTGCTATGTCATATCATTTATTGCAATGTATTTGTTAACATATACATCCTCTGCAGTCTTTTTGTAATCGACAAAAACTGTATGTACTTGTAGGGACACAATTTTGCTCGGTCAGTTGACTTTTCTTTGTCCCGAATTGGCATGTACCAGTCCTCAAGACAGAAAATGCATATGTATTTATCATTATTCTCCTTGTAGTACAATATGTAATCATTTCGACAAGAATCTATCTTTTTGTTGCCTAATCTGAGTTTTTGTATCATCATCTTCGACTTGTAGAAGTTTTCAGACAAGTCCTTCGATCTATGTGGCAATAACTTTATAACAAATTGAATAATCCGGTGGTAGCATTCATGCGACAAGTTAAAATTAGACTTGAGGTTTAAAAGTCGCATCACCACTAACAAGACAGAATGAGAATCACATTATGGGTATAACAGAGTATCATTATTCCTGAACATATTATATAATTCCTTTGAATAAGGATTTGGATCCTCCGAATGAAAACTAGGACCGGTCGCATCAAATACCAACTCACGTGTCAGGTTTCACGATCGATATTCGATGTGTTCTCCAAGAGTGGACTCTTCCACCTCTGTATTGAAGGAGGAATGATATTACAGAAACAAAGGTTCTCCTTGAGTCGTCCACTCCTTATAGTTCGATACGAAACCCTTCTTGTAGAGATGCTCACTCACGAGATCCACCTCATTGAATGGTATATTATTATATTTGACATAAGGGCACTTGATGATCCTCCCATCCATGAAATAAGGTTGGCTACTAACATATTTGAAAATTTCCTTAATGCCTGCCTCAAAACCATCCGTCAAACCAATCATGCTCTCATATCACCGATTATACATCCACGAATGATCAACTAAGTATCGACGCATTGTTCAAACCAATTTCGCACGTACGTATCGTATATATTCAAGAAAAGTATTGATTTAGTATTCATTTTGGTATTAATGAGAAGCTAATTCTATCAGAGATGCATTAGTTATGAGTATGCTAGGTGGGTTCATCATCGAATATTGGCAAACTAAGGTTTTAAATAAATAGGGTGCAATAATTAAGTGGTTTAAGATAGACATGGCACTTGGTATTCATATACAATACTCATAGGTGCATAACCTAAGCATGAGTACATAAGACTACATAATACTCATAGGTGCATAACCTAAGTTATGGTTTCAAACTGCTAAAATAATTTCTTAGGTAACCATTCAATAAATTGCTAAGAAATTGTTGCTTAGGTAACCATAGGTTTGGATTTTGGATAAGATACGAGATTGTATCGGCTGTATTGAACCATAATTAGTACTATATTTTGGAATTCATAATTAAGACTAATAAATAACCTTAGGAATGAGAAATAAAGATCAAGGAAGGAAAAACTTTAGGTTGTCTCTAGAATGGTTTTGGAATATTGAAAATCGGTCGTATTGGTCAAAATAATGACTTTGACCAACGAATGTCTAAGAAACTAGTTTTCAACATTTAGTAATATTGATAAGATCAAATTGATACTTATAAGTAAAGGAATTTTGGTCCAATAAGTTATAAGTCTATAATTATAGTTTTAGGGCCATATCGGTCCTAAAGTTAGTCAAATCATAGGTGTCCAGCATATCTTTGTTCGTGTTCTCATGTCCGTGTCTAGCGTATCATGTTTATACGTGTCCAACACACAAATTTCAAATGCAAAAATATGTATAACCCCCAAATCACAAATCCAATAATTAACCAAATGACAATGAGGGTTAGGGTTTACCTTCAAGGAGAGGGGGTCCGGAGAGGGGCATCGAGGAGAGGGGGGAGGGTGAGGGGTGTCGAGGAGGGGGGCAGAGAGGGGGTTCGAGAAGGGGGTTCAAAATTGGGAGTCGGAGAGGGGGGTCGTCGGAGTTGCAGGGGTCGTTAGAGCCGTGGGGTGCCAGAGCTAGGGGTTCGCCGGGGTGGGAGTGGGGTTCAATAACACCCAGAGAGAGAGAGAGAGAGAGAGAGAGGTATGAAATGGTTTGGGTGAGGGGATTAAAAGTGAAAAGAGGGCGATCGAATTAAAATAACAGGTTAGCGACGGAAGTAGTCCGTCGCTAATCCGTCGTTGAAGGTTAGCCGACGAAATATCGACGGACTAGCGACGAAAAATTATTATACAAAAAATTTGTCGTTGTCCGTCTATTATTCGTCGTTATCTCAGCGAAAAAAATAATTCGTATTTAAAATCCATCGCTATTAATCGGTATTTTTGTAGTGAAGTGCTATAACCGCCCTTCCTACGAGCAAGGATAATCGTTTGGCTCGTATGAGGATCCTTCACAATATATATGAAGGAATAAAAAATAACAATAGATCCACTATCACAAAGGCTACTAACTGATATGAGATGTAAAGTAATATGGAGAACATATGTAAGCTCCCTCTCCCGTATTTTTATTTTTGGATATATTTTTTAAATATGATTTTAGAAGTATAATGGTTAAATTAGTTTAATTTCAATTTATTGGTTAATAAAAATATTCTTAAACCATATAAGTATATTGACTATTTATTTTTAATTAGTTATATAAGTATATTAATTATTTATTTCTAAATATTTTAAATAAACTTATTGAATAGATAATAATAGATAAAGTAAAATCTATAACTAATTAACAATAAGTCTAATCCATCTTATTGTTCACCGATACCCTTACTCTAAATCTATTTTATATATATATAAATAAATCAAACATGTATATATATATATATATATATATATATATATATATATATATATATATATATATATATAATAATAATAATAATAATAATAATAATAATAATAATATATCAAATAAACATATAAGTATACAGAAGCTATACACAAGGAAACCACATGTAAATCTTATTTTATGATCAAGCTGTATCCCTTCCTCCTTATCAACAAACAAAACCCCTCCTTTATATACAAACGTAAATTTCGAACCCACATCATCCTTCATCTACCCTTCCATCAACGCCCCTGTGCGCTCACGCGACCGAGCCTTCGTCGATCACTCGAGCGGGTGCCACAACTCTATCGCAGATCAACGGTTACCGCAAGAACCATCCTATTCTTGGTGATGGTCACGAGCGCATGTCTCTGTTGGTGGTCAACTATGACCCAACGGTGCTCCGGTCTGAGTCATAGGGAACCACCATCGTCTATGTTTTAATTTTGATACGGTTCGACACTGTCAATCGTGGGCGAACCCAACGTTTCTGCAATAGTCCGCTGTCCTCCGACCCCGTTGGTAGCCTCAATATCTTTATCTCTGCCACACCTTACTATTGCAGTCTCACCTAGTCATCGATCAACAGACACATCGAGCAAACCCTCTTCCCAAATAATGTACACACCCGTGCCATCCTACAGCTCATTTTTGATCTACAAAAACCTCCACCCTCTGCTCCTAGGTGAGCTTCTCCTTTTCCCCTCTTATTTCGGTCACTATAGTTTAATAGAAACTAAGTGTTATAGAAACTGCTCATAAGTAAGTGTCTTAAGGAAGAAAATAGTATTCACGTAGGTTGCATGGAAGGAGCCACAAGAAACTTTAATGGTAAGTTTTCCATAAGCACTAGAAATAGATAAGTACAAACCTAGAACTATATTATTGCTGTTATTATATTTTAGAGGAAGCGGGTTTAATTATTTTAAATCTATTGACTATATAATATAGCCTATATTTATTAAAACAAATTTGATAATATAATATGTACAGGACCTATACTCTTAGATTAAATTATTTTCTTAGAAAATATAAGATATGAATAAATAAAATAACTTGAAGTCTAATTGAAAATATATTTAATAAATAAATAATTGTCAGGCATCTAATTTTTTTAGGACTTTGGGATAAGCGAAGTGCATGGATATCTTCTCAACTGTTTGGTTCGCATAATGCGAAGGCTAATGCAAGTACTTATTTAATGCTTTCATGTGCAATTATTTTATATTGTAAAATTTTATCTATACATGCTACATTTTCGTGTCTTGACTGTTACACACATGAGAGTAGAGTGAGATATACATGTTCCCTTATTGTTGTTATTGTTACCGTTATCGTGATCGTATTTCGTGATTGTGATGTATGGATATGAGAGAGGTACAGTTACTATGCACGTGGACCAGTCCCATTGTTGGCATTTCTCCCGTTTACGGGGGCGAACCATTTCCTATCGTTTTTACCCAAGCCTTCCACGTGTAGCAAAGTTGTACTTCTTACGACACGAGCACTTATTATATATTATTGAGCTTTCTCAGTCATAATCTTGTATGCTTCTTTTTGTCATCTGTTCTCCTTATTAAATGATTTATTGTTCATCTCGTGCATGTTCCTATTGCTCATTGGTTCATATGTTTAGTGTCTTACTGCTTTATATTATACTTGTATTTTTTTTGGCTTAGATTTGTACTTTACTCCAATCCTGACTGGATATGTTGACAATTTTAGGTGACTTGCTACCTTACTCTTTGGACATTCATTGGAGGTAGAGATATTTTGGAGGCCGATATTAGATGGTAGATAGACAAGATATTCCTTTGATCTAAATTATTTAGCGAGTTTGTTCCCGAGTATTATTTTGATGCAATTATTGAATTTATAAATTGAATAGTTGTTGTAAATGAGCAAAAAGATATTATTTGTGATTAAAAGATTGTATTTGAATTTGAAGATTGATATTGAGGTCTAGACAGCGTACTACCTTCGATGTTGCGGCATAGGCTAAACTTAGCTACGTACTCGTATCCCAAAAGTTGGAGCAGGTCGTGATAACGTGTAAAACAAAAGAAAGACATAAAGTGTCAAAAATAATAGAGCCAGATTGAATGATGACCAATTGGGAACCATAATGTTGTGTGTAAGGAGAAAAAGTGTAATATTAGATAAGAGACTAATGTCAGAAGTCATAGGATGAGAAGCACCAGAGTTTAATATCCAAGAAGTAGACATACCAAAATAGGTAGATGCAAAAGAGCCAACAAATGCATGCTGGCGTTGGAGCTTAACCTCTAACTGAGTAAGACGGTACTCATTATCTTCAGATGTATGTGTGCTATCAACAATGTAAGCCTGAGGTACCGGAGAGCGAGTCGAGAAAAAACTATTTGTATTTACCCATTTTTTAAAAATTAAAATTTAAAATATAGATGAAGTAGAAAACAATTATCCACTGAGGTCCACGATTCTGGTAATGAGAACAAATCAAACTAGACCGTTGACGAGTATGGAGGTGGTAGCAGGCTTCCCGTAATAAGTACATAAAAGACGAGAAGAGATTTTGGAGGTAGGAGCACGAGTCTTCTCGAAATTGAAAGTCGGAAGAGAATCTCAAAACTGTTCAGATAAATGCATCAAATTTTTATTTTATTTTCTTTAGATAAATCTTAACTTTTTTTTTATCATAAGATAATACAAAAGAAAAATTCCTGAGATGAAATATTGCTTCATCCTATAAGGACAATCATAGACGCAATGGCGGCTCGTACAAAAGCTACCAAGTCTAGCATAGATGATGAGAAGAATCCTGCTAGTGAAGAAGAGAATCGTTTATGCTTATTTGGAAATTGCTTACTCCCACGGATCCTTTTTTAGAATAAATTTGGCATTGGTTGCAACTCAAAAGCATATGACGAAGAGGGCATCAAACAAGAAGGAGCATACATTCTAAACCAGCACATATGCGGAATCGATTAAGCAGAATCAGAATGCTTCGTGGGCGAGCTACTCTTGCACCCGCTTGACTGTCGTCACAATCCTGGTGCACTTTCGATCTGATATCTGCGATGATCTGACGCCATCAACTAGGATTCTGAAATTAGTTGAGATCGAAAAATAAGATAATTTGCCGTTGTGGCTCACGATAGTGGAATATCCGTGTCGACTCTTTGAATGGTCTTAGATTTATAAATGCTAGAATCTGGTACCATAAAACAAACGAACAAAATTAATTTTATTAATTGATTAATATAAAAGTTCATTCAACTATAAATATAAATGGAAGGAGAACTGATCCATATCCATATAGTAGATAGGAATCTGAATTGAAATAAGAGAAGAAATATAATCCTAAGTCTATCTAATCTTAACAATTGAATTTATCTTTAACCTTGTTTTCCTTTTTAATATAGAGCTGTTACCACAAGAATCTATTTTTCTCTTACCATAAGCCATGTATTATTACCCTAATGTTGAAACAAAACCAAGTTAAATGCAGAATTTTGGGCCAGTGAGATGCATTGCTTGTTGGTTCCAATATTATATTGTTCTTCTTCGTTTCCTGTGGTTTCTTATCACTTCCTACTTTCTTCTCATGATTTTGTTGGAGTCCAATCTGAATTTTTTGAATTATGGAGTCCAAATATGGTCAATAATTTGATTTGATATAATTTAAAAATCTTCATTAAATATAAGATTTTGATTAGATTTCAAATTTATATTAAATATTTAATTTAACCATATTTGGACATCCATAATTGGTGTTGACTATTTTAAGTGGAATAGGATTCTAATTTTAAGATTTTCTATTTAGAAAATCATAACCTAAAATAGGATTTCTCATCCTATAAATATAGGAGGAGCGTGGAGGTACATAATATAGCACAAGTTGGAGATTTGGGGTATTTGTAAACCCCCAAATTAAAATATAGGATTATAGATTAAATTAGTAGTTTTCGGGATTAATTATTGGGGTTATAATTCACTACTGTGATTTTTTTTATTCAATTATTGTACTTTACCATTATTTAAATTTCTAGAGCACTACACTAGTTTTTGCTTCCAACAAATTCCACACACTTTACCTAGACATACCAATCTTAAATCCTGACCTTTGTGTCACTCGTAATGCACTCTCTGGTGCTTCATTTTTATTTTATAATATTCATGCACATTTTTTAATTTTATATTCAACTTTGCATCATTGCCCGTTCTAATCGAAATTGGAGACACAATCTTGACCCGTTTCTTGTAACCCAATATTTAGCAATAACCTATTCCGAGTCTTCTACGTCCATGACACTTGTGTTCCACCCAATTTAAATCCTATGCACTTCCAATTAATTAAAGAACACCATTGACACTAATTTTAATTAAATTGGTGCAATGACTCAACCTAACCCAAAACTAGATCCAATACCAACCTAAACCCACATTCACACCCTCATGATTCATACAAAAATCCCACACCAATCCCCCTCTCTAGAAAACACCAAACATCAATTTTGGCACACAAAATCCTATTTTTCCACCCCTCTTTAATTTGAATTCAGCCATGTATAGGAAAGAGTGTAAACCAATATGACTTTCCTACCTAGTACACATTGTCACTCCCCAGTCCTAAAATACGTAGGACTAGGACTAGGACACGTAAGCATGTCAGCCGCATGTATATGGCAACTCCAATATATGGAAACCATAACACATGCGTACGGTGTAATATGAATGATAAATCCACAAGTGGTATAACCTATCTCAAGTCACAGGCATAATCTAAATCTCATCCACAGAAATCAAATATAAATAAATAACCAATATCTATGAAACTAGATCTCAATATACAGTATCTAAAGATGACAGTTGGATGAAAACAAATATACTACCATCTAGAATATATAAGTGCAACACAACAACCACAATATAAGTACAACAACTAACAATCAATACAACTAGAAAAGAAAGCCTCCTCAAAATATAAGTAGTAAGTCCGGATCTGCGCTCCTGCGAATACTCATGAACATCTACACCTGGAAAGGGACCAGGTCCTCAGAGGGACATAACAAGATACATAGAAGTATGCCAATAAAGTACTGAAATAAATATCCAATGGGTCGCCTAACCGTCTATGTGAATGCACGTTGAGAACAAATTTCTTACAAGTGGTCTATCTGGCCATAAAATGCGATTGGCATGATTCTCTCGGAGAATCAGGGGCCTATAAAGCATGTCATCTTTTGAACGACAGAGGCCGCCTGATAATATATAATATATAGGGTCATCACCGCCCGTATCTCCAGCGGAGCTTCCGGGTTACAAAAAAAAAGTACAAAGGAGCCCAAATGTCGTACTTGTTGTTCTCCCTATCCCATGCTCTAAGCATGTCACATCTATGACACGATTTGGTTTATAGCCTATCTTTAGTACAATAGCCCAACCCTGCAACCAAACAAGGACAAGGATTGGACCACCGTACTATAATAGGCTATGTCCATAGACTACTAAAAACTGCTAAGTCTTCTAGCATGTAAAGTTTCTAATAGCAGTTATCCGTAACGCATGGCCCATACGTACAGGAGGCCAGACCTGTCATGCAGTCCATGATCTATATGAGACTCACGATCGTGTAACAGCTGTGTCACGGCCAATAAAATCTAATGATGCTTCATGATAATGGGGCGGTCTCATAAACAAGGTCAATGCATATACATAATAAAAACAATCACGACGACAACGTCGTTGCACCCAAGTTTCCTTGGACGTGCAGTTTATATAGCAGTTAAAATATATGAACTAAATGATATAAATAAAGATGCATGCAACATATGGAATAAGAATAACAGTACAATGGCAAGGTATACTTGCCTGGCAAGAAATCTGTATAGTATAAGCGTCCAAATGTCAAGGACACGGGATCAGAAACTACTGCCTCCGAACAAACATCTCCGGGTGCTGAAATAGACATCACCAACATTTTCGGAATCAGCGAGATAGCTAGAAATCACTACCCTTTCGCCCAATTTGGACACAGGGGCAAAATAATAATTTTGGATCAAAGTAGGGTCCACATGTGGGCCACTTTACACCGATAAGTGTGCCAGGGGTAACGGTGTCTAAATGGGACAAATTATAGGTCAAACAAACTCTAAATGTTAGTACGAACTCAATGGTATGTCCAAATATGGATTTCGGTCAGTCGAACACAATTTTGCACAAAAAGTCAACCGTAGGGCCCGCCAATAGGCGACTTGGTCAACTGTCTCAGAATTGCATGAAAATTGTGTCACAGGACCTGTGTGATACCACGAGTCCAGTGGCATAAGTTTCGTCATATTTTGACGAGCGTACACTAAATGGCGTGAGGTTTTGCAAAAGTCGCGATACGGGAAATTTTTGCGGATACGGGCTCATTTCGACGTGCGCACGCGTCCGAATCAGTTTTCGTGAAAGTCTACACGTCTGGGTATATCGTCTGCACCTTTCGGTGCACTTGGCATAAGACGGGACGGTCTCGTTGACAGGGTGCGCTCCGTATCACAAATTCTGGAAGATTAAAAAAAGTAAATTTTCATGATTTTTAACTTAGTTTAATTCTACATACAGTAATAATTAAACTATTGTATCTAACAAAAATCAATCTCGGTTAGGTGGTCTTCACATATCAAAAAGAAAAACTAAATTCGGATCTCTATGGTGGAAGATACGAGTCCGTGAACATGGATAGTTACCGAAGTTTTCAGCGATTCAAAAGTTATCATTTTTTGCCAACTTGGTCGCTGTTTTCGTCTAGGGTTATGCGTTGTTCAAGGCAAACTAATATACAGATATGGAAGGGGATAGGTCGTGAACATACCGGTGAAGACGAGGTTGAGTTTGGTCGAGCGATGGTGCGGGAAACGAGGCCAGAATAGGGCTTCGCTGCAGTCAAATTCTGTAGTGTACGCGCGTGGCGGCGGTGGCTCTGCAGCGGCTCTAGGTTGGAGGCGGCGGTCAACGTCGGGGCTGCTCCAGCGGCTAGGTCGAGATGGGTTGAAGAGAGGATGAAAAGTTTTAGGGTTAAGGTTTGTAAGTGATCGTATATATATAGATATATAGCGGGGGGGGGGGGGTTGGCTACCCGCGCGGGTCACTGCCGGGTTTGCAGCTGCTGCTATTGCTTAAGCGGGTGCCGGTGGACTAGGGTCTTAATGGGTATGGTATTAGTAGTGGGTTATGGTTTGATTCATAATCTTTTTTTTTTTTATTCTATTCTTATTCTATCTCTTTTATTCTTTCCTAATTCTTTTCTTTTCTCTTTCCTTTTTTTAATAACATTATATATATATATATATATATATATATATATATATATATATATATAGAAAATTCTAGAAATTATATTAATGCATACAATAAATCTATCAACTGTCCACAGGGTCTCCTACATATAAATAATTAGAAAAAAAATTACGGTTGCTCCATAAAATCTCTAAATGCACAATTACCTAAAATAAAAATTAAATAAATTCTATTTTCTCTAATTAGCTAATAGTTACTATAAATTAATTAAATAATTAACTAAAATAGTTAATACGGTTTTTAAAATTAGGGATTTTACACATATGCTGGCCCCAAAAATAGATAAATGACATCCACCCCACTCCCCATGATAGCCTTGAGCGGATTCTAAGGTCCTCACTCCATTCTAGACCATAAGATCTCACCAAATCCATCACCATCCTTCATATGAAATACCCCATGCACATATATGCATTTGCTGGCCCTAACTCTTACATAAACCCTCTTCTTCACTTTAAAACTAACCCTCCTCTTCCTCACAGCCTCCTCTCCCTCTCCCCTACCTTCTCCATGACCTGTAACCGCCCGCACGGCCACCTCCGACTAACCCCCCACTGGGGACAACAACCTCCACCACCACCGTTGCTGTTACTGATTCCTCCATTTCGACCACCAACTACACCACCACCCGACCACCACCATCATCCCCGAACACCTCCACGACCACCGCCACCTCCACCGAGTCCCCGCCTGACTCCCCAGGCTGGCGGCCAATGCTTCCATGGCCATTAGTGTCGTTGTTGCGGCTGTTAAAGCTGCCGCTAATGCTGATGTTTATGCCATTTCTGCTGTCTTTCCTACCCCCTTCGGCAAACCCTGACGACGGACGACCCCCCCCCCCGCCCGACGACGGACGACACCCCCCAGGGCTACCCCGACCTTCGACAAACTCCCCCGCAGCGGGCCAGACCACTGATACCACCTGCACGGCCGCCCCGAACCTACCCTGCGGACCCACTTTACAACACCAATATCCCGTCTTTGCGTCGTGATATCTCCCTCCTCGCTTGATCGAATTCCGAACCATCACCTCTGGTATACTTTTAACCTAACCCTTTTTGTAATGCCTTCAAGTAGAATAATTTAGTTTGCATTCTATTGTTAGTAATTGGAGTTCCAAATCGAAGAAAAAATTATTTTATAAAATATTGAAATTCACCGATACAGAGTTGGTTCCGTCAATCCGGACAACCTCGTCGCGTACCGATTGCAACAAAAGGTGCGTATCATTAATGTGGACATGTGGGCTTTCGTAAAACTTGATTTGGATGCGCGTGCACACCAAAATTAACACGTATCAGTCAAAAAGTACAGTATCGGCCTATTTTGACACTCGTTAAAATTTTGTGTGTATCTATCTTTGTAACGAAACTTATGCCATCGAATTCCCAGTGTTACGCTGGTCCTGTGACCCAAGTTTGGTTTGATTCTGAGAACGTTGATAAAACGTCATTTCGTAGGCCCCACGATTCCACATGACAGATGATTTCGTGATCGGCTCATCGGAATCAAGTTTTGGGTATTCCGTTGGGTTCGAATCATCGTTCTGTATTAGTAGATACTAAGTTTGATGAATTTGGAGAACTTTGTCTCTGGCATATTTTTTGATGCAAGACGGGTCCACTAATGGATCCCGTGTTGACCAAAAATTGTATTTTTGCTCCTGTGTCCAAATTGGACGTATGTATATGCTTTTCTGAGTATCTCACTCATTCCGTAACTGTTGGTGATATTTGTGACAACATTCGGGGATATCATCTCCAGTTTTCATTGCTGCGCTGCTACTTCTATGGCGAGTTCGTGTTCGAATCTTCGCTTGGCTTCCAGGCAAGTATACCTTCTTGCCTTGTTGTGTTATTTAAAATTCAAGTTAATATTATATATTATGTTCTTTTTATTATATAACTGTGCGCATCCGAGAATGACTCGGGTGCAGTCGACGATGGCGTTGACGTTAGGACTTGTGTTTGACCTAGCATCCAGTGGACGTATCCTAAGTGACGGAGTTATAATTATAACTCTTAGTCCTTGACACGTATTATTTCATGTCACAGAGTGAGTTCATGATAGGACACGATTTTACGCATACGACTGGCCATCGGTGCGAGTAGCTCGTATGTTGGTATTTAGTATAGGTGTATTATTTTAGGTGACTTGCATTATAGTTACGAGATGTCTACGTCGCATTTCAGACTAGTACATTGGCATTGGACGGGGAGGACGACTAGTAGGCGTATGGGACACTCGCCTCCTTTATACAGATATCGCGTTCTTCGGAGCAATACAGACGTATATATTTATGCAGATACTGCGTTCTTTGGAGTATTGGACGTTACATGTGTAGATACCACGCTCTTTGGAGTGTTGGACGTTGTACAGATACCACTCTCTAGAGAACGTTAGACATATTTACTTATGCAAATACCATACTCCTCGGAGCGTTGGATGTTATTATATATGCAGATTGCTCCAAGATGGGGGGCATATGTGGCATATACTATCCAGTCACGGTGATTGGTGAATTATGTTAGCATATGTCTAGCCTACACTTCCCATACGCACTAAGTTGGCCTCAAATTGCATTCACTTAGGAGGATAGTTCACCTTAATTTACTTTATTCAGTATTTACATTATGGCATATACTTTTTGTATCTTGTTACGTCCCTCTAAGGACCTGGTTCCCTTCCAGGTTATTTGTGTAGTTTGTATGATGCTTGATCTAGTAGAGTATGGACATCGTTGCAGGTATCTTTATACTTTTAGCTATTAGAATCATGTACTACTTTCCATTTTTGATTCTGCTTTTATAGCCTAGTGTTTATAGGCCTATATTATTTATTTGGCCTATTCGAACGGATGTATTATTGGGCTACAGATTGATGATGCGTATCGTTCCTTCTTGAGATTTATTTACCATGGATTAAGATTTAATTTAGTTGTTGCATGTTAGAATTATATTTTAATTGGATAAATTAACCTTGGATAGTGTAAGTGCACTTCATCGGGCCCATTAAATTGGAAAGCCCTACGGAGTCGTACCAGCTGGCCATTGCCACGTATCTGGTCCCATACATTTTGGGACTGGGGCGTGACAGTATTCGTCCACAGAAAATCTAAGAGAAATTTTGTGCTTTGCTCTTAGGACTTGTCATCCAAGATAGAAGGAAGAAGGAGATCTGATCGAAAAGTCATCGCCTTCGCTTAGGAAGATTTCTACGGGTTGGTGATTTATTTCAATTGTAATCTATTTTTTTCTTGAGTGTGGTTGAGGAGGTTGAATCTATTAGGGCAAAGGATTTAATATTGATTATGTCAATCTTATAATTTTACCTGAGTTATAAAGGTTAAAATTGTCCAGGTGACGTAGTCGCCGCCATATACTTGTCTTTATCTATGCTTGGGATTCGTTAGACATGGGTTGGTTATCTCAAATAGGTGGCATAAAGTTTTTGTTGCGAGCACTCTCAGATACGGTGTTGGAATATTCGCAGGGCGTGTCTGATTCCCAACTTCTGGTATCAGAGTTACTGGTTTTGATTCTAGCAAATATGTCTACGGAGCAGATGAACACTTGTATGATCACCCTCACAGGGGAGAATTGGGCTATTTTGAAGCCAAGGACGGAGGATCTACTCTGGTGCAAGGACTTGCATGGTCTGTTGGAGGGCGATAACACTAAGCCATCAGACAAAGCTGCTGAAGACTGGAAATGACTGGATCGGAAGGTCGTTGGATTCATCCGCCAATGGATGGATGACTCGGTGTTTCACCACGTTTCCATGGAGAGTTCGGCAAAAGCATTATGGGAGAAGCTATATTCGTTGTACGAAAGGAAGAAGGCTGGTAATAAGGTATTTATGATTCACCAACTCGTTTACTCAAAGTACACGAAGGATCCCCAGTGGAACAATAATTGAACGAGATTCAAGGTATTATCAATCAGTTGTCTGCGATAAAGTTGGTGATTGATGATGAGCTTCAGGCCCTTTTGCTTTTGAGCTCTCTACTAAAAAGTTGTGAGACGTTGGTGGTATCGGTGAGCAACTCCACGTCTGGTAGAGTTATCACGATGGAGGCAGTCAAAAGAAGCTTGTTGAATGAGGACATCAAGCGTAAGCAACTGGAATCGTCATAGGAGTCCACTCTGGTGGTTTCCTACGGGAAGGGAAGTCCCAAGTCATAGGTGTCACACCCCAGTCCAAAAAATACGTAGGACTAGGAACACGTAAGCATGCCAGCCGTATGGATATGGCAACTCCAATATATGCAAACCAAACCCATACGTACGCTGTAATATGAATATCAAATCCACAAGTGGTATAAATCTATCACAAGTCACAGGGTACAATCTAAATCTCATCCACAGAATCATATATAAATAATCAACCAATAGCTATGAAACTAGATCTCAATATAAAGTATCTAAAGAAGACAGTCGGATGGAAACAAATCCGCTGTCGAACTAGAAAATAAAAGCAAACATAACATATGTACATCTCCAATAATCAAGAGGCTCGAAGTGAAGACCTCCTCAAATATAAGCAACCATTCCGGATCTGCGCTCCTGCGAATACTCAAGAACAGCTACACTTTGAAGGGGCCAGGTCCTCAGAGGGACATAACAAGATACATAAAAGCATGCCAATAAAGTACTGAAATAAATATCCAATGGGTCGCCTAACCATCTATGTGAATGCAGTTTGAGAACAACTTTCCAACAAGTGGGCAATCTGGCTAAAAATGTGATTGGCGTAACTCTCTCAGAGAATCAGGGGCCTATAAAGCATGTCATCTTTTTAACGGCAGAGGCCGCCTGATAATATATAATATATAAGGGTCATCACCGCTCGTATCTCCAGCGGAGCTTCCGGGTTACAGAAGGAAAACGTACAAAGGAGCCCAAATACCTTACTTGTTGTTCTTCCCACCCCATGCTCTAAGCATGTCACATCCATGACACAATTTGGTTCATAGCCTATATTTAGTACAATAGCCCAATCCTGCAACCAAACAACGACAAGGATTGGACCACCGTACTATAATAGGCTATGTCCATGGACCACTAATAACTGCTAAGTCCTCTAGCATACAAAGTTTCTATCAGCAGTTATCCCTAACACACGTCCCACACGTACCGATGATCAGTCAATACGTACGTCCGTGTTCTATATAAGACTCACAACTCGTGTAAAAATATGTCACAGTCAAATGAAACCGAATGATGCTTTATGATAATGGGGCGGTCTCATAAACAAGGTCAATGCATATACATAAATAAAAACAATCACGACGACACGGTCGCATGTAGTTTATATAACAGTTAAAATGTATGACGTAAAGACATAAAATAAAGATGCATGCAATAAATGGAATAAGAATAACAGTACAATGGCAAGGTATACTTGCCTGGCAAGAGAGCTGCAAAATGTAACGTCCAGATGTCAAACACCAAGAGTCAGAAACTATGGCCTCAGAATGAACGTCTCCGGATGCTGAAACAAATATCACCAACATTCCAAAAATAAGCAAAATAGCTAGAAAATATTACCCTTTCGTCCAATTTGGATACAGGGGCAAAACAGTAATTTTGGGTCAAAGCGGGCTCCACATGTGGGCCACTTTGCACGAAAAGTGTGTCAGGGGTAAATGTCTCTAAATGGGACAAATTATAGGTCAAACAAATTCTAAATGTCAGTATAAACTCAACGGTATGTCCAAATATAGATTTTGCTGAGCCGAACACAATTTTGTCCAAAAAGTCAACCGTAAGGCCCACCAATAGGTGACTTGGTCAACTGTCTCAAAATTGCATGAAAATTGGGTCACAGGACCAGTGTGATACCACGAGTCTAGTGGCACAAGTTTTGTCGCATTCTGACGAGTGTACACTAAATGTGCAAGGCTTTTGCAAAAGTTGTAAAACGGGAGATTTTTTGCGGATACGGGCTGATTCTGATGAGCGCACGTGTCCAAATCAGTTTCCGCAAAAATCCACTTGTCCGAGTATACTGCGTGCACCTTTTGGTACACTTGGTACACGACAGGACGGTCCCGTTTGGCAGGGCGGGCTACGAATCGCAATTTCTAGAATTTAGGAAAAAGTAGGTTTTTTGGGTTTTCTAACTAATTTAATTCTACTTACAGCAATTAATGAATTAATGTATTTGATAGAAAATATACTATGTCAAGTGGTCTTCGCATACCAAAAAGAAAAACTAAATTTGGATCTTTGTGGTGGGAGATACGAATCCGTGAACATAGGTAGTTGCCGCAGTTTTCTGCGATACCCAAAAGTTGTCATTTTTTTTCAACTTGGCCGATATTTTCGCCTAGGTTTACGCACTGTTAGAGGTCAACTAACATACAATATGGGAAGGAGGATAGGTTGTGAACTTATCGGTGAAGACCGGATCGAGTTAGGTTGAGCGTGGGCGCAGGAATCGAAGCGTGAACACAAGTACTTCGTTGTTCAATTTCTGTCGCGGGGTTGTGAGCGGTCGCGTGGCGAGGACCTCCGGCGGTGAACGGTGGCTCCGGGCGGTGGTCTGGCTAGCGGCTGTCGCGTGGCGGGGAGAGGGAGGATTAGGGTTAAGGTTTGAGGTTAAGGTAATATATATATATATATATATATATATATATATATATAGATATATATATATATGGAGATGGAGGAGGAGAAGCGGGGGGGGGGGGGGGGGGGCTGAAGCCTCGCGGGGGTGATGGGGTTGTAGCTGTTGCTGTTAGTTTATATATGGGGTTGTGGTGTTAGCGCGGGTCGGGTAAGAATTAGGCAGCGGGTTGGATTAAGGGGTTTCAATCCATTAGGATTTTATTTTTTATTTTTATTTTTCTTTCTTTATTTCTAATTCAATTCAATTTCTAATTTCTTTTTCTTTCTAAATTCTATTTAATAAATCATATATATATATATATATATATATATATATATATATATATATAGAAAATTCTAGAAATTATATTTGTGCGTACCATTAAGCTGTCAACTGCCCACAAGGTCCCCTACATGGAATAAATTAAGAAAAATTTATAGTTGCTCCATAAATCCCCTAAATGCACAAACACCTAAAATAAAAATTAAATAAATTCTATTTCTCTTAATTAGCTACTAATTACTATAATTCAAATAATAATTAATTAAAAAGATTAATACGGTTTTTAGAATTAGGGGTTTTACATTCTACCCAACGTATAAAAATTTCGTCCTCGAAATTAAAATAGAGTAGGGTTTCTCTATTTAATTTTACTGGTCACGGTCTAAAATAATTTACCTCAAATTTAACAATGCAGTTTCTACCCAACTTAGAATTTACCCGTCTATCATATAAGGCTATACATTTAAGAAACTATTCCTCAACTTATTTAATCATGTTATTCAATCCCAAAGTTTACACAAAATATATCACCTATGATATACCCTTAATTACGGAAAGTAATCATCAAGTAATGCGGTTGGCCTACAGGGTATATCTCGTACTATCTGCATATTAAACTTATACCAAGCACGAGGTTTCATCTTTCCGAAATAAGAAAGGACGAAAAATAATGATAAAGAGTTCAAGGGGTAATAGATTAGAAGTATGGGGAACAAGGCGTTTAAAGAATTCAAATGGGAATTGTCAAGACAGGTGTGGATTGAAATCCTATTTTGGTAATTCCTATTCACATGCTCGTATCAGTACAGTTATATAACTGATACGATATGCTCAGACATATCTAGAGGGCAAGTATATTCGTCTACTAATCACTATATATCTCAATCCACGTAAAGTAGTTATGTGAAGGGCGAACCAAGCGCACTAAGGTTGTCCAGACCATGATACACTGATTCTGATTAGACAATTGTATCATTGTGTGCACCCAATAATACATATGTCATGAGCAAGCTCGATAAGGAATAAGCTTGCAAAACTAGGCTATAATAGTAGCATAAGTTAAGGTAGTACATAAAATATAAGTATGCTAGATTATGATGAAAGAAGGTACAAATTAATTCAAGTTCACAAAAGAAATAAGACTATACAATCTCTACAGTTGTCATACTAACTCCTTGTCTAAGTCGCTAGTCGACCAAATAGGGGTATAGCCTCTAAGTTCTATAGTCTGAATAAACACTATCGTCTTATGCTAGCATACAGGTAATATCATTCAGTTACACATCAATAATAGGTCAAAAGACTATGTGATACTATGTTGTGAGGTATACTACCTAACATAGAACAAATAACTAATACTGTAATTGCCTTGAGGGGATTCTACAAAATAACCTGGCCCTTGTAAATAAAGCAGAAACTCTTATTAGGGTATATGAGAAAAGATCTTGGTACTTATTAAGGTCTCCTATTGCATTATATAGGTAGTGGTCATCTTAAGTCTTAATCTTAGTGTTTATAGAACAAGTGTCAATAGTAAAATGGAAAAGTTACTGGCCTTCAAGGGAAAAAGGGGATATAACTTGTATCGAAGTGTGGTACAAGTTACGTAATTTAAAACTAAAGGATAATCATCGGATCACAATCTACAAGAACAACTCAAACTTATCAAGCCCTAACAACCAAGCACAAAATTTTCAAAATTTAAGATTACAACTATAACTAGCAAACTATATATCCTAACATAGAATAAAATCACTCGGTCTACAATCAGAAGTGTCAGGTGGCACGAGTTGAAAGATGAAGAAAAGAAGAACATAATTTAGTCATCACGCAATTAGCGAACGTTAAGAGTTCAGAGGCACAAGTCATAAAACTAAATGGAAAGACTCTAGATAATGTCATGGTTTCCTAAGAGAAAAAGCTATGCTAATCTCTGTGTCTGAGGTGTGATCAAGGAAAATAATATATTCATTGCTCTTGGCTTCCTAAGGTACTGTCTGCTAATATCAGGACAAGAATCTAAATTTTATAGTTCTAATATTACTATCTCACTACAAAAGTTAGGGTTGGTCCTAATATTCGACTTTGGATTTCTAGTGGTCCCTCAATACATATAGTTAAACTTCTGACTAACTCTAGTGGTGTCTATACTACTCTCAAGTCTTCACAAATACATCAAAGGGTAATGGTCAATCAGTCTATAGGTAAGGGATGCTAGGGTTTATTAAGTATTCTAACTTAGTGATGTGTCAATACTCTAGTCGTATTCTTAATAGGAAGGTTACCCTACTTATTATCTAACAACAAGGACTTCTATATTCTAGGAGAGGCTATACTCAAGAACTATTAGGGAAGTACAGGAATCAAGTAGGATACAATTATTCAAATAAAATGGGTTGGAAGGAAAGTGAATCATAGTCAATTGTGGATGAGATCCTATACTTTATTCTTAGGTGTAGGCTTGCTCGGTACAGTAACGTTACCGAGACAATATGCTCTCGACCAGCATGGGCCACCACTAAAAATATGTCACGCCCCAGTCCCAAAAATACGTAGGACTAGGAACACGTAAGCATGCCAGCCGCATGGATATGACAACTCCAATATATGGAAACCAAATCCATATGTACGCTGTAATATGAATATCAAATCCACAAGTGGTAAAAATCTATCACAAGTCACAGGGTACAATCTAAATCTCATCCACAGAATTATATATAAATGATCAACCAATATCTATGAAACTAGATCTCAATATAAAGTATCTAAAGAAGACAGTTGGATGGAAACAAATCCACTGCCGAACTAGAATATAAAAGCAAATATAATATAAGTACATCACCAATAATCACGAGGCTCAAAGTGAAGACCTCCTCAAATATTAGTAACCAGTCCGGATTTGCGCTCCTGCGAATACTCAAGAACAGCTACACCTAGAAGGGGCCAGGTTCTCAGAGGGACATAACAAGATACATAAAAACATGCCAATAAATTACTGAAATAAATATCCAATGGGTCGCCTAACTATCTATGTGAATGCAGTTTGAGAACAACTTTCCAATAAGTGGGCTATCTGGCTAAAAATGGGATTGGCGTGACTCTCTCGGAGAATCAGGGGCCGACAAAGCATGTCATATTTTGAACGGCAGAGGTCGCCTGATAATATATAATATATAAGGGTCATCACCGCCCGTATCTCCAGTGAAGCTTCTGGGTTACAGAAGGAAAAAGTGTAATGGAGCCCAAATGCCTTACTTGTTGTTCTCCCTACCCCATGCTCTAAGCATGTCACATCCATGACACAATTTGGTTCATAGCCTATATTTAGTACAATAGCCCAGTCCTGCAACCAAACAAGGACAAGGATTGGACCACCGTACTACAATAGGCTATGTCCATGGACCACTAATAACTACTAAGTCCTCTAACATAAAAAGTTTTTATCAGCAGTTATCCCTAATACACGTCCTACACGTACCGATGATCAGTCAATACGTACGTCCGTGACCTATATGAGACTCACAACTCATGTAAAAATGTGTCACAGTCAAATAAAACCTAATGATGCTTTATGATAATAGGGCGGTCTCATAAACAAGGTCAATGCATATACATAAATAAAAACAATCACGACGATACTGTCGCGTGCAGTTTATATAACAGTTAAAATGTATGAACTAAAGACAGAAAATAAAGATGCATGTAACTTATGGAATAAGAATAACAGTACAATGGCAAGGTATACTTGTCTGGCAAAAGAGCTGCAAAATATAACGTCCAGATGTCAAACACCAAGAGTCAGAAACTATGCTCTCAGAATGAACGTCTTTGGATGCTTAAATAAATATCACCAACGTTCCCAGAATAAGCGAAATAGCTAGAAAATACTACCTTTTCGTCCAATTTGGACACAGGGGCAAACCGATAATTTTGGGTCAAAGCGGGCTCCAAATGTGGGCCACATTGCACCAAAAAGTGTGTCAGGGGTAAAGAACTCTATATAGGACAAATTATAGGTCAAACAAATTCTAAATGTCAGTATGAAATCAACGGTATGTCCAAATGTGCATTCCGGTGAGTCGAACACAATTTTGCCCAAAAAGTCAACCGTAGATCCCGCCAATAGGCGACTTGGTCAATTGTCTTAGAATTGCATGAAAATTGGGTAACAGGACCAGTGCGATACCACTAGTCCAGTGATGCAAGTTTCATCGTATTCTGACGAGCGTTGTCACATCCCAATCTAAAAATATGTAGGACTAGGACACGTAAGTATTCCAGCCGTATGAATATGGCACTCCAATATATGGAAACCATATCACACGTACGCTGTAATATGAATAACAATTCACCAGTGGTATAAACCATCATAAATTATAGGGTATAATCTAATCTCATCTACAAAAATTATATATAAATAAATGACTAGTATCTATGAACTAGATCTCAATATAAAGTATCTCAAGATGACAGTCGGATGGAAACAAATCCACTGCTAAACTAGAATGAAGAATAAGCAAGACAAATACAATATAAATACAACCTCTAACAATCACGAGGCTCGAAGAATAGACCTCTCGCAATCTAAGTAGCCAGTCAGGATCTGCGCTCCTGCAAATACTCATGAACAATACACTTGGAAAGGGACCAGGTCCTCAGAGGGACATAACAAGATACATAAAAGTATACCATAAAGTAAATACTGTAAAAACTCAAGGGTGACCTAACCATCTAAGTGAAATATAACTTGAGGACAACTTTGGGTGTATGGAAAAGTGTAGGCTAGACATATTTTGACATAATTCACCCATCGTGACAACTGGCTAGTAAATGCCATATATACCCCCTATAACACGGACGCAGTAATATAATAACGTCCAACGTTCTCTAGAGTGTGGTATTTGTAACGTCCATCATTCCGAAGAATGAGGTATCTGTAAAATCACCAAGTAACGTCCAACACTCTAGGGAACATGGTATCTGTATAAATAATAATGTCCGTATCACTCCGTCGAGTGCGGTATCTGTATAAAGGAGGTGGGTGTCCCATATGCCTACTAGTCGTCCTCCCCGCCCAATGATCTATGCATGTTGTATCCACAACACGCTTCAGCTACTACGCCGGGGCGTCGTAACTCTGGCTCATACTTTATCGCTAGAATAATAGCCCAACCTTACAACCAAATAAGGACAAGGATCGGGCCATCGTATCACGACAGTCTATGCTCCGCCTACTAATAATTGCTAAGTCTTCTAACATGCATCACTATTAGCAGTTATACCCTATCCGTTGCACGACCTACACGTACAGGTGGCCAACCATATACGCAAGTCCATGCCCCACATGAGACTCACAATATATGTAAGAAATATGTCAAGGCCTGGGGAGTTATACCGATAACTCCACAAGTTTAGGTTGGTCTATTAGACACTAGGTCTGACATAAATCCTAACGTCAACGCCTCCGTTGAATGCACCCGAGTTTCTCTCGAAAGTGCACAGTTATATCATATAAAATAATAAACATGCAACGAAATATATAACTAAATTTAAACAGTATAATAAGGCAAGGTATACTTGCCTGGAAAGAGAGCTGCAGAGTGAAATATCTAGTTGTCAAACACCAAGAGTCAGAAACTACGGCCTCAGAATGAACGTCTCCGGATACTGAAATAAATCACCAGCGTTCCCAGAATAAGCAAAATAGCTATAAAGCACTTTTCTTTCGTCCAATTTGGACACAGGGGCAAAACAAAAATTTCGAGTAAAAGTGGGGTCCACCGGTAGGCCACTTTGCACCAAAAAGCGTGCCAGGGATAAAGATCTCTAAATGGAACAAATTATAGGTCAAACCAATTCTAAATTTCAATACGAACTCAACGGTATATCCAAATGTGGATGCTGGTGAGCCGAACACAATTTCGCCCAAAAGTCAACTGTGGGGCCCGCCAATTGGCGACTTGGTCAACTATCTCAGAATCGAGTGAAACTTGGGTCACAGGACCAGCACGATACCACGAGTCCAATGGCACAAGTTTTGTCACAATCTTACGAGCGTGCACAAAATGCGTACGGCTTTCACAAAATTTGCGATACGGGAATTGTCCGCAGATAAGGGCTGATTTCGACGGACACAGCATCCGAATCAGTTTCCGCGAACTCTCACGTGTCCAGGTATACTGTGCGCACCGTTTGGTATACTTGGTACACAGCGGGGCGGTCCCGTTTGGCGGGGCGTGCTCCGTTTCACAATTTTTTAAAATATGGAAGAAGTATATTTTCGAGTTTTTCCAACTAATTAACTTCCACATACAGCAGTTAATAGAATAATATAAATGACAAAAAATAAACTAGGTCAAGTGGTCTTGGCATACCAACAGGAAAAACCGGATTCAGATCTCTGTGGTGGGAGATATAAATCCGAGAACAGGGGTGGTTGCAACATAATTTCTGGAATTTGGAAAGTGGTCATTTTTCTTCGACTTGGATGGGAAGGGGATAGATGAGGATCATACCGGTGAAGACGGGGTTGAGTTTGGTCAGCGAGGGCGCGGGAATTGAGGTAGGAACACAGGTACGCTGTTTGATCAATTTTTGTCTCGCGCGTGCGGCGTCGCGGTGAACGGTCGGTCGGGGTTCTCCGGCGGGCTGGGGCGGCGGCGGACTCCATGGCGCGGCAGCGGCGAGGGTCAGGAGAGGAGGGAGGATTAGGGTTAGTATTTGGTCGAGGAGAATAAATATAGGGAAGAGGGGGAGAGAGATAATCGTCGGGGGGGTTGATCGCTCACGCGGGTGGTTACAAAGGGCTGTTGTTGCTGCTTTGTTCCTTGCGGGCCGAGTGCAGGTGGTTTAGGGCTAACGGGTAGGTGGGTATTAGGGTAGGGTTTGGGTAGTTTTAAGGATCCATTAAGGGAATTCTAATTTTTGTTTTTTTCTTTTCTTTTTTTTCTATTTCTATTTATTTTCCTTTCTAATCATTTTCTTTCTCATTTCTTTTTCTTTCTAAGAAAAGCTATATATATATATATATATATATATATATATATACAATAGAAAATTCTATAATTCATATTTGCACATACCATTAAGCTAGCAACTTTCCAAAGGGTCTCCTACATGGAATAAATTGGGAAAAATTTATAATAATTCCATAAATCTCCTAAATGCAAAAATACCTAAAATAAAAATAAAACAAATTCTATTTCCTTTAATTATCTTATAATTACTATAATTAAAATAAATAATTAATTAAAATATTATATACGGTTTTCAGAACTCGGGATTTTACATTCTACCCAACTTATAAAAATTTATTTCTCAAAATTAAAACTAAGTCCAATTGCCATGGGGACTCAGAATAGAACATTACTCTGATTTGGGTTGCACGATACGGGTCAAAATTGTGTCTCCAATTTCAATTGGAACGCACAAGGATATAAGGTTTAGAATTATTGAATTAAATAGGAACGTTCGCGACGTATGTTGTGCGACTATAATATGGTACAAAGGAGCTTAATTATAAGTTACATAAAGATCAGGATGGGAGATGGACACGTCTAGGACAAGGTTGTGAAATTTGTAGGAAGGCAATGACTAGTGTAGTGCTCCTATTATCGAAGCAATGGTAAGGTGCACTAAGTGATACAAATATTATATAGTTAATTAAAATACCGCGTTCTATTTCTAATTGGATTCAATCTAACCTTAGTCTCACTATCTAAGCCAAGTAGGTCTAACTTTGGGTGAGGGGGTTTACTATCTAGCCAACGTAAAAATAATCTCGTCCTCAAAAATTAAAATAAGGCATAATTATTAATTCCTTCATATTCGCATATAAGACAAGTCAATCACATTCTATTTCAAAATTAAAAATATTTCTAATCCTTCGCGATCACTTTCAGAATTAAGGTAACCTCTGTTTAAATCAAAATATTGTTACCTTTTCTCGATAATCACATCCAATTTTAAGCTAGATCTATATGACATCTTCAAGTTTTAAATAGCCCACATCAATTTTTCACACCCACTATCTCCAACTATCGTAATCTACTTTAAGAAAAAACAATTATAATCCAGTATTATTCCTATTTTCACTTATGAGTTTTGTATTCTTCAAAATTTTAATTTTAATTCACATCCTCAATATTTCCAATAGGTAATCCAACAATCAAAATTTAACTCTTAATTCAATCATCAAATTGTAAAAAAAAAATTAAATTCAATCCACCAATGTTCAAGTCTGAAATTCTATATTTATCCTCAAAATTCAAATTGATGATTTACCTTCCATATTCAAAGTTTAAATCATGTACTTAAAGTATAAATATTTGGTCCGACATATCAAGATTTCAAAAATTTATTAAGTACTCATCATCTTAGTCCTCCTTTTAAAAAAAATTCAAGATTAAAATGACTTGAAATCTCCCCATCTAATCTTTCTTGATCACAATCTAAAAGAAATTTCTCTCAAGTTGACAATGCAACTTCTACCCAACTTAGAATTTATCCATCTATCATATAAGGCTATATACTTAAGAAAAATATTCCTCAACTTATTTAGTCATCCTATTCGATCCTCAAAAGTTTGAACACCAATCATTTTACCTTTGATATGTCCTTAATTTTACTTAATTATGTTACTCAATCCTCAAAACTCTAACACCAAATATATCACATATGATATGACCTTGTTTACAAAAGAATAATCCTCAAGTATGTGATCGGCCTATGGGGTATATCTAGTACTTACTATATATCAACTTATACCAAGCACGAGGTTTTGTCTTTCCAAAATAAGGGAAGACGGATAACAATAATAAAGAGTTCAAGGGGGAGGTAAGAGAATAGAAGTATGGGGATCAAGGCGTTTAAGGAGTTTAAAAGGAATTGTCAAGGCAGTTGTGGATTAAAATTCTATTTAGTAATTTCTTATTCATATGCTCATTTCAGTACAGTTATGTAACTGATACGATATGCTCAAGCATGCCTAGAGGGCAAGTATATTTGTCTACTGGTCATTATATATCTCAATTCACGCAAAGTAGTTATCTGAAAGGCGAACCAAGCACACTAAGGTTAGCTAGACCTTAATACACTAATTCTGAAACATATTAGTGTATGCAACCACTAATACATGTGTTGTGAACAAGCTCGATAAAGGAATAAGCTTGCAAAACTAGGCTATAAAATAGCAGCATAAGTCAAGGTAGTATATAATTATAAATGCGCTAGATCATGATGAAATAAGGTACAAATAATTCAAGTTTACAAAACAAAACAAAAATAAGACTCTACCGTCTGAATAAACACTATCGTCTTATGCAAGCATATAGTTAATGTCATTCAAATATACTACAATAATATATCAAAAGGACTACGTGGTACTAGGTTGGGAGGCATACTACCCAACTTATAAAAATTATCTAATACTGTGGCAGTCTTAAGGGGATTCTACAAAATAATATTATCCTTGCAATTAAAGCATAACTCTTATTGGGGTTTACGAGAAAATAAGTCTATTATATTATATCGGTAATGGTCATCTTAAGACTTAGTCATAGTGCTCATAGAACAAGTGTCAATAGTAAAAATAAAAGAGCTACTGGGTCTTAAGTGAAAAGAGGATATACCTACATTGGGTTATAGATACGAATTACGCGATTTAAAACTAAGGATAATCATCAAGTTACAATCTATAAGAACAACTCAAAACTATCAAACATAACTTTTCAAAGTTTAACATGGACAACTATGATCCTAGCAACTATATATACTTAACATAAGAGAATTCACCTGGTCTAAAATCATAAGTGCCAGGTAGCACGAGTTGAAAGGCGAAGAATAGAAGAACATAATCAATCGTCACGCAACTATAGCGAGCGCTAAGTTTGCAGAGGGACAAGATATAAAATATAAAATAGAGGGCTCTAGATAGCATCATGGTTTCTTAAGGGGAAGGTAATATGCTAATCTCTGTGTTCAAGGTATGATCGAGGAAATACTATATTTATTCCTCTCGGCTTCCTAGGGTACTGTCTGCTAATATCCAGACAAGAATATAAAGGTATTGTTCTATAATACTATCTCACTATAAAAGTTATGGTTGGTCCTAACATTCCACCTTGGATTTCTATTGGTTCCTCAATGCTAGGGTAAGACAGTGTGGTTAAATTTATAACTAACCCTAGTATTGCCTATACTACTCTTAAGTCATCCCCAATCATCAAGGGATAATGGTTACTCAACTTACAGGTAAGGGATGCTAGGGTTCATTAAGTATTCTAACTCGGTGATGTGTCATTATCCTAGTTGTACTCCTGAAAGGAAGGTTACCCTACTTATTATCTAACAACAGGGACTACTATATTCTAGGAGAAGGCTACACTCAAGGAACTAATAGGGAAGCACATGAATCAAGCAGGATACAATTATTCAAATAGAATGGATTGGAAGGAGGATGAGTCATAGTCAATTGTGGATGAGATTCTATACTCTAATTTTAGGTGCAGGCTTGCTCGGTACAGTAACGTAACCGAGATAATATGCTCTCGACCTGCATGGGCCACCACAAAAACATGTCACACCCCAGTCCCAAAATACGTAGGACTAGGACACGTAAGCATGCCAGCCGTATGAATATGACACTCCAATATATGGAAACCATATCACACGTACGCTGTAATATGAATAACAATTCATCAGTGGTATAAACCATCATAAATCACAGGGTATAATCTAATCTCATCCTCAGAAATCATATATAAATAAATGACTAGTATCTATGAACTATATCTCAATATAAAGTATCTCAAGATGACAGTCGGATGGAAACAAATCCACTGTCGAACTATAATGAAGAATAAGCAAGACAAATATAATATAAATACAATCTCTAACAATCACGAGGCTCGAAGAGTAGACCTCTCACAATATAAGTAGCCAGTCCGGATCTGCGCTCTTGTAAATACTCATGAATAATACACATGGAAAGGGACCAGGTCCTCAGAGGGACATAACAAGATACATAAAAGCATACCATAAAGTAAATACTGTAAAAACTCAAGGGTGACCTAACCATCTAAGTGAAATACAACTTAAGGACAACTTTGGGTGTATGGAAAAGTGTAGGCTAGATATATGCTGACGCAATTCACCAATCATGACAACTGGCTAGTTTATGCTACATATGCCCCCTATAACACGGGCTCAGGAATATAATAACGTCCAACGTTCTCTAGAATATGGTATATGTAACGTCCATCATTCCGAAGAATGAGGTATCTGTAAAATCACCAAGTAACGTCAAACACTCTAGGGAACGTGGTATCTGTATAAATAATAACGTTCGTATCACTCCGTCGAGTACGGTATCTGTATAAAGGAGGTGGGTGTCCATACGCCTACTAGCCGTCCTCCCCGCCCAATGATCTATGCATGTTGTATCCATAACACGCTTCAGCTACTACGCCGAGGCATCGTAACTCTGGCTCATACTTTATCGCTAGAACAATAGCCCAACCTTACAACCAAATAAGGACAAGGATCGGGCCATCGTATCACGACAGTATATGCTCCGCCTACTAATAACTGCTAAGTCTTCTAACATGCATCACTATTAGCAGTTATACCCTATCCGTTGCACGACCTACACGTACAGGTGGGCAACCATATACACAAGTCTGTACCCTACATGAGACTCATAACACGTGTAAGAAATGTGTCAAGGCCTGGGGAGTTATACCGATAACTCCACAACTTTAGGTGGGTCTACTAGACACTAGGTCAGACATAAATCCTAACGTCAACGCCTCTGTTGACTGTACCCGAGTCTCTCTCGGACGCACATAATTATATCATCTAAAATAATAAATATGTAACTAAATATATAAATGAATTTAAACAGTACAACAAGGCAAGGTATACATGCCTGGCAAGAGAGCTGCAGAGTGAAATATCCAGATGTAAAACACCAAGAGTCAGAAACTATGGCCTCAGAATGAACATCTCCGAATACTAAAATAAACATCATCAGCGTTCCCAGAATAAACAAAATAGCTAGAAAGAACTTCCCTTTCATCCAATTTGGATACAGGGGCAAAACGGTATTTTTTGGTAAAAGTGGGGTCCACCGGTGGGCCACTTTGTACCGAAAAGCGTGCTAGAAAAAAAGGTCTCTAAATGGGACAAATTATAGGTTAAACCAATTCTAAATGTTAATGCGAACTCAACGGTATGTACAAATATGGATGCCGGTGAGCCGAACACAATTTTGCCCAAAAGTCAACTGTGGGGCCCTCCAATAGGTGACTTGGTCAACTGTCTCAGAATCTCGTGAAACTTGGGTCACAGGACCAGCGCGATACTACTAGTCCAATGGCACAAGTTTCGTCACAATCTGACGAGCGTGCACAAAATGCGCACGACTTTCACAAAAGTTGCGATACGGGGATTGTCCGCAGATACGGGCTGATTTCGACGCGCACACGCGTCCGAATTAGTTTTTGCGAACTCTCACGTATCTGGGTACACTGTACGCACCATTTGGTACACTTGGTACACAGCGGGGCGGTCCCGTTTGGTGGGACTCGCTCCGTTTCACAACTTTTGAAAATCTGAAAGAAGTGTATTTTCGGATTTTTTCCAACTAATTAACTTCCACATACAACAGTTAATAGAATAATATAAATGACAGAAAATAAACTAGGTCAAGTGGTCTTCGCATACCAACAAGAAAAACTGGATTCGGATCTCTGTGGTGGGAGATACGAATCCGAGAACAGGGGTGGTTGCAACATAATTTCTAGAATTTAGAAAGTGGTCATTTTTCTTCTACTTGACGTCGATTTTTACCTAGGTTTGCATGCGGTTCGAGATAAACTAATCTATAGGATGGGAAGGGGGATAGATGAGGATTATACTGGTGAAGACGGGGTCGAGTTTGGTCCAGCGAGGGCACAGGAATTGTTGAGGGAACACTGGTACGCTGTTTGATCAATTTCCGTCTCGCGCGCGCGGTGTCGCGGTGAACGGTCGGCCGGGGTTCTCCGGCGGTCTGGGGCAGGGTGGACTCCGTCACACGGCGACGACGAGGCTCATGGGAGGAGGGAGGATTAGGGTTAGGGTTTGGTCGAGGAGAATATATATAGGGAAGAGAGGGAGAGAGATAACCGCGGGGAGGGGGGGTTGATAGCTCGCGCGGGTGGTTACAAAGGGCTGCTACTGCTGCTTTGTTCCTTGCGGGCCGGGTGCGGGTGGTTTAGGGCTAATGGGTAGGTGGGTATTAGGGTAGGGTTTGGGTATGTTTTAAGGATCCATTAAGGGAATTCTAATTTTTGTTTTTATTTTTGTTTTGTTTTATTTTCTTTCTATTTCTATTTCTTTTCCTTTCTAATCATTTTCTTTCTCATTTATTTTTCTTTCAAAGAAAATATATATATATATATATATATATATATATATATATATATATATATATATATATATATATATATATATGTATATATATATATATACAATAGAAAATTCTAGAATTCATATTTGTGCATACCAATAAGCTAGCAACTGTCCAAAGGATCTCCTACATGGAATAAATTAGAAAAAATTTGTAATGATTTCATAAATCTCCTAAATACAAAAACACCTAAAATAAAAATTAAATAAATTCTATTTCCTCTAATTAGCTCATAATTACTATAATTAAATTTAATAATTAATTAAAATATTATATACGGTTTTCAGAACTCGGGGTTTTACAAGCGTGCACTAAATACGCAAAACTTTTACAAAATTTGCGATACGGGTGATTTTTTGCGGATACGGGATAATTCCTACGCACACACACATCTAAATCAGTTTTCAAAAAAATCTACACGTCCGGGTATACTGTGCGCTCCTTTTGGTACACTTGATACATGACGGGGCAGTCCCGTTTGGCGGTGCGCGCTCCGTATCACAATTTTTAGAATTTAGGAAAAACGGTTTTTGGGGTTTTCTAACTAATTTAATTCTACACACAGCAATTAATAAATTAATGTATTTGACAGAAAATAAACTAGGTCAAGTGGTCTTCGCATACAAAAAATAAAAACCGAATTTTGATCTCTGTGGTGGTAGATACGAATCCGTGAACATCGGTAGTTGCCGTAGTTTTCTGCGATACCCAAAAGTTATCATTTTTCGCCAACTTGGTCGATATTTTTGTCTAGGTTTACGCACTGTTCGAGGTCAACTAACATACAATATGGAAAGGGGGAAGGGGGATAGGTCATGAACGTACCGGTGAAGACGGGGTCGAGTTTGGTTGAGCGTGGACGCGGGAATCGAAGCGTGAACACAGGTACTTCGCTGTTCAATTTTTGTCGCGGGGTTGTGCTCGGTCACGCGACGAGGAACTCAGGCGGTGAACGGCGGCTCCGGGCGGCAGACTGGCTGGCGGCGGTCACGTGGCGGGAAGAGGGAGGATTAGGGTTAAGGTAATACATATATAGATATATATAGGGAGATGGAAGAAGAGAAGCGGGGGGGCTGAAGCCGTACGGGGGTGATGGGCTTGTAGCTGCTGCTGTTAGTTTATATATGGGGTTGGGGTGTTAGCGCGGGTCGGGTAGGAATTAGGCATCGGGTTGGGTTAAGGGGTTTTAATCCATTAGGATTTTTTTTTTCTTTCTTTATTTATAATTCAATTCTATTTCTATTTTCTATTTTAATTTCTTTTTCTTTCTAAATTCTATTTAATAAATCATATATATATATATATATATATATATATATAGAAAATTCTAAAAATTATATTTGTGCATACCATTAAGCTGTCAACTTCCCATAGGGTCCCCTACATGGAATAAATTAAGAAAAATTTATAGTTGCTCCATAAATACCCTAAATGCACAAATACCTAAAATAAAAATTAAATAAATTCTATTTCTCCTAATTAGCTAGTAATTACTATAATTAAATTAATAATTACTAAAAATGTTAATACAGTTTTTAGAATTAGGGATTTTATAATAGGCGAGGATATAAGGGAGTTTTCAAGATCTTGCAAATTTGAACCATAAGGAGAGCTGCTATCACTGTGGCAAAATGGGTCATATCAAGAGGAACTGCAAGAAGTTCAAAGCTAAGAAGGCCAAAGGCAAGAATAATTAGGAGGATCTAACGGCTATGGAAGATCTCATCATCGTAGAACGGATGTAGAGGAACCTTGTGGCATGTGTCATGATGGTGATTGGCTCATGGACACGGGAGTGTTGTATCACGCCATTCCATATAGGAGGATCTTTACGTCATACCACGATGGCATGTTGGGACGTGTGAAGATGGGCAACAAGGGGACGGCTGCAGTTGTAGGCATTAGTGATGTACACTTAACAAAGGAGCTTGGTGAGAAGCTCGTTCTCAAGGATGTGCGACATGTACCAAGTTTGTATTACAACTTGGTTTTGGTAGGGAGGCTAGCGAATGATGGTTATCGCAGTTTATTTGGAGACAAAGATTGGATGCTTACAAAGGATTCCCAACAGTTGGTTTGAGGAGATTTATGTTATGGCATGTATAGGCTCAAGCTGTGGAGTTGTACTGGCAGGCCACAGATATCAGATGGAGGCTCGAGGGGTATTCGACAGGAGTTGGATCGTCGAGAACTTGCTGAGGAGGGGCTTCGGCATACTTTAAGGATTACGGAGGATTCAGTTTGTTGAGACAAAGCAACAAATGATGATGAGCCAAAGATTGAGGGTCAGTATATTGGTCCCATGACAACTGGTTGATCTCTAGGTGGGGGTTGCTTCACGAATCCAATTTTGGCGATGGATGGTTTGCCAAATCTTTATGGAGCAATATTGGTTTTAGCTGTTCGAGGCCAGTGAGAAGATTAAGGTTTGCAGCAAACTCAATCTGAGGTGGGAGCGTCAACATTCATACAGTTCTGGGGGATGTGGGTCATTGATGATATACAAAGTGCATGATATTTTGTTCGAGGATGCATGTGTATGAGGGAGCTTCAAGTTCGGAGACGGAGGTGGACAGATTTAGGAGTTTGAATCTTGGAAGAATCGCACCGTCCGCTTGGTTGGGCCAGGCTTGGGTAAAGAATCTCGTTGGAACGTTAACATCTTTCTGTGGAAGACGGAAGTCGGGGACAGGCAACCAAGACTTACGGTAAGGCTGATAGTCAGGGACTTTGGTCTCAGCCGTGTCATTGATGTCGACAGGATCCCAATGGTAAAGAAGATGTTATGCATGGCAGCTAGCATCGACGTGACAGTCGAGGAGCTAGAGACGAAGAAAGATGCAAAGCAACTAGGGGATCAGAGATCGGTGCCATGGGGGGTTGGAACTCTATCGCGGGTTGACATACATAGAGTCCAGTTGAGAAGCCATGGGCTCAATATCCTCTCATCAGACCGGAGGGGTGATTGTTGGAATCCAGTATATATTTAGTGAATTTTGGAGCCCGAATAAGGTCAAAGATTTGATTTAATATAATTTGAAATCTATATTAAATGTCCCTTAAGGAGTTCAGACTTAGACTTTCAAAGGCTCACTCAGAGTATCGCTCGACCGAGGTGAATCATCACTAAGATGGGTGGGTACAATGAACTTGTCTTTGCTTAGCCAGCACACTTAAAATATGAACGATACATGCTAGTCTCTAGGTGAATCACCCCTTGTATGCTAATAAAGAATACAATATACCTTGCTAAGGGAATAATCCTATTTTTTATTGCTTGTGTTGGACCATGGAAATAAAATTTGGCTTATAACTTGGACCCTCACATGCTATATTTGCCTTGTTCAAGTAGACCCCGCTATGCCTCGAGTAGATCATCATAAACTCTTTGTAGTGCACTACTTCACTTGTTTACACTGTACGTTCCTAGATTATGTCGCTCGATATGTCCATGTACGGTTGTACTCCTTGTACTACCCCCTAGACCGTGCTAAAATAAATGCTTATGTTTTACATAAATGCATGTTTGCCTGCTTATATTATAGTTTGTACTTGTTGCCTCATTTCAATGTTTGTCACATAATTTATGCCATGACCTCGGTAACATTACCTTCTCTTGTATTCATCTAAGTTATCCGAAAGACTTCGAATCGTCGTTCCGTGCAAGTATGAACCAGAAAGTGTTCGGGACCGTTAGGTCGCCATCCTGAACCAGGAGATTTGTACTATGTTAATAATCTAAGAATCACAGTTCGTGGAGCAATATTTATCCCATACTGAATTAAATGGCTCGGGGAGTCGATATATTTTTGTGAACAATCCTGCCTTGAACTTGTACCTAATATATCCTTACTTGTTCCTTTACCTGTACCAAACAAAAGGCCCAAAAGATTAGAGACTTGTATGGTCACGAACAACTTGGTTCACAAGGGAGATCATTGGATCTCGTTCCGCAGACGATCTCTAGGGCACCGGGGACGATCCAACCAGTCGGAACCACCTGACCGTAGTCGCCTGCGTCGGGCAGGATGTGTGCAATGCCCTTTGTTCCTTCTTGCACACCATTCCACCCTGAGACTATACCATCCTCTATGACATCGTGCTAGTGACCTCATGTTCATATAGATAAGTCATCCTCGCTTAGCAATAGTCTACGTACAAGTCATTACATTGCATCCAGTAATCTGAAACACCTAAATGATTATGAATATAAGACATATATACATGATTCGAACAACCTGAGAAATCTTTTGCAATACACCTGAGTAATCCGTATAACTCGTGCTCCTGAAATAGAACCTCGCTCATGACACTCGTGTTTGCTTATGCAATTTGATTGGATTTTATTATATATATTCGTGCTTGGTTTAACTTGGTTTTTCTTGGACAGGGAAGAACAATTGGTAAGTTGGTAAGTCTCGTCATGTTACTCTTAAATCATACGATGCACTGCCACACGAGTTAGGCTTGTACATTATGCAATAAAACTTATCCTAAGGTAAAACTAGAAAGATAACTTAATAGATGGTGCATGGAACCTTTATAACATATTTGGATTTATCGAGCGGGTGAGAAGCCTCCCCACCAGTGCATTCATGTACTGATAACCCACCAGATTGCTTGCAGGGTACGGGAGAACCTCGTTCGGTGCAAAAAATCGCTTCTTGGTAGCTAAGACATAGAGTTCGCTTTGGAGCCTTGGAACGTTGCATCCAGAACTGAAGCACATATACAAGATATAATGTTGGAATATCGCCTATGTATCGTTCCACAAATATAGCTACTTGGCACGCTTTTACTGTTTCGAGAGAGAGGGCTTGAACAACTTATAACCTCGGCCTGTCGCTACTTGTTATACTTGTTCAATATCAATTAAGAGCTTATTTTACTTTTATACTTGTGTTATTCAATGCTTCTTCTATTGACGACTCGTGAACTTGTTACCAATTACCTGTTCATTTCTTATTCTGCTGTACTCGGACTATCTGTGCGACTCTGTGGCTTAGCTATTTTACCGTTTGCTTGGATCATGGCCTTGTACGGATGCAGCTTGTGCACATGCGGTATCACATCCAGATGGGAAAAATTATCTTCGGGCGCGCTGGCATGGTGATTCGCGCCTAGCGGGGATGACTGATTACCTGCGGGAGATCGGGGATTGACATATTGGTATCAGAGCATGGCTTTATGCCTTTAGACTTCGTATTAATTTTTTTAGTTTTGAAAGCTGGTTCATGGGTTATGTACATACGCTCTCTCTCAATGTCCCTACGGGATATTCCATACAATAAGTCTAAATAATTTCAAAAGTTGTATGTGATTGATATGATTGCTTGAACTAGATAGGAATGCAAAGACCATTGTTCCAACCTGTATTAGACTTTATGGAAATAGACTTATGCTAGAATTTGCATGTTATGTGCAAATTTGAATACCTATACATGATTACCTAATTGGTTAGTGTGCAAGATAGAATATTGTTCGGACGGTTAGCTATGCACACAGCCTTTCAACTAAGTTGTGTTGAGTATCGCACGCCAAGACCCTTTTGGTACAAGCTAGTTTGCAAGTAAGATTGGAATATTGTTCTGATAAAGATAAGTCATACTTAGAATGACAACCGATAGAAACCTTATCAGTTTATCGCTAAGGCGAATATAGAGAATCGTGCTTGGATTTTGAGAAATAGCTTGGACGATATTTTGTGGCGGTAGATATAATTTAGATATGATTTACTTGGATGATTATCGAAAAGAATATATATACATGACTAAGATTTACCAGGTGATGCTTAGGTATCTTACAGAAATTCTAAGGAACGACTTAGTGAGTATGCTAGAGATTGATGCAAACACAATTGAGGATTTGATTGGGTGACTCAATTCCTGAGTGGGGTATGGTTTATTTTGAAAATGTTCAAACGAATTCATAGGTCTCGTGTGATATTTAATTTGATAATTTTGTATGTCTTGAATAAGTAATAAGACTTATATCGAATAGGGATTCAAGAAAATAAAATTGATATCTTGGTCAAGGAAACTTGTTGGAAACTTGACGGATCGTACGAGCTATTTCAAATTGAATCAAACGGATTAAACTTGAGTAGAATATCGCTCGAATAGATGTTAGTCCAAGAATGAATATTGTGGTTTGATAAAATAGGTAAGCGATAACGTATTTGACCTGGAGTTTGGAAGAACGATCTTGAATCTAATTCGAAAAGATAACCTTCGAAATTAGTCTCGACCGAGAACGATTATCCTATGGGAGCGCCAGTGTGATAATTTTACGTACGGCGGGAATAATCGAATTTATGGGAACATGCTTGATGATTATTCAAACGAAGTCATGGAATAGAATGTGTCAAATTGGATACACTTTGGCTTGAATATTTGAACTTAGTTGTTTGAGGAATGCTAGAAGTAGACTATGGATTTATCGAACGATAACATTAAAGTTGGATGATTTGGCTAGACGAATTATGATACGGCATAAACGGACATGACTTGATAGATTTTATATATAACTTGGATGGAACAAAGTGAAATGATAAGGTGTCTCGATCATTTCGATGATGACCATAACGTTCGACGTTCTTATCTTTTGTGAGCGTAACTCTATGCTCGTACATGCGTCATGCCCGGATTAGGACGATTATCCAGCGGGAGCGTTGGCATGGTGATATCATATCCAACGAAGGTGATCGAACTTGCGGGAGACCGGAGTGTGACAACTGATGGATAGTCTTGACTTGTGGTTCGACACGATAAGAAGAATTTAAGAATGCAAGTGAATTGAAAGTATTTCAAGGATAAGTTAGTCTAGAACCTGGAGTAAATCACGCTTGATGGTTTCGTAAACGGATACATAAATCTTGTTGGATGACTTGGAGTTATAATCAAGGATTTAGAATTGAATTATGGCTTGGTGATCTAGACTTTGAATGGATATATAGGTTCTATCAAACATGTTAGAGGAGATAGACTATGCAAATTGCTAGAGTTTTCTTACATCTTGGATATATCATAGATTTGACTGAACGAACTCCAACCATGTACAAACAGACATATTAATGTGAGTAGGGTGATCTATGCTCGATATTTAAAAATCTGAGTGAAATGAGCTTGGATAGAATATTTTGTGCAAATGAACAATTGTTTGAACTTAGGAATTGGGGCGAGCATCGTACGACAAATTTGAACGATAAATCGTGTGCTTGAACTTGTACCTATGACCTTGTGAGCTGACCTAGTAATTAGGCAGATGACCCTGTACCGAATAAAAGAACTTGTGTGACCAATCTTAGTATATTGCTTGAACAAGCAATAGAACTGTGGCATCAAGACTTAGTGTTAGACTTGGAACGGTAAGTGTGTGCTATGTTTGACGCAAGCGAAATGTACAATAGGACATGGACGCTAGTTGGTTGATCAGATAGATCATGCTTAACGGTAGTAAAATGCTTAAGATGAGTGGGATTGGAATGACTTGGATTTTGGTTGACCCTGTTGGAGGTATCATCATGATTCATAAGACGAGAACCATTAAAAATATTATAAGTTTGGTTGAATGCATATATTTGAAGGACGCCTTAAACATGTGTAAGATCCAAGACCCTGTGATATGTTGAACTTGAGTGCAAAGACTTTGCTATCGCTAAGTTGGTTGACATGCATATGTTTGAGGGATGCTTTGAATATGTACATGATCTAGACTCGCGATATATTGATCTCGAATGCTAGTGCAAGTTAATATGTTAGATTCGCATGAACGAGTATAACGATTTGGATAAGTTTGTCTCAGCCTTAGATCATCATTCAAGATGGATTATAACGTACCTCATGTTAAGCTATATATTTTGTGCTAAGATGCAATAGAGACCGAGCTAGAGCTTGGATTGAATGATAGTATCACTCAATGATACCGACCCAGCATACGCGCAACACGGTATAAGGAACGAGTAGAAAATTGTGTTCGAATGGATCTAGTGGTACCGATTGCTATGCTTGAGATAGATTCGATAGTGCGATAGAACGGTTTGCTCAGGAAGTCTCAAGGACGAGACTTTTTCTGAGTGGTATATAATATAACGACCTTTTTCGTTCAAGAAAACAGCCGATTCAAATGGCGCAAGTGCAATAACTCGACCCACTTTGCTCAGTGAGAGAACTCGTTTAAGGCAAAGGATTTTCAGACTTGGCCCTTCAGGAGTTCAGACTTAGACTTTCAAAGGCTCGATCAGAGTATCGCTCGTTTGAGGCAAACCATCGCTAAGGTAGGTGGCTACGATGAACTTGTCTTTGCTTAGCCATCACACTTAAAATATGGATAATACAAGCTAGTCACTAGGTAAATCACCCCTTGTATGCTAATAAAGAATATACCGTACCTAGCTAAGGGAATAATCATATTTTGTATTGCTTGTATTAGAACATGAAAATAAAATTTGGCTTATAACTTGTACCCTCGCATGCTACCTTTGCCTTGTGCAAGTTGACCCCACTATGCCTCGAGTAGATCATCATATACTATTTGTAGTGTACTGTTTCACTTGTTTACACTGCACGCCACTATATTATGTCTTTTGGTATATCCATGTACGATTTTACTCTTCGTACTACCCCTAGACCGTGCTAACGTAAATGCTTATGTTTTACATAAATGCATGTTTGCCTGATTACATTATAGTTTGTACTTGTTTTCTTATTTTAATGCTTGTCACATAATTTATGCCACGGCCCTGGTAATACTACCTTGTCTTGCATTCATCTAAGTTTCCTGGAAGACTATCGAATAGTCATTCCGTAGAAGTATGAACCTAAAAGTATTCGGGACTATTAGATCGCCAAGGCAGTTTTCGAACTAGGGGATTTGCACCAAGTTAATAATCCAAGAATCATATCTCGTGGAGGAATACTCATCCTATACTGAATTAAATGGCTCGGGGAGTCAATATATATTTGTGAACAATCTTGCCTTGAACTTGTACCTGATATATCCTGATTTGTTCCTGTACCTGTACCAAATAAAAGGCCCAGAAGATTAGAGACTTGCATGGTCACGGACAACTTGGTTCACAAGGGAGATCCTAGGATCTCGTTTCACGAACGGTCTCCGGGGCACCGGGGGCGATCCAACCGGTCGGAACCTCCTAACTGTAGTCGCCTACGTCGGGCATGACGTGTACAATGCCCCTTGTTCCTTCTTGCAGACTATTCTACCCTGAGACTATATCGTCCTCTATGGCATCATACCCTCATGTTCATATAGATAAGTTATCCTCGCTTAGAAACAATCCGCGTGCAAGTCATTGTATTGCATCCAGTAATCTGAAATACCTAAATAATTATGAGTATAAGACATCTATACATGATTTGAACAACCTGAGCAATCTATTGAGTTACACGTGAGTAATCTGTATAACTCGTGCTCCTGAAACAGAATCTCGCTCATGACACTCATGTTTGTTTATGCAATTTGATTAGATTTTATTATATATATCCGTGCTTTCTTTAACTTTGTTTTCCTTAAACAGGGAAGGACAAATGGTAAGGTTATAAGTCTCGCCGTATTACTCTTATATCGCACGGTGCAATGCCATACGAGTTAGGCTTATACATTATGCCATAAAACTGATCCTAATGCAAAACTAAAAAGATAACTTAATAGATAGCGCACGAAACCTTTATAACATGTTTAAATTTATCGATCGGGCGAGAAGCCTCTCCACCAGTGCATTCATGTACTGATAACCCACCAGATTACTTGTAGGGTACAGAAGAACCTCGTTCTGTACAAAAACCCCCTCCGTGCGAGCTAAGGCATGGAGTTCTCTCTGGAGCCTTGGAACGTTGCGTTCGGAACTGAAGCACATATACAAGATATAATATTGGAATATCGCCTATGTATCATTCTACAAATATAGTCACTTGGTACGCTTTTACTGTTTCGAGAGAGAGGGCTTTAGCGACTTTTAACGTAGGCCTCACACTGCTTGTAATACTTGCTCAATATCAATAAAGAACTTGTTTTACTTCTACACTTGTGTTATTCAATGCTTCCACTATTAATGACTCGGTGAACTTATTACTAATTGCGTGTTAGTTTCTTATTCTGCTGCACTCGGACTATCTATGCGACTCTGTGGCTTATCTATTTTACTGCCTGCTCGGATCATGGCCTTGTATGGGCGCAACTTGTGCTCATGAGGTATCACGTTCAGATAGTAAAGATAGTCCCACCGGAGCGCTGGAGCGGTGATTCACCCCTTACGGGGATGGCTAATTACCTGTGGAAGATCCGGGCATGAAATTGATTAGATTTTAAATTTGTACCAAATATTTAATTTGACCATATTTAGATGTCCATAATTGGTATTGGACTATTTTAGATGGAATAGGATTCTTATTTTAAAATTTTTTTTAGGAAATCCTATTATGACCTAAAATATAATATCTCATCCTATAGATATAGGAGGACGGTGGAGGCACATAGTATAGCACAAATTGGAGATTCGGGGTGCTCGTCCACAGAAAATCTAAGAGAAAGTCCGTATTTTTCTCTTAGGACTTCGACATCCAAGACAAAAGGAAGAATGAGATATGATCAAGGAGTTTTCGCCTTCGCTCAGGGAGATTGCTACGGGTTGGTGAGTGATTTCAATTATAATATCTTTTTTTAGTATGGTTATGAGATTGAATCTATTAGGGCAAAGGGTTCAACATTGATTCTGTCAATCTTGTAATTTTACCTGAGTTATAAAGGTTGGAATTTATCCAAGTGACATAGTCACTGCCATATACTTGTCTTTATCTTTGCTTGGTGTTCATTAGACAAGGATTGGTTATCTCAGGTGGGTTGGCCAAAATTTTTTGCTGTGGGCACTCTCAAACACGGTGTTGAAACGCTTCTAGGGCGTGTCCGATTCCCAACTTCTGGTATCAGAGCTATTGGTTTTTGTTATGGCAACTATCTATGGAGCAGATAAACACTCTTATGATCACCCTCACAGATAAAAATTGGGCGATTTGGAAGCCAAGAATAGAAGATCTACTCTGGTGCAAGGACTTGCATGGTCCGTTAGAGGGCGACAACGCTAAGCCATCGAACAAAGCTGCTGAAGACTAGAAATGACTGGATTAGAAGGCCGTTGGATTCATCCGTCAATGGCTGGATGAATTAGTATTTTACCACGTACCCATGGGGAGTTCGGCAAAAGCATTATGGGAGAAGCAACATCCGATGTACGAAAGAAAGATTGCTGGAAATAAGGCGTTTATGATTCGCCAACTCGTCAACTCGAAGTACACGGAGGGTACCCCAGTGGCACAATATCTGAACGAGGTTCAAGGTATTATCAATCAGCTATCTGCGTTGAAGATTGTAATTGATGATGAGCTTCAGGCCCTTTTTCTTTTGAGTTCTCTGCCAAAAAGCTGTGAGACGTTGGTGTTGTCGGTGAGCAACCCTGCGCCTGGTAGGGTTGTCATGATGGAGGAAGTCAAAAGTAGCTTGTTGAATGAAGAGATCCGGTGTAAGAAACTAGAATCGTCGCAGGAGTTAGCTCTGGTGGCTTCCTACAGAAAGGGAAGACCCAAGTCATAGGTGCATACAGGAAGGAGTTCTCGGGATCTTATGACTGTGGACTGCAAGGAGGGCTGCTATCACTGTGGCAAAATGGGTCATATCAAGAGGAACTGCATGAAGCCCAAAGTTGACAAGGATAAAGGCAAGGATGATCAGGAGGATCTCACGGCTATGGAAGATCTCATCATCGCAGCAACCGGCGCAAAGAAACCTTGTGGCATATGTCATATTGGCGATTGGGTCATGGACATAGGAGCATCATATCACGCCATTCCATATAGAAAAATTTTTACGGCATACCACGAAGACATGTTTGGATGTATGGAGATAAAAAATAAGGGGACGGCTGTAGTTGTGGGCATCGGTGATATGTACTTGACAACGGAGCTTGGTGAGAAGCTCGTTCTCAAGGATATGCGACATATACCGAGTTTGCCCTACAACTTAGTTTCGGTAGAGAGTTTGGTCGATGATGGTTGTCACGGTTTATTTGGGGACAAAGATTGGATGCTTAAGAAGGGTTCCCAATAGCTGGTTCGAGGAGATTTATGTTGTGGCATGTACGGGCTCAAGCCGCTGAGTTGTACATCTAGGCCACAGACATCAGTTGGAGGCTCGAGGGGTATTCGACAGGAGTTAGATCGTCAAAAACTTGCTGAGGAGGGGTTTCGAGATAAATTGAGGATTACTGAGGATTCAGTTCATCGAAACAAAGCGACAAATGGTGATAAGCCAAAGATTGAGGCTCAGTATGTTGGTTATATGACAACTGATCGGTCTCCAGGTGGAGGTTGCTTCAGGGATCCAATTTTGGTGACGGGTGGTTTGCCAAAACTTTATGGAGTGACATTGGTTTCAGTAGTTCAAGGCTAGAGAGAAAATTAAGCTTTGTAGCAAACTCAATCTAAGGCTGGAGCATCACCATTCACATAGTTTCGGGGGAGTTATGGGTCATCATTGACATGCACAGTACGTGATATTTTTCTCGAAGACGCATGTGTATGGGGGAGCTTCATGTTCGGACACGAAGGTGGGGAGATTTAGGATTATGAATCTCGGAAGAATTGTACCATCCGCTTGGTTGGGCCAGCCAAGGGTGAAGAAGCTAGTTGGAACGTTAACACATTTCGGTAGAAGACGAAAGTCGGGGACAGGCCTCCAAGACTCATGTCATGCCCCAGACTCAAAATACCAAGGGACTAGCCACGTGGCAATGGCCAGCAGCATAACTCCAATGGGCAAACCTAATTTAATAGACCCTTTAGACTATAGTTAAGATGTAATACATATAAAATGGTCTACAAATATATGTGACAATCTATATATCTAATCTCATCCACGATAAGCATCAAAATCACAAAAAGATGTTCCAGTCACAATGAACATAAAATGATCTGTCCAACCAAAGAAATATAAATAATATCGCGGGGAACAACCCGTAATCAAAATAAAAAGGAAAATAACTCCAAGTACAATATCCAGAAGTTATTACAAGATCAAATATCTAAGAACACTAAGCATAATAAATGAATGGTGAGAATACTGTGTGCTCGAGAGAAGTCCTCCAGAATAACCTTGTCCTCTACAACATGTACGTCTCCAATAGCAACACCTGCCCTATAAACCTCAAGATAGCTCTTTTCGTCTATACCTGGGGACATATTCCAGATCCAAGTCCTCAGGGGACAGCAAGGTACAATAAATACTCAAGCCAAATAAAATGCAGTAAGGAATAAATAGATCCTCAGGGCAAGCTATGTGACCAGCTAAGTGAAATACAAATGAGAGCATCACTAGTACTCAGTCTAAGACTACTGCAGACTTTGTAGGGAGCCCATAGTAGAAATTAGTATCTCATAGAGCCAGTAAATGTGCCAAGCTCTGGTACAGAGACTAAAGCACCTCTAGTAACATAGTATTTATATAAACATAATCAGCCTATAGCATGTGTATCTCTCTCCACCCAATGTAACCTCACTTCTTATGTCCATAATGTCTTATGTCCATAACATACAAGATCATGACCTCTAACTAGTACAACGAGTAATAATGGTATATATATAATGTATAATTTTTAAATCACGAATCCTGTATACCTATACAGAATCACTATGAGTAACTCAAGAAATATTCTATCACATAAAATAGTATCAAGTGTTCTACAGTCTGACACACTTGGTAAAGCAAGCACGTAAAAATAGGACATAAAAATAGGATCGTGGAATCAACTCTCTAAGTGATGTTACACGACTCCGCGTACGGCGTCGACAGTCAAAACTTTTTCGGACTCTAAGCAACGTCTCACGGTCCTAGGTTGAATAGGTACATCACAAGAGTATATATATATATATGAAAAGAAACATAAAAAGATAATATAATAGGATTTACTGCAAGTTTGGAAAGGTACACTTGCCTGGGTCTGTAGTTTGTAGTTGCAAAGTTGGTCCCGCATCCACACCTCCGGAATCCAATTAACCTAAACAATAATTTTTTTACTTTAAGTATCTAATCAAGAATTTTGTAATCACAACTAAATTATATAATTTATTATAACCATTAATAACAAAGTCCAACCTTATCCTAACATATAAATTCTTGACACAAGAACTTATACGTTTTACGAGGTATCAAAACCTAGTTTCATGGTTTACGACATCCAAAATTCACGTTTAAGTCCCCAATCGAAGAATATAAACATAAATTATAATAAATTATGTAATCTTGATTTAAAACTGATTTATATTAATTTTTTAACCATTAAATTCCATAATTGATAAAATAATCATATTTCAAGATTAGGGCCACTTTAAGTTGACTAGTTTTGTCCGAAACTTGTTTGGAGCATTACCGGTCCATGGGTATAGTTTGTATTCATGAAAAAATATTTTATATCATATTTTATTCTGTTTTAATCTCATAAAATAATAACCTTTTATTTCTTCCAAAATAACCCATATTTATGGGCAAAACTATGCCACAAAATCTCTCGAAACGTAGGCTAGTGACCCTTATTTTTAGGGTTCATAATTTTTATGAAAATATCATAAAAATAATTCTAAAATACTTATTTTATATTAATAAACCACCAATAAATTATGTTTTAAGAATTAACAACAAGGCCTCCATGAACCTTGTCACAAAGTCTAAAACTAGCCCTATTGTTGTCCAATCTATCATCAATATAACATGAAATTTTTTATAAATTTTTATGGTGAGAAAATATGGCAATGGTGGGTTATAGAAAATTAAAATTACATAAATCTAAGAGATTCATGCCATGGAGATTTGAAAAAAAAAGTTTGAATCCTTACTCGAAAGCTTTGAAGGTTTGGATGGCAGTGCCACTTCTTCTTCAAGAACGCACATTCTTGCTTGTACTTGCCTTGATTCTCCCTTCTTGATGGATTGATGATGATGGCAATGGGTTCTTGATGGGTTGATAATGATGGCAGTGGATTCTTGATGGGTTTGATGGCAATAGTGGAGCCTTTATGGTTATTTGGTGGAGATTGGGTGGAAGGATGATGAAAGATAGAGCTTTGGAAGAGAGAAGAGAATTTTTGGTGAAGAAGATAATGTTGTGAGAGGTAGATGACAAGGGGGGCTGCTCTTACACATGAATGATAGGGGAGTTGTCGGCCAAAAAGGGGAGAGAGTTGTTAGGGTTAGGGTTTTGTGATAAGGGGGTATATATTTGGACTTTTTGGATAGATTTAAACCTAGGAGGGGGTGTTCATAGGGCTTGTAGGGGTCGGCCACCAAGGGGGATATTGTTGCACAAAATTATGAAGAGGGGGTAGGTGTTATGGTTGGAATTTGGTTGGTTAGGATCTTGGGGGGTTAGGTAGTTAGTTAGGTAGGTAGTTTGCCAACTAGGATGTCACCTATGGCCCTTTCTATAATTAGAACTCCATAAATAGAACCAAATTAATATAAGTATAATATATATCTATGTGTACTAAATGACTACATGCATTTGGGTTGGGTTTGGGTCAAGTTCTAGTCAAAAGGAGGCAGTTTTACGGTAACCGTGATTCTAGATGTTTGACAATATTTTTGGAGCATGGGGGAGGTCAAACAAATGTAACATACATATCCCAAATATATTAGGCACAATCAAGATTAGTAATATAAATTTTATTGGGGAAAAATATTGTGCATTGCTTAAAATATCCAATCTATTGCAAAGGGTCATATATATAAAAGAAGGATTTAGAAATTATTACTTTAATCATTAAATTAAATTAAATTAAATTAAATTAATTAAAAATTAACAAATTAACCCTATTAAAAAATAAGGGGGCTTACAATCTACCCACCTTAAAAGAATTGTGTACTCGCAATTAAAAAATATAAAACGTAACAGGTAAGAAAATGTTTGCTACAGAAGAGATGATGCAAAATTATGACATATTTGTTAAAGCACGACACAAAGGATAAAGGACCATGAACAAAAAAAAAAATTAAGAGGAAGGGTGAGGGTTTTGTTCAAGCAGAACATGTTGGAAAGCAATAAAAAAAAATTCTAGGCAATGAAAGATGAGTAACTCAAGAGTAAAGGAGTCTGATTAGAACGGGGATCAACTACAGCTTCTGAAAATTTGGGTACCTCTTACATATTACTACTCTATACTAGCAAGTTCATGCTAACATAATACTAGGTATAGACTAGGAAATAGAACTAACAAGCATATGCTAAAGTATTACTAGGAATATCTGTTACTATAGCTAGCTATGATAAAACTAAATCTTATCCATATTCGCTACTTCTCCAGTCCGTGCCTTCTCTAATGTCATTGCAAAAGCCTGACCAGATCCCTGAGCTGGTGTCTTCTGTTGCTGCTGTGTCTGCTAGAAGAGCGCTGCCTGTGGTGCCAAGGGTGGCCTCTGCGGATATCCTCTTGGTGTTGGCGCCCTCGGTACAGGAATAACTGGCCCCGGTGGCTGTTGAACTGACCCCGATGCTGGTAAAGCTAGTCGGTGAACCATAGGTGCTCGTCGGTGAACCATCGTTGCTCCTCATCGATGCTCCAAGCATTCTTTAGCTGAATGCTGGTCTAAACCGCAAAGCAAACACAATCCCAATCTGCATCGGCATTCCTTGGCGAGATAGCTTACCTTGCCACAATAATTACAAGTAGAGAGTCATGGTACTGGTGCTGGTAGGGTTGGTCGATGAATCAATAGTGCTTCTCTCCGTTGTTCTATATAGTCCTGTGCCGAGTATTATCCAGATCCACAAATCAAGCATAGTCCCATCTTACGTATGCACTCCCTCCCTTGATGGCCTTGCTTTCCATAATATTGATATATAGGCAGTGTCAGTGGGGTTGCTCTGGGTGGTTAGTGCATGTGAGGTCTCTTTGCAGCTCCTCCCTGTTGTGTTCGGTCTGGTGCTAGTGCATGTGGCCACTTCTGGATGGACTCTCTCTCATTCATGCGTTCCATGCATCGAGATGCTACAAGGACGTCCGTATAAGAAGTAGGTGCAACTGCGCCAATCAATCTTTGTAACTCAAAGCTCAGTATGTCAAAGAATTTCTTCGCCTTCTCTTCTTTTATCGGGATCAGTGCAGGGCTGAATAGTTTAATCAAGCATGATGCAAGTCAAAGAATTTATTCGAGTCTAATATAGAGGTCAAGAATGTGTGAAGATATGGATGAGATCCTATTAATATATCCATATCCTAATCGTAGGCTTGCTCGATCCCTTCATTGAAATAAAAGCAATATATTCGTAGACCTGCATGGGCCACCAAAAAAACCATGTCATGTCCTAGTCCCAAAATACCAAGGGACTAGCCACGTGGCAATGACCAACAACACAACTCCAATGGACAAACACAATTTAATGGACCCTTTAGAGTGCAAAGCTATAATACATATAAAATGGCCTATAAATACCTGTCACATTCTATATATCTAATCTCATCCACGATAAGCATCGAAATCACAAAGAGACATTCCAGTCACAATAAACATAAAATAATATGTCCAACCAAAGCAATATAAATAATATCGCAGAAAATAACCCGTCATCAAAATAGAATGGAAAATAACTCCAAGTACAATATTCAGAAGTAACTATAAGATCAAATATCTAAGAACACTAAGCATAATAAATGAATGGTGAGAATACAGTATTCTCAAGAGAAGTCCTCCAGAACCACCTTATCCTATGGAACTTGTACATCTCCAATAGCAGCACCTATCCCATAAACCTCAAGATAGATCTCCTCGTCTAGACCTCGGGACATAATTTGGATCCAGGTCCTCAAGAGACATAGTAAGGTACAATAAACACTCAAGCCAAATGAAATACAGTAAGTAAAAATAGATCATCAGGACAAGCTATTTGACCAGCTAAGTAAAATATAAATGAGAATATCACTAGTACTCAGGTTGAGACCACTACAGACTCTGTGTCGGGGAGCCTATACCAGCAAGTAGTATCTCGTAGGGCCAGTAAATGTGCTAAGCTCTGGTACAGACACTAAAGCACCTTCAGTAACATAGTATATATATAAACATAATCAGCCTATAGCATGTGTGTCTGTACCCACCCAATGTAACCTCATATCTCATGTCCATAATGTCTCATATCCATAAAACACAAGATCATGACCTCTAGGTAGTACAACGAGTCATAATGATATTAATATAATATGCAAGTCTCATATTACGAATCCTGTAAGCCTATACAGAATCACCATGAATAACTCAAGAAAGATTTTGTCAAATAAAATAGTGTCAAGTGTCCTACAACCTGACGTAATTGGTAAAGCAAGAACGTAAAAATAGGATCGTAGAATCAACTCTCTAAGTAATGTTACAAGACTCCGTGTACGACGTCGACACTTGAATCTTGTTCGGACACTAAGCAACGTCTCACGGTCCTAGGTTGAACAGGTACATCACAATAGTATATATATATCGAAAGAAATACAAGCAGATAATATAATAAGATCTACTGCAAGTTTGGTAAGATACACTTGTCTGGGTCCGTAGTATGTAGTTTCAAAGTTGGTCCCGCGTCCACTCCTCCGGAATCCAATTGACCTAAACAATAAATTTTCTATTTTAACTATCTAATCAAGAATCTTTTAACCGAAACTAAATTATATAATTTATTATAAACTATTAATACCCAAGTCCAACCTCATCCTAACATGTAAATTCTTGACACAATAACTTACACGTTTTATGAGGTATCTGAACCAAGTTTTATGGTTTACGACTTCCAAAATTCACGGTTAAGTCCCCAATCGAAGAACATGAACATAAATTATAATAAATCATGTAATCTTGATTTAAACCTAATTTATGTTAATTTTTAATTATTTAATTCCAGAAATGACAAAATAATCATATTTTAAGATTATTGCTACTTTAAGTTGACTTGTTTTGTCTGAAACTTGTTCGGAGCATTGTCAGTCCATGGGTATGGTTTATATTCATAAAAAATATTTTATATCATATGTTATTCTATTTTATTCTTATAAAATAATCATCATTTATTTTTTCCAAAAATAACCCCTATTTATGGCAAAAATTATGCAAAAAAAATTAACAGAAACCTAGGCTTGTGACACTTATTTTTAGGGTTCAGAATTTTAATGAAAATACCATAAAAATAATTCTAAAATACTTATTTTATAGTAGTAAACCACCAATAAATTTAGTTTTAAGAATTAACAACAAGGCCTCCATGAACCGTGTCACAAAGTCTAAAACGGGCCCTACTGGTATCCAATCTATCATCAATCTAACATAATATTTCTCATAGATTTTTATAGTGGAAAAAGATGGCAAGGAAGAGTTCTAAAAAATTAAACTTAAATAAATCTAAGAGAGTCATGCCATGAGGATTTGAGAAGGAAAGTTTGAATCCTTACCTGAAAGCTTTGAAGATTTGGATGACGGTGCCTCTTCTTGTTCAAGAACGCACCTTCTTGCTTGTGCTTGCCTTGATTCTCCCTTCTTGATGTTTTAATAATGATGGAAATAGATTCTAGATGGGTTGATGATGATGGCAATGGATTCTTGATGGATTTGATGGTAATAGTGGAGCCTTTATGGTTGTTTGGTGGAGATTGGGTGAAAGGATGATGAAAGTGTAGCTTTGGAAGAGAGAAGAGAATTTTTGGTGAAGGAGATGATATTGTGTGGGATAGATGACAAAGGGGGCTGCTCTTAAATGTGAAAGAGAGGGAAGGGGTCAGCCATAAAAGGGAGAGAGTTGTTAGGGTTAGGATTTTGTGATAAGGGCGTATATATAAGGGCTTTTTGTATAGATATAAACCTAGGAGGAGGTGTTCCTAGGGCATGTAGGGGTCGACACCAAGGGGGCTCTTGTTGCATGAAATTATGAAGATGGGGTGGGTTTTTATAGTTCAAATTTGGTTGGTTATGATCTTGGGTAGTTAGGTAGTTAGTTAGTTAGTTAGGTAGTTTGCCAACTAGGATGCCACGTATGGCCCTTTCTATAATTAGAACTCTATTAATATAAATATAATATATATATACATGGGGGTATTTGTGTGCACTACATGACTACATGCGTTTTGGTTGGGTTTGGGTCAAGTTCTAGTTAAAAGGAAGCAATTTTACGGTAACCATGGTTCTAGATGTTTGACAATATTTTTTGGAGCATGGGAGAAGTCAAAGAAATATAACATCCATGTCCCAAATATATTAGGTACAATAAAGATTAGTAATATAATTTTTTTTGGGAGAAAAAATATTGTGCATTGCTTAAAATATCCAAGCCATGGCAAAGGGTCATATATATAAAAAAAATTAGAAATTAATACTCTAATCTATTAAATTAAATAAAATAAATTAAAAAAATAATAAATTAACCCTATTCAAAAATGAAGGGGCTTACAATCTTCCCATCTTAAAAGAATTACGTCATCGCAATTAATAAAAATAAAACATAACAGGTCGGGAAACGTTTGCTCCAAAAGAGATGACACGGCAGTATGACATATTTGTTGAAGCACGACACAAATGATAAGGGACCATGAACAAAGAAAAATTAAGAGAAAGTGTGAGGGTTTTGTTCAAGCATAACACCTAGAGAAGCAATAAATTTTTCTTCCTAGGCAATGAGATATGAGTAACTCAAGTGTAAATGAGTCTGATTGGAATGAGGATCAACTACAGCTTATGAAAACTTGGATACCCCTTACATATTACTACTATAGACTAAAAAGTTCATGCTAACATAATACTAGGTATAGACTAGAGAATAGAACTAACAGGCACATGTTAAAGTATTACTAGGATTATCCGTCTCTATAGCTAGCTATGATAAAACTAAATATTATCCATATTCGCTACTCCTCCAGTTCGTGCCTCCTCTACTGTTATTGCAAAAGCCTGACCACGTCCCTGAGCTGGTATCATCTACTGCTGCTCTGCCTGCTGGAAGAGCACTACCTGTAGTGCCAAGGGTGGCTACTATGGATATCTTCCTGGTGCTGGCGCACTCGATGTTGGAATAACTAGCCCCGGTGGCTGTTGAACTGGACTCGGTGCTGGTAAAGCTAGTCGGTGAACTATCGGTGCTCCTCCTTTTTGCTTCTTGCAATCTCTGGCTGAATGTTGGTCTGAACTGCAAAGCAAACACAATTCCAATCTACGTCAGCATTCCTTAGCGAGATGGCCTACCTTGCCACAATAATGACATGTAGGGAGTCCTGATGCTGATGCTAGTAGGGCTGGTTGATGAATTATCAGTGCTCCTCTCCGCTTTTCCATACAGTCCCGTGCCGAGTGTTATCCTGATCCATAAATCAAGCATAGTCCCAACTTGCGTATGCACTCGCTCGCTTGATGGCCTTGCTTGCCATAATATTGACATATAGGCAGTGTTGGTGGGGTTACTCTTGGTGGCCGGTGCATATGAGGTCTCTTTACAGCTCCTTCTTGTTGTGCTCAGTCTGGTACTAGTGTATGCGGCTGTTTCTGGATGGACTCTCTCCCGTTGACGCATTCCATGCGTCGAGCTGCTACAAGGACGTCCGTATAAAAGTAGGTGCAACTGCACCAATCAATCTTTGTAACTCAAAGCTCAGTCCATCAAAGAATTTCTTTGTCTTCTATTCTTTTGTCGGGATCAGTAAAGGGTCGAACAGTTGAATCAAGCAAGATGCAATTCAAAAAATTTATTCGAGTACGATATAGAGGTCAAGAACGTGTCAACATATGGATGAGATCCTATAAATTTATTCTTTTCCTAATCGCAGGCTTGTTCGGTCCTTTAGTTGAAACAAAAGCAATATATTCATGGAACTGTATGGGCCACCATAAAAATTTTGTCATACCCCAGTTCCAAAATACCAAAGGACTAGCTACGTAATAATGGCCAGACCCATAACTTCAATGGGCAAATTCAATTTAATGGACCCTTTACAGTGTACATAAGCTGTAATATATATAAAATGGTCTACAAATACATATCAGAGTCTATATATCTAATCTCATCCACGATAAGCATCAAAATTACAATGATATATTCCAGTCACAATAAACATAAAATGATCTGTCCAACCAAAGAAATATAAATAATATCGCAGGGAAGAACACGTCATCAAAATGGAAAGGAAAATAACTCCAAGTACAATATTCAGAAGTTACTACAAGATCAAATATCTAAGAACACTAAGCATAATAAATGAATGGTGAGAATACTGTGTGCTCAAGAGGAGTCCACTGGAAAAATCTCATCCTCTGTAACATGTACATCTCTAATAGTAGTATTGTCCCATAAACCTCGGGATAGTTGTCCTTGTCTACACCTGGTGTCATGTCCTAGTCCCAATATACCGAGGGACTAGCCACGTGGCTATGGCCAGCAACACAACTCCAAAGGACAACCCAATTTAATGGACCCGTTAGAGGGTACTTAAGCTGTAATAAATATAAATGCAGTCTACACCGTCTATCATAGAATAATTCTAATCTCATCCACCGAAAGAAACATAACTCAATATGATAGACTAATCAAGATAATAGATAAAGGAAATAGTACATCATTAAGTCAACATATGTAGTATCTCGGGGAACAACCCGATAAAATAAAAAAGAGAATAAGTTAATACATAAGTCCATGATTCAAGATATAAAATAAATGGAAGCATAAATAACTAAGTATGTAACAGAATACTCAGAAGAAATTATTTGGCACAACCTCATCTTCTGGTGCCAATACTTCTCCAGCGTCAGTTTCTGTCCCATATATCTTGGGATAATCCTCCTCTGCTGTAACTAGGGACATAATCTGGAACCAGGTCCTCATGGGACATAGCAAGGTACAAGAAACACTCAAGCAAAATAAAATGCAGTAAATAAAAATAGATCCTCAGGACAAGCTATGTAACCCGCTAAGTAAAATACAAATGAGAGCATCTCTAGTACTCAGGCTGAGATCACTACAAGCTCTATGTCGGGGAGCCCATAGCAGCAAGAATATCACATAATAGGCCAAACTCTAGAATAGAGTCTAAAGCACCTCAATAATAAAGTATATATATATATAATTAGCCTGTGGTATGTGTCTCTCCCCACCCAATGTAATCTCACGTCTCATGTCCACATTGTCTCATGTCCATAACACGTAAGATCACGACTTCTAGTTAGTACAGCGAGTCATAATGATATCTATGTATATACAAGTCTCATGTCACGAATCCTGTAAGCCTATACAGAATCACCATGAATAACTCAAAAAAGATTTTGTCACATAAATAGTATCAAGTGTCCTATGGTATGACATACTTGGTAAAGCAAGCACGTAAAAATATATTGGATCATGGTATCAACTCTCTAAGTAACGTTACATGACTACGCGTACGGCGTCGACACCCGAATCTTGTTCGGACGTTAACCAACGTCTTACAATCCTAGGTTGAAAAGGTACATCACAAAAGTATATGGAAAGAATACAAGCAAATAATAGCACAAGATCTTATGCAAGTTGGCAAGGTACACTTGCCTCAGTTCTGAGCTCCGTCAATTGCTCATGTATAAGTGGAATCTACAGGTACGCTTTCGGATACTGAAACAAACATCATCATTATTCTCTTGAGCACACAGCTAGGATTGACTACCCATATGTGGGGCCCAGTTCGCAAAAAAAAATATGCCAGAGGCAAATTTCTCTGAATTTATCAAACTTAGTGTCTACGAGTCCAAAACGTTGATACGAATCCAACAGAACATCTAGAACTGGATTTTGATGAGCTGGTCGAGAAATAGTCCATCAAGTGGAACCGTAGGGTCTACAAAACGGTATTTTATTAACGGTCTCAGAAGTGAACCAAACATGGGTCACAGGACTAACATAATGATGTGAATCCGATGGCGCAAGTTTCATTGCGAAACAATAAGCGCACACAAAATTATGACGAGTGTCAGAATAGGCCGATACAGGACTTTTCGACGGATATGCGTTGATTTTGGTATGCACGCACATCCAAATCAACTTTCACGAAATCACACATTTCCGTATTAAAAATATGCGCGTTTCAATATAATTTGTACTCGACGAAGTTGCCTCGTTTAACGAAACGTATCCCATTTCAGGAAAATTTGAGTTTAGAAAACCAAATTTTTGACAGATTTTAACAGCAATTAAAATACATCATACAACAAATTAAAATAAACTAATTAAAGAGATTAAATTTCGATTATGTTGTCTAAATTATTATTCAAGTAGAATTTATAAATATTAACTAGGTTGGAAAAAAATCAACCATGAACATGGGTGATTGGAATAGTTTTTGAACTACAAACTAGGTCATTTTTTCCTGTTTTGCGTCGCTAATTACGATCGACACAGGACACGTTACACCGAACTAATTATACAGGGTTCAAGGGGGTCATATGGTCTTTGCATAGGACTCGACGGGTCGATATTTAGTTAACTGTGCAGGGAGATACAGGGGCTAGAAGTAGTGTACCTCGTTGTGTGCTGTGCTCGGGATGTCGGAGCGGCTTCTTTGCGGCGTCAAGCTACGGCTGTCCGGTGTCGGCGGCGGTCGGGGCTCATCGGGATTAAAAGGGGAGATGATGGTGGTAGGTGTCTCTGCTCTAGGCTATATATAGGAGTGAAGGGGAAGGAGTTACAAGGAACTGAAGAGGAGGGGTTTGGTCGGTTTGGGAAAGGGAAGTGATGGAGTCGGGCGAGCTGTGGGCGGGAGGGTTACTGTTATAGTAGAGGCGGGTTATGAGTTTGTGGTTTTGGTTATCGGGTTATGGGTTCGGATCCGGTTTGGGTGGTTTTGGTTGGGTTGGTTTGGTTTGGTTTTGTTTAGGTTGGTTTGGGTTGGTTTGGGTTGGTTTAATTACACTAAAAAATATATATATATGGCCATCTAAAAATAGTTTTGGACCCCAATAAATTCTAAACAAATTACAAAATATTCTATTATTAATTGTACACCCAAAAATATAATTTTTGCAATATTTTATTAATTAATTAAATAAACATAATTATAAATCCATGAACGAATATTTATTATAATTAGCTAAAAATTACAGAAAAATCTCCCTTAATCTCAAAATTTTATAATTCCAATAATTAAAATTCTAAAATTAAATTCTAAAAAAATTAGGGTGTTTATAATCTATTCACCTTAAAAGAATTGCATTCTCGCAATTAAAAAAATAAAACGTAATCGGTCAAGAAAAGGTTTGCTCCATAAGAGATGACACGGTTGCAAGACATGTTTGTTGAAGCACGACACAAAGGATAAGGAACCACGAACAAGAAAAAATTGGAAGGAAGGGTAAGGATTTTGTTCAAGCAGAACACGTAGGAAAGAAATGTAAACATTTCTCTAGGCAATGAGAGATAAGTAACTCAAGAGTAAAGGAGCCTGGTTAGAACGAAGATCAACTACACCTTATGAAACTTGGGTACTATTGGCATTATACTAATCTAGACTAACAAGTCCATGCTAACATAATACTAGGTTTAGGCTAGGGAATGGAACTAACAGGAACATGCTAAAGTATTACTAGGAATATTCGCTATTATAGCTAGCTATGATAAAACTAAATCTGACTCATATTCGGTACTCATCGAATATGTGCCTCCTCCACTGTCATCGGAAAAGCCTGTCCACGTCCCTGTGGTGGTACACTCTGCTGTTGCTGGGCCTTCTGGAAGAGTGCTTTCTGTGGTGCCAAGGGTGGCCTCGGCTGATATCCTCCCGGTGTTGGTAAAACTTGTTGGTTAACCATCGGTGCTCCCTCTCGACGCTTAGGGCAATCCTTGGCTGAATATTGGTTGGATCTGCAAATCAAGCATAATCCCAACTTGTGTCTGCACTTGCTCTCGTAATGACCTCGCTTGCTACAATATTGACATGTAGGCAGTACTTGTGAAGCTGCTCTAGGTGATTGGTGCATGTGAGGTCTTTTTGTAGATTCTCTCTATGTTGCCCTGGCTGGTGCTAATGTGAACGATCATTTTTGGCTGGACTCTCTCCTGGTGATGTGCTCCATCCGTCGAACTACAGCAAGAACATCCGTGTATGAAGTAGGTGCAACAGAGCCGATTAATCTCTGTAGCTCAAAGCTAAGTCCGCCAAAGAACTTCTCCGTCTTCTCTTCTTTGGTCGGAATCAGAGTATGGGCGAAGCAACTCAAATGGATGAACACTGCATTATACTCTTCCACTGTCATATTGCCTTGAATGAGGCGGTTAAACTTATCTCTAAGCTCCGCTCAGGCAATGGCTGGAATGTACATCTCCTGGAAAAGTTTAGAGAACTCCTCCTAAGTGACTCGGTATGTTCTGAGCTGTCTCTCCTTATATAGTCACCAGGAATGTGCATTGCCTGTCAACTGCATCCTGACGGCAGTCATCCAACGCTCACTCGGAAGTTCGGCTGCTTCCAATTGGTGTTGAGTATTTGTGAGCCACTTATGAACTTCAGTAGGCTCCTCTTTGCCTGAAAAGGTACGGGGCTTCACCTGGCGGAAATCAGTGATAGATCTCGTCGATGGTCATCTAGCTGGTGGGTTCGCCTGCTCCAGTACTGTCACTAGGTTATTTCTCAAGTTTTTTGCCTAGCATTGCTAGGCGTTTTGATGAACCTGTTGTTGTGCTTGCATTATTGCGTAGAATATTTGGAATATCTGTTGATCGTCCAAAGGCTTTCCTAGTAGAAAAATGGGCATCGGTAGAGTAAACTCCGACGGTGGTGGAATATTGTCTCGCAGGAACCTCGAGCCGTGCTGATCTGTTTGAATGCTTTGTTGAATGGATGGATCTTTACCTAATGGTGTCACTCCATTATCGTAGGTGACCATTACACCTTGTGGTATTCCCGCAAGAGTCTCATCGCTGGCTCGTAGATCCATTACTCTGCATACAAAGTAAACTAGAAAGGCCCACAAAAAAATTAAGCCCGGATGCAAGTCAAGAAATTATTTAGAAGTCGATATAGAGGTCAAGAACAGATCAAAACTAATCGCAGGCTTGCTCGGTTCCTTAGTTATACCTAAAGAAATATAGTCGTAGACCTACATAGGCTACCATAAAAACTATGTCACGTCCCAGTACCAAAATATCGAGGGACTAGCCACGTGGCAATGGCCAGAAGCACAACTCCAAAGAGCAACCCAATTTAATGGAATTGTTAGAGGGTACTTAAGATGTAATAAATATAAATGCAGTCTACACTATTTATCACAGAATAATTCTAATCTCATCCATAGAAAAAAAATATAACTCAATGTGATAGACTAATCAAGATAATAGATAAAGGAAATAGTACATCATTAAGTCAACATATATAGTGTCTCGGAGAACAATCCGATAAAATAAGAAAAGAGAATAAGTAAATACATAAGTCCATGAGTTAAGATATAAACTAACTAGAAGCATAAATAACTGAGTATGTAACAGAATACTCAGAAGAAATCCTCTGGCACAACCTCGTCTTTTGGTGTCAGTACTGTTCCAAAATTAGCTCATGTCCCGTATATCTCAGGGTAATCCTACTCTGCTGTACCTGGGGACATAATTCGGATCCAGGTCCTCGGGGGACATAGCAAGGTACAAGAAACCCTCAAGCCAAATAAAATGCGATAAATAAAAATATATCCTCAGGACAAGTTATATAACCAGCTAAGTGAAATATAAATTTGAGCATCACTAGTACTCAGGCTAAGGCCACTTCAAGCTCTGTGTCAGGGAGCCCGTAGCAGCAAGAATATCACGTAATGGGTCAAGCTCTGGAACAGAACTAAAGCACCTCAATAATAAAGTATATATGTATGTAATCATCCAGTAGCCTGTGTGTCTCTCCCCACCCAATGTAATCTCACGTCTCATGTCTACAATATCTCATGTCCATAACATGCAAGATTATGACCTTTAGCTAGTACATCGAGTCATAATGATATCTATGTATATACAAGTCTCATGTCATGAATCCTGTAAGCCTATACAGAATCATCATGAATAACTCAGAAAAGATTATGTCACATAAATAGTATCAAGTGTCCGATGGTATGATGTACTTGATAAAGCAAGCACATAAAAATATATAGGATCATGGTATCAACTCTCTAAGTAATATTACACGACTCCGCTTACGACGTCGACAACTGAATCTTATTCGGACGTTAAGCAACATCTCACGGTCCAAGGTTGAACAGGTACATCACAGAAGTATATGGAAAGAATACAAGTAAATAATAGCACATAATCTTCTGCAAGTTGGCAAGATACACTTGACTGGGTTCTGAGCTCCGTCAATTGCTCATGTATAAGTGGAATCTCCAGGTACGCTTTCGAATGCTGAAATAAATATCACTATTATTCTCAGAATACTTGACATAGCTAGGATTGACTACCCATATATAGATCAATTACTCTGCATACAAAGTAAACTATGAATGGCTCACAGAGAAATTAAGCCAGGATGCAAGTCAAAAAATTATTTAGAAGTCGATATAGAGATCAAGAACGGATCAAAACTAATCGCATGCTTGCTCAGTTCCTTAGTTATACCTAAAAAAATATAGTCGTATACATAGGCCACCACAAAAACTAGGTCACGTCCCAATACCGAAATATCGAGGGACTAGCCACGTGACAATGGCCAGAAGCACAACTCCAAAGAGCAACCCAATTTAATGGAATCGTTAGAGGGTACTTAAGATATAATAAATATAAATGCAGTCTACACCATTTATCACAGAATAATTCTAATCTCATCCATAGAAAAAAATATAACTCAATATGATAGACTAATCAAGATAATGGATAAAGGAAATAGTACATCATTAAGTCAATATATATAGTGTCTCGGAGAACAATCCGATAAAATAAGAAAAGAGAATAAGTAAATACATAAGTCCATGAGTTAAGATATAAACTAACTAGAAGCATAAATAACTGAGTATGTAACAGAATACTCAGAAGAAATCCTCTGTCACAACCTCGTCTTCTGGTGTCAGTACTGTTCCAAAATTAGCTTATGTCCCGTATATCTCAGGGTAATCCTACTCTGCTGTACCTGGGGACATAATTCGGATCCAGGTCCTCGGGGGACATAGCAAGGTACAAGAAACCCTCAAGCCAAATAAAATGCGATAAATAAAAATATATCCTCAGGGCAAGTTATGTAACCAGCTAAGTGAAATAAAAATTTGAGCATCACTAGTACTCAGGCTGAGGCCACTTCAAGCTCTGTGTCGGGGAGCCCGTAGCAGCAAGAATATCACGTAATGGGTCAAGCTCTGGAACAGAACTAAAGCACCTCAATAATAAAGTATATATGTATGTAATCAGCCAGTAGCCTGTGTGTCTCTCTCCACCCAATGTAATCTCACGTCTCATGTCCACAATATCTCATGTCCATAACATGCAAGATTATGACCTTTAGCTAGTACAGCGAGTCATAATGATATTTATGTATATACAAGTCTCATGTCATGAATCCTGTAAGCCTATACAGAATCATCATGAATAACTCAGAAAAGATTATGTCACATAAATAGTATCAAGTATCCGATGGTATGACGTACTTGGTAAAGCAAGCACATAAAAATATATAGGATCGTGGTATCAACTCTCTAAGTAACATTACACGACTCCGCTTACGACGTCGACAACTGAATCTTATTCGGACGTTAAGCAACATCTCACGGTCCAAGGTTGAACAGGTATATCACAGAAGTATATGGAAAGAATACAAGCAAATAATAGCACATGATCTTCTGCAAGTTGGCAAGATACACTTAACTGGGTTCTGAGCTCCGTCAATTGCTCCTGTATAAGTGGAATCTCCAGGTACGCTTTCGGATGTTGAAATAAATATCACTATTATTCTCAGAATACTTGACATAGCTAGGATTGACTACCCATATATCCAATTTGGATACAGACAGAATTGACAGTTTCTGGTCAAAGCAGGGTCCACATGTAGCCCACTTCACACGAAAAAATGTGCCAGAGACAAAATTTTTCAAATTTGTCAAACTTAGTATCTATGAGTCCAAATTGATGATACGAACCCAACGAAACGTCCAGAACTAGATTTTGATGAGGCGGTCGTGAAATTGCCCATCAAGTGGAACCGTGGGGCCCGCGAAATAGTGTTTCGTCAACATTCTCAGAATCGAAAAAAACTTTGGTCATATGACCAGCATAACGTTGCAAATTTGATGGCATAAGTTTCGTTTGGAAACGACAAGCACACACAAAATTATAACGAGTGTCAGAACAGGCCGATATGGGACTTTTTGACGAATACGCGTTAATTTTGGTGTGCACACACATCTAAATCAACTTTCGTAAAATTTCACACGTCCGCGTTGATGATACGCACCTTTCGGTGGAATTTTCACTCGATGAAGTCGCCTCATTTAGCGGAACGTACCCCATTTCAGAAAAATTTAAGTTTAGAAAATCAAGTTTTTGACATATTTTAACAGCAATTAAAATACAACATACAACGAATTAAAATAAACTAATTGAAGAGGAGGGGTTCGATCAGTTTGGGAAGGGGAGGTGATGGAGTCGGGCGAGCTGCGGGTGGGGGGTTCGGTTACAGTAGAGGGGGGTTATGGGTTTGTGGGTTTTGGGGTAACGGGTTATGGGTTCAGATCCGGTTCGGGTGGTTTGGTTTGGGTAAAAAAATATATATATGCATATATGGCCATCTAAAATTAATTTTGGACCCTAATAAATTCCAGAAAAATAACACAATATTTTATTATCAATTGTACACCCAAAAATATAATTTTAGTACCATTTTAATAATTAATTAAATACACATAATTATAAATCCATGAATGAACATTTATTATAATTAGCTTAAAATTATAAAAAATCTTTCTTAATCTCAAAAATACATAATTCTATTAAAATTCTAAAATTAAATTCTAAAAAAATAAAGATATTTATACATGGGGACAAAATCCGGATCCAGGTCCTCAGGGGACATAGCAAGGTAAAAAAATACTCAAGCCAAATAAAATGCAGTAAGTAAAAACAGATCCTAAGGACAAGCTAAGTGAAATGTAAATGAGAATATCACTAGTACTCAGGCTTAGACCACTACAGACTCTGAATCGGGGATCCCATAGCAGCAAATAGTATCTCGTAGGGCCAGTAAATGTGCCACGCTCTGGTACAAAGACTAAAGCACCTCCAGTAACATTGTATATATATAAACATAATCAGCCTATTGTAAACCCCTCATCCAAAAATAGGTATCTTGTGTGTATTTTATATTTTTTTTTATATTTTTTTAGATTATTATTTAATTAATTAAAATCTAATAATTTTATTAGGATACTTCACCATGGTTTGGACATTAACAATATAGGATGACCCTAAAATTTGTATCGCCATTCATAGAAAGTAGCTTATATAGGAGACACTACCCGTAGGATCTTCTCGTAGCACAAAAATTTAATCCCTTGATAGTAGTATGACCTTAGTGTAACAACCATAAATTATGTATTAAATATTTAGATAATTAATATATATAATTTATTTGTGGTTATTTTTTTATCCCAACTTTCTACAATTAGCATCCCATAATTCTCCATGCCAAATTAGGTTAATTCTTTTTTTGTAAGATGTGCATATTATTTACTATTATCCCATTTTATTGGATATCTATTTAGTTATTTACTTAGTTAATTAGATAATACAGTTATTTAATTTATATAACTAGATAAATATCTAATTATTAATTAAAAATATTTCATAAAATATTTTGGGTATATTATTTTAGTAAATCTTTATAAATTAAATTTTCTAGAATTTATTTTGTGTGCAAATATTATTTTTAATTTTTTTAATCTCATCTACATATGTAAATATATAGGTTAAATACTATATAGTTATTATTAATAAAAATAATAATAATAATAATAATAATAATAATAATAGTAATAAAAATAAAAGAAAAAGGAAAAGGAAAAAAATGAAAATCCTTAAACTCTTAACCCCCTTAAACTAAATTCTAAGCCCAACACCTAGCAAACCCACCAGCAGCTAATCCCCAAAACCCACCCGCGGCAGCAGGTGACCCCCCCGACTCTAACACCCCCCCGCTCCCTTCTATAAATACATATACATATATGATAAACCTAACCCTAATCCCTGACCCCTGAACCTCCACGCCGCCACCGGAGAACCACCTAAACCACTATGCCGCCATCGGAGAACCGCCAGCACCGGCTGCGACAGCAACTACGTGACAACCGCAGCAGCTATAGGCAGCGACGACCACCCCTTCATGCGTCATTTTTTATCTCATCTCTCCATCGTTTTTTGATCCGTCTTCGTCAGTATGATCACAACATATCCCTCTTTAAACTCCATCAATTAGTTTTAATCAAACATCGTTAAAATTTAGTAAAAATTGAAGCTAACATGAGAAAATTCCATATTTTAAACTGTTATAAATTGTCCCAATGACCTCTATTTCGAGGCTAATATCTCTCATCATTGCATCCAAATTAAAATCTACTTTTTGTAGTGTAAAGCATATATAACCAAGATTATTTCCTATTAATTAGTTTATTTTATTTTGTGTTAAAACCATAGATAAATCAGGTAGAAATCTCAGAAAAACTTGTTTTTAAAATATTAGAATTTTGTGATACAGAGTGCGCCCCGCCAAACGGGACCGCCTCGTCGCGTACCAATTATACCAAAAGGCGGATATGGTATATCCTGACGTGTGATATTTCACAAAAGTTGATTCGGACGTGTGTGTGCGTCAAAATTAACCCGTATCCGTAAAAAGTTTTTGTATCGTGACTTTTGCAAAATACCATCCTATTTTGTGTACGCTCGTCAGAATGCGATAAAATTTATGCCATTGGATTCGTGGTATCACGCTGGTCCTATGACCCAAGTATTACACGATTCTGAGACAGTTGACCGAGCCGTCTATTCGCGGGCCCCACGGTTTAACTTGAAGGGCAAATTTGTGATCGGCTTACCGAAATCCAAAATTGGACATACCGTTGAGTTCGTATCGTTGTTTAGAATTTGTTTGACCTATAATTTATACTATTTAGAGATATTTATCTCTGGCATACTTTTCGGTGCAAAGTGGCCCACAAGTGGAGCCGCTTTGACCTAAACTTACCGTTTTGTCCCTATGTCCAAATTAGATGAAAGGGTAGACTTTTCTGACTATCTTGCTTATTCTAGGAACATTGATGATGTTTATTTCAGTATCCGAAGGCGTCCATTCTGATGCTATAGTTTCTGATCCCTTGTGCTTGACGTCTGGACGCTTACACTTCGCAGCTTTCTTGCCAAGCAAGTATACCTTGCCATTATACTGTAATTTATATTTTATATGGTGCATGTATTTTATTTCTATTATTTAGTTCATATATTTTAACTGCTATATAAACTGCGTGTCCAAGAATAACTTGGGTGCAACGACGGTGGCATCATTTTTTCTCTTTATTATATATTATGCATGTCAACCTAGTTTTACGAGACCACCACATAATTTGGAGGCATCATTAGGTTTTATTGGTCGTGACACAACGAGTGTGAGTCTCATATAGAACATGGACTGGCGTGATGGGCAGGCCACTTGTATATATGGGACGTGTGATAGGGAATAACTGCTAATAAATTTGCATACTAGAAGACTTAGCTGTTATTAGAGGTACTATCGTGTCATGGATATGGTATGAATAGAGCATGGGGTGGGAAGAACAACAAGTAAGGCGTTTGGACTCATTTACACATTTCTTGTGTAACCCGCACGCTCTGCCGGAGATGCGTGGTATGATGACCCCTATATTATCTATAGGCGGCCTCTGACGTTCAAAAAACGTCATGCTTTTTAGGTCCCTCATTCTCCGAGAGAATCATGCCAATCATATTTTAGCCAGATAGCCCACATATTCAAAAGTTATTCTCAAAGTGCATTCACATAGATGGTTAGGCAACCCTTGGATATTTATTTTAAGTATATTATTAGCAGGCTTCTATGTATCTTGTTAGGTCCCTCCGAGGACCTGGTCCCTTTCCACGTGTAAACGATCATGACTATTCGCAGGAGCACGGATCAGGACTTGTTACTTTGTTCTCTTTCGAGGAGGTCTTCCATTCGAGCCCCTATGATCATTAGATAATATACTTATTATATTATATTTTATATTCTAGTTTGGTAGTGGATTAGTCTCCACCCAACTACTTATTCTTATTAAGCATTTTATACTTGATACAGTTATATAGTTGATTGGCTATTCATTTCTTTATGATTATTTTGTGGATGAGATTTAGTTATGCCCTGTGACTTGTAACAAATATATACCACTTGTGAATTATTGTTCATAATACAACGTACGTATGTGTTATGATTTTCATATATTGGAGTCTCCATATACATACGGCTGGCATGCTTACGTATTCCTAATCCTATGTGTTTTGGGACTGGGGCGTTACATATTTTTATGGTGGCCCATGTAGGTCTGGTTAGCCGTTTCGGCTATATAATTGTACCGAGCGGGCCTGTACCGAGGATTATAGTTTTAGGTCTCATCCATATTTGACTATGACTCACCCTCCTTCCAATCTGTTCTATTTAAATAATTGCATCATGCTTGATTCATGTACTTCCCTAATAGTTTCTTAAGTATAGCCTTCTGCTAGAATATAAGAATCCTTGTTGTTAGGATGATAATTAGGGTAATATTTCTACTAAGAATATAACTAGAATATTGACATATCACTAAGTTTAGAATACCTAATAAACCCTAGCGTCGCTTACCTATAAATTAATTGACCATTATCCCTTGATATATTTATGAATGACTTGAGAGTAGTATAGACACTACTAGGGTTATTTAAAAATTTGACCATATTATTTGACCCTAGTATTGAGGAACCAATAGAAATCCAAGATTGAATATTAGGACTAAACCTAACTTTCATAGTAATATAGTACAAAAGGACTATAAAATTAGATTCATGTCTTGATATTTGCATAACAGTACCTTAGGAAACCAAGAGGAATGAATAAAATATTTTTCTTGATCATACCTCGAACACAGAGACTAGCATACCATATTTTTCCATAGGAAATCATGATATTATCAAGAGTCTCTCTATTTAATTTTATATCTTGTTTTTCCAAAACCTTAACGCTCGCTATTTGTGCGAAGACTAAAATTTTTTCTTCATCTTTCAATTCGTGCCACCTAACCCTTTTGATTGTAGGCCAAGTAATTTCTTTTATGTTAGGATATATAGTTTACTAGGATTATAGTTATTAATCTTTAATTTTGAAATTATTTGCTTAGTAGTTAGAACTTGATAGTTGAGTTGTTCATTTAGATTATAATTTTATGATTATTCTTTAGTTTCAAATCAAGTAATTTGTTCCACATATCTCAAAATAGGTTATATCCTCTTTTACTTGAGAGCCAGTAACTTCTCCATTCTAACTATTAACACTTTTGTTCTATAAGCACTATGATTAAGACATAAGATGACCATTACCTATATAATGCAATAGGATACCCTATATAAGAGTTTCTACTTTATTTACAAGGATAAGGTTATTTTATAGAATTTCCTTAAGGCAATTACAATATTAGTCAATTCTTGTAAGTTGGGTAGTATGCCTCACAATTTAGTATTATATAGTATTTTTAACCCATTAATGAAGTACAATTGAATGACCTTAACCATATGCTAACATAAGACGATAGTGTCTATCCATACTGTAGAACTTACAGGCCCATACCCCTATTTAGTCGACTAGAGACTTAGACAATAAGTTAGTATGGCAACTGTAAAGGCACAACACCGGACGAGTCTCTTCTTGGTAAATTTAAATTATTTTGTACCTTCCCTCATCATAATCCAGCGTACTTATATTTTCTGGACTACCTCGACTTATGCTGCTATTATAGCCTAGTTTTACAAGCTTATTCTTTTATCGAGCTTGTTCATGGCATATGTATTATTGGGTGCACACACAGATACAATTGTCTAATTATAATTAATGTATTATGGTCTGATCAACCTTACTGTGCTTGGTTCGCTCTTCGCAAAACTACTTTACGAGGATTGAGATATAGTTGACTCATTATGTTAGACGAATATACTTGCCCTCTAGACTGGTCAGACCATATCATATCTGGTACATAACTATTCTGATATAAATATACGAATAAAAATTTACCAAAATAGGATCTCACCCGCAACTGCCCTAACAACTCTCTTTTTGAATTCTTTAATCGCCTTGAACCTCGTACTTTCATTCTATCACCTCCTCCTTGAATTCTTTATTGTTGTTTTTCGTCTTCCCCTATTTCGAAAAGATGAACGCTCAAACTTGGTATAAGTTTGATACACGGAGAGTACTAGATATACTCCATAGGCCAATCATATTACTTTGTAACTATCTTTCGTAATAAAGGGCACATCACATGTGATATATTTTGTGTGTTAAAATTTTTTTGAGGATTGAATAACACGATTAAATAATTTGAGGAATGTTTTTCTTAAAAGTATAGCCTTATGTGATAGATGGGTAAATACTAAGTTGGGTAGGAGTTGCATTGTCAACTTGAGGTAAATTTTTTTTTAGATTGTGATCAAGTAAGATTATATTGAGAGATTTAAGTCATTTTAATTTTGAGAATTTTTAGAAGAATAAATAAGATGATGAGAATTTAATGAATTTTGAAATCTTGATATTGCGGACCAAATATTTATACTTTAAGAACATGATTTAAATTTTGAATATTGGAGATTGAATTACCAATTTAAATTTTAAGAAAAAAAATAATATAACTCTAAACATGAACATTGATGGATTGAGTTCAAAATTTTACAATTTGATGATTTAAATTAAAAGTTGAATGTTGATTGTTGGATCATCTATTTAAAATATTGAGGATAGAAATTGAATTTAAAATTTGAAGAGTACGGAATTCTTAAGTTAAAAATAGGAATAAGATTTGATTAGAATTATTTATTATTTAAAATCTAGAGGAGTTATGATAGTTGGAGATCGTAATATAAAATTTGATGTGGGTTATTTAAATCTTGAAGATGTCATATAGATTTGACTTAAATTTGGATATTGATAATTTAAAAATTGAGAATTGATTACAATGGGTTGAATTTTTATTTGAACGTGATTATTTTAATTTTGAAGAGATTGTGACGGATTTGAATAGATTTTGTCATTTAAATTTTTGGAAGAGATTGTGATAGGCTTGTCTTATATAAGAATGTGAAGGATTTAGCAAATTATGTCTTATTTTTAATTTTGAGGACAATTTTTTTTTAAGTTGGGTAGGTTGTAAACCCCCTCACCCAAAAATAGGTATCTTGTTTGTATTTTATATTTTATATTTATATTTGTTTTATATTATTTTATTTAAATTAATTAAAATTCAATAATTTTATTAGGATACTTCACCGTGGTTTGGACATTAATGATATAGGATGGCGCCAAAATCTGTATCGTGATTCATAGGAAGTAGCCTATATAGGAGACACTACCCGTAGGATCTTCTCGTGGCACATAAATTTGATTCCTTAATATTAGTATGACCTTAGTGTAACAACCATAGATTATGTGTTAAATATTTAGATAGTTAATATATATAATATATTTGTGATTATTTTTCTATCCTAACTTCCTACAATTAGCATCCCATAATTCTCCATGCCAAATTAGGTACATTCTCTTTTTGTAAGATGTGCATATTATTTACTATTATCCCATTTTGTTGGATATCCATTTAGTTATTTACTTAGTTAATTAGATAATACAGTTATTTGATTTATATAACTATATAAATATCTAATTATTAATTACAAATATTTTATAAAATATTTTGGGTGTATTATTTTATTAAATCTTTATAAAGTAAAATTTTCTAGAATTTATTTTATTTGCAAATATTATTTTTGAATTTTTTAACCTCATCTATATATGTAAATATGTATGTTAAATAATATATAGTTATTAATAATAATAATAATAGAAATAAAAAGAAAAACAAAAGGAAAAGGAAAAAAAAGAAAAGAAAATCCTTAAACCCTTAACCTAATCCCTAAACCCTTAAACTAATTTCTAATCCCAACACCTAACAAACCCACCCGCAGCTAATTCCCCCAAACCCACCCGCGGCAGCAGGCGAGCCCCCCCCCGCTCCCTTCTATATATACATATACATATATGATAAACCTAACTCTAACCCTAATCCTCAACTCCTGAACCTCCAGGCCGCAACCGGAGAACAACCTGAACCCACATGCCGCCGTCGGAGAACTGCCAGCTCCAGCCGCGACAGCAAGCGTGCGGCAACCGCAGCAGCTACATGCAGCGACGACTACCCCTTCATGCGTCATTTTTTATCTTATCTTTCGATCATTTTCTTATCCGTCTTCGTAGGCATGATCACAACCTATCCCTCTTTAAACTCCATCAATTAGTTTTAATCGAACATCGTTAAAAACTAGGTAGAAATCGAAGCCAAGATGAGAAAAATCCATATTTAAAACCGTTATAAACTGTCCCAACGACCTCTATTTCGAGGCAAATATCTCTCAACATAGACATCCAAATTGAAATATATTTTTTGCTGTGTAAAGCCTATATAACCAAGACCATTCCATGTTAATTAGTTTATTTTATTTTGTGTTAGAACCATAGATAAAATAGGTAGAAATCTCAAAAAAAACTTATTTTTAAAATATTAGAATTTTGTGATACGGAGTGCGTTCCGCCAAACGGGACCACCTCGTCGTATATCAATTGCACCAAAAGGCGCGTATTATATGTCCTTACATGTGAGCTTTCACGGAAGTTGATTCGGACGTGTGTGCGCATTGAAATCAACCTGTATCCGTAAAAAGTCCCCATATCGCGACTTTTGTAAAATACCACCCCATTTTGGGTACGCTTGTTAGAATGCGACGAAACTTATGCCATTAGATTCGTGGTATCATGCTGGTCCTGTGACCCATGTTTTATGTAATTCTAAGACAGTTGACCGAGCCACCTATTCGCGGGCTCGATGGTTTGACTTCAAGGGTGAATTTGTGATCCGCTCACCGGAATACAAAATTGTACATACCATTGAGTTCGTATCAACGTTTAGAATTTGTTTGACCTATAATTTTTCTTATTTACAGACATTTACCTCTGGCACACTTTTTGATGTAAAGTGGTCCACATGTGGACCCTCTTTGACCTAAAATTACCGTTTTGCCCTTGTGTCCAAATTGGACGAAAGGGTAGAATTTTCTGACTATCTCGCTTATTCTGGAAATGATGGTGATAGTTATTTTAGCATACGGAGACGTTCATTCTGATGCCATATTTTTCGATCCCTTGTACTTGACTTCTGGACGCTTACACTTCGCAGCTTTCTTGCCAGGCAAGTATACCTTGTCATTGTATTATGATTTACATTCTATATGGTGCATGCATTTTATTTCCATTATTTAGTTTATATATTTTAACTGTTATATAAACTGCACGTCCAAGAATAACTTGGGTGCAACGACGGTGGCATCGTATTTTATCTTTATTATATATTATGCATATTGACCTAGTTTTACGAGACTACCACATGATTTGGAGGCATCATTAGGTTTCATTGGCCGTGACACATCTGTTACATGAGTGTGAGTCTCATGTAGAATACGGACTTGCATAACGGGCTAGCCACATGTATATATGGGACGTGCGATAGGGAATAACTGCTAATAAATTTGCATGCTAGAAGACTTAGCAGTTATTATAGGTACCATCGTGTCATGGATATGGCATGAATAGAGCATGGGGTGGAAAGAACAACAAGTAAGGTGTTTGGGCTCCTTAGCACTTTTCTTGTGTAACCCGTACGATCCGTCGGAGATGCGTGGTATGATGACCCCTATATTATCTACAGGCGGCCTCTGACGTATAAATGACGTCATGCTTTTTAGGCCCCTCATTCTCCGAGAGAATCATGCCAATCCCATTTTAGCCAGATCGCCCACATGTCGGAAAGTTATTCTCAAATTACATTCACATAGATGGTTAGGCAACCCTTAGATGTTTATTTTTAGTATTTTATTGGCATGCTTCTATGTATCTTGTTATGTCCCTCTGAGGACCTGGTCCCTTTCCACGTGTAGACGATCATGACTAAACGTAGGAGCACGGATCAGGACTTGTTACTTCGTTCTCTTTTATGGAGGTCTTCCCTTCGAGCCCCTCTGATCATTAGATGATGTACTTATTATATTTTATTTCATATTCTAGTTTGGTAGTGGATTTGTCTCCACCCAACTACTTGTTCTTATCAAGCATTTTATACTTGATACAGTTATATAGTTGATTGGCTATTTATTTCTTTATGATTATTGTGGATGAGATTTAGTTATGCCCTGTGACTTGTAACAAATATATACCACTTGTGAATTATTGTTCATAATACAGCGTACGTATGTGTTATGGTTTCCATATATTTGAGTCTTCATATACATATGACTGGCATGCTTATGTATTCCTAATCCTACATATTTTGGAACTGGGGCGTGACACCTGTATACAGCATGTGTATCTGACCCCACCCAATATAACCTCACGTCTCATGTCCGTAACACGCAAGATCATGACCTCTAGGTAGTACAACGAGTCATAGTGATATCTATATAATATGCAAGTCTCATATCACGAATCCTGTAAGCCTATACAAAATTAACATGAATAACTCAAGAAAGATTCCGTCACATAAAATAGTGTCAAGTATCCTATAGACTGATGTACTTGGTAAAGCAAGCACGTAAAAATAAGATCGTGGAATCAACTCTCTAAGTGACGTTATACGACTCTGCGTACGGCGTCGATACCTGAATCTTGTTCAGACACTAAGCATCGTCTCACGGTTCTAGGTTGAACCGGTACATCACAAGAGTATATATATATGAAAAAAATACAAACAAATTATATAATAGGATCTACTACAAGTTTGGCAAGATACACTTGCCTGGGTCTGCAATATGTAGTTGCAAATTTGGTCCCGCATCTACTCCTCCGGAATCCAATTGACCTAAATAATAAATTTTCTACTTTAAGTATCTAATCAAGAATCTTGTAACCACAACTAAATTTTATAATTTATTATAAACCATTAATACCCAAGTCCAATCTTATCCTAACATGTAAATTCTTGACAAAACAACTTACATGTTTTCTGAGATAACGGAACCAACTTTCATGGTTTACGATTTTCAAAATTCATGGTTAAGTCTCCAATCGAAGGACATCAACATAAATCATAATAAATCATGTAATCTTGATTTAAACCTGATTTATATTAATTTTTAACCATTAAATTCTAGAATTGACAAAATAATCATATTTCAATATTAGGGCTACTTTAAGTTGACTAGTTTTATCCGAAACTTGTTCGGAGAATTGCCAGTCCATGGGTATGGTTTATATTCATGAAAAATTATTTTATATCATATTTTATTCTATTTTAATATTAGAAAATAATCACCTTTTATTTCTTCTAAAATAACCCCTATTTATGGACAAAACTATGTCACAAAAAAATCTAAAACCTAGTCTAGTGACCCTTATTTATAGGATTCAAAATTTTTATGAAAATACCATAAAAATAATTCTAAAATACTTATTTTAATGTAATAAACCCCCAATAAATTTATTTTTAAGAATTAACAATAAGGCCTCCAAGAACCGTGTCACAAAGTCTAAAACTAGCCCTACTTTTATCCAATCTATCATCAATCTAACATAAAAAAAATTATAGAATTTTATGGTGGAAAAAGATGACAATGGAGGGTTATAGAACATTAAACTTACATAAATCTAAGAGATTCATGCAATAGGGATTTCAGAAAGAAAGTTTGAATCCTTACCCGAAAGCTTTGAAGGTTTGGATGACGGTGCCTCTTCTTGTTCAAGAACGCACCTTCTTGCTTGTTTTTACAATGCTTCTCTCTTCTTCATGGATTGATGATGATGGCAATGGATTCTTGATGGATTTGATGGCAAAGGTAGAGCGTTTATGGTTGTTTTGTAGAGATTGGGTGGAAGGATGATGAAAGGTGGAGCTTTGGAAGAAAGGAGAGGATTTTTGGTGAAGGAGATGATGTTGTGAGGGGTAGATGACAAGGGGGGCTTCTCTTACACGTGAAAGAGAGGGGAGGGGTCGGCCAAAAAGGGGAGAGAGTTGTTAGGGTTAGGGTTTTGTGATAAGGGGGTATATATATGGGCTTTTTGGATAGATTTAAACCTAGAAGGGTGTATTCTTAGGGCTTGTAGGGGTCGACCACCAAGGGGGCTGCTCTTGCACAAAATTATGAAGAGGGGGTGGGTTGTTATGGTTGGAATTTTGTTGGTTATGATCTTGGGTGGTTAGTTAGTTTTGAAGTTTGCCAACTAGGATACCACATATGGCCATTTCTTTAATTAGAACTCTATTAATAGAACCAAATTAATGTATATATATATATATATATATATATATATATATATATATATATATATATATATGGGGGTATTTGTGTGCACTACATGACTATATGCATTTGGGTTGAGTTTGGGTCAATTTCTAGTCAAAAGGAGGCAGTTTTGTGGTAACCGTGGTTCTAGATGTTTGACAATATTTTTGGGCATGGAGGAGGTCAAAAAAATATAACATCCATGTCCCAAATATATTAGGCAAAATCAAGATTATTAATATAAATTTTCTTGGAAGAAAAAATATTGTGCATTGTTTAAAATATCCAAGCCATGACAAAGGGTCATATATACAAAAGAAGGATTTAGAAATTAATACTTTAATCCATTAAATTAAAAAAATAAAATAAATTGAAAAATAATAAATTAATCCTATTCAAAAATGAGAGGGCTTACAACTCACGGTGAGGCTGATAGTCAGGGACTTTGGTCTCAGCCTTGTCATTGATGTCGGCAAGATCCCAGTGGTACAGAAGGTGTTACACATGGCAGCTAGCGTCGAAGTGATGGTCGAGGAGATGGAGACGAAGGAAGATGCAAAGCAACTAGGGGGATCAGAGATCGGTGGCATGGGGGAGCAGAAACTCTGTCGCGAGACGACATGCATGAAGTCTAGTTGAGAAGCCATAGGATCAATACCCTCTCATCAGACTGGATGGAGAGATTGTTGGTATCCAGTCTGAATTTCGTGAATTTTGGAGCCCAAATATGGTCAAAAAATTAATTTAATATAATTTTAAAATCTACATTAAATGTAAGATTTGATTAGATTTCAAATTTGTGTCAAATACTTAGTTTGACTATATTTGGACGTCCATAATTGGTGTTGGACTATTTTAGGTAGAATATGATTCTTATTTTAATATTTTCTATTTAGAAAATTCTATTATGACCTAAAATAGGACGTCTCATCATATAAATATAGGAGGAGGGTGGAGGCACATAGTATAGCACACTTTGGAGCATCGGGGTGTTCGTCCACAGAAAATCTAAGAGAAAGTTCATTTCCTTTCTTTTTGAGTGTGGTAAGGGGGTTGAATCTATTAGGACAAAGGGTTCAACATTGATTCTGTCAATCTTGTAATATCATCTGAGTTATAAATGTTAAAATTTGTCCAGGTGACGTAGTCACCGTCATATACCTGTCTTTATCTGTGCTTGGTATTCGTTAGACAGAAATTGATTATCTAAGATGGATTGATCTAAAGTTTTCGCTGCTGTCACTTTTAGACACGATATCGAAACGTTTATTGTACGTGTACGATTCCCAACAAATTTGCCCTCAGAGAGCATAATTAGGAACTTGATTGGTGTATTTTGCATAAAGCTATGTCACCGTACGCATGTGCTGTGGACCTCAATCCGTATTTCTAAATTCTAACACCACAGCTCTACAAGTCAGATCGCATAAATTACTTTAGGTTCCTTTCCCATCGTAACGCTAGCTTCTTCAACTAGACATCCATGAGCTGTCCATCTTTATATAAACCAAGTCCCCTTTGCCAGAAACATGATGGATAACCAACTCACTGTTTAACAAAGGAAAATTTCACAGAAACTACAACTAAGTTGCAGATGGCATTCGGAGTTGAAGATAATTCTGCGATCAGAAAAGGCCACCGTTCGCTGTCGAGATCACCCAACCTCAAAAATCCGAGGTGCGCCAAAGCAGCCATACAAGCTATCGAGCACGCCAGGAGGAGGCGAAATGTTCTCAGTTGCAATAGCGATGGTGAAGACGGCATTCAGGTGAAAATCGTCATAAGCAAGCAAGAATTGAAGCAGATGATCGCATCCATGGTTTGGTGAAGGAACGGAATTAGCAACAACCATCACAAACAAGGGTCTGCGACATTGGATCGGCTACGGCATCTTCTTAAGAGGAGGAACATGAAGAAGGCCGACTCCGGAAAGGGCCACCATAGCGGCGGATGGAGTCCTGCACTGCATACTATCCTGGAAGAGTTTTGATGCTATGAAAGCTATGTTATTTATGAATGCAAGGTTGCAAACCTAGAGAGTTTTAAAGTTTGTCTTCTATGGTTCTCTTTCTTTGATTGGATATAACACAACATATTTGCTAAGTTTACTTCTAATATCAAGGAGGAGGAGGAGGATGCTACTACTACTACTACAAATTAAGATATAAAATGTGTGAAGAAAAGTGAACATGTATTTTAGGGTAACAAGAACAAATCGGTGATTTCTTCTACATATTGTTAGTTGCCGAGCAATTTTAATCAAGTATCTGTACTTACGAGTGATATATATATTTTAAAAAAAGAAACCTAAGGGTGATAAATATGATAGTCCCGAGGTAGATCAAAGATGGATCACAAAGACTAAGAAAGATATTCACACATGACGTTCCAATCTGCTCTATGTTTGATCGTGATGTTGTTGTCGAGTTCCAGAGATTCACGCAAGAAATTGCTCTCTGGAAGAACTCGGTTCCAACGAAACTTATTGAAACTCGGGTTACAAATTGACAATAACCAAATTCGTTCTTCCTTGAGAACGCATTTGCAATTGAGATAGAATGTATTACAAAAATTGAGTGGATGGAGAAGAAGAAGATAGAATAAAAATTATTATTGCTAGGGTGATAAAGAGCACGGTTGCTAAACGCAAGATTCGTCCTCTATTGACGATCTGTTCCCATGAGCCAATACGTTCACAAGAAAACTTTTAGAACGCTCGTAGTCAACTATGTATATGACTCGAACAAACTCACTGGACCCCTTTTACCTTTTTTTTCTTATATCTCCAAAGGTAGGCATGGAGACCCTATTTATAGAAGGGTGAAAACCCCATCACTAGTTCTAGCCGATATGGGACTAAAGTACCATCTCCAAAAATCAGGATTAATAATAAAAAATCCCGTAATCTGCACATATGCACAAAATATGTATAGCCTGCGCATACCGCATACGAGTATACTTAGATGCGCGCAGCAGAATAGCAGCATAGCAGCTCATGTGCGCAAAAGCGCTGCAGCATAAGCATGCATATATGCAATAGCGCATAGCCAGCGCATAGCCCGCGCATGCACTAGCACAAAACCCCGCACGTGCAACTCGAGCATACACCAGCGCTAGCAACCACGCATGCAACTTGCGCATATGCAACTACTCATGCAACTTGCGCATAAAACAAGCACACGAGCACAACATATGCGTACAAGCACCATGCGACCGATGCGTACATGTGATGTGCAAAGTGTACCATCAAAGTGTCACTTTGTGCCCCTCCCGAGCCAGAGTCTGAGTTGCTAAGCCCTTACGAGCCTTAGCTCCTATGGGAATTTTCCAAAGTGAGTAACAAAACCAAAGATTATTTCTTTGTGGTTTAAACTTAAACCCTCTAGAAAATTATACCACATTGACCACCACACCCCATGTGCATATGCCTATACAAAGCATAGCTATATATTAGGATATACACTTTGGTGGATTTTTTAATGTGGGACTATAGTTCCCAAAGCCAAGTAATTAGAAAACCCAACAATCTACCACATATATTACAATATATGGTTGAGTGTTCCTTACAATGACTCTCCATCATACATTAGGATAGATGTCACTAACGACTTAAATCTTCCTACATGGGTCAAACAATAGTATGATATAATAATAGGACTAAGCCTTGAATTATGGACTATAGTTATTCTTCCCACTCACAAGATGACAGCAGTTGTGCCTTCTGGTCGCACATTAAAGATCTTGTGCTAACCTGATTTTGGTGTATGTATCTTGGACGTCTACAATTTTTTTTCAAGAGACGGCCTACATCTCTGTCCATACACTCTAGGTGAGTACTTTGTAAACAGTCCCAGCATGAAGCCTTGCGCTTCCTTGCGGTGCTATGCTGTATAACATAGTATAAAGCCAAGCCTATACCTCATCGTGGTGCATACCACTGTAGCATGAAATCACAAGCCTCTTTGTAGTGTCGTACTACCTAGCATGAAGCCTTGCTCTTCGTTACGGTGCTACACTACTATGACATGGCTCGAAGCCGAGGCATTATATATTTTACCTCTATATGGTCAGGGCCGGCCCTGGCCCAAGGCTACTAGGGCGACTTCCTGGGCCCACAAATCAAGAGGGCCCAAAAAATCAGTTTAAACATATATGTATTAATAATTTTGTATCAAAAATAGAACTAGTATATACCATGGGCCTCTTCTAATATAAAATAATTGTGGTGTAGTGGTTATTATGTTAGACTTGCATATTAGAGGTTGATGGTTCAATCCTTGGTGGTAATATTTTTTTAATTTAATTTTAATTAAGTTTTAATTTTTTTTACATTATATATAGGGGCCCATTTTAAAAGTTTTTCTAGGGATCCCATGATCTCAGGGCCGGCCATGTATGTTGTGTCACACCATTGTAGCATGCAGTCACATGCCGCTTTGTAGTGCTGCCTACCATTCTCCATTCTACAATATTAGGCTACCTGCCTATATGCGTTATTACGCAGCTGTGACATGGTCTAAAGCTGAGGCTTTATATCTTTTAACTCTTTATGGTGTCACTCCACTGTAGCATAGAATATTTAGCTTTTTTGTAGTGTTGTGCTACCCATGCTTCCTATAAAGCACGTTGTACATTTTAAATGTCCGAGAACTCATTAAGGCGTTGAATCCATCCTCTCGCATGATCTGTTCTATAGAAAGAAAAATTTGTAGACCATAGTAGTTTCGGGACCGTATCCCCTTAGTCTCAAAGGACTTCCTACTGTATCATATATTTTCCAGTCAATGGTCCTCCCTTGAACCAAAAGCTAGATGCCTAGAAGATTTATCTTTGAACTAATAGCATAGAACTTTATGGTGGGATTGCAAAGAATAATTTCAGAGGTCCTTCAAGCCTATTTTTCTTGCTGTGTCCTCGACTAGCAAGCACTTGAGGCCTTTTGTGAATGGATTCATCAGATTCTTTTGGCTCCGAACATCAACCACTATAATGATTCTACGTTTATTGTACTCATTCAGTACCTTGTGACATGCCCCATTCCAAAAATATGCGGGACCAAATATATGGCAATGGCCAGCAGGTACGACTCCGTAGGGCTTTCCAATTTAATGGACCTGACGTAGTGTACTTATGTTGTCCACGATCAAGTGATCAAGTTAAATATCTATATCTAACATCCAACAACTAACTAAATCTTAATCCATGGTAAATAAATCTCAAGAAGGAACAACATGCATTGGTAAACTACAGCCCAATAATATATTCGTTCGAATAGGCCAAGTGAATAATATAGGCCTATAAACACTAGGCTATAAAAGAAAATCATGATGGAAGTAGTACATAACTGTAATAGATGAAAGATATAATGATGTGGCACTTGCATATATATAGAGGTCAACAGTTTTCGTAGTTCCTCGGGATACTACGGTTACCAATGTGGGCATTCCATATGCCTATTTGTTGTCCTCTCCGTCCAATGCCAACGTACAAGTCTCAAGTATGACGTGGACATCTCGTTGTAGAAGCATAAACAATACGCTGAAGAATTATACGCATAAAACCCTCAACATGCAGGAAGCCGTGTAAACAGAGCTCCAGTACTGGGTGGCATAAGACATTACTTCAGAGCCGTTGGCGTACAGTAGAGCTTCAACGCTATTTCAGCAAAAAATATAGCTCCAGAACAACCCGCATAGTGCAGTATTTTCAGACTGTTTCCGCGTAAAAAGGTTGCTACATCGCCACTTCGGCGTAAAACCTGTCTTCTTTTAATGCAGCGGGAAGTTATATGAAGAACTCTTCGTATTCCTCGAATGAACCTGTCAGATCAAGCAGTGAACCTGACTCCTGACAAAGAGTACTGCATGGTGATCGAGAGGACGGCTGTAATGATGACTCTGCACAGAACTCTAGATCGTCGTCTAGTGACATAACCCTTGATATAAGACGTCGTCTACGCATTCAAGGAATACGCTGCCTATTTTTTACAGGCAGACATGAGCTTTTACGCTCAGGACGAGACGAAACCAACCGCCACGTCAAAAGCTTCTCTTTGCACAGAACTCGAGGCACATCTCTGCAGTTAATGCGCGAGATGGAGGCAGATCTTTGCATTTAATGTACGAGATTTGGTTCTACTTTTAATGACTGGGTGAGCTACAATTAGGGCTAATACGTCCATATCACCATCCCCGCATATTACGCCAACCTGGCTATTTTCAGCTATAGGAGTACGCCGTATGTTATCTCCTTAAAATACGCCGACCTGGCTATTTTCAATTATAGGAGTACACCGTATTCTGGCTATTTTCAATTATAGGAGTACACCGTATTCTATCTCCTCAAAATACTCCAACTCAGGCTATATTTGCAAAGGTGCGTGATAAGGCTATTTGGCCCAGGATACGCTCAAAACCTCTGTCAAAGAAGGATAAACTGGCTATCTTTACGCTGGTCACCTATCCATACAGCATCAAGCTTTATGCAGAATTTGGCTTCTACGCCAACATAACAGATACTGGGCTTTTATGCCAACATGACATCTGTCTTGGCTTCTACGCCAACTTGACAACTATTCGGCTTCTACGCCTACTTGGCTTTTACGCCATCAGAACAGCTACTTGGCTTTTACGCCATCAGAACAACTATTTGGTTTTTACGCCAACGAGACAGTTATTTGGCTTTTATGCCAACCATCTCTACGCGAGGGGCAGTTATCTACGTGGCTTGCATGCCGTGATCTTCGATGAGCGATTATACGCGTTACCTCATAATGGGACATGCGTCACACTCCAATTCAAGAGATCATTCATACGTGGGTAGCAGTTATTATAACTGCCGCGTAAAAGGTGCAGCTCTCTCCGCTGTTCGGTTTCTACGCCGACTGTAGCTGAACTCTATAAATAGAGACCTTCGGCTACGGAGGTCCAGGGTCGAAGGGTCGAAGTATCGAAGGGTCGAAAGGTGGAGATAAAGGACGAAAAGTCAAGGATTTTCCAAGAAAAGAGAGTATATTCAGAGAGTGCTTTGGCAACGAGAGTTCAATCCCTCCTGCAGTCTTTGAAGCTTCTTTTTCGTCTTCTACAGCACTTCTTCGTCATTGTGTGGTCAAAGGAACAAAGTGATCGACCGCAGATCAGACTCCTATAGCAATATTTTTCCAGAATCAAATTTTTGTACTTAATATCCTCGTATAGGATTAATTGTACTTCTTTTTCTTGTTTGTAAACCAAAGAAAGAGTTACGTATAAACCTAGTTTTAATTTCTTTCGTTTATTATCAAACACAAGATGGCGACTCTGCTGGGGACTACTTTCTCATCTGACGAGAAAGCCATTGCTCAACATGATGCTGTATCCGTAGGGTCAACGAAGAAGACTCTGGTCGTCCAATTCGACCAATCGGCTTACGAAGACATGCTTCGAGCAGGGGGTAGCTCTCATTCTCTCTCTATCTAGGACAACAGGAAATTGCGTAAAGTATGGATGCCCCGGACATCCTCTACCATTCCTGCAGACTCTCTCTCTCCGATCGACAAGGTTGTGACATCTCAACCTGTGCGCTCCACACGTAAAACTTTGTCTCTCGTCTGTGACGTGGCAGACAAAGCTTCTGGTAGTGCCTCAGTGCCAAACCAGAAGTCTACTCCGCGCCATGCGCATACAACTTTGTCTCACGTTTGTGACATGGTAGACGAAGCTTCTGGCAATGCCTCAGTGCCAATCCAGAAGTCTACTCCACGCCCTGCGCGTAAAAATTTGTCTCCCGTCTATGACACGGCAGATGAAGCTTCTGGCAATGCCTTAGTGCCAATCCAGAAGTCTACTCCATGCTATGCGCGTAAAACTTTGTCTCCCGTTTGTGACGTGGCAGACAAAGCTTCTGTCAATGCCTTAGGGCCAGTCCAGAAGTCTACACCGTGCCCCGCGTATAAAATTCAGTCTCCCGTTTGTGACGTGGCAGACAAAATTTCAGATAATGCCTCAGCGCCCATTCAAAAATTCTAAACGTGCCCTGTGCGTAAAAATATATCTCCCTTCTGCGATGAGGCAGATGGTCCTTGCAATCACCACAAGGAAAAATAAGTGGCGGATTTCCCGACCTCTCAGCTTTTACACCATCAAGAGAAGAATCTGCGCACTCTTCAGATTACGCGGAAGGCTGGTGACCGATTGAGGACTTCCTCAGTTTTACGCCAACCTGTGCAAAGCTCCAGATTACGCCAGGACAAGCCCTCTAGTGTAAAGAAGGCCCAGTTCGTGGATATATACGCTCCTCATGGATCATGCGCTACTCACATGGCTGAATTGCTGTATTCTTATGGCAGGGAGAGAGTTATGATTCCTAATATCCGTATTTCCACCGATGTAAAAAGGCAGAATAAGCCTTCTTCTTCTCCTTCTGTTAATCCTCCTGACTTGCTTAATTTCTTGATCTAGAAGCACAAAGATAGGGGATCTTCTAATATGTCTATTACACCCCCTAGGGAACATTGTTGTAATAGTCACAAAGTTGTAGTTAATTACTATTGTTCTAAGGCAAAATGGTCAGTTTTTGACCGGTTGAACTACTCCTTGTCTTTACAGGAAGAAGAGCCGACATTCGCATCAGTGAACATGGCATCACACATCCCTAGAGGAAGGTTAAATTCAAGACGTCATCCCTCTAGAACTCCAAGCCAAAGGAGATTTAACAGACTCCTTGAGAATATTGAAGCTGGTGTGTTTCGAAACACCCGTTCGAGGTCACGGCAACAGACTTCATATTCTTCTGATTCAGACACTGGGGGTCGCTAGTTTCCCGAATCGGATGATGAAAGTATAGACTCGATCTTTACAGAGATCTATACTAACCCTTCAATAACATCCAGAGAAATGGGAGTCTATGCCATTAGAGATGAACACGAAGAGGCTTCCCCATCAGGAATTACTGAGCAACGCATCGCTGTATTGGAGACATCACTGAAAGAGATGCATTCCATGATGGAAAATATGCACCAGATGATGCTGACTCAACATACAGCTTCTAATGCTCCAGCATCGGTTCCTCTGACTCAAATACGGGTAGGGGTGGACCTACCACCGTCCAATACAAACCAGGAGCCTGTTCTAAATCAAGAATCAGCAACTCCTCCACTTCCTAACTCAGAGAATGTATTACCTCCTATTTGAGTTATAATACAACCGATCTCTCACCACTCTGTAGTCCCTTTACTAGCTGAAGACCCGATGCAGGCAGTGCGGGAATTGAAAGCCCAATTTGACACCTTGAAGCATAAGGATCAGCTCAAGAAGTTAGGAATCAACCAGCCTTACCCAGCTATCTGGGACGAGATCCCTTTCCCACCTAAATATAAACCACAGGCTATTGTTTTGTTTGAGGGAAAGATGTCACCGAGCCAGTACATGAACTACTTTAGCATGATGACGGTATTGTTGCAAGGGAATGACGCCCTTCTCACTCGAGTGTTTAAAGGCTGTCTCTCTGGAGTGGCTTACCAGTGGTACCGTAGTCTTGCGGACAACTGCATTATTTCCTTTGAAGATTTCAAGACTCTGTTCTTCGCGTGATTCTACGAAGGAGGGATGGACATGTCTATGTCCTTACTCATCGAAGTAAAGTAGAAGGAGAAAGAGAACGTTCGTACTTTCATTGAACGTTTTCGTCAAGCCACCCTACAGATGCCTCCCGGAGTTCCGAATTCAGCCTTGGTGGACATTTGCAGGAAGAACTTTCTTCCACTGATCTCGTTGTTCACAAGACCATATCAGTTCCATGATTGGCCCTCGTTTATCATCTCAGCGGTAGCCGCTGAAGATAACAGTCGAAAGGCGTGTGACAATGGAATCATGATCTCTACCTCTGATAGAGGGAAGAGGTCATCCTCCAATAGCGACCATCCTCGTGGTTCCAAAGGGAAAGAAGCTTTGGTGATCAATACGTCCAGGCAACATACTCCAGGGATTACGCAGACGAATCATGGGACTTCTAGGCCTAAAGAAGAATTCCCTTTGGACGACGACGATATTTCGAGCATATTCGATTGTCTAGTCAAAAGCGGCAAGCTCACCCTCCCCGAGGTAAAGCGGCCTAATGAAGTCGGCAGTACCAATAATCCTATGTACTGCATTTTTTATTGGTACATACATAATCCCACAAAGGCGTGCTATGTAATAAAGAGGAAAATCAAGGAGCTGGTCGACGCCAAGGCCATCACTCTGCGTAATAGCGAGAAGACGGTCACCACCAACATGATCTCTCTCCAATTCGGTAATCTGCCTCCTCAAGATGTTCCGGATGGCGTTGTACCTATTTTTCGGACAATGATGAACATCGTTAATCTTCCTCCGGCCAGGGGTTAAAATCTTGACTAAGTATCCCTAACTACCCAATGTGGTGAGATTATGTGGGTTCATCCTGATCTGGTGTCAGAGATTGAGGAAGAGACTCAAGCTGCTAAGGCTAAGTCTAAAAAAAACTCAAGGCGTAAACCATGCCATATGGTTGCAATATCCCCGACATCAGAAGAAGAGGGTTTGGCCACCGAAACCCGTTCAGGGAAACCCTACCTCAAGGACTATGAAGGAAATCAGGAAGATGCAACGACAAACACTTCAGCTGCCAAACTTCCAGAGCCTGAACCTGTCATACCAGAGGCAGGTCCTTCTAGACCAACTTCGGCGGACAAGGGCAAACAAAAAGAAGTGTGTTTTGACAAACCTTTGAAGAATATTCAAAACAAAGGTTTGGAGAAACCATATAACTTCGACATCCTGGCCCAGTTGGCTAATACACCAGCCAGATTGTCCATTTTTGAGCTCCTAAGGCTATCCAAAGATACTCGTCAAGCCTTAAGTAAAGCGTTAATGCAGGCGGATGTATGCTTGACTCAGCTTAAGTCCCCCGCCAAAGAGCCTGTGGCATGTCCTTAATGCCATAGCGTGATGGAAGTGGTCCCTAACAACACTTTCACTCAAGAAGACATGTTGTTGAAACATAACAGGCATGACAGACCCCTCTATTACACCGGATACGTCGGATCCATGGAGGTAGATCGGATTCACATAGATTCGGGATCGTCGATCAGCATTATTCCTCATAGTCTGCTCAGACCTTTGAGGATTCCTACCAGCGAACTGGCTTACACCACCACAACAATCGTGGGCTTTAATGCCAGGAAAAGTAAGTCGTTGGGGAAGATTCGGCTGAGGATCCTGATAGGAGACCTTAGATCAGTGGCTACATGCTACGTCATCGATTTGGAGGTATCCTACAATATTTTACTGGACAGAGCATGGATCCACGATCACAACATTGTTCCTTCAACTCTACATCAATGCTTCAAATATGTAGATGCCCAAGGAACAATAAAAACGGAGTTTGCTGACCTTAACCCGTTCAAGGGAGTAGGGTCCTACTATTCCGATGCCATGTTATACACCCAAGACTACATGAAAGAGGTTTCAGGCAAGACGGAGGAGGAATCCGACCGGGAGCCAGGAGAACCGTCTGCTGAGCAACCTTTGTCAATCCAGGTGAAAGGACGGACTACCCGTCCGAAAGTCAAGGAACCCAGGGCTATCCACTTGAACAAAACCAAATCAGAAGGACGAAATGATCCCCTAGTGATCACTCTGAACCAGAAGCCTTCACCCTTGGTCATCAACCTCAGGCGCGACAAGCAGTCGACTGATGTAAATACAACCGGGAATATGGTTTCTGACGATAATAAAGATTCTCTTTTCCAGTATACTGACGCTCAATTTCCAAATCAGGAATCTTCCCCCCATAACGATATAGCGCCTATAGCACAAAAATTCTTAGAAGTTATAGACTCCTATCATCCGTATTTGTGGGAAGTCGCATCAACATCTAATGTCATAACGACATATGGGCCACATGAAGATTCTATCTTTATTATCCTGCCTACTCGCAGCAATCAGCATCCAATAGTCTTCGGTCGCATACGCAACAGACCGATTATACAAAAAGATTCTCACGAATCTGATGCTGGGAAAATGCAGGTTCACAGATATAGCTCCCAAGCTCAAAAGATTATGCAAAGTATGGGTTATGATCTGAAGTCAGAACCAGGCCTCAACAATGGGAAAGGCAGACGAATGCCCTTGTATGGTGAGCCCTACTGTCAACGAACTCATTTTGGGTTAGGGTATATCACATATCTTACAACTTCCAATAACTCTAAATCAAGTGAGGAGACCACTCCCTCTCTTCAAGATGATTTGTCATCCTCCAGCTCATATGCTGATCTCGAACAGGTATTATCAGTAAATATGGTGTTAACAGATTCCCTTGAAACAGAGGAATAAGAATATGAACCATTCGAAAATGAATCCTGGGCTCAGCAAATGGATACACAATGGGAACTCCGGTTCGAGCAGAGAGAACCGCCCATTGAAGATAAAGTCATCCAGATCGATGTCGGGGATGAACTTTCACCAAAGCCGATATTTATCAGTAAGAATCTTTCCGAAGAAGAACGGGAAGAGATGATCCAGCTGATAAAAGAATATATCGATGTCTTTGCGTGGAATTATGAGGATATGCCAGGTCTTGATCCTAAAGTGGCTACCCACAAGCTCAACATATTGCCCAATTCGAAGCCAGTGAAGCAACACCAATGCCGGTTCTGTCCGGATATGATGGATGCCATCGAAGCTGCAATCAAGAAGTTGATAGCCTGCGGGTTCATCCGGGAAGAACAACATCCTAACTGGATTGCCAATGTTGTCCCAGTTATGAAGAAAAGCGGGAAAGTGCGTGTTTGCATCGATTTTCGAGATCTGAATACGGTATGCCCTAAAGAAGAGTTTCCTCTTCCCATTACAGACGTCATGATCGACAATACATACAGTTTTGAACGCATGTCTTTTATGGACAGATTTTTAGGTTATAATCAGATCAAGATGCATCCTGAAGATGAAAGCATACTGCCTTTCGTACACCACTGGGGGTATATTGCTACACTGTCATGCCCTTCAGATTGAAGAATGCTAGGGCTATATATCATGAGCTATGAGTAACATATTCCATGAGCACTTACGCAAAATAGTAGAATGTTACGTAGACGATATTGTTGTTAAAAGCCGCTTCAAAGGTACTCACATCCAAGACTTGAAGACAGTATTCGAGTTGATGCGCCAACATCAACTTAAAATGAATCCTACAAAGTCCTTTCTTGGTGTATCCAGCGGCAAATTTCTGGGATTTGTCATTACCGCTAAAGGTATTCAAGTGGACCCTTATAAAGTGAAGGCTATCTTAGAAATGCGACCACCCCGTAATCTGAGGGAACTCAGGGGATTTTAAAGTCGTTTGGCTTATATCAGGAGATTCATATCCAACCTCTCTGGGAGATGTCAACCTTTTTCTCGCCTGATGAAGAAAGGTGTGTCCTTTATGTGGGACGAAGCCAGTCAGCAAGCGTTTAATGATATCAAATGCTACCTCACTAATTCTCCAGTTCTGGTGCCTCCCGTCATGGGAAGACCATTTTTGTTGTATGTTCGGGCAATGGATCATTCTTTGGGAGCTCTCCTCGCACAGAAGAATAATGAGGGTCATGAACAGGCTATCTACTATTTAAGCAGGATGATGGTCGGAGCTGAACACCGATACAGTCCAGTAGAAAAATAATGCTTGGCCCTAATGTTCGCCATTCAGAAGACGCGACATTATGTCACAGGCCAAACTATTTATATCATCTCCAGGATCAATCCTCTTCGGGTATTGATGAGCAATCTGAGTGTTCTCAATTCCCGACTCGCGACTTGGGCGATGTTACTAACACTGTATGATATGGTGTATGTCCCTCAGAAGTCCATAAAAGGTCAGGCCTTGGCTAATTTCTTAGCTGCTCATCCAATTTCGGAATCCTCTAAGCTATACGAAGATATTCCCGACGAAGTTGCAGAATGTAATTCCACAATGGAAAGTATTACATGGCAGCTATTCTTCGATGGTGCCTCCAGGACTGGTCCCAAGGGAAACGTAATTTCAGGAGTGGGAATTATCCTGGTCACTCCTGATAAACTCGTCATCTATCGAGCATATTCTCTTAGCGAACCCTGCTCTAATAATGTGGCAGAGTATAATGCTCTATTAATCGGGCTCCAAGTCGCTAAAGAATTGGATGTGGGATACCTGGAAGCTTTTGGTGATTCTCTGCTGATCGTCAATCAGGTCAGAGGAATATATGAAGTCCGCAATCCAAACATCATTCCTTATCACCAAGCAACGATCGAAATTGCAATGTCTTTCAAAGGATTCTTCCTAGAGCACATGCCTTGATCTAAAAATTTGGAAGTCGATGCTCTGGCCAGTCTAGCCGCAGATCTAGCTATTCCTATAAGGAGGCAAAATTCGGTAATTCTTCTCAACAGAGATCTATTCTGTGTGAAAAATAACTTTAACATAGAATGCAGCTACGCCTTAAACACGGTTCCTCCTAAGAGAGACTGGAGAAGGCCCTTTATAGATTTTGTGGCATACAGAATCTTACCTGAGGATCCTAAAGAAGAAGTATCTATCAAAAGATGATCATTACGATTCTATTTTGATGCCTCTTCACAATGTTTATATCGCCGAACATACGATGGACTACTGCTACGATGTCTCTCCGATGATGATGCAAAGCGGGTCATCCGTGAAGCTCACGACGGCGTATGTGGAGCACATCAACCCGGTCCTAAGTTATAGGATCGTATCAGAAGAATGGGCTACTACTGACCTACTATGATTGCAGATGCAGTGGAATATGCAAGACAATGCAAAGCCTGTCAAGTTCATGCAGATTTTATAGATCAGCCTTCTGAGTATCTACATCCGACCATTGCATCATAGCCCTTTGAAGCATGGGGAATGGACATCATTGGTCCTATTCACCCATCATCTTCTAGAGGACATCGGTTCATATTGTCCAACACGGACTACTTCTCTAAATGGGCGGAGGCAATTCCCCTTGCTGAAGTAATGACATCCAACGTGATTAGCTTCATCAAGCACCATGTCATTTATCGCTTTGGGATACCCCAAAGGATAATTCATGACAATGGGCCCCAATTCATCAGCCAAGCATTTCACCGATTTTGCGATAAGAATCGGATACAAAATATGGCCTCAACGGCATATAATCCTGCTGCTAATGGTTTGGCGGAAGCCTTCAACAACACCAGCATCAAACTCTTAAAAAAGTTTGTTTCTTCGAACAAAAAAGATTGGAATGATAAGCTTGGAGAATGCCTCTGGGCATACCGCACAACGGTACGAGCACCGACGGGCTGTACCCCATTCTTATTAGTCTACGGGTGTAAAGCAGTTATCCCTATTGAAATCCAAATTCTATCACTGAGAATAGCAGTAGCTAATAAGTTGACTCAGGAAAACAACGATCAACTACGGCGGCTTCAAGAGCTAGAAGGATTAGACGAGAAACGCCTTCAAGCTCAACATCACATTACGTTCTACCAGGCACGCATTTCCAGAGCTTTTAATCGAAAAGTAAATGAGAGAGTGTTCAAAGTTGGCGAGCTAGTTCTAGCTGTAAGGAGTCCAATGATCATTATACACAAGAGTAAGAGTAAATTCCAGCCCAAATGGGAGGGTCCTTATGTGATTGAAACAACATTTTCAAACGACACTTACAGATTAGCCAAGCCTAATGGAGACTTGTTAATGGATCCTATCAACGGCAAATTCCTGAAGAAGTACTACGCTTAACCTCCCTTGCTTAAACGGAGAATGGTAAAGATCTTATTCTGATGATACTACGTACAAAGACTAGTTGGAGCATATTCTATCATATCCATATAACCTCTGAATAGATATATTTAACTAATTTGGAATTTCAAAACCTATCACATCCATATTTTCTCTGATAGTATTTTGTATACAAATTTAGTTGGATCATATTATATCATGTCCATATAACCTCTGAATAGATATATCCAGTTGAAGCTTACCGAAAGTATATCACGTCCATATTACCTCTGATATCACTTTCACCCTAGCCTATCATTTATGTTAAAAATTGATGGGTCCACCAAAGTCAAATAAAGTTTATTATCTCCGGAAAGAGCAAGTTACAAAAAGAAGCAAAGGGGTACATCATTGGGGAGGAGCAGCCAGATCACGAATTTGCTGTGCCAAGGCAGCTATCCTCTCATTCCTGGATTCCAAGACATTAGCGCGAGCCCACTCCAGTCGTGCCTCATCATCACTCAGAAGGGATAGTTCGGACTGAGAATGAATAAATTCGGCATAAATGACTCCCATACGTGCCAAGTTCCGCTGAGCTGTGTCCATTCGGCCCTTCACCACATCTAGAGATGCCAATGACTGGAGGGACCACCCCTTTGCCTGAGCTAGTTTGGCTTCAATTTGCGAACCCTCGCTTTATTTCCCTCATGTTCGGCCTCGTACTTCGTTAGAAGAGGAATAACCTCTTCTAAGATGACCTGCTCTGCACCAATCTCCTATTGCTATGTCTGGATAGATTTATTTAAGCTTTCCATCTGTTCAGCAAGCATCGCAGTCAAGGAGTCGTACTCGGCCTGAATCATATCATTGACGTTGCCTCGAGATAGTTGCAAATACTCGTTAATATCTTGTTCTAAACCATTAACTATTTGCTCTAGCACATTAGCCCTTTTATCGTCACAATATCTAATCTGTGCTATAGTGAGATTGGAGGACATCTTCAGAGCATCGAAGCCGAGATTCTTCTCCAGCACCATCGATATCAATATTTTCAAAGTGTTATAGAATATGCTATTATACTGTCCAACTAGCATGGCATAGCTCGAGTGGACGCTGGGAGTGGCTGCGATATCGGTGAATTCACCTCCAAGAATGGCTGCAGAGGATGTTGCCACGGTCGTCGCCTCTACAGAGGGTGCTACATAAGAATGAACACCAGCAATGGTAGAAGTTGCGGGCGTACTCAACGAAGGAGGCGCAGTCGAGATGATGGGCTCATCATCCTCTAAAGATATCTGAACTGCCGTTGACGAGATGACACTTGATAACATGGCAGATGAAGGATCGGCAGCTTCAAAGCATGCCTCTTCGATATCAAACCCCGCCGTTTCATCGGCAGTATCTGCAACAAAATCAAAGGTTGTATTAACTCCGCCCTCACCTGAGACGTCTGCACCTGAAGAAGACAAGAGAAAGTTAATATCAAATTGATGATTAATTTTCCTAAAAAGGGCGTAAGGACAATATTTACCCATGGCCGATGGTATATATATCGCGTCCGCAGCCAGAATAGCTAAATCATCTCTTAATGATGCTAGACAAGCTATCATACCTGAGAAGGGGATGCACCAACTAACACTAGCAAGTAGTCTTCCCAGTCTTTGCCAAGATCCAATCGAGGCTCATCGGAAGGAATCTCGCTGGATATACTTACAGACGAAGTAGGGGTTACTCACATCATTGGTCTGGGTAAAGGTATATGGAATCTTATTATGCTCGGCCTCAGAGGCGATCTTGTAGCACTACCAGAAGCAGTAGTAGTAGCGATCTCGAGCAAAGAATCTCCGGCACTGCCAGCCGGAACTATGGAAGTCCCCACTTTAAAAGGCGAAGGACCTCTAATAAAAGAATCATCCCCAACAGGGGAAACGACAGGCTCGCTCCTAGGAGCCCCCCTGGTGGAAGCCCTTTTTGGACCTCTTTCAATCTTCTTTTTGCGAGGGGAAGACTCTTTCTGAGTGGAAACCTTTCGTTTCTGGGGGATAACGAGAGGCTCAGTTGGCGGAGCTATTATGCCTCTCGGTATTGTCGTCAAGATTTTGTCTGCCCCGGCGGTGTCCTTATTCTCGTCCGAGGAAACTAACAGAATCTCCTCTCTTCCACCAGGTCCATGGGAGGGCATCCTAAAACTTCTATGCACATCAAAATCGCGATGGAAGCTATTGATGGATGCATAGAACTGCGCATACGAGTGCAGGATGCGCAACTCCATAGAGAGAGAAGTTGCGGGCACAGCAAAAGTTGCACCAGTACAGCCCGTGATGAAGTATCGCCAATCTCGGGCTCCATCAATAAGTCCACCTTTGGACTTGAAGCTGGTAATTGTATTCCCCACATGCAACTGGTGTTTGTGGTATTAAATGAAAGAATGAAATTGTATTTCAATGACGGGGTTTATACGAAACCCGCGCCCTTTGGTTTACAAACAAACTTGTACAATTTAATCCTATCCGAGAATGTGGGAGTATAATTTATTTAATCTGGGTATAAATTGCTATAAGTGTCTGATCTGCAGTCGATCACTTTAGCCCTTGGACCACACGATGTTGAAGAAGTGCCGTGGAAGACAGGTAGCAGCTTCGAAGGTTGCAGAAGAGGGTGGATGCACGATGCCAAAGTCGTCGATCCCTGCTCTTTGCCTGAGCTCCGGACTCTCTCTCTCTCTCTCTCTCTCTCTCTCTCTCTCTCTTGACCTCCGGTTCGATCTTTCTGGGAAGTTAAACCTTGTTTGATCTTCAAGTTTAAAGATTTTTGACCTTGTACCCCATTGATAGGGGTCTCTATTTATAGAGTTTTGGTGACAGTGACCACTCTGTCGGTGTAAAAACTGAGGAGTGGAAAGTACAACACCCTTTTACACAACGGTTAAAATAACCAATGCTTGCGTATAGATGGCCTTTTGAGTGAGCATGTGATGCGTGTCCAACTAAGGAGACAAAATGCGTATATCTACTGCGAAGATCACGGCGTAGAAGCCACGTAGGTAGGTATCCCTTGTGTAGAAGAGGTTGGCATAGAAGCCAAATGACTGTTACCCTGGCGTAGAAGCCGGATAGGCATAGAAGCCGAATGAGCACAGATCTTGAATGGGCGTAGAAGCCGCTGTGTACCGTGCCAGAGTGCTGATGTGGACGTCTTAGCCGGAATTACGGCTTTTGAAGATATAATCGAATCTTTTGCAGAGATTTGCCACCATCTTGTACATTAAATATGGAGGCATATTTTGAAGGTCTGCAGCCCTTCTGTGCATCTGTCGCAGAGACGTGCCTCTAGAGAAACTATCACCGCTCTGTGCAATTTAGACGTAGAGATGTGCCTCGAGCCCCGTACGAAGTGCAGCTTTTGACGTGGTAGGCGGTTTGTCTACTGCGGAGCGTAAAACAGCTCATGTTTGCCTGTGTAAAATAAGGCAGCGTATCCCCTTGTACGCGAAAGAGCAGTTTATGCTGAGGGGACGTCAGTAAACGATGGTTCGGTGATATTTTAACAAAATTCTCTGCATTAAATGCAGAGATCCGCCATCATACTGTGGTGCGCGTCCCGAGGGGTCTGTCCTCGTTTCCAGCCGTCGTTTGGGTAGCCGTACAGCACTTTTTGTCAGGAGTCAGAGGTCAGGTTCACTGCATGACTTGACAAGTTCATTTCGGGGAAGACGAAGCGTTTCTCATACGCTTTAACGCTGCTTTGGGAGCGGATGAGTTTTACGCCATGGAGGCGATGAAGAACCCTGTATACGCTGAAGCGTCTTGGACGTACTGCACTTATGCGGATGGTCCTTTGAGCTTTATACTTTACGCTATATTAACGGAGAAAGCTATGCTTGTACGCTTGATGTCTCTGAAGGCCTCTGTTTATGCTGCTCTGTATCAGTATGCTGCGTAGCTCCTCCCAGCATATTTTTCATGCTTCTATAAGACCCCCTTCAAAGCTTTTAAATTTCTCAAAATTTGAAACACTTTGAATGAAGCGTGAACGGCCCCTCGTAACTCGAAACGTCTCTGAATGGAGCATTGAAACGGTCGATGCTGACTTTATGGCAAATTTATTGGGGACCGCTGTGATCTCTTTCGCCTATAAAAAGGCTGGGAGGGTTAACCTGTTCTCCCCACATTCCCATCACCATGCAGAGATGATCGCCGGAGTTCGTCGGGTCAACCTGAGGAAGAAGGAGATCATGTTCTTCCAGCATGTAGGGAGCCAAAAAAGACGGCGTCTTCGAGAAAGTGTCCACTGTAATGATGGATCATGGAAGGATATCTTAGACTCCCTTGCTCGGGATAATCAGCAACTTTGTATGGTGGTTCTTCGGGAGAGACGAAGAATTGTATTTTACCACGCTGCTTGCAAGTGGCGCTTTCTCCAGTTACCTCTGGTGACGAGAGGCAGACAGACCGGCTAGAGTGGCGGTGGTCTGTAGGAAAGCAGAATTACCCTGCTTTCCTTCTGTTGGAGGATGGGTCATATGCCCAGTTTTGTATCCTCCTGCCACTGATCATCTTCATGGAAGAAGAGAAAGATCACCAATGCGAGAACCTGTCAGAACAGATTCCGAGGGCGGCCTTCAGACGACGAGGGGGTATCTCCTTTGTAGACGGAGTTTCCTTCAGATGTAATCATGAAAAATAGAAAAACCCTTGTAGATTGGATTTTCCTCATATGTAATCATGACTTTGATTTTTAATAAAATTGTCTTCTTTATATGATCATCTTGCCATACGTTGCTGTAAAGTCTGAATATGTGTAGCTTTGACACGTCTGATTCTTTACGCCAACTCTGATAAGAAAAGTATTAGGCCCGGTCCTTTATGCGTAGCGAACAGTCCATAGAACGTTGTTAAGCATTTTTAAATATTTAGAACTGTCTTGTTGCGAGGACTAAGGGACCGCGTAGAGCTCTGAACTGCTGCTTCTGATGAGCAAAAATTTTGTTCAGACTTCGTCTTCAAGAACGACCTCTCGAAACTCCCTTGGAACATGGTCGAGGATTTGTCTGTCAAACTGAGTTTGCCATCTTGATAGACGAGATGTTCAGACTGGAGTCTGAATGAACCTCCAATTTTTGACCCGAGAAGAGTAATTTCTCAATGTTTGAACTCTGTGTGTTTCGGGTACTTGGGATACTTTGGGGTCAAGAACGAGTATCTTCTGTGTGAACTCTTTGCAATTGACCGCTTCGGGGACTGTTCGGATATACGAAAAGTCATGGAGCATGAAATCATCAGCATGTAGCCTCTGGGCGTAAAACACCATCGAGCATAAAATTGTAGACTTGTGGTTCCTGAGCGTGAAGTCGTAGGTTTGTTGCCTCTCGAGCATAAAAGCTACCGAGCACAAAGGCATCCGGGCGTAAAACCATAGACTTATAGCTGTCGAACGTAAAGCCATAGATTCGTAGCTGTCGAGCGTAGAAAGCTCCTTTAGCGTAGAACTGTAGATCTGTAGCCTGTGAGCATAGAACACCATCGAGTGTGAAATCGTAGACTTGTGGTTCCTGAGCGTGAAATCATAGGTTCGTAGCCTCTCGAGCATAAAAGCTACCGAGCACAAAGGCATCCGGGCGTAAAACCATAGACTTATAGCTGTCGAACGTAAAGCCGTAGATTCGTAGCTGTCGAGCGTAGAAAGCTCCTTTAGTGTAGAACTGTAGATCTGTAGCTCCTGAAAAGAAAATTTCTTCGAGCATGAAGTTTGCGGATCTGTTGCTTCTGAGCGTAAACTGAGCACCACCGAGCGTGAGATCATTGATTTGGTATCTGCTGAGCGTAAAGTCGTAGGTTTGTTACCTCTCGAGCATAAAAGCTACCGAGCACAAAGGCATCCGGGCGAAAAACCATAGACTTATAGCTTGCGAGCGTAAAACCGTAGATCTGTTGCTGTCGAGCGTAGAAAGCTCCTTTAGCATAGAAATTGCCGAACTGCTTTGCGCGAAGAATTTTTCGAATTCGCTGACTGTCCGTCTTTTGAGAGTAGTGGGTTGACGTAGCATCCAATCATAACCACCTATTAATTGCGATATTTGGTTAGGTTCTCGAGGAGTCCGTCCGAGGATTCGAGGAGTCGACTCGAACTCTATATATATCCCAAGCCTTCGAGAGAAAAACTTTTTATCCGTCTTCTGCGAAAGAGAGCTTTCGACTGTTCGAGTTTTTCTTCGTTCTTTCTCCGAGCACTTCGAGTCTTCAGAAATGGCGCCGAAACAAACCCCCTCCACTAAGGGAAAGAGCATAGGTTCTTCCTTTCCTTCTCCTACCCAGGCGAGGGGGTCTTCGGTTGGGCAAGGTGAACTTCCTTCTGAGCGAAGTATCCCGCCGACGAGCAGCGCACCCGGTCTTAGAGGTAGAGCCTTTGGGGTGACAAAAAACGACGAAAAATCCTATGCACACGTTGAACGTGATCGCGCTAGATCGTCTTCTGTGCTGATAACCTCTTTGAGGAAGATGATGCACGGAGGCGTTTTCATCTTTTACGCCCACATTTCTAATGTGCCAGCGTAAAAACTCTATATTTTCGTAGTTCCGAGCGTAAAAGCTCTGCCTACCAAAAATTGGCGTATATCGTAAAATTAGAGTTTTACGCTTGTGGAGGGGACTTCCGGCGTAAAATAACCAAATTCGTACAATCCTGGCGTAGAGCACAGACTGTCGTTTGTTCGGTCTGTATTTTTGTGCAAGATTTGTAATAACATATTTTCCTTGCACTTTTTGCAGTTGATTTGGGTGAGTCTCCGCTGGCCGAGGTGATGGGTTCCGCTGCCGGGATGCTGCACTCGAACTATCTGGAGGATCTGTCCCACGTGACATTTCCTATCTCTGGACCCCAGCACCCTGAAGGAAGGGGGATCTTGATATCGGCTCAGGGCGAGTGAATGCTGCTGAGCATGATCAACGGGGAGCCCCTAACGTACGTAGACGGGGAGCAGTATATCAAGCCGGCCTTTCTCTTTGGGGACATGATAGACAAGCAGTCCCAGACGAATCCCAAGAGAGAAACCTGGGTTTTTCCTGCCGAGAGCGTGGTCTTGTATCTGCCCACGATGCCGAGAGATTATCCTATTTCGGCTTTCTTCCATGCCACACAGCGCAGGAGGATGTCGTGGACGCTGACTCCCGATCTTCACGGCAAGCCAGGGAAGATCTTTCATCTGAAAGGGGCTGACCAGGAGTCGTTTGTCAGCCGCCCTTCTGGTGTTGTGACGTTGTTCAGAGGACTGTTCCCGGGCAGTGTCCCGAGTGAAGACAGCTCAGTGATCCAGCCGATCCAATTGTCGACCTTCTGCAATGACTTCATGAGACAAGGTGGGGTATATCCCAAGGAGAATCCTCGGTGCAATGGGTGGATCACCCCAACAAACCTTCGATGGACTTGCCTAGTTAACTGGGCCTTGAAGCACTTTCAGAGAGAGCTGGAGGGCATTGAACTGTATGCCGCTGTGAGTGCGACGAGTGTCGGGTTGCCTCCCAATCCTAATTTGTTCTTGGCACTGATGGAGCGATATATTTTGCTCACTGGGACCTTCGTCACTCCACTGGGGGAGCTGTGATTGGCCCTTCATGAGATGGCAGTTGTCTCGAGACTGCCGATGGGGGATACCCCATATAAAGAGTATGTCCCCACCAACCGGGAATTGGGGGGCATGGACCCTCGGGTGGCAGAAGTATATCAGGAGCTGATGTGTCAATACTTCGCGTGCACCGCTTTTTATAATGAGCCTTCTGATTTGGCTCACACCACCAAGTGGATGTCCTACCTCTTCTTCCACCGAGCCAGGGCCGTCAAGTCGGAGAAAGCCTCGGGGGGCAAGAATGAGCCCGTGAACTGTTTGGGCATGTTTAGTGCCCAGGTCGTTGAGGATCTTATGGAGGAGGCTAAGGCTCCAGATCAGATTCTCGTTGAGGGGGTAGGAAAGTATCCCGAAGGCACTAAGGCCTACAGTTACTTGAGGTGCTGCCGCAGGCCTCTGTCTAAGGAAGCCCAGCTGGCCGGTTTCCACTCGATATGGCTGCGTCGAGTAGTAGTGCCTGGTACTGCATCCGCGGACCACATTCACCAAAAAATCCTGTGGCCGGCAGTGCGCCTGGTGTTCGGGGCAAGACTGGGCTTGCTTCCTGCCATGGTGTGCCGTATACAGGCTGGCCTGAGAGCCATGACTGATGGGTTGCTCGTCGATGAAGCTCGACGTGAGAGTTTTCCCCGGGTGGAATTACCATACCTGTATTTGATGGGATGGTTAATTCTCCATAACCCCCGGGTGATGTCTCCTAGCTCTGGTAGCAGCTCGGGGGGTAATTTCTTGTTGAACTACAAAGAGTCTCCCTGGAATATGAACACCACTTTGGACTGTCGGCTGGCGTTGAACCTCCGCCACGGCTGGAAGCTCCTCTGTACTCCCCCTCATGTACATCGCAATCAATCAGGGACGAGGCTTGAGGATTCAGGTGGAGAGAAGACCGATCTTTCTCTGGAAGTTTTAATTGGTTGGTCTGCATTAGACCCTCCCATCTGTTGTATAGGAGCGAAGATCATTGCTTCTTCGAGCCCTACTTGCCTAGTCGGTTCGCCCGACAGTTTGGGTACGATCAGTTGCACGTGGGCAATGCCGTCACCAGCTTTAGGTCCAGGGGCAGACTCATTGATGGAGCCAGAGGGTGGCGATATTTTATCATGGGTTGTACGGAAGCAATCTTCATTGTGCCGGTCGTTACAACCTCCACGGAGCTCCGCATTCTCCATTCTTAAGCCCAGTTCTATGTGGCGATTAATACCTTCTATCGCGATTTCGATATGCGTGGAAGCTTCAGGGTGCCTCCTCCCAAGTCTGGGGGAAGAGTTGAAGTCCCCTCGGTTTCTTCTGACGAGGATGAGGAGTCTGGCACTCCGGATGAGCCTCTGGTGTCGGTGCCGAGGTGTGAAGTGCCTCCGCCTGCGGGGGCTTTGGTAGTCTCTTCTGGGAAGCGACGGGCTTCTGCCCGAAGGAGGCTTCTCTTCGCAAGAGGAGGAAGGAGATAGTTGCTCGTCCTCTCCGCATTCTTGGTATTGAGGCTCCTGGGAGTGAGCCTGCATCTCCCCATATCAGGGATAATTCTTTGGCTGGAGGTTCCTCGCCTTTTAGAGAGGGACCTTCTATAGTTCCAGCCGGCGGCGCCGGAGAATCTTCGCTAGAGGTCGCTGTCGTGGCTACTGCTCCAGGTAGTGGAACGAGATTGCCTATGTGGCCACGGCAGATGGAAGAATCTTTTCCTAGACCAACAACGAATAAAACTCCCGCTGTGTCAGCGAGGACGTCTAGCGAGATTCCAGTTGACGAACCTCGACTGCGTCTCGGTGAAGGCTTGGCAGAACTCCAGGCGAAGTCGGTTGGCCCACCTCCTTCTCCAGGTATGATAGTTCGCATAGCGTCTTTAAGGCGTGGTTTAGCTACATCGGCTGCAGATGCGCCATATATACCGTTGGTTCCGGGTAAATGTCGTCTTTATGTCTCCTTTTAGAAAGATTATCATTATATTGATATCAACTTTCTTGTCCTCTTCTCAGGGGATGGCGTCCACGTGCAATACAGCGTTGAAGCACCTTCTGGCTCTGCTCCGACTCCTGGCGATGATACGGAGGCTTTCGACTTCGAGGAGGAAATACCTTCGGGGGCCAGCTCGCCTGGAGTGGTTTCGTTACCTCGAGAGGAGGACGAACCCGTCATCGTGACTTCGTCTCTCGCGAGTATGCTAATGACTTCGACCGTCGTCGTTGCACCTCCTTCTGTCGCAACACCTGTCGAGGCGGCGGATATGGCCACTTCGTCTGCAATCATTCCCGGAGGGAGACTTGCTGATATCGTGTCCACTCCTGGCGTTCAATCGGATCTAGTTGCGCTGAATGAGCAACATACCAGTCTCTTTTACACCGGTTTGAAAACGAAGATATCAATGGTGTTGGCGAAGAGTCTAGACTTCGAGCGCCTGAAGAAGACTTCTCAGTTTTCGATCGGGGCTGTCAGGGAGCTCGGCGATCCTGGGGTAGCTGACGCCCTGGAGGCGGTGGTTAATGGTTTAGAGCAACCCATTAAAGAATACTTGCAGCTGACTCAGGGCAGCTTTGATGCTGAGGTCCAGGCCAGATACGACCTCATGACTGCGCGGCTTTCTACGAAGCTGGAAAGCCTAGACAACTCCATCCAAACACATAAGCTGGAGATGGATAAAAGAAAAGCTGTCGTGGAAGAGGCTCTCGCTCTTGAGACGAAGCTCCGATCCGAGCACAAAGGGAACACAGCGAGGGCCCGCAAGCTGAAGAAAAAACTCGCTCTGGCAGAGGAGTGGGCTTCTCAGTCGTTGGCTGGTCTAGATGTAGCGACTGGTCGACTGAGCGCAGCGCGACGGGATTTGGAGCGTGCAGAAGCTGCCCGTGCGGGCTCTCTTCGGGCAAGGGCTGAGCTGACCCTTACGAACAATCCCGAGGCACGGCTGGAGCGGGCTCGTGCCGATGTCTTGGTTTTCAGGGATGAGAGGATAGCGGCACTGGAGCGGCTGATTCGCGATCTGACTGCTCCCCTATCATGATGTATCCTTTCTTTTTTCACTTCCCAAGATGTAATTCTGCTCTTATCAGGAATAAATAAAAGCGACTCTTTTCTGACTTTTGTGGACCCATTATTTCGGAATATAAATGACAGTTTTTTAGGTGAGAGTGATATCAGAGGTAGTATGGACATGACAACTGACGGTCGAAAGTTTATTCAGAGGTAATATGAACATGACAAACTTTGTGATTGTGACTTCCATCGGGGATGGAGGCACACATCTGCTCAGAGGTGATATGAACATGGCAGTCTTTGTGGACTTAAAACCACTGGCGTACTTAGAGTTAAGTACGGATGTCAAGTGTAGACGACAATCGATATCAGAGGTAATATGGACATGACAACTGACGGTCGAAAGTTTATTCAGAGGTAATATGAACATGACAAACTTTGTGATTGTGACTTCCATCGGGGATGGTGGCACACATCTGCTCAGAGGTGATATGGACATGGCAGTTTTTTTGGACTTAACAACACTGGCGTACTTAGAGTTAAGTACGGATGTCAAGTGTAGACGACAATCGATATCAGAGGTAATATGGACATGACAACTGACGGTCGAAAGTTTATTCAGAGGTAATATGAACATGACAAACTTTATGATTGTGACTTCCATCGGGGATGGAGGCACACATCTGCTCAGAGGTGTTATGGACATGGCAGTTTTTTTGGACTTAACACCACTGGCGTACTTAGAGTTAAGTACGGATGTCAAGTGTAGACGACAATCGATATCAGAGGTAGTATGGACATGATAACTGACGGCCGAAAGTTTATTCAGAGGTAATATGAACATGACAAACTTTGTGATTGTGACTTCCATCGGGGATGGAGGCACACATCTGCTCATAGGTGATATGGACATGGCAGTTTTTTTTGGACTTAACACCACTGACGTACTTAGAGTTAAGTACGGATGTCAAGTGTAGACGACAATCGATATCAGAGGTAATATGTACATGACAACTGACTGTCGAAAGTTTATTCAGAGGTAATATGAACATGACAAACTTTGTGATTATGACTTCCATCGGGGATGGAGGCACACATCTGCTCAGAGGTGATATGGATATGGCAGTTTTTTTTGGACTTAACACCACTGGCGTACTTAGGGTTAAGTACGGATGTCAAGTATAGACGAAAATCGATATCAGAGGTAATATGGACATGACAAATGACGGTCGAAAGTTTATTCAGAGGTAATATGAACATGACAAACTTTATGATTGTGACTTCCATCGGGGATGGAGGCACACATCTGCTCAGAGGTGATATGGACATGGCAGTTTTTGTCGACTTAACACTACTGGCGTACTTAGAGTTAAGTACGGATGTCAAGTGTAGACGACAATCTATATCAGAGGTAATATGGACATGACAACTGATGGTCAAAAGTTTATTCAGAGGTAATATGAACATGACAAACTTTGTGATTGTGACTTCCATCCGGAATGGAGGCACACATCTGCTCAGAGGTGATATGGATATGGCAGTTTTTGTAGACTTAACACCACTGGTGTACTTAGAGTTAAGTACGGATGTCAAGTGTGGAGGGCAACTTATATCAGAAGATAGTCGGTAGTCAAAAGTTTTATTCCGAGGTGATATGAACATGACAAACTTTGGAAAGGAGCAAATCATTATGTAAGAAAAGAATGGAAATCCAATCGGTACGGACCGTCCCTTTGTTCACAGATTCAAAGTGATGACCTTGGCATTGATTGTCTCCTGAATTTTCCTTTTTAGCACATAGCACGCCTTTGTGGGGTGATGAGTGTATCGGTGGAAGAGACAATAATCTGGGTGATCCACGTCGCCAGCCCTCTCAGGATGTCTGATGTTGGGTAGCTGAAGCTTGCGTTCTTTCATTAATATATCAAAGATCTTGTCACGACCCGCACCCGGAAATTCGGGCACGAGTGCGTGGGTACGTCCAGCCTACGCCGCAGAATCGGCGGTAGTACGCTGTCTAGGTCAAATCCAGATTTACTAACTAGCTCATTCACAAATAACATAGGCAAGATAATAATGAGAAATGAAACTTAAGATTGCAACTGAAATAAATGTGACAACAGATTCAAATGTTTAAGTACAGAAATCAGAATGAAATCGGGGACAAACCCGATTGCTAAGATAAAGAGCAAAACTAAGATAACTAAAACTAAGATAACTACTGCTAAATACTCAGCAGGAGTAGCTTCCTGTGCGGGAACTGGCTCTGCAACTGTATCACCTGCTGCCTCATAGGGGCCATAATAGGTGGGGGCAAGGTTCTCATCATCGCCTAAACAACAGATCCAGTCAGGAAAGGAGCAAAGTACACAGTGCACAACAAGATTAAACTGAATATTTTATGACAATTAAATATTGGATATCATGTTGAGAAACAGCATTAGCAGCACATTATTATCTCAGAGTTAGCTGTAAACAGGAACATGAGAAACAGAAATTAATGAAACAGGAAATGAACTACAATAGCCAGCAAGAAATATAACATGACCAGAACTATCTGTGTGAACTTGTGTTTGTTTTTAGAATACATAGTTGGCATGTAGGGGTTTATAAGGCTAATCCGGCCGTCATGAACGGCTATTAGACAATACAATCGAGATCCGGCTGATGGACAGTCGTGTACCAACAGCTATTAGACAATCCAGGGGAAAGGGTAAACTACATGCCTCCTTAGTATTCTCCCACCCGACATGAAAAACAAGATAGGAACTACCAATATTCAAGACATGAAATTCAACATTTCTAACACTAGGTATAAACATCAAGGGTACATGTATAGCAGGGAATTAATTATCACAATATATAAAGATTAACTTGAAGTGCAGGTACTTGCCTGTTGTTTGGATCTGATTAAATTGGTTCTTGGGGAAAAAGTCCAGAGATGAGTCCAAAAGCTGAAATAGATATTACCATCACGCTCAGAAGATGTCAAATAGCTAGAAACGCCTGTCCTTGGGTCCAATTTGGAGACAAGGGCAAAAACGGCAGTTTCGGGTCAAAACGGGGTCCGCCGTTGGGCCCGCTTTGCACCGAAAAACGTGTCCAGGTCAACGGTCTCCAAATTCACCAAATTTAGTGTCAACAGGTCAGGAACGATGATACGAACCCAACGGAACTTCCAGATTTGGATTTCGATGAGCCGAACACAAAATCGCCCGTCGAGCGGGGCCTATGGGGCCCACGATACGCGATTTCGTCAACGTTCTCAGAATCGAACCAAACTTGACCCACAGGACCAGCGTATTGCTACGAGTCCGATGGCGCAAGTTTCGTCTCGATCCGACATGTGTGCACAAAATTAGGGTGAATTGCAGAAAAGCCGGATACGGGGCGATGTCCGCGGATACGCGTTGATTCCGGTGTGCACGCACACCAGAATCAGCTTTCGAGAAATCTCACACGTCCGTATCGACGGTGCGTACATATCTGTGAAGACCGCACGCGACCAAGTCGTCCCGTTTGGCGGAGCGGACTCAGTTCCGGGGGTAAAACAGGGTCTGGTTTTTCCTATTTTTGGATCGCGGTGTGCGATCACCACAGGACGCGATGCCCCGAACAGTTTATTCAGACACCGAGAGGGTCATATAGGCTTCCCAACGCAATTTACGAAATTGAAAACGGAGATACAGGGTGCAAGATACGAGTACCTGAAGAGGCTCGAAAAATGGGATATTCTCGTATCCGTGTCGTGTCCGACACGCCGACACGAATATGAGAATTAGGGCTAGGGTTAGGGTTTCTGGCCGGCTACGGCGGCGGGGCGTTGGCCGGCGGCGCGCTGGGAGGCCGAGGGCGGCTCGCCGGGGATGGGCGGAGGCGCTGGTGGGCGGGGCGGCGCCGGAGTCCGGCGGGAGGCGCTGCCCGCTGTTGCTGCTGCTGCTGAAGTGACTGGGGACGGCGGAGCGGGGCGCCGGAGGGGAGGAGGTGGCCGGGGAAGAAAGGGGGAGGCCGTCAGCGGGGCACGGCGGCGCTGCTAGGGCGGAGGGCGAGGTGGCTGGAGCGGAGGCGGTGAGGGTTTAGGGGTTATATAGGGAGAGGAGGTGGTGGTGCGGCCCGAGGGAGGCGGTGGGGTGGTCGACGTGGCGGGGTGCGCGGAGGGGAGGCCGGAGGATGCGGCGGCCGGCCCGGGCGGAGCGGCGTCGGACTCGGGCTCAGGGTCGTGGGGGAGAGAGAGGGGGGCCGAGTCGGGTTTGCGGGTCGGGCGGCGGTCAGACCCGACCCGACCCGGTGGGGAGCGGGCTGGGTTTGGTTCGGGCTGGGCCCGGTGGGCCGGGCCCAGTGGACTGGGTATTATGTAAATAATAATAATAATAATAATAATAATAATAATAATAATAATAATAATAATAAATAATTAATTAATTAATATTTAAATAGTTTTAGGTGTTTTAAAAATAGGTCCGGGGTCCAATAAATTCCAGAAAAATTGTCCTAAGTCCAGTTTTCCATTTTACACCCAAAAATATTATTTTTATAATATTTTAATGTTGTTTATTATCAATTAAAAATTAGGTAATAATTCAAAACCCTGATTTTAATTACAGAAAATTCCCAGAAAATTCCAGAAAATTGTGAAAAATCCCAATTTTAATATTTTTTGAAAAATCAGGGCTTACAATCTACCCAACTTATAAAATTTCGTCCTCGAAATTTAAATTATGGCAGGGTTCTCTCTGTCCAAACTCACTTGGTCACAGTATAACGGGTTTCTCTTAGGTGAACATTGCGGTCGCTACCCAACTTAGGATTCTACCCATATCCTCTAAGGCTGTACAACTAGTAAAGCTAGGTCTCAACTTAATATATTTGGGTATTGAATCTTAAGTCTGCAACACAAAACACAGCACACATCACCTAGGGTATTGCCTTAGTCATAAAGGGTTATCATCTAGCACTATAAATCAAACTTATACCAACCACAGGTTTTTATCTTTCCGAAATAAGGAAAGACGAGGATCAATAATAAAGAGTTTAAGGGCGAGGTGGTAGAACAGAGGTATAGGGATCAAGGCATTTTTCAGGAATTCTAATGGGAATTGTCAGGCGGTTAAGGATCGAGGTTTTATTCTGGTAATGCTGAAACGATATGCTCGGACGTATTTAGGGGGGCAAGTAGACTAGTCGACTATACCTCAATCCACATAAGTAGTCATGCGAAGTACGAATCAAAATGCACTAAGGTTGATCAGACCGTAGTACACTGATTCTGAGTAGACACTTGTATTAGTGGGGTTGATCAGGCCTCAATAATACAGGTGTCATGAACAAGCCCGATAAAGAGGAAGCTTGCAAAACTAGGCTATAAATAGCAGCATTAGTCGAGTTTAGCAAAATTAAGTGCGCTAGATGATGATGAAAAGAGGTACAAATTTATTGAAGTTCACAAGACACATATAATAAGCACAATAGCAAAAACCTCAAAATCTCTACATTTATCAAATTTAAAGCATACTAGGTATTTAGCAAGTTCAAAATTTACTAGGTTGGGGCTGAGGTCACGAACCAATAGGCACGAAAACAATACTAGAAAAGATATCTACGAATCACTTACGCGCATTAGCTGCTTCCAGAGTTTGCGCGTTCTCCACGGTCATTACGTAAGCCTGTCCGCGTCCTTGAGCAGCGGGACAGTCCCTCACTTGATGTGCTGCTGAGCCACAAAGTAGACAAACACCTAGCCTCTTTCTGCAAACTTGCCAAGTATGTCCTGGTCTATGACAATAGTTACAAGCAGCAGCTTGTTGGTTCTGTCCCTGGGCCTGGTGTTGGGGTGCTGGAGCTCGAGGGAGAGGACGCTGAGCTTGTTGTGAGGCCCCCTGCTGTTGTTGTTGAAAAAGGCGTTTGTTGGGTCCCGCATTTTCGGTATCTCTTTCTCGCTTTAGCTTATGTCCCATGTCTCTCTCAACGCCTTGTGCCACGTTCAAGATTTCCTCGTAGGTGCGAGCTCGGCTGGTGGTGACAGCAAGGCGAATATCCGGAGATAGCCCCTTCTTGAATCTACGGGCTCTGTCCTCCGGGGTACGAACCATGTACTCCGCAAAGTGGCTTAACCTGCTAAATTCAGCAGTATACTCATCTACATATAGGTTACCTTGTTCCAGTCTCTCGAATTGGCTTTCGAGAGCTTCCCGAGCCACTTCGGGATAGAATTTCTCCTTGAACAGTCTCTTGAAGTCCTTCCAGGTGAGGTCAGGAGCAGATAGTTGAGGTTCGTCTCTAAACCAGGTCCGAGCTATATCGAACAGTTGCAGGCTTGCGGACTCCACTTTGAGATCATCAGGGACCCGAGCAGTCTTCAGGAGTCACTCTACGTTCTCTATCCATTCATCGGCGTAGAGAATGCCCTCAGTTCCATAGAATTCCAGGGGTTTAAGGTTCTTAAAGTCTTTGGCACTCCCTGGCCTCTTGAGTGGCGACTCCTGGGACTTAATAGCTTCTGAGAGGCTGGTCCGCAGAAGTGCAGTCTGTTCTTTCTGGGATTCCACTAGTCCCTGGAATACTCCGAGTAGCTGTGCCCCATCCAGAGTAACTGCCAGAACAGATGGAGGCGGCGGGAGTGCAAGAGTTTCGGGCACATTCTGCTCAGCTGGTTCTGATGTGCCTCCTACTGTGTTCCTTGTCTGAACCATTCTGAAAGATGAAGGGATAGGGAGTTCAGAATAGATTACTTGGAAATCAAAGGCGATAGGAAAATTGAGCAGCAAAGATATCAAGAATTGAAATAAGGACCCTATACTGTGAATGAGCTTTATCCTAAAATCCTCAATCTTATTGCAGGCCTGTTCGGTCCCTAAGTTGAAACCGAACAATTTAGTCGTTTGACCTGCATGGGCCACCACAAAAACGTGTCACAACCCGCACCCGGAAATTCGGGCACGAGTGCGTGGGTACGTCCAGCCTACGCCGCAGAATCGGCGGTAGTACGCTGTCTAGGTCAAATCCAGATTTACTAACTAGCTCATTCACAAATAACATAGGCAAGATAATAATGAAAAATGAAACTTAAGATTGCAACTGAAATAAATGCGACAACAGATTCAAATGTTTAAGTACAGAAATCAGAATGAAATCGGGGACAAACCCGATTGCTAAGATAAAGAGCAAAACTAAGATAACTACTGCTAACTACTCAGCAGGAGTAGCTTCCTGTGCGGGAACTGGCTCTGCAACTGTATCACCTGCTGCCTCATAGGGGCCATAATAGGTGGGGGCAAGGTTCTCATCATCGCCTAAACAATAGATCCAGTCAGGAAAGGAGCAAAGTACACAGTGCACAACAAGATTAAACTGAATATTTTATGACAATTAAATATTGGATATCATGTTGAGAAACAGCATTAGCAGCACATTATTATCTCAGAGTTAGCTGTAAACAGGAACATGAGAAACAGAAATAAATGAAACAGGAAATGAACTACAATAGCCAGCAAGAAATATAACATGACCAGAACTATCTGTGTGAACTTGTGTTTGTTTTTAGAATACATAGTTGGCATGTAGGGGTTTATAAGGCTAATCCGGCCGTCATGAACGGCTATTAGACAATACAATCGAGATCCGGCTGATGGACAGTCGTGTACCAACAGCTATTAGATAATCCAGGGGAAAGGGTAAACTACATGCCTCCTTAGTATTCTCCCACCCGACATGAAAAACAAGACAGGAACTACCAATATTCAAGACATAAAATTCAACATTTCGAACACTAGGTGTAAACATCAAGGGTACATGTATAGCAGAGAATTAATTATCACAATATATAAAGATTAACTTGAAGTGCAGGTACTTGCTTGTTGTTTGGATCTGATTAAATTGGTTCTTGGGGAAAAAGTCCAGAGATGAGTCCAAAAGCTGAAATAGATATTACCATCACGCTCAGAAGATGTCAAATAGCTAGAAACGCCTGTCCTTGGGTCCAATTTGGAGACAAGGGCAAAAACGGCAGTTTCGGGTCAAAACGGGGTCCGCCGTTGGGCCCGCTTTGCACCGAAAAACGTGTCCAGGTCAACGGTCTCCAAATTCATCAAACTTAGTGTCAACAGGTCAGGAACGATGATACGAACCCAACGGAACTTCCAGATTTGGATTCCGATGAGCCGAACACAAAATCGCCCGTCGAGCGGGGCCTGTGGGGCCCACGACACTCGATTTCGTCAACGTTCTCAGAATCGAACCAAACTTGACCCACAGGACCAGCGTATTGCTACGAGTCCGATGGCGCAAGTTTCGTCTCGATCCGACATGTGTGCACGAAATTAGGGTAAATTACAGAAAAGCTGGATACGGGGCGATGTCCACGGATACGCGTTGATTCCGGTGTGCACGCACACCCGAATCAGCTTCCACAAAACCTCACACGTCCGTATCGACGGTGCGTACGTATCTGTGAAGACCGCACGCGACCAAGTCGTCCCGTTTGGCGGGGCGGACTCAGTTCCGGGGGTGAAACAGGGTCTGGTTTTTCCTGTTTTTGGATCGCGGTGTGCGATCACCACAGGACGCGATACCCCGAAGAGTTTGTCCGGACACCGAGAGGGTCATATAGGCTTCCCAACACAATTTACGGAATTGAAAACGGAGATACAGGGTGCAAGATACGAGTACCTGAAGAGGCTCGAAAAATGGGATATTCTCGTGTCCGTGTCGTGTCCGACACGCCGACACGAATCTGAGAATTAGGGCTAGGGTTAGGGTTTCTGGCCGGCTACGGCGGCGGGGCGTTGACCGACGGCGCGCTGGGAGGCCGAGGGCGGCTCGCCGGGGACGGGCGGAGGCGTTGGTGGACGGGGCGGCGCCGGAGTCCGACGGGAGGCGCTGCCCGCTGCTGCTGCTGCTGCTGAAGTGACTGGGGACGGCGGAGCGGGGCGCCGGAGGGGAGGAGGTGTCCGGGGAAGAAAGGGGGAGGCCGTCAGCGGGGCACGGCGGCGCTGCTAGGGCGGAGGGCGAGGTGGCTGGAGCGGAGGCGGTGAGGGTTTAGGGGTTATATAGGGAGAGGAGGTGGTGGTGCGGCCCGAGGGAGGCGGTGGGGTGGTCGACGTGGCGGGGTGCGCGGAGGGGAGGCCGGAGGATGCGGCGGCCGGCCCGGGCGGAGCGGCGTCGGACTCGGGCTCAGGGTCGTGGGGGAGAGAGAGGGGGGCCGAGTCGGGTTTGCGGGTCGGGCGGCGGTCAGACCCGACCCGACCCGGTGGGGAGCGGGCTGGGTTTGGTTCGGGCTGGGCCCGGTGGGCCGGGCCCAGTGGACTGGGTATTATGTAAATAATAATAATAATAATAATAATAATAATAATAATAATAATAATAATAATAAATAATTAATTAATTAATATTTAAATAGTTTTAGGTGTTTTAAAAATAGGTCCGGGGTCCAATAAATTCCAGAAAAATTGTCCTAAGTCCAGTTTTCCATTTTACACCCAAAAATATTATTTTTATAATATTTTAATGTTGTTTATTATCAATTAAAAATTAGGTAATAATTCAAAACCCTGATTTTAATTACAGAAAATTCCCAGAAAATTCCAGAAAATTGTGAAAAATCCCAATTTTAATATTTTTTGAAAAATCAGGGCTTACAATCTACCCAACTTATAAAATTTCGTCCTCGAAATTTAAATTATGGCAGGGTTCTCTCTGTCCAAACTCACTTGGTCACAGTATAACGGGTTTCTCTTAGGTGAACATTGCGGTCGCTACCCAACTTAGGATTCTACCCATATCCTCTAAGGCTGTACAACTAGTAAAGCTAGGTCTCAACTTAATATATTTGGGTATTGAATCTTAAGTCTGCAACACAAAACACAGCACACATCACCTAGGGTATTGCCTTAGTCATAAAGGGTTATCATCTAGCACTATAAATCAAACTTATACCAACCACAGGTTTTTATCTTTCCGAAATAAGGAAAGACGAGGATCAATAATAAAGAGTTTAAGGGCGAGGTGGTAGAACAGAGGTATAGGGATCAAGGCATTTTTCAGGAATTCTAATGGGAATTGTCAGGCGGTTAAGGATCGAGGTTTTATTCTGGTAATGCTGAAACGATATGCTCGGACGTATTTAGGGGGGCAAGTAGACTAGTCGACTATACCTCAATCCACATAAGTAGTCATGCGAAGTACGAATCAAAATGCACTAAGGTTGATCAGACCGTAGTACACTGATTCTGAGTAGACACTTGTATTAGTGGGGTTGATCAGGCCTCAATAATACAGGTGTCATGAACAAGCCCGATAAAGAGGAAGCTTGCAAAACTAGGCTATAAATAGCAGCATTAGTCGAGTTTAGCAAAATTAAGTGCGCTAGATGATGATGAAAAGAGGTACAAATTTATTGAAGTTCACAAGACACATATAATAAGCACAATAGCAAAAACCTCAAAATCTCTACATTTATCAAATTTAAAGCATACTAGGTATTTAGCAAGTTCAAAATTTACTAGGTTGGGGCTGAGGTCACGAACCAATAGGCACGAAAACAATACTAGAAAAGATATCTACGAATCACTTACGCGCATTAGCTGCTTCCAGAGTTTGCGCGTTCTCCACGGTCATTACGTAAGCCTGTCCGCGTCCTTGAGCAGCGGGACAGTCCCTCACTTGATGTGCTGCTGAGCCACAAAGTAGACAAACACCTAGCCTCTTTCTGCAAACTTGCCAAGTATGTCCTGGTCTATGACAATAGTTACAAGCAGCAGCTTGTTGGTTCTGTCCCTGGGCCTGGTGTTGGGGTGCTGGAGCTCGAGGGAGAGGACGCTGAGCTTGTTGTGAGGCCCCCTGCTGTTGTTGTTGAAAAAGGCGTTTGTTGGGTCCCGCATTTTCGGTATCTCTTTCTCGCTTTAGCTTATGTCCCATGTCTCTCTCAACGCCTTGTGCCACGTTCAAGATTTCCTCGTAGGTGCGAGCTCGGCTGGTGGTGACAGCAAGGCGAATATCCGGAGATAGCCCCTTCTTGAATCTACGGGCTCTGTCCTCCGGGGTACGAACCATGTACTCCGCAAAGTGGCTTAACCTGCTAAATTCAGCAGTATACTCATCTACATATAGGTTACCTTGTTCCAGTCTCTCGAATTGGCTTTCGAGAGCTTCCCGAGCCACTTCGGGATAGAATTTCTCCTTGAACAGTCTCTTGAAGTCCTTCCAGGTGAGGTCAGGAGCAGATAGTTGAGGTTCGTCTCTAAACCAGGTCCGAGCTATATCGAACAGTTGCAGGCTTGCGGACTCCACTTTGAGATCATCAGGGACCCGAGCAGTCTTCAGGAGTCACTCTACGTTCTCTATCCATTCATCGGCGTAGAGAATGCCCTCAGTTCCATAGAATTCCAGGGGTTTAAGGTTCTTAAAGTCTTTGGCACTCCCTGGCCTCTTGAGTGGCGACTCCTGGGACTTAATAGCTTCTGAGAGGCTGGTCCGCAGAAGTGCAGTCTGTTCTTTCTGGGATTCCACTAGTCCCTGGAATACTCCGAGTAGCTGTGCCCCATCCAGAGTAACTGCCAGAACAGATGGAGGCGGCGGGAGTGCAAGAGTTTCGGGCACATTCTGCTCAGCTGGTTCTGATGTGCCTCCTACTGTGTTCCTTGTCTGAACCATTCTGAAAGATGAAGGGATAGGGAGTTCAGAATAGATTACTTGGAAATCAAAGGCGATAGGAAAATTGAGCAGCAAAGATATCAAGAATTGAAATAAGGACCCTATACTGTGAATGAGCTTTATCCTAAAATCCTCAATCTTATTGCAGGCCTGTTCGGTCCCTAAGTTGAAACCGAACAATTTAGTCGTTTGACCTGCATGGGCCACCACAAAAACGTGTCACAACCCGCACCCGGAAATTCGGGCACGAGTGCGTGGGTACGTCCAGCCTACGCCGCAGAATCGGCGGTAGTACGCTGTCTAGGTCAAATCCAGATTTACTAACTAGCTCATTCACAAATAACATAGGCAAGATAATAATGAAAAATGAAACTTAAGATTGCAACTGAAATAAATGCGACAACAGATTCAAATGTTTAAGTACAGAAATCAGAATGAAATCGGGGACAAACCCGATTGCTAAGATAAAGAGCAAAACTAAGATAACTACTGCTAACTACTCAGCAGGAGTAGCTTCCTGTGCGGGAACTGGCTCTGCAACTGTATCACCTGCTGCCTCATAGGGGCCATAATAGGTGGGGGCAAGGTTCTCATCATCGCCTAAACAATAGATCCAGTCAGGAAAGGAGCAAAGTACACAGTGCACAACAAGATTAAACTGAATATTTTATGACAATTAAATATTGGATATCATGTTGAGAAACAGCATTAGCAGCACATTATTATCTCAGAGTTAGCTGTAAACAGGAACATGAGAAACAGAAATAAATGAAACAGGAAATGAACTACAATAGCCAGCAAGAAATATAACATGACCAGAACTATCTGTGTGAACTTGTGTTTGTTTTTAGAATACATAGTTGGCATGTAGGGGTTTATAAGGCTAATCCGGCCGTCATGAACGGCTATTAGACAATACAATCGAGATCCGGCTGATGGACAGTCGTGTACCAACAGCTATTAGATAATCCAGGGGAAAGGGTAAACTACATGCCTCCTTAGTATTCTCCCACCCGACATGAAAAACAAGACAGGAACTACCAATATTCAAGACATAAAATTCAACATTTCGAACACTAGGTGTAAACATCAAGGGTACATGTATAGCAGAGAATTAATTATCACAATATATAAAGATTAACTTGAAGTGCAGGTACTTGCTTGTTGTTTGGATCTGATTAAATTGGTTCTTGGGGAAAAAGTCCAGAGATGAGTCCAAAAGCTGAAATAGATATTACCATCACGCTCAGAAGATGTCAAATAGCTAGAAACGCCTGTCCTTGGGTCCAATTTGGAGACAAGGGCAAAAACGGCAGTTTCGGGTCAAAACGGGGTCCGCCGTTGGGCCCGCTTTGCACCGAAAAACGTGTCCAGGTCAACGGTCTCCAAATTCATCAAACTTAGTGTCAACAGGTCAGGAACGATGATACGAACCCAACGGAACTTCCAGATTTGGATTCCGATGAGCCGAACACAAAATCGCCCGTCGAGCGGGGCCTGTGGGGCCCACGACACTCGATTTCGTCAACGTTCTCAGAATCGAACCAAACTTGACCCACAGGACCAGCGTATTGCTACGAGTCCGATGGCGCAAGTTTCGTCTCGATCCGACATGTGTGCACGAAATTAGGGTAAATTACAGAAAAGCTGGATACGGGGCGATGTCCACGGATACGCGTTGATTCCGGTGTGCACGCACACCCGAATCAGCTTCCACAAAACCTCACACGTCCGTATCGACGGTGCGTACGTATCTGTGAAGACCGCACGCGACCAAGTCGTCCCGTTTGGCGGGGCGGACTCAGTTCCGGGGGTGAAACAGGGTCTGGTTTTTCCTGTTTTTGGATCGCGGTGTGCGATCACCACAGGACGCGATACCCCGAAGAGTTTGTCCGGACACCGAGAGGGTCATATAGGCTTCCCAACACAATTTACGGAATTGAAAACGGAGATACAGGGTGCAAGATACGAGTACCTGAAGAGGCTCGAAAAATGGGATATTCTCGTGTCCGTGTCGTGTCCGACACGCCGACACGAATCTGAGAATTAGGGCTAGGGTAAGGGTTTCTGGCCGGCTACGGCGGCGGGGCGTTGACCGACGGCGCGCTGGGAGGCCGAGGGCGGCTCGCCGGGGACGGGCGGAGGCGTTGGTGGACGGGGCGGCGCCGGAGTCCGACGGGAGGCGCTGCCCGCTGCTGCTGCTGCTGCTGAAGTGACTGGGGACGGCGGAGCGGGGCGCCGGAGGGGAGGAGGTGTCCGGGGAAGAAAGGGGGAGGCCGTCAGCGGGGCACGGCGGCGCTGCTAGGGCGGAGGGCGAGGTGGCTGGAGCGGAGGCGGTGAGGGTTTAGGGGTTATATAGGGAGAGGAGGTGGTGGTGCGGCCCGAGGGAGGCGGTGGGGTGGTCGACGTGGCGGGGTGCGCGGAGGGGAGGCCGGAGGATGCGACGGCCGGCCCGGGCGGAGCGGCGCCGGACTAGGGCTCAGGGTCGTGGGGGAGAGAGAGGGGGGCCGGGTCGGGTTTGCGGGTCGGGCGGCGGTCAGACCCGACCCGACCCGGTGGGGAGCGGGCTGGGTTTGGTTCGGGCTGGGCCCGGTGGGCCGGGCCCAGTGGGCTGGGTATTATGTAAATAATAATAATAATAATAATAATAATAATAATAATAATAATAAATAATTAATTAATTAATAATTAAATAGTTTTAGGTGTTTTAAAAATAGGTCCGGGGTCCAATAAATTCCAGAAAAATTGCCCTAAGTCCAGTTTTCCATTTTACACCCAAAAATATTATTTTCATAATATTTTAATGTTTTTTATTATCAATTAAAAATTAGGTAATAATTCAAAACCTTGATTTTAATTACAGAAAATTTCCAGAAAATTCCAGAAAATTGTGAAAAATCCCAATTTTAATATTTTTTGAAAAATCAGGGCTTACAGATCTCAACGATGTCGTCTTCGTTGAAGGAAAAAGTCCCTTTTGGCGTTCGGGCTCTTGATGCCTGAATTTTACGGTCTTATAGGGAGATCGTTGCTGTTGCATCATTTTCGGATCTTGAGGGGATTCTACCCCCGGCCCTGGACGTCTCCTTGTTCTGTCAAGGTAAGTTACCTCTGGTCATGCCGTGGTCTCTGGCCACAGAAACTGATTCATTGAGAACTGCCTCTGGTTGTACAGGACTGGACTTCAGAATTTTGGGTCTCGTGAGAGACGTAGTATATCCCAACCCGAAATGAGCTTCTCGATAGTGAGATTTACTACGCACCGGCGTTCGCCTACCTTTCCCATAGTTGAGACCTTGTTTCAGTTTTAAGTCGTAACCAATGTTTTGCATAATATTTAATGCTTGTGGGCTGTATCTGTGGGTTTGTATCCTGCCAGATTCAGACTCACGTGATTCCTGTTGCACGATTGGGGCATTCCGTCTGCTGCCGAAGATTATCGGACGCTGATCGTCATGGGTTGGTGGAATAATAAAGATGGAGTCTTTCTGTGGTCCACCTGTGATGACATCAGATGTTGACGTATCTTTCCATATAATTTCCCTGCGTTTGACTGTTAGGGGAACCGAAGTCCGTTTATGACTCTCGTTCTTGCGTTTCTGGATTAGATAATCCCGCAGGTCAGGAGGAGTAGAGGAAGAAGACGAAGGCTTGTTTCTTCTGTTCCCATCATTGGGCATACGGATATTGGACACCCCGGTTTTTCCTATGCCACCTGTATACAATAGGTTGGCCATCTGGGTGGCGGATAATCCCCTGGGGGGTGTCTTCTCGCAACCTGAGCTTGTTTTATGCCGAGGGACTTTGCTTGGCGTAATTTGGAGATTTGCTCAGACTGGCGTAAAGCAGGAGAGGCCCTCAGTCGGCCATCGGCTTCTCGCGTAATCCGGAGGGTAGGCAGACTATTTCCTTGCTGGCACAAAGGCCGAGGAGTTGAGTACTCTGCTGCTTGCTTTCCCTTGCGGAGATCACAACGCTCATCTGGTTCCCCGTAGAGGTCAGATGTTGTCTTGCGCATGGAGCGTGATTTATACTTCTGACTTGGCGCTGAGGCATCATCAGAAGTTTGGTCTGTACCGTGCGTAGCGGAAGACTGGTTTCTGCGCGTAGAGCGCAGTGGATACTTCTGGGTTAGCGCTGAGGCTTTGCCCGAAGTTTTGTCTGTACCGCGCGTAGCGGAAGACTGATTCCTACGCCTAGAGCGCAGTGGATACTTCTGGGTCAGCGCTGAGGCTTTGCCCGAAGTTTTGTCTGTACCGCTCGTAGCGGGAGACTAAATTTTACGTACAGGGCACGAAGGGAGGAATGCTACCACCTCATTGGTCGTAGAGATCGGAGAGATCGGAGAGTCCACAAGAATGGTAGAGGATATCTTGGGCATCCAGACCTTGCGCAGCTTCCTGTTGTCTTGGACGGAGAGAGAGTGAGAGCTACCCCCGGTTCAAAGCATGTCTTCGTAGGCAGACTGGTCGAATTGGACGACCAGTGTCTTCTTCACGGATCCCACGGATACCGCATCGTATTGAGCAATTACTTCCTCATCAGAATAGAAAGACGTCCCCAGCAGAGTCGCCATCTTATTTGTGGTATTAAATGAAAGAATTAAAGTATTTTTCAATGACGGGGTTTATTCGAAACCCTTGCCCTTTGGTTTATAAACAAACTTGTATAATTTAATCCTATACGAGGATGTGGGAGTACAATTTATTTAATCTGGGTATAAATTACTATAGGTGTCTGATCTGCAGTCGATCACTTTAGCCCTTGGACCACACGATGTTGAAGAAGTGCCGTGGAAGACAGGTAGCAGTTTCGAAGGTTGCAGAAGAGGGTGGATGCATGATGCCAAAGTCATCGATCCCTGCTCTTTGCCTGAGCTCCAGACTCTCTCTCTCTCTCTCTCTCTCTCTCTCTCTCTCTCTCTCTCTCTTTTGACCTCCGGTTCGATCTTTCTGGGAAGTTCGACCTTGTTCGACCTTCAAGTTTGAAGTTTTTTGACCTTGTTCCCCATTGATAGGGGTCTCTACTTATAGAGTTTTGGTGACAGTGACTACTCTGTCGGTGTAAAAACCGAGGAGTGGAAAGTACAGCACCCTTTTACACAACGATTAAAATAACCAATGCCTGCGTATAGATGACCTTTTGAGTGAGCATGTGACGCGTGTCCAACAAAGGGGACAAAATGCGTATATCTGCTGCGAAGATCACGGCGTAGAAGCCACATAGGTAGGTATCCCTTGTGTAGAAGAGGTTGGCGTAGAAGCCAAGTGACTGTCACCCTGGCGTAGAAGTCGGATAGACATAGAAGCCGAATAGGCGTAGAAGCCGAACAGGCGTAGAAGCCGAATAGGCGTAGAAGCCGAATGGTCGTAGAGACTGAGTAGGCGTTTGAAGCCGAATGGTCGTAGAGACTGAGTGGGCGTAGAAGCCGAATGAGCACAGATCTTGAATGGGCGTAGAAGCCGCTGCATACCATGCCAGAGTGCTGATGTGGACTCTTAGCCGAAATTATGGCTTTTGAAGATATAATCAAATCTCTTGCAGAGATTTGCCACCATCTTATGCATTAAATACGGAGGCGTGTTTTGAAGGTCTGCAGCCCTTCTATGCATCTGTCGCAGAGACGTGCCTCCAGAGAAACTGTCACCGCTCTGTGCAATTTAGACGTAGAGACGTGCCTCGAGCCCCGTACGAAGTACAGCTTTTGACGTGGCAGGCGGTTTGTCTACTGCGGAGCATAAAACAGCTCATGTTTGCCTGTGTAAAACAAGGCAGCGTATCCCCTTGTACGCGAAAGAGCAGTTTATGCTTAGGGGACGTCAGTAAACGACGGTTCGGTGATATTTTAACCAAATTCTCTGCATTAAATGCAGAGATCCGCCATCATACTGTGGTGCGCGTCCCGAGGGGTTTATCCTCGTTTCCAGCCGTCGTCTGGGTAGCTGTGCAGCACTTTTTGTCAGGAGTCAGAGGTCAGGTTCACTGCGTGACTTGACAGATTTATTTCAGGGAAGACGAAGCGTTCCTCGTACGCTTTAACGCTGCTTTGGGAGCGGAAGAGTTTTACGCCATGGAGGCGATGAAGAACCCTGTCTACGCTGAAGCGTCTTGGACGTACTGCACTTACGCGGATGGTCCTTTGAGCTTTATACTTTACGCTATGTTTAGCGGAGAAAGCTCTGCTTGTACGCTTGATGGCTCTGAAGGCCTCTGTTTACGCTGCTCTGTATCAGTATGCTGCGTAGCTCCTCCCAGCGTATTTTTTATGCTTCTAAATCTGGTCGTACCCAAACTGCCTGGCAAATCGACTGGGCAGATACGGCTCCAGATAATAGTGGTCATCGCTTCTGTACAGCAAATGGGAAGGTCTAATACAGACCAACCAATAGAAGGCTTCAGGAAAAAGAATGGTCCTCCCTTGACCCTCATCCTTAAGCTTCTTCCCCTGTTGATTGATATGTACGGGGGGGATGATACAGAAGAGCTTCTAGCTATGGGCAACATTTAACGCCCGTCGGCAATCTATGACGGTCGCCACGTTCTAAGAGGAATTCTTGTAATTCAACAAGAAGTTATTTTCCGAACCGCTGGCAGGACCGGGAGACATGATCCTGGTGTTGTGAAGAACTAACCATCCCATCAAATATAGGAATGGTAATTCCACTCGGGGAAAGCTTTTGCGCTGCGTATCATCAGCAAGTAGCCCATTAGTAAGGGCCCTCAGACCTACTTGTATTCTACATACCATAGCAGGAAGCAAGTCCAGTCTTGCCTTGAATACCAAACGCATTGCAGGACATAAGATGTTACGATGGATGCGATCTGCAGACGCGATGCCAGGCACTACCCAGCGGAGACGCCAGACGGAGAGGAAGCTAGCCAATTGAGCTTCCCTTGACAGGGGCTTACGACAATGCCTCATATAACTGAAGGCTTTTGTGCCGGCAGGGTAACCCTCTATCTTCTCGTCAAAAATATGATCTGGACCCCCTGCGTCTTCAATAAGGTCATCGACTGTGTCAGCATTGAGCATGCTCAGGAGGTTCAAGGGCCGATATCGGCTATCTACCACCTTGTCCAACTTAATATTCCTGGCTTGGTGGAAGAAGAGATAGGTTGCCCACTTGTTGATGTGAGACAAGTCAGAGGGCTCCTTGTAAAAAGTGGTACAGGCAAGATAGTGGCACATCAGTTCCTGATATACTGCCACTGCCCGAGGTTTTGCATCCCTCAACTCCCTATTTGTCGGGACGTATTCTTCATAAGGAACGTCCCCCATCGGCAGCTTTGAAATCTCTGCCATCTCATGAAGGGCTAAGCCCAGCTCACCCAGCGGAGTGGCAAAAGTCCTAGTGAGCGAGATGTATCGCTCCATCAAGGCTAAGAACAAGTTAGGGTTAAGAGGCAGCCCAACACTTGTGGCGCTCATAGCCGCGAATAAGCCAATAGTTTCCAGCTACGTCTGAAAGTGTTTCAGGGCCCAGGCAGTCAAACTGGCCCATCGAAGATTCCTCGGGCTCAGCCATCGACTAGACCGAGGGTTGACCCTAGGGTACATTCCTCCCTGTCCCATAAAGTTGTTGCAGAAGGTCGACATCTGAACCGGCTGAATCAACGAAGTATCCTCACTCGGGACACTACCCGGCAGGAATCCCCTAAAGGGCATAACAGGGCCCGAGGGACGAATCATATAGCCCCCCCGTAGTATTCCTTGCGGTATAAGATTTTCCCCGGTCGGCCATGAAGATCGGGGGTCAGGGTCCATGACATCTTCCTAGGATGTGTGGCATGGAAGAACACAGAGATAGGGTAATCACTGAGCATCCGGGGAAGATACATGACCGTGCCCTCACCAGTAAGCACCCAATCCTCCTTCTTGGGTTTAGTCTGGGACTGTTTTTCAATCGCATCCACGAACAAGAAGCCTGGCTTCTTATACTCCTTCCCGTCTATGTATGTTAGAGGCTCCCCACTGATCATACTCAGCAGCATGCGTTCTCCTTGGGACGAGAGTAGGGTTTCCCTTTCTTCAGGATAATTGGCTCCAGAAATTGGGAATGTCACGTGGGACAGGTCCTCCAAATAGTTTGAGCTCAACATCCCGGCAGTAGAGCCCATAACTTCAGCCAAAGGAGAAATCTGCAAGTCCACTACAAAATACAAGAAAATCAGTCAGTCTCTACACTAGACGATATACTCTTGCACTTTACGCCAAAGATTATTAGTCTGAGCTTTTACGCCAAGACTGCAAAAAACTTGAGTCTTACGCTGGGACTTATTTTCGATGCGTAAAATTAAAGGTTGGTAGTAGACAACAAAATCTTACAGTCTGAGCTTTTACGCCAGATTGACAAATTTTGATTTTTTTACGCCGGAAGTCATATCCAGCGTGTAAAATTCAATGTTTGCAGTTCTACTCCAAATTTAGACAGTCTGAGTTTTTACACTAGACTGCAAAAATATGGAGTTCTTACGTCGACACATTAGAAATGTGCGCGTAATAATGAAATATCTCCATACATCATCGTCCTAGAAGAGGATCTCAGTACAAATGATGACCTTACGCATGCACGTACAATGTATGCGAAGGATTTTTCTTTCCGAATTCTTTACCTGTAATGTCCGGAGCACAGCTTGACGGCGGAGCGCTGTGTTCTGATCGAGATTCGGTCAGTCTAATGGGAGTTGCTCGTGCTTGAGCAGTAGAACGGAAAGAGGAAGCGACCTTCTTTCCTTTAGCAGTGGAAGTCTGTTTAGGTGCATGGCAATTCTGAGTTCTCAAGAAAAGAGACGAAGAAGCAGGGTTCTTGAAAAGCAAGGGTTTTGGGAAGATAGATAAAAGTTTTCTCTCTCAGGACTTTAGACTATTTATAGAGTTTGGATAACTCTTCGAATCCCTAACCAAATCCGATATTTAATATTCGGTTATGATTTGGGACCACGTCAGCATATCATTTAGGGAAGACGGACAGTCAGTGGATCCAGTTTTTACGCGCAGAGGAAATCTACGATTTTACGCTCAGGAGCATTTTTACGCTCGAAAGGCTACAAATCTACGGTTTTACACTCAGAGGCTATAAGTCTATGGTTTTACGACCAGATGCTTTTACGCTCAGCAGCTTTTACGCTCGAGAGGCTACAAACCTACGATTTTATGCTCAAAGGCTACAAATCTATGATTTCACGCTCGGAAGCTTTTTACGCTCAAAGGCTATAAATCTACGATTCTACGCTCAAAAGATACAGATACTACGAATGTATGACTTTTCGCATATCTTAAAATACGTAGACCAGAATACGCGTATATCTGAACAATTTTCAAGAAGGTCAATTACAAGGATCTACGCTCAGAAGATACAGATGTTACTTCTTGGCTACAAAATATTCCAAGTACCCAAAACATACAGAGTTCAATATTGAAGATAACTCTTCTTCTTGGGTCGATTAGAAGCTCATCCGAAGTCCAGCAGAAATCTTTCTCAAAAGTTCAAGTATGGCCTATTTTGACGGCCATTTTTTGCCCTATTTTTCAAGAGATTTTCGGGAAACCATTCTTGAAGATAATGGTCTGAACAAGAATCCTTCGTCTCAAAGAAGTGGCAGTTCAGAAATTCTATGCGACTCCTCGTCCAAAACAACATGACAGTTTGGATCTTCAACTTAATGCTAAAGAAGCTTTCTACGCGCCTTCAGTTACGCGTAAAAGATGGGACGAGATCAGATACTCTTTTATCAGAGTCGGCGTAAAGTTATTCATATGTGCTAAAACTGCACATATTCAGACTTCCTCACAGCAAATATGGCAAATCATCATATGCGTAAAAGAAGAAAATCTTATTAATCATGAGTACATATGATTGAAATCCAGTCTACAAAGGGTTTTTCATCCTCGTGATTACATATAATGAAAATAATTTTTCTACAAAGGGTTTCTCATCTTCATTTAAGATCACACTAAGAATCTGCTATACCAGGTTCTCATATTAGTGTAGATCTTTTTTGTCTTCTACGGCACTTCATCGGCTTCCCCGGCCGATGAACAAGAAAATGGTGAATGGCGGGAGGATACAAAACTGGGCCTGTGTAAATTATTCAAGCCCACCCTCTATACGCCATGACCGGCATGCCCTAGAAATTGTGTTGGAGGTTCAGACCCAACTCAATACTGGAAGACAGGGCCAAGCTGTCTGCCTCTGTCCAGCACCAAGATGGAAGAAAATACAGCTTGCAAGCTGTATGGTCTAATACGACCCCTCCTCTCTCTTAGACGAATCACCATATAAAATTGCTGATCATCCCGAGTAAAGGAAGCTATGATATCCTTTCATGATCCATCGTTGTAAAGGACATTTGCTTGAAGATGCCTCTTTTTACGGCTCCTTACATGTTGGAAGAACATGATCTTCTTCTTCCTCAAATCAACCCGACAGAGCTCGGCTACCATTTCTTTATGGTGAAGGAAATGTGGGAAAATAGTTTAACTCAGTCGCCTTTATATAGGCAGAGGAGAACACACCGAATCCCAACAACTCCTAAAAATTTGCAGAGAAATCAACCTTGCGGAATGAGTCAACCTTGACTGTTTCATGCTTCATTCAAAGTATTTCAAATTACGAGGAATTTGAAAACTTTGAAGGGGGTCTTGTAGAAGTATGAAAAATACGCTGAAGAATTATACGCGTAAAACCCTCAACATGAAGGAAGCCGCATAAACGGAGCTCCAGCACTAGGTGGCGTAAGACATGACTTCAGAGCCGTTGGCGTACAGCAGAGCTTCAACTCTATTTCAGCCGAAAATATAGCTCCAGAACAACCCGCGTAGTGCAGTATTTCCAGACTGTTTCCGCGTAAAAAGGTTGCTACATCCCACTTCAGCGTAAAACCTATCTTTTTTAATACAGCGGGAAGTTGTACGAGGAACTCTTCGTATTCTTCGAATGAACCTGTCAGATCAAGCAGTGAACCTAACTCCTGACAAAGAGTACTGCACGGTAATCGAGAGGACGGCTGTAATGATGACTCTGCACAGAACTCCAAACTGGCGTCTAGTGATATAACCCTTGATATAAGACGTCGTCTACGCATTCAAGGAATACGCTGCCTATTTTTCACAGGCAGACATAAGCTTTTACGCACAGGACGAGACAAAACCAACCGCCACATCAAAAACTGCTCTTCGCACAGAACTCGAGGCATATCTCTGCAGTTAATGCACGAGATGGAGGCAGATCTTTGCATTTAATGCATAAGATTTGGTTCTACTTTTAATGACTGGGTGAGCTATAATTAGGGCTAATACGTCCACATCACCATCCTCGCACATTACGCCAACCTGGCTATTTTCAGCTATAGGAGTACGTCGTATGCTATCTCCTTGAAATACGCCGACCTGGCTATTTTCAATTATAGGAGTATGCCGTATGCTATCTCCTCGAAATACGCCAACTCATGCTATATTTGCAAAGGTGCGTGATACGGCTATTTGGCCCAGGATACGCTCAAAACCTCAGTCAAAGAAGGATAAACTGGCTATCTTTATGCTGGTCACCTATCCATGCAGTATCAAGCTTTATGCAGAATTTGGCTTCTACTCCTATTTGGCTTCTACACCAACATAACAGATACTGGGCTTTTATGCCAATATGACATCTGTCTTGGCTTCTACACTAACTTGACAACTATTAGGCTTCTACGCCTAATTGGCTTTTACGCCATCAGAACAGCTACTTGGCTTTTACGTCATAAGAACAGCTATTTGGTTTTTACGCCAACGAGACAGTTATTTGGCTTTTATGCCAACCATCTCTACGCGAGGGGCAGTTATCTACGTGGCTTGCATGCCGTGATCTTCGATGAGCGATTATACGCATTACCTCAAAATGGGACACGCGTCACACACCAATTCAAGAGATCATTCATACGTGGGTAGCAGTTATTATAACCACCGCGTAAAAGGTGCAGCTCTCTCGCTGTTCGGTTTCTACGCCGATTGTAGTTGAACTCTATAAATAGAGACCTCCGGCCACGGAGGTCCAGGTTCGAAGGGTCGAAAGGTGGAGAAAAAGGACGGAAAGTGGAGGATTTTCCAAGAAAAGAGAGTATATCCAGAGAGTGCTTTGGCAACGAGAGTTCAAACCCTCCTGCAGTCTTTGAAGCTTCTTTTTCGTCTTCTACAGCACTTCTTCATCATCGTGTGGTCAATGGGACAAAGTGATCGACCGCAGATCAGACTCCTATTGCAATATTTTCCCAGAATCAAATTTTTGTACTTAACATCCTCATATAGTATTAATTGTACTTCTTTTTCTTGTTTGTAAACCAAAGAAAGGGTTTCGTATAAACCTAGTTTCAATTTTTTTCGTTTATTATCAAACACTCGTAACTATAATGCAAGTCACATAGAGCTAGACAACTATGCTAAGTATCGTCATACGTGCCACTCGCATCAATGTCCGGTCAAATGCGCGAGCTCATGTCCTAATCATGAAATCTCTTTATGATGTGAAGTAATACATGACAAAGACTCAGGGTTATAATGATAACTCCATAACTTTAGGTACGTCCTCTAGAAACTAGGTCAAACATAAGTCCTAACATCGACATCTTCGTCGACTGCACCTGAGGCATTCTCAAACACGAATAATTATATATTATTCAGATCAGAAATATTTGAACAATAATAACTAAATTTAAACAGTAAAATAAGGCAAGTTATACTTGCCTGGATGTCCAAACTATAAATGTAAAGAATCTGCTCTGGTGTCCAAGTATGAATGATCCCAAGAGCGTATATATAGTAATATCAAATCAGTCACTATGCTACAGTTCACTAATCATGCACAAGAATACAACCTACACATTAGTATTAGTTATTAGGTTATCTAGAGTTCATTAGAAACTTAAGGTTCAATAAGTATCAAAAGTAAGTTGTAACTAGTTTACTAATCTAGGCAACCTCATAAGTAACCATGCTACCATCTTCAAACAATTTTACATTTAAACCTAATATACAAGTGCTAATTGGTTGGAAAATCAAGGGTTTAAGATAACTAGGCCACAAATAGGATCACTCAAATTATTGCATAACCAGGAAGGTCAACTAGGTAAGTTGACCAAGCAAGTCTTAATTGAAGTGGGTAATCACCAACTCTACTAGTCACATAACATCCTCAAGTTCTCTAATTGTATAACTTCTCAAAAATACGTATTTATTTTCATAACTAGGATTTAGGGGGTTACTAAGTTGCTCCTCAAACACATAGGTATTAGGTGTCCTACCTACTAGGGTCTTCTTGCACAAGTGTGACAATATTCTCATCCTCCAAACACGTTTAAACTAAGTGTCAACATATCCTAAGGTGGCTACCAAATTATTCTCAATTCCCCTATTAGAAATAATCTAAACAACCTAGGCATAATATGGCATGGAACACAACTTGTACTACTCATATTGTTTACTATGACATGCCATACACAACCACAACATGGAGAAGTTGATCTACACATACTTATCTCTAACATGGTAAGGATTATCAATGATTCCTTCTTTTACATATTAAGGTACATTCCATCTACAACATGATGCAACCATCAACCCAAATATATTCACACTCAAGATCAACTACTTTTGTTATACTTATAATATGTTACAACTTGAACCATCTTCATGAATAAGTATAACCCACATGTTCTCAAATCTGGACATAACATTAAACATGGTATTTAAAATCCAATTTGTATAATTATTATTCCGTTCTAACACATATAAACATAACCACCAAAATAATGAGGGCTGATTTCTAATTGCATTATATAACATCTACATATGTACATGTTTCATAACTGTGTTAAGTATGACCCAACTCTAATATGTAAATATCATATATACATTAGCTCAAACATGTCAATCACCACCACATAATACTTCTATATACATTCTTAAACTATTTAGTATCAAGTGATCATCATACAAAAATCTAAACTTTATGCTAACATGCCATGAATACCCTTTCCAAACTTGCTTTCCCAATTTATACGTACATTCAAAACATGCATAAATATTCTAAAAATTAAATAGAAATGGATTTATTTGCAAGGTTAACAAGTGTTAAATAAGTGTTTTAACATGGCATGTGTTTCCTTTATTCAAGAATATTCTACAAGTAAGAAAAGAGAACAAGAAGATTAAAATAAAGAAGTAGAGGTTAGAGATGAAGGAGAATAAGAAGTACATGAAGAACAAGAAGTAGAAGAATATGAATAAGGTGATGAAGATGAAATTATACCTTGGTGGAAGATGGTAAGATCGGCCTGGAGGAGGTGGAGCTCCAGTCAGAAGTGGAGTGGTTGGCCGGCCTGGAGCTCGACCTGAATCGCACAACAGCTGTGGCAGCAACAATAGTAGCAAAAATACAGCAGTAGCAGCAGCAGAAGCAAGAACGTAGCAGCAACAAGGTGGGGGTGGTGGTTGGGTTGGTGTATAAGGTCAGAGTTGTTGCTGTGGTCGGTCGGGGGTTGGTTCAGCAGGTCGTGGAGGGGAAGAGAAGGAAATTTTGGGAGTGGAAAATAAGGTTTAGATGGTTTAGGACTGACTAAAAATAGGGTTATGTGAATGGGGATGTTGAAATAGAGGGTAGTGATGTGTGGGGTTATTTTAATCAAGTGGTGGAGATGTAAAGTGAGAGTGGTCAGCCAAGGGAGTGGGGATGGCTATTTTCAACATAATTTACTCTAATATGTGTGTACAAATAAGTGTGCGTTAGAGGAAAAGAAGGTTTATGTCTAGCCAAAAATTGCTAAGGCTGAATCCAAATTCAAATAAGGTTCAAAATAAGATTTGGTGTGCCAAAATGGATGTTGGTGTATTGTAGAGAGGGAGATTTGTGTGTAGAATTTTTATGAGCCAATGAGTGTGAGTTTGGGTTTGGGTTGGGTGTTAGGACTTGTTGAGGGCTAGGTTTGTGTTAGTTGTTCAACATGACTAAGAAATATATTGATTGTTGTTATATTGGAAGAATGTAGGGATTCATTTAGGTATGATACAAGTGTCATGAATGTTGTAGGCTTAGAGTAGGTCAAAGTCATATAATTGGTTGCAATAAATGGATCGAAGTTGTGTCTCCAAATTTGATTAGAATGGACATAGATGCATGGCTTAGGTTTGAATTAAAAATTGATTAAGAAATGTTGTGCTATTAAAATAAAGCACAAGAGAGTGTGTTTGTGAGTAACATAATATTCAGAATTGAAGACTGACTTGTCTAGGCCAAGGGTATAAAATTTGTTGGAAGACAAAGGCTAGTATTGTGCTCTAAATATCGAAGCAACGATAAGATGCACCAAGTATAAATAGAACAGGTTATATTAAACTCTAATTTCTAATCCTAATTAATTCTAAATAAACCATTATCTCTCACTAAGCTAAGTATACATTAAAATTGGGTAAGGGGGTTTACAATCTATCAACCTTAGAAAATTTTGTCCTCGAAATTCAAAATCAATCTTCCAAATAACGTACTCAACATAACTTTAAGTATAAGTACACAACTTATCACTTGTCCTACTACACTATCTTAATCTTAAACTGCCACATACATACAGTCTAATCATCTAAGGGATTTGGTCCTCAAATATCTTCTTACTACCATGTATTATCTCGTCATTGCTATCATGCTAATCATCATCTAGAAATTTACCACCAATAGGCCTACATTACTCAAGGATGCCGCAATCAATCTTAGTTTGAAACTTCTAATATCTATAGAAAAATAATGTCATTCCTTTACTCTCGAAGGAATGTGTGGGTTAGGCACTAAAATCCTACACGAACCAAAACCCTCAAGATTTCCTGTGTAATTTCTAAATCCCTTATTCTGCAGCTAAGACGACTACTATCCCATCATTATTTCGTCGGTGCAACATCATCAACCTATAATATCTATAATGAAATCCTCCAGTCTAACTTCTTATAATCGCTTTTAGCAGCAATAAGTCTAATCTAGCCAGCCAGTCATACCTAGTCTAGAAGCTCAACTCAATCCAATTCCTAGGAGAAATGCATATAATAAAATACAACATAATCCTCTATTCAAATACATAGTAATAAAAATAAAAAAATAGAAATTATGTAACAAATATTTATTCAATAATTCTAAATACCCTGATAAAAGTATAACCAATACAATAATGATAATATAATTTCTACAATCCAAAAATCCATCGGCTAGGGTAAATTGGAAATAGGTTCCCATATCATCACCTACTAGAAAGGATTTGGTCCGGCAAAATCATACCCTATTAGTCAAAAATAAAATCCCTGGCCTTAAGAACTTTATGTATAACCCACAATATTTAGCTATCATTCATATAATACCTCTATCTTCCATTTATACTCTCCTACCCATATTTTAATCTATAATCTAAGGGTCTTATGGTAATCCTCTACAGAATGATCAACGATTCAGTATATGATCTGAACCTGTGTTTAGTTCCTTAAAATTTATATAACCTCGAGATTGATCAACAATTTCTACTCGCAATTAATCCTCAAAATTCTAAAACTATTACAATCTACAAATGCTAAAATTATAATCCCTCGTGTCCATATTACGAATCCTTCCTCTTGGACTATGCACCATAATTTCTTTTCTTTTTTCCTTTATACCTTCTAGTATTTCAACCTTGTTTTCAACAATAAGCTTCTCTAATCAGGGTCCAACACCTCTAACTTCCAAGTATATGTCTTCTCAGCAACTGTCGAGTAATGAAATTACTAATGCTTACTAAATTATTTCGTGGATTTTAAAATGCCCAAGGTCAGGTACTACTTATAAATCTTTGCTTGTTGTTATCCTATATTCTTTACCTCGAATTTAAGGTTCCTTTTAGTTTTGTTTATCCCATGTACACTCTTTATCCAAGACTCAGTTACACCTTGATAAAAAATATCGTCCATTTGAGATAATTTACTATATCTAACTCAAGACTATAACATCTTTCAAAACTCTTCTCCTTCAACCCATTTCCTCTATAACAGATACTAGCTTATCAACCCAAGTTATTAATAGTAAAAATATGAGACCAATTAACATTGGCAACCCAGTAAATATGTACATCTAATCTGGTTCTAGAAGCTATACCCCTAGTACCCAAGTTATCAAATCACTCAAATAATAGATCTAGCAATCAACCTATCTATTTTAGCCTAGTCATATAATCATCATTAACTAAAGGGTGGAAAAATCTAGGTCTGATACTGGAAGTCATAAGGCAACTAAAGATTAACCACTATGGCCTGTCACGTAAAGTTCTATTTTCTTAAGTTAAAATTCCATTCACATATCATTTGTGCTTTAGCCATAATTTTTCTCAATATTTTACAGAACTTCAAGATTTTATAATAACTCAATTATCCCATTGGTCAACCAAGAGTTTCTCCAATCATAGTCTAAACTTAACCTCATATTAGATTAATTCGTTCAATTTACCAACACTAATTTTCAATAAAGAAATTCATTTTTGTGTTTTCTTTCCTTTAACGTATAAATAATCTTCTCATAATTTCTTCTCAAATTTTGTCCTCATTCAAGTTTTATTTTATACCTCAGTTTTATTGGTATCGTTTCTTTATCCATAATCAAATTTTTATTGTTCCCTAATATGATATTCCCAAATTCTTCTATCGATATATTCATTTTTTCTTTGTCCTAAAGTAATTAGGTCATGTATTCATCCCTTCTTATTCTTCCGATGTAATCTTCTAATTAAACTGTCACAACTAGTGTTATCCTAGTAATAGTTGATACCTACTACTGTGCTTAAATTTTCCAAGGTATATAATGTAATCCACTATTTTATTCTAGTTAATCTTGTGCATATTATATCAAATCACAGCTTATTCTCCATAAAATTGTATTTCTCGATTTGTTTTCTTTCTGCAATTTATTACACTGAGTCACCATGGTGCAATTATAATAATAGGTATCACCCAAGCGCAAGTTAGAATTCCTGGTATCATATAATCTTCTTCAAGGTGAGAGCCTAAAATTTTATCTTCTCAAGTTCATAATACCGTTTCTTGTATCTCTACCATAGGCTATAACTAATCCCTAGCATCTAGTTATGTATCCCATAAAGTATTTTAGAGCATTAGGATCAAACCATCTTTCTAACTTCTAATACTTCCAAATTACTGCTACCTTAAGCAATGGGTAGGGTTAATTCTGGGCCTCTACTTCTAGGTCCAATTCTTGTGCCAAAAATCTACACTTGGTCTAGCATCAAGAAAGAATATATTAACCTTCCCTTTTACAGGTAGCCATCTTGTCAAAACTTTATATCAAGCATGCCTTTTTCTGTGTTGACAAGGATCTGCTTCGGGAGGGAATTAATCACCATGCACAAGCATCCGACTTTTTAAAATAAGGGAAAATGAGAAATATTGAGAATGATATCGATAAATTATGAAGTCCAAAGGCGACAATCAAATACAAGAGGAGTTTTAAAAATAGTTATGGATTAAGATCTTATTCAACATTAATCCTAAATTGCAGACTCATTTTGTACAGTGACATAACCGATATGCTCTGACCTATATGGGCCACCACTAAAACTATGTCATGCCCCAGTTCCAAAATACGTAGGACCAGACACATAAAAATGGCCAGTTGGAACGACTCTATAGGGCTTTCTAATTTAATGGACCCGACACTATATACTCACAATATCTACAGTCAAGTGATCAAGCTAAATATCTATGTCTAACATCCAACAACTAACTAATCTCAATCCATGGTAAATAAATGTCAAGAAAGAACAACATGCATCAGTAGTCTGCAACCCAATAATACATTCGTTCGAATTGGCCAAGAAAATAATATAGGCCAATAAATACTAAGCTATACAAGTAGAATCATGATAGAAAGTAGTACATAACTATAATAGATGAAAGATACAATGATACCTACAAAGATGCAACACTCCACTAAATCAAGCATCATACAACTTGCTCAAATAACCTGAAAGGAGGAGCCAGGTCCTCAGAGAGACGTAACAAGATACAAAAAGTATATGCCATAAAGTAAGTAATGAGTAAAGTAAATAAGGGTAAACTATCCATCTATATGAATGCAATTTGAGGACAACTTTGGTACGTATGGGTAGGTGTAGGCATATGTATAAAATTATAACGCTCTTAAGAAGTGGCATATGAGTATATATAAAACCATAATGTTCTATTTAACGCGGTATCTGAATATATATAAACCATAATGTTCCGAAGAATGCGGCGCCTGCATATATATAGAGGTCATCAGTTTTTGTAGTTCCACGGGATACTACGGTTACCAATATGGATGTTTCATACGTCTACTAGTTATCCTCCCCTCGCTATGCTAATGTACAAGTATCAAGTATGACATGGACATCTCGTAACTATAATGCATGTCACATAGAGCTATACAACTATGCTAAGTACTTTCGTACGTGCTACTTGCCCCAATGGCCAGTCAAGTGCATATGCTTGTATCCTAATCATGAAATCTCTCTATGAAGTAAAGTAATATGTGATAAGGCCTCATAGTTATAATGATAAATCTACAACTTTAGGTACATCCTCTAGAAACTAGGTCAAACACAAGTCTTTACATCGACGCCTTCGTCGACTGCACCTGAGGCATTCTCAGACACGCACAATTATAAAATATTTAGAGCAGAAACATGTGAACAATAATAACTGAATTTAAATAGTACAATAAGGCAAGGTATATACTTGCTTGGATCTCCAAGCCGTAAATATAAAGAACCTGCTCCGGCATCCAAGTCTGAACAATCCCAAGAGCCTATATATATAGTAATTTAAATCAATCACCATGCTACGGTTCACTAATCATTCACAAGAATACAACCTATATATTGGTATTAGTTAATAGGTTATCTGGAGTCCATTAAAAACTTAAGGTGCAACAAGTATCAAAAATAGGTTCTAACTAGTTTACCAGTCTAGGAAACCTTATAAGTAACCATGCTACCATCTTCAAACAATGTCTAAACTTAATATTCAAGTGCTAAATTGTTAGAAAATCAAGGGTTTAAGATAACTAGGCCACAAATAGGAAAACTTAAATTAGTGCGTGACCAGCTAGGTCAAGTAGGTCGATTGACTAAGCAAGTGTCTAGAGAAGTGGGTAATCACCAACTCTACTAATCACATAACATCCTCAAATTTTCTAATTATACAACTTCTCACAAATACATATTTATTTTTATAACTAGGATTCAGGTGGTTGCTAAGTTGCTCCTCAAACACATAGGTATTAGGTGTCCTACCTACTAGGGTCTTCTTGCACAAGTGTGACAATATTCTCATCCTCCAAACACGTTTAAACTAAGTGTCAATATATCCTAAGGTGGCTACCAAATTACTCTCAAGTCCCCTATTAGAAATGATCTAAGCAACCTATGCATAATATGGCATGGAACACAACTTGTACTACTCATATTGTTTACTATGACATGCCATACACTTATCTCTAACATGGTAAGGGTTATCAATGATTTCTTCTTTAACATATTAAGGTACATTCCAACTATAACATGCAACCATCAACCCAAATATGTGCATACTCAAGATCAACTACTTTTGTTATACTTATATTATGTTAACAAATTGAACCATCTTCATGAATAAGAATAACCCACATGTTCTCAAATCTGGACATAACATTAAATATGGTATTTTAAATCCAACTTGCACAATTCTAATTCTGTTCTAACACATATAAACATAACCGCCAAAATAATAAGGCTTGATTATAATTACATTATATAACATCTACATATGTGTATCATCATTGTGTTAAGGTATGACCCAACTCAAATATGTAAATATCACCTATATATAACCTCAAACATGTCAATCACCACCTCATAATATTTTCACATACCTTCTTGAACTACTTAGTATCAAGTTTTATCATACAAAAATCTAAAATTTATACTAACATGCTATGAATACCCTTTCCAAACTTGCTTTCCCAAGTTATACGTATACTCAAAACATGCGTAAATATTCTGGAAATTAAATAGAAATAGAATTATTTACAAGGTTAACAAGTGTTAAATAAGTATTTTAACATGGCATAGGTTTCCTTTATTCAAGAACATTCTAAACGTAAAGAAAGAGAACAAGAAGAAGAAAATGAAGAAGTAGAGGTTGGAGATAAAGGAAAATAAGAAGTACATGAAGAACAAGAAGTAGAAGAAGATGAAAAAGGTGTTGAAGATGAAGTTATACCTTGGTAGAAGATGGAAAGCTTGGCCTGGAGGAGGTAGAGCTCCGGCCAGAACGGTGGTGGTGGTCGGCCTGAGTTGGTCGGCCAGCCTGGAGCTCGCCCTTAACAGAATAACAGCTGCGACAGCAGAAGCAAAAATATAGCAGCAGCAAGGTGGTGGTGGGGCTGGGGGTTGGAATTGTTTACATGGCTAGAGTTGTTGTTGTAGGCGGCCGGGGGTTAGTTCAACAAGTCGTGGAGGCGAAGAGAAGGAATTTTTGGGAGTGTGAAATGAGGTTTAGATAGGTTAGGGCTGGCTAGAAGTAGGGTTATATGAATAAGGATATTGAAATGGTGGGTGCTGATGTGTGGGGTTGTTTTGATCAAATGGTAGATATATAAAGTGAGAGTGGTCAGCCAAGGGAGTAAGGATGGATATTGTCCACAGTATTTACTCTAATATTGGTATATAAACAAGTGTGTAAGAGGAAAAGAATGTTTGTGTCAAGCCAAAAATAGCCAAGGCAAATTCAAATGAGGCTAAAAATAAGATTTGGTGTGCCAAAATGGATGTTTGGTGTATTATAGAGAGGCATATTGGTATGTGGTACTTTGTATGAGCCAATTAGTGTTAGTGTAGATTTGGGTTAGGTGTTTGGACTAGTTTAGGGCTTTGTTTGTGTTAGTTATTCAACATGACTAGGAAATATGTCAAGTTGATTGTTGTTGTATTAGGAGCATATGGGAATTCATTTAGGTGTGGTACAAGTATCATGAATATTTAGGCTTAGAGTAGGTCATAGTCATATAATTGGTTGTAATGGACGGGTCAAAGTTGTGTCTCCAATTTTGATGAGAATGGACATAGGTGCATGGCTTAGATTTGAATTAAAATTTGGGTCATGAATGTTGTGCGATTAAAATGAAGTACAAAAGAGAGTGTTTATGAGTGACATAATAGTCAGGATTGAAGACTGGCTTGTCTAAGTCATGTATATAAAATTTGTTGAAAGACAAATGCTAGTATAGTGCTCTAAATATCGAAGCAATGGTAAGTTGCACCAAGTATAACAAAATAGAACATGTTATATTAATCTCTAATTTCTAATCTAATTGACTCTAAATAAATTATTATTTCTCACTAAGTTAATTATACATTAAAATTGGGTGAGAGGGTTTATACCTTGTGTCGTAGTTGCATCATCCTCTCCTTACTATTAAAAAGATTGTTTGATGCCACTGCTGCAGCCGCCTGGTTGTCGTAATATGGTATCGTTGGGATCTGCGTACCAATCCTTGGAAGTTCTTACATCAGCTGCCAAAATCATTTTACTTCATCTATTGCAACTGATAGTACATAAAATTAGACTCCATAGATGAGTGAGAGAGCAAAGTATGCTTCTTCGACTTCTACGATATAGCATCACCATCCATGGAGAAGATCATATTCTCTTGTGGACCTTTCACTCTTCTTTTCTAAGCACCGAATGGCATCACTGAAGCTTTCTACTACTATCAAAAACCTGTTGTAGTGTAGAGCCACCCTCTGAGTCCTATTGATACATCTCATGATTCTCTTTACAAATTTTTAGTGCTCAATAACTAGATGCTTGTGAACCGACTCGTCATCCCCACAAAAAAGTTATGTCTGGTCTGGTGGCACTCATCGCATACATCAGACTTCTTATGATACTAGAGAACTTCAGATATCTAACACTTTCCTCTGAATTTGGCTTCAGCTTTTTGTTATATATATAAGTAGTATCGATCCCTATTAGATCCTCATATCTGTAGCATATAAGCATCTTTTCCATATAGTACGCTTGTGAGAGAGCAAACCCAGCTTTCGTTTGATTATCTTAAGCCCTGGGATAATATTTGTATCTCTCATGTCTTTCATACTGAATTTTGATGAGAGGAACATCTTTGTCTCTATGAGATATGCTAAAATTGTACCCAAGATTAGCATGTCATCTACATAGAGACACACGATGAATCCTCTATCATCAAAGAACTTAGTACAAATACACACGTCTATCTCGCTGACCTTGTAGCAGTTTGACCTTGATGACTTAGTCAAAATTTTCTATCCACAGCTTGGGAGGTTGCTTCAGGCCGTAGAAAGATGTCACCAACCTGTAAACTTTGTCTCCAAGATCCTGAACGAAAAATCCTTATGGCTGTTGCAAGTAATTTTTTTTTGTCAATTCTTCATTCAGAAAAGCTGTCTTGACATCTATCTGATAAATAATCATCTTATGAATAGTAGCCATAGCAATCATCATCATGATTGTTGATATCCTCTCCATAAGTGCATATACGTCAAATTAGTCAATCCCCTACTTCTTAGAAAATTCCTTGGCTATCAACCAGCCTAATCTTGAATTAATTAACTATTTTTTTATCTCTCATCTTCTTCTTGATGATCCACTTACATATAATGGGTTTAGCTCCTTCAGACAGATTTACCAACACTAAAATGTTATTCGAGTCAATCTCGTCATGGACTGCCTCCTCCTAGAAGAGTGCATCTCTAGTCTTTTTTGCCTCATTATAAGTAAGAGATTCAACTTCTACATGGTTAGTGATAAATTCATCTTTGAAGTCCTTCGGCCACTTCACTCGCTTTACTGACGGCTCACCAAGTACTAATTCAAGAGTTATCTCTTCAACGACAACCTCTACCTGGACTATATTTTCTTTGGAAGTGCTTGCTTCTTCGTTGCTAACAATATTTTTTGGAACATCTACAAGAATACTATTCTTTCCCTTATAAACTTGACTTCAATGAACTATGTGTCATGAGAATCAATGATATAATTCGACTCAATAACAAGGAACCTCCAAGCATCGCGTTTATCAGCAAATCCTAAAAATATGGTCTTCATAGTCCTTGTCTTCAACTTCTGAATCTTGCCATCCAAAAGCTTCACATATGCCAGACACTCCCATACTCGAATGACATTTAAGTTGGGTCTAACCTTGAACCACAGTTCATGAGGAGTAATGTCAGAAGTTATGTATGATACTCTATTGAGAATAAAAGTAGTCGTAAGCACAACTTCTTCCCAGAAGCAATTTGAAAGACCCACAGACAGTAGCATAGAGTTCATCATCTCTGTTAGTGTAATGTTTTTCCTTTCTGCAAATAAATTAGGATTAGGGAGAATACGGAGTAGTCTTTTTATTGACAATTTTTTATTCTTTGTAGAACAATATGAATTCAAGAGAATAATACTCTCCGTTATGATCACTTCTGAGTCTTTTGAGTTATTTGACTGGTTTGACATCATATTTTCAATTTTGAAGTCCTTGAACTTCTTAAATGCTTCATCCTTTACTTTAGAAGATACATAAGCACGTACTTTGTGAAGTCGTCATTAAAAGTAATAAATTACTTTATTCCAGCCTTAGTGGAGAATTGTTTGAAGTTACAGATATCTAAGTGCACCAACTCCAGAATATCTGTATTTCAGTTCACTCGTCTGAACAGCTTCCTGACAATTTTTGTCTGTACATAGACTTCATATTTCTCTACCTCTTTACCCCCATATTTGGAGATAAGACCTAGACTAGATTTTGTTAATCCTTTAACAGAACACAATCCTAGTCTAGTGTCACAACTCAATAATAAAGTTATATTTATAAACAGAAGTTTGAACATCCCTTCGATACTGAAAGTCTTTTCGAAGCTTGTTCTTTGCCATGACATTACCATCTGGTCAGCATGAATGTCCATCCTCAAGCCTACATAGGACAACAGACTTTCAAAGATCAAGTCCTCAAAAATCATCGATATGTGTTACATGTACTCTTGTGTCAGTAACTTTCTGAAAGTCCAGAACCACTATCCCGGTCTCCAAATTTTTTGCTTAAGAATTGTTCGCCATTGATACCTTCTTTAAAGATAGGTCATCATTAGTTAATAGCTTTTTCTTAGAGAACATATGGATAGATGTACCAGTGTCCACCCATAAGTCATCAACCACGCTAGATGACTCAACTTGTGCAATTGTAGCAACCAAGTTAAGTAATTATAGCAACCAAGTTTAGATTTATCTTTCAAATTTGGTTTAGAATTGGATTTGCAATTCTTATTCAAGCCACACTTGTAACAAACCTGTCAATCTTGGGCTTAAATGAAGCTGACTTCACAGTGGACGGTTACATTATTGAAGTAACCAAAGAGACATGTACAAACATGTGCAGAACCCCACATGCATATACTAATCGTGCATAGACCACACTCAAAAACTATAGCATAGATACTGCCATCCGTAGAGACTGCCTTGTGGAAAAATCTGCCAAGTGTAGAGACCTGCCATGCGTAGATATATGCCATGCACAAAATCCTGACATGCTCTGAGACCTATCAAGCATAGATATCTACCATGCACAAAGAGTGTCATGCGTAGAGATTGCCATGTGTGAGACTCGTCTCACTGTTCTAGTATACGTACCCGATATACGCGTATTATACATGTATAGCTTATTTATTGTTTAATTTTTTACATCATGTTTTATGTCATTTATGCATTATTTAGGTTATTTTTGTAAGTTTTTCTTAGTAGCATGCTTTGGACCGTTGGTCCCTTATTTTTCTTAGTGTGTGGCTATGATGAACCCGGGTGAGGGACATGGATTATGATCCAATATCCTACAATCCTAGATCTTCCTATATAAGCAATCATATTATCATTCCTTCACTTTTCTTTTCTTTTCATTTCTCTTTCCTTCTTCATTTCTTCTCCAGTAGAGAGCAGCAGCCGAGCTTGGCCTTGATCGTGGGTGACCTTGGTAGTGTTGGTATTAGACTAGAACTTGATCATAGAAAAGTACCTCTTGCCAACCGAACGAACAACCATGGATCTTGTATTGATTCTTAGTATAGCTTGTTTTAATTATTTGATCGATTTTATTTTTGGGTAACACTTAGAACTTGTCTCATTGATGATTTTGTTTTCCTTGGATTGGTTTGTTCATGGAGCCCGAGAACATCAAGTCAGAGAATGCAAAGTTGGTCTGAGAATGCATACAAAAAGTACGTAGAAAATCCTTGTCACATATAGTGAAGTTCCAGTGAGCACACTTGTGTGTGTTTCACAAATTTCTTATAAAGTACGCCAAGATATGTTGAGTACTCTTAGCGTACTTCTCTACTCCTACGTACGTTTTGTACTATGGCAATTTATTGAAAAGTATGTCAATCCTACTTAGCGAACTTTTGAATGGGACTGCAAGTCATTAAGAATGTACGCTACCGCTTAAATAGCTAAGTTGGAGCACTTTATAGATATTGTAGAGTTGGCGCACATTGGTAAAACTTTCCTTACCCACTTTATCACTTCTAGAGAATGGCGTACTTTACTATGTGGTACAATATGTGGCATTCTCCAGAGACATCGTACTTTGTAGCCCTTTGTAATTACTTAATGACTAAGTAATGACTTCTGACCATTCTCGAGAATTGTGTTCTTGACAACAAGATTGTCTCGACTGTTGTGCCATGCCTTGGAACTTACATTTTGACTTTTAATAGACCTTCCTATGCTTGTTTGTGCGCAAAACCTCACTACTAGCAACATGGTAAAAGTGCACCAAGTGCATAGCTTAGGTACTTTTATTTGTGTGCCAATGATAGATTTATGCACCAAGCTCCTGGCTTGTGCACTTCTATCATTGTGCGCCAAGGTCCTAGAAGTGCGCTTTAGTATGATTTGTGCGACATCTTTTCTAAGAGCACTTTTATATCAAAGTGTGCCAGAACTGTCGGGATTAGTGATTTGTGTGCCAAAACTATTTTTGGCCATTTGTGCGCCAATACTCGTTTTGGTCATTTGTGCGCCAATAGTATGTTTTGGGCCTTTTGTGTGCGGATGTTATTTTCTTGTCTGATTTTATATGCCAACCCTGAATTAATGATTTATGCAACTGTATGCCAGTATTCCCTTTAGTACGCTTAACTCTTGATGATTCTCTGGTTCTCTTTAATCCTGTTATTTTAGTTAATCCTGGTTATTCTTGAATATGGAATTCTTAATATTATTTTTATTTTCTAAAATATTCTAGTTATTGTACCCTATAAATAAATTCCTGAATCTTGATACTATACTGATAATCTTGATCATGTACTGATAATCCTGATACTGATTATGATAATCCTGATAGTGGCTAGATGTAACGTACCCATGATACGAGAATTTTGGTAACTGTCCTGATCAAGGCTATTAGTAGCACCTGTTTTGCATGACATGTATCCTCGTGGTTGATTTTGATTGTACTCGTCAAGTTATTATCCTGTCTTATAATGTGTCTAAGGCAGATTCTTGAGCACCACGATCGAGAATCCTTGATAATTGTCCAGGATAATAACTAGAATAATAATCTAGATAGCATCTAGAAAGATTTCTTGGATATATGTAATCCCGGTATCCCAACGATATTTAATGGATTTGGAGCTCTCCATCGTGAGTGGCAAACTTTCAGCACACCGATGAGTGTTGTACTACCAGAAAAGACAAAAAAATGATTATACCTGATAAACATGTACTATGTACCCGTTTGCTTGTATAACCCAGATAATCTGCAGGGTATGTGGCTGTAAGAAATCTCAAATTGCTTGTGTTAGTAACTAGGACTGTGATAACCCTAGTTAGCTAATGATAGCAAGTCGTAGAGCATGATTGGCCGTGATTGCTTGATTACCAGTCTAGTCTAGTCCAGTCCTGAGTTAAATTAGTAGCTGATTCGAAAATGGTAATCAGAGTACTGATTCCAGATGTCATTATTTATATACTCCAAAACTATTACACTATTACTTTAACTACTATTCTTATTGATTTGTCATCATGCTAGTTTTAGTTCATAATTTTGGCACCCTTGTTGTTTTTGGGTCTGACCCTACTGGTTTTCTATGGCCAGATATCGGAGCAAGACTGCAAGATCTTTCGTACTTCCACCCTCAAGATGGTGAACACCAGGAGCACCCGGGGCCATGAGTAGGTTTTTTCTTCCTCACCCACTTAATCTTGTACATTATTCTTTTGAGATATTTATCCACCAAACATATGTTTAGCTCATATTTTGGTCCTTGACTTTCTAGTCTGTAGTCCTTCATATAAAGCATATTCTAGACTATAGCTAAAGATGATCATAAAATATTATACTATGCTAGTTCTTTATTTTGGTAACTAGCTTCATGATCATCCGGATATGTATAGTTTGTGACGCCTTACTATTATATGTTGGTGATCATATATCTTATAAACTTGCTTGCATGAGATTGAGACACCTACGATTCTTGACCTAGGATTAACTGATTGATTGTAGAGTAAACTCTCATATCTTATATGTCTAGAAAGTCATGACCTTATCTCGGGTATAGAGTACTCTGGTATACGTAGCTGGCTTCGTCTTACCCCGCTCTCCAATATTCTGATTCTAGGGCATGACACCATGCGCAGAAATATGCCATGCATAGAGACCTGCTATGCGCAAAGATTGCCATGCTTAGAAACCTATCATGTGCCGAGATTTTCCTTGGGTAGAGATCTTCCATGCGAAGAGATCTGCTATGCACAAAGATTGCCACCCGCAAAAACCTTTCATGTATAATGATATGCCATGTGTAGAGATCTACTAAGCATAGAGACTGCCATGCACAGATACCTGCTTTGCGTCGAGATTGTTCATGCATAGAGCTTATCTACAACTGCCTTAGACATCTTCCATGCAGCAACTTGCATGAGTTATAATATCTCCATCTACTATTGCTGCTCATCAACTGCCAACTTCTTGATAAGGTAGCCTAAGATGTAACAACACACATCTAAGTGTTTTACTTCTATCTTCTCAAGTTTGTTAAAACTTGTATCAAGTCTGAATCTACGCACTACAAAAAATACTAAAATTTAGTGACTAATTTTTCATCGCTAAAAGGCTTATTTGCTTATTTTCGTCGCTATTTCTAATTAGTGACGGATTGACGACAAAAAAGTATCATTACTAGATTAAATGTTGTTATCATTATTCCCTAGCTAATCCGTCGCTGCAATAACGGATTAGCGACGAAAAAATATCGATTGCTTGGCGACATATTATTTTCGTCGCTGAAGCAACGATGACTTAGCGACGGATTGGCAAATTTTTTTATGCGCCCATTTTTTTCCATTTGAATATGTTGTTTTAGACTCAAAGTTAGTGTATATAGATATTATCGATTATGGTTAAAAATTTATTGTTAATTTGGGTTATGAGCGGGATATTTAAAGTTAGGATTAACTTTTTAGGTTAAACATCACGTATTTTAATTATAAAAAGATTATAATTAATTCACTTGATAATTTTTTTATAAAAAAAATTACATATGTCTTGACTGTCTGGTCATCTACGAACTTTTCTTCCTTCTTGCGTTTATTGGTCTACTCAAAGAGTTTTTGGAAGTCGACAGTGCTCGGGTCTCCGCCTACCCTGGCTGCCTCCTCGTATTGTGATAATTAAGTAATTAATAACTAAAAAATAAGAATTAAATAAATTAACAAAGATAAAAATTCAGAATACTCACCATTCGTCGATAATATTCAGAGTATGGGATAGATCTACCGGCGTGGTGACCACCCTTAGCACGGGTCACCTTTGCCTTCGTACACTTGGCCTTAAATGCTGGAGTGTCCATCTTCTTCCAGAACTCCTCCTTCAGCCACTCCTTGTGCTGATCTCCTGGAAGTAGAGATAGTGCCTTCTGGTCATGGATCATATCCCTCAATCTTTTGCCGCGATGAACTTTTAGCACTTCAGGATCGACTTATCTCTGTGATCCAGCTACTAGTATATCTTCTAGAAATTAAAAAAATATATAAAAATAAGAAAATATTTAAGCAATATTATAACAAAGACAATCTTATACATACCCCCAGCATCTTAAGCCAAATACATCACCTATCCCGTGGGATATCACTGAAGTTGAGATAGGGACCAAAAAATTAATGCCGTAAGATTTTCCCTAAATCATTTCCAACCTGGACCAGAAAGAACCTGAAATAAGTAAACAATATACAATTAAAAAAGTATGATTATATGTGTGAATTTATAATAAAATAAAATTATATACTTATGTTGTTCCATCAGCCCATAGCTCGAGACGACCAATATTAGTTTGCCGCTCTAGTAAAGTAAGGAGATCTGTAAATCCTGGACAACAGACATATACTCTGTGGTCTAGCAACATGCCAAGATATGGATTCGCCCTAGTAGGAGCGACATGTGCAGTCCCCGATATAATAGTAGTAGTAGTGGTCGAACCAGAGGTAGCACCAGGAGTAGATGTTGAGGTAACACCAGAAGATGGAGTAGCTTCGCCTACTGATGAAAGAGTATATAGCAAAGATAAACCATCATCAGCATCTACGAAGTCGTCCTCACTAACTCTTCTATGATCTATATCTGGAGTAGTGGGTGGGGGATAGTGAGATGAAGATCCTCGACATCATCCATGGCCTTGTCCCGCCATAGGTAAATCTGAAAAAAATTAAAAATAATGTGATAAAACAAATAATCAATGAATGTGATAAAACAAATAATGATGGTGTCATGTTACTCATAAAGGTGTGATAAAAAAATAGTAGTTTTATTATACTATTACTAATAGTGTGATAAAACAAATAAATAATCTAATATAATGAATATATATAACTACGTAGTAATCTTCTTCATCTTCTGATTCGTCTTCATCTTCCCAAACACATCTCGAATCATCTTCATCTTCTATTTCTTCATTTTCATTTTCACTATCACTTTCACTTTCATTTTTATCTTTAAATTCTTCTAACTCATCTGATACCGCCATATCAGAGTCCTCATAATACATAAGGTAAATCTTCTATCTCAAACTCTTCGTCAACTCTATCATCCTCTGCATTAACGTCAACCTCTATATCATCAACACCGGTCAAACTCATATATGTAAGTTGAGGCATGACCACCTCATCCTCCTGGTAGGCTAGATCCCCAAAATTATATATGTTTCTATCTTTGGGTTTACAGACAGCCCACTATTCCCGGTTATTACATCATCGATTAGAATAACTCGTATAATACACTTGAACCATTTGACTAGCCAACACAAATGGTTCATGTAAGCCAAAATTTTAAGTTAAGTTTTTGAATATGGCTAATCGATTAAGTTTAACATTATGATAATCCTTCAATCACTATAGTAACTTCTCCTTAAACTCAACATTGTCCAGATTTGTTATTGCTTTAATATTTATTTCTGTATATTTATTTCTTCGTCTAACATGTACTTATAGAAAGCAATAAGCAAGACAAGCATAGATATATGCAACGAAGAAAATATGATGTGCCAAAGACGGTATTATAATAGAAGATTTCTCTGAACCGCCTAAGATATCTCTGGAGCCTCGTACTGAGGAGTTTATTTTTGGACAACTGTTATCAAGGGAAAAGGCGTCTTCAAGGCAGCGGACGCTTCAGAAGTTTGGCATCATCAAGTGCTCTTGGTTTGTTATGTATTTTCTATTTATTTTATAGGACCAATTGTACATCGGGTCGCACTGGCACTAGGGATTTCAAACCCATATTAAACTTTAACCCGACCCAAATCAACCCATATGAAACCTAAACCCAATATTCTAGAAATATGCCTACCAAACTCGGGCCGAACTCCTAACCGAACTCTGATCTAATTCGGTCTGTCAAAAACAGAAGTTTGGCTAGCTGTGTAATCCATGATTTTATGGCTCCAACATTCAAATTTTTAAATGTTAGGGTAACAAATTCTGGTCAAACTCTGTCCCAAAATACCTCATAAATAGACTTTGATTCCTCTATTCTTACTTACTCATCTCTTCTCAAATCTTCTTATCTATTAGTGAGTAATAATCATGAGCTTAACCTTCTACAAGTCCAAGATCAACTCTCCAGCCTTCTAGTGCCAAGTGCGATCTCGGTTAGAAGTCTGTCAGGGTTATAAAATCTTGATTTGTCATCTTTTAAGTGTTTGAAGTCTGTGTGCCCTTCGCATAAAACACACATGTGAAGTCTTTCAAGCCTTCATATCAAAACTCGATATTATAAGAAGTCAGCAAGCCTTCGGATCAAAGCTTGTGATTCAGTATTGGTGATTTAGTGGTATTCGCCATTAATGTAGGATTGGGAAACCTTCGTTTAATAACAAAAAAAAGAGTATAAGAAAATCCTAGAGAGACAATCTAAGTACAATATTTTTATCTGGGCAGTGTGACGATGGAGAACGAGTAATGCAGCAACTCTTTTATTTTGTTGACGGTCCGACGAGTGAATGAGGGATACTCTCTTCTCTTCTCTCTCCTGATCTTGTGTGCATATACGTAGCTCGCCTGGAGGGATATGGTATCTCTGAAGCAGAAAAACTAGCCTTTAGGATGTCTAAGTTGCCTCTATATACAACCATCATATTAATGGGCTATAGGAGCAGCATATCCTTCTGTTTGGTAGCCGCATGGGGCTCATTGTCACTCCTCTCTCCCAAATACATAGAATATACTCAAGATTGGCGGCACTTTTGCTTGGGATTTTCTCTTGGCGCACTTTGGGTATACTTCAAGTACACGATTGTATGGAAGCTTGGCAAACATTGGCTAATTTTGATGGTGTGGTGGTGGTAGGTAGGGTATGTGGCTTGGATTTATGGGAGAGATCCGACAATTCATAATCAACCCATTGCCTATATATCCTTGTTTTTATTCTCTCTCCTCACTTGTTCATTTTTCTGGTTTTGCTCCTGGTTTTTTTCATATGCAAGTATATCTTCCAAATATAAAAAAATATGACCGGTTATAGTTTTATTCTTAATATTAGTTGTTGTAATTAATTTCTAGTAGTGTTCTAATTATAGTTAGTTCTTGGGATTTTCAGATTTAAGGTAGTTAATGGTTTTATCTTTATTTTATTATGAGAGTTTTTATGATATATTTTCCTAGAGAATGATCCCCTAAAATAAGGTATTTTCAAAACATATTATTTCCTGATTTTGAGCCAGGATTTTTTCTTGATTTCTGGTTCTTGTTGCTTGAGGAATGGAATACTGTCATAGTCTCGAGCTTGAGCTCTGAATACATCAAATTGTAGGTCGGTTGGAGAAGAAGAATAGTGACAAAAAGTATACAGGAGAATTTGCAATATGAGTACATATGGAATGTGACCCATATTCCATACTCGTGCGTACTTTAAGAGTACTGACAATTTCTTACAAATGTATGTCAAGGGGATAAATTTTTGGAAAAATCCTTCTTGGTGCACTTTTGGAAGATTTCAGCCGCTGGTGCACAATTGATGTATTATCGAACGAACCAAGCAAAAGTGCGCCAGTCTAATTTTTAGTGCACTTTTGACCAACTTCCTCCTTGACCCACTTTTAACCAAATCAGTAGACCGGCGCACAATTGACACATTGCGAATTAACGATCAAAAAGTGTGTCGCTCTTATACACACAATCCTTGGCACATTTTCTGGACGCTCAACACTTGGCGTACTTTTGATGGATTAATAACCCGACGCACTTGTTAACTCTTGGCACACTCTTGCTTGGTTCAGCCTCGATAAGCGAGCCTTGACTTTGGTACGTCTCAATTCCTGAGGCCCTAGACTGTCGTGCCCTTAACTGTTGTGCTGCTTGGGGACTTATATTTTGTCTTGTAGTTGTTTTGCACTTGCATAGTACAATACTTCTCTTACTTGTAACTCTTGCTTTGTACGCCAGTTTGCTCACATGAGTAGAATGTGCCTTTTCTTATAATTTTTGATTTGTACGCCACATCTTCCTGCTGCCCTATTATCGATTGTATGCACCATGTTTTAGACTTTTGTGCCATGACTTCTGGTACCTAGTGTTATAGGTTTGTGCCCATATAGTTGCTTGCTCGTGCATATTATGCCACTATTCTTGACTAGCCTATGTTTTGCACTTGCAAAGTGCGTCGACCCAGGACTTTTTGTGATTGATTATGCATATATGGGTCTTATTGTGCACTTTATGCCTATTCTAGATTAGTTGAGATTGACCATGACTGGTGATCTATGATCCCAGAATTTAAGAAATTAATGATATATTCATGACCTTGACTCGATCATATGAGATATGAGATTCTTAATTAATTATGACTCCTGGCTTGATTAACACATGATTCATTTGACCAACTGATAGGTTTGGTATCCTGACTTGGTTATTGTATTTATGATGATATACTTGTCCTACTCGCATATTTATAAAGGCTATATTGTACACTGAGTGTGGGATATTGGCCAACATGTACACTGAATATGACACGATAATTCCTGCTCGATGCATAATATTATATTCCTGAATTCTTGGCACAAAAATGATAATGGGTGAGAACCATAGCGTAGCTAGATTATTGCTTGTTTTAATATTGCATCAACATTTGGGTAAATCTAGACTTGACTCCTTATATAAAATAGACTTGTATCAAATGTGCCCGTACTTTATACGACATCATTAATTGGAATGTTCCTGTAGCGAACGCAGGGAATTTTATATCACTGAAGGGTTAATTAGGTAATATAAAAGCTGATTAGAACATATGGAGGGAACGACATCCCGAGATCATGCGTAATGGGTTGCCCCATGGTAAGATTCATGGCATACAAGACTGGCCACCACGGATATTCTATATCATCCGCATATAGTAGAGTACAATATTCGACCTTTTTATATTTAAGACCGAGCCAACATTTTCTCTATAGGAAGGTTGGAACTGTTACTGATTTATCAGCGCGGTAGCCCTACCAAAAATTGATGCAACAATTACGCGGTGGCCCTATGGAAAACTTGTACGATCATGATTTCCTGCTAGTATAATATTAGCCCGTTTAACCCAACTCAACATGGCACAATTTGTGGATGCTTATTATTATTATTATATCTGTGATAACCCCAGACTCCATATAATAAATCGTAATATTTTTTGGGCGTGCTAACATGACTTGGTTATGATTCTAATTCTGCTACTAGCCTAGGGACATGGACTCTCATAATATGGTGTTCAACTTCTATCCTTATTTGGTTGGGGAGTTAAGTCATTATTTTATGATAAAATATAGACCGAACTACGGCACAAAATCTTAGCTTGACCATAATCATGGGACATACCTTATCTTAGGTGGCATGGCATTTTCTGTCCTTGTTTGGTGAAGGAGTGTCATGTTATCCCAAAGATGGAGCACGCGCTAATGATTCTTGGCTCTTGTACTATATGCTTGATCTAATTTTTGTTTCTTCATTCATGCTTCCTTGTGGTATTTCCTATTTGGGGTCTAATCCCACTAGTTTTGTATGTCCAGATTTAGTGCCAGTATCAGAGGATCCAGCTTATCCCCCTAACGATGATGCACACCAAATAGATGGTCGCTAAAGGACACGAGTGGGTTTTTTTATCACTGCTTGTCTTGTACATTCTACTCGATTGGACGTTTAGCTATCGGTAATTGTTAGTCAGCTTATCTAGACATCAGTTACTTTTTATATAACTATAATATAATTGAACTGCAGCTGATCTCGGTTGTGTAACTATTAACATTCTGCTAGCCTAAAATTTTGATGGCTAGATCTCTAGAATATTCCGATAGAGCATTTGGGATGCCTTACAGCTTTATCTCACATGTTCTATGTTGTTTTTACTTGCTTTAATGATTGAGACATAGTTGTTCTGAGACCCTAGATGACTTGATTATAGTATACACTTCCTTATCTTTCTACAACCGTAATCGTCGTACGATGTTCTATATCTTGTACGGGGGAGCTGGTCATGTTCGTCTCTGTATTCTTGTACTGGGGCATGACAAGGTTTTATTGGTAGCCCATTCAGGTCTAATTTTTTAGACTTGTGGCGTGTCATGATCTTAAGGGTCTCAGTCCAACATGTTCCTTCTGGTATTCCTGAATTCGTTCTTCTCGATACTCAGCTTGAACAATTTGATTGATTATTTCTCTGTTCCTTCCCGTCATATTCTTGATAACTTTTGTCCCTTTGGCTTCCCTATCTTCAATTATAGGAGCATCAGAGGCATCGAGGTGACCAGTTGGTCCGGGAGAGATAGAACAACATTGTGTGGTAGTATTTCTCTAAGACTCGATTAGGATCAAGCCAATATTTGGTACCCCACATGAGATAGTAGTAGGAAATATTGAGCAACCTGCTCCAGAGGTTTCTGCTCCCCTAGTAGTGCAAGCAATTCCAACAACACTTGATACCCCCACTTTATTAGAGATCATCAGGGGGGTGATGGCCGCACAACATCATCAGATGGTGGAACAACAACATCAGCAACTATAGCAGCAGGAACAGAATGAATTGTTAAACCAGGGGATGCAAACAACTCTAGAAAGAGGTGGAAGGATATATTCGGGGGCGTCGATAAGATTCTATCAACTTAATCCCCGGTACTTTTATGGTACAAAGGATGGCATCACAACAGACGATTGGCCCCAGGATATTAGGGTATTCTGGCGGTGGCTAAGGTTCCAGCTGATGAACATGTTGACCAAGTTTATGTGCAACTTTAGGATCTCGTTAGGGATCCGTGGGTGGTAGAGAAGGTCGGCTTGAGGCAGCCTATTTCTTGGAATAATTTTAGGATTCATTTCAAAATAAAGTATTTTAGAGTCGTGGCCCAGTTTGAGTTGTAGCAAAGGTTTATTAACCTCAAGAAGTCTGGTAGAGCAGTGTATGGCTATGCAGCAAACTTTAGCCGACTGAGTAGATTTGCACCAACAATGGTGGAAACAGAGCCAGATAGGGCAATGAGGTTCCATCAAGGACTTCATCAAAAAATTCTACAGTTGGTAGAGGGACACAACTACCAGACTTTTGATGACGTATTAGTGGCAGTCAGGAGGTACGAACTAACTTTTCAAACGATGACGTCTAGGACAGGAGGTCAGAAGAGGTCTCATGCATAGAGCATTGGAGGATGATCATTGCCCCCGAACGTCAGCACCATCTTATGGCATTCATATTCATGACACAATACAATGCAAAGTGGTAGTTTCAACAGTAATGATATCAGCTTGGTAACAGCAGCCGATGCACCAGCAGCAACAGAACCAGTCAGCATCAACAGGTTGTACGTATTATGGCAGGGGAGGCCATACTAGAAGTGATTATAGGAAAGAAAATGGGTTATGCCTGAGATGTGGTAGCACGGATCATAGGATTTATATATGCCCATTGATGCATAGGTCAAGGGGACCAGCACCCCAGTTTTCTGTATTTTTAGCACTAAGAGCAATGCAGCGCGGAGAGCGAGCATTGGCGATGAGGCCATTAGCTTAGGGACCGTTACTAATACAGGCTCAGATGTATTGGCATTATCAACATTAACACCAATACCAACAGCAACAAGGACAACAGATACCATGATAGCGCCACCAGGGAAGGCATTGGCAAGGAGCTCGACAAGGCCAAGGGAAGGCATTCACTTTGTCTTTGGAAGAGGTTTTGGCATCAGGTGACATAGTGAAAGATAATATTTCTGTTACATCTTTTTCTGCTATATCATTAATTGATTCAGGAACTTCACATTCATTTGTATCTGCATAATTTATGGTATGTGTTAGATTAGAGTTTGAGATATTGCCAGAGAGACTAAATATACTCCCTGGTAATGGACTTGTAGAAGTTAGTATGGTGTGCCTAGACTGTCCAGTCGTAGTGTGTGACCACCAATTACCTGCAAAGTTGATTGAGTTCCCTACGGGTAACTTTGATATTATCTTAGGCATGGACTGGCTGAGAGACTATCATGCTACGATATATTGTCATAGGGGTAGAGTGTTATTTCGTATCCCTAGTTTGAAAGAGTTTACACTCGTGAGATCTATAAGAGGCCAGCAAGAAGAAGGAGTCACGGCGGTAGCAACGGAAGAAGAATTGATACCTAAGATAGTTAACGAATTCATGGATGTCTTTACCTAAGAACTTCCAGGATTGCCACCAGTTCGAGAGGTAGATCTCAATATAGAGTTAATGCTAGGAATGAAGCCTATATCTCATAAGGTTTACCAGATGTCACCTTCTAAACTTGACCAGTTGTATCAACATGTTAAAGAGTTGAAGGCAAAGAAATTTATTCGTACCAACGGATCACTATGGGGAGCCCCAGTAGTGTTAGTGAAGACGATGGATGGATCGACCCGACTATGTATTGACACTATAGGCAGTTGAATGCAGTAATGGTAAAGAACAAGTATCCCTTGCCTAGGATTATTGACATATTTGACCACTTAAGTGAAACCAGAGTATTCCCTAAGATTTATCTGTGACCCAGATATCATCAGGTGCGAGTACAGAAAGTAGGCATACCGAAGACAGCAATTAGGTCACAATATGGACATTATGAGTTCTTAGTTATGTCATTCGGATTAACTAATACCCCAATAGTGTTAATGGATATGATGAATAGTATCTTCATGCACTATTTAGATCAGTTTGTGGTAGTATTTATCGAAGACATCCTGGTGTACTCCTATAATAAATAAGAACATGAAGAGCTTCTCAGAAAAGTGTCATAGATTTTGAGGGAGCACCAGTTGTATGGAAAACTTAGCAAGTGTGAGTTCTGGTTAGATCATATTTCATTCTTAGAAAGTTGAAGCGGTAGAGAATTGGCAATTTCTGAAGACCGTAGCAGATATGCACAATTTTCATGAATTAGCATGGTACTACAGGAGGTTTATGTCAGATTTTGTAAAGATCTCCGCACCAATGACCCGGTTGACTCGAAAGGATGTTTAGTTTGTATGGTCAACAAAATGTCAGGCATCTTTTGAAGAACTGAAAAAAGGTTGATCTCTGCACCGATCATGACACTTCTAGTAGGACCAGGAGGATTCACAGTGTATTATAATGCATCAGGGAAGGATCTTGAATGTGTTTTGATACAGCATAGTAGAGTGATAGCATATATATCACGTCAGCTTTGGGATCACGAGAAGAATTACCCAACTCACGACTTGGAATTGGCGGCAGTGGTATTTGGTCTCAAGTTATGGAGACATTACATGTACGGTGATCGGATATAAATATTTATAGAACATACGAGTTTAAAATATGTATTCATCCAGAAGGTTTTAAACTTGAGACAGAGGAGATGGCTATAATTGCTGAAGGATTAAGACATGGAACTTAAACACCATCTGGGCAAAGCTAATGTAGTAGCAAATGCTCTTAGCATGAGGGATGGTATATTTTTTCTAACAATGCAGAAGCATATCCTAGAAGATCTTCGAGAGAGGGGCATTGAGATAGTATTTCCACAAGATGAGGGAGTCTTGGATAGTGTACAGATACAGTCCACTTTGGTAGATAGGAATAAAATAACTCGTGCAGGAGATTCGCGGATCTAGAACTTACAAGCAAAATTTGAGTCGGGACTCCGGAAAGAGTTGACTATTCACAATGATGGGACGTTGAGGTTGGAACTTGCCTCTTTGTGCCGAATGGGGATATAAGACAAGTGATCATAACTGAGGCCTACAATTTCTAGTATTCTATCCATCCTGGCGGCACAAAGATGTATCAAGATATTAAACAACACTTTTGGTGGAATGGAATGAAGTGAGAGATAGCACATTTTTTATCCCGATGCCTGATATGTTAACAAGTGAAGGCAGAGCAGTAGAGGCTGACATGATTATTATAGCCCCTTTACATTCCAGAGTAAAAATGGGAGTATGTTACTATAGACTTTGTGATTGGTTTACCTAGATCCCTGACCGAACGGGATACAGTTTGGCTGATAGTGGATTATCTCACTAAAGTAGAATATTTTCTTCTATTCAGAATTGGACATAGTGTACAGAATAATTGGCAGATATGTATATCAAAAGATTGTGAGGCAATATAGTGTACTATTAAGTATAGTATCAGACCGAGATTCGAGGTTCACTTATCATTTTTGGAAAAGCTTGCTTGAGAGATTGGGTACTAAGTTAAAATTTAGTATAACAAATCACCCTCAAACACATGGGCAGTCCAAAAGAACTATCCAGACCTTGGAGGATATGTTACGAGCCTGTACCCTAGACTTTGGTGGATCATGGGAGAAATACCTATACTTGGTAGAATTCTCGTATAACAATAGTTATCAGGCCAGCATCCAGGTGGCACCTTTTGAGGCAATATATGGAAGGAAGTGCAGGTTACCGTTATCTTGGGATGACATTAGTGAGATAAAAATATTGAGCCAAGAATTGATCACTCAGACTGTATAAGTTATCAAGCAGGTTAGAGAGCGGTTGCGAGTTGCGCAGGATCGACATCTCTATTGGGCAGATCAGCATCTTAGGTCTCTAGAATTTTGTGTTGGTGACTACATATTTTTGCGGATCTCGCCCACTAGTGGATTCATTAGATTCGGGGTCCGTGGGAAGCTTAGTGCACGATACGTTGGGCCATTTTACATTCTCGAGCAAGTAGAGGATATTGCTTATCGCCTTGCCCTTGCACCTTTGCTTCGTGAGGTGCATGACGTATTTCATGTGTCTCAGTTGTGTAGGTATATCCTGGACCCAAGACATGTCCTCAACCATTTTGAGCTAGTCGTGGGTACCGACTTGTCTTACGAGGAATAACCCGTGTCCATTTTGGACCGAAGAGAGAAGTTACTCAAGAATCGGACTATCTGACTTGTCCATATCGCTTGGAGGTACCATTCTTTGGAGAAATCAATGTGGGAATACGAGGACAATATTCGATCTCGGTATCTGCACTTATTTGACTCGTAAGGTATATTTCTTCATATGCCTTTCCCAATTTTATGATTATTAATCACCTTGCTAAGAGTGCTATTAATATTGCTGTGTGTATATTATTTGGTTTGCTTGAATATTGCATGTGATTACTTGCAGCTATATGTGCTTGTCCTGATGTCTCTAATTGCTTTAGTCCTAAATTTTCGAGGATAAAATTTTTCTAAGGTGAGTAGAGATGTCACTCCCCTATCCCGTATACTTGTAATATACTCAAGATTGGCGCACTTTTTCTTAGGATTTCCTCTTGGTACACTTTGGGTATACTTCAAGTGCATGGTTGAATGGAATCTTGGTGCACATTGGCTAATAATGATGGTGTGGTGGTGGTAGGTAGGATGTGAAGCTTGGATTTGTTGGATAGATCCGATGGTTCATCATCAACCCCTGGCCTATATATATGTCACGAACCGTACCCTAGATTTGGACATGAGTCATAAGTACGCCCAGCCTACGCTGTAGTGTCAGAGGTAGAATGTTGTACAATAAGCCTCAAGTATAATCTACAACTCACAACATATAAACATCTCCACACTATACTCAATCAAGGCACTAGTTTAAATGAATACACCAAGATGATAATGAAATAATAGTCTTAAAGTGGGTTCAAGAAGTTTTCCAAAAAACTAAATATCCAAAGTACAATATTCAAATTACTTTAGAAAAATTGTCGGAGAACAATCTGGTCCAAAATAACTAATAAAATCAACTACTACTAAACTATTCCATTGTAGACGGTATCTGAGCCGCTAACTCTCCATGATCCTCCGTAAGGGCAAGATCAGGCTCTATTATGTTGCTAGCATACAGTCCATAATATGTAGGGATTGCATCCTTATTTTAGTCACCTAAAATATTTATCCAGTCAGGAAAGGAACGAGTACATCATAGTGAAAACAGTTCCAACATATGGTAGAAGCTATAAGACAATAAATAGTAAGGAATATATGATAGCAACAAACTGAACTCACAATAAGGCAACTAGAATAACCAATGTTGAAGTCCTGTTATGGAAAATATATAGTATAATATCTCTAAGCCACAAAAGAAATAATTGCAATATATGAAAGAATAGATGGGAACAACTACTCTAGGTGATTTAAAATACCTTGTTGACATGTGAATGGCTAGGGGATAATATCCGGCAAACCACACGTATTGTGCATGGCTATTATTATTTCTGAAAGAACATGGGATAGGAAGGGTAGTTCACACGTCCACTAATTATTTTTCCTCCCCACAAGTACACATGGATTCCAAACCAGTCACGAAGAAATAACAATAGTCCAGAACAGTCACATATCTCATAATAAGAATCCATCATACTAATCCGTGTAATAAGTGCCAAGAATCACATAATCAATACTAAGCATGCATTATAGAGACTATCAAGCACTGAAAGTAATCACAAAAATATACTCGCCTGGGGGTCCTTAGCTGGTATGAATCAGAATCCAAGTCACAGTCCAAATAGCCTATGTATTACAATTTTACCCTGTCAAAAGATAATTTATTTTAATTTATTTAATTCTAGAATAATTACTCTAAAATCCTATTTTAATTTTATTATTCTAATTTTTAGGTTAATTCCTAAATTTTGTCCAAAGAAACTAAATTTTATCAACTCGAGACTCATGGCACGCAAATCGAGACGATCTGTTGACCAAAAAGTCAACCAACAGAAACTCAACTTTCACGCATGATTTCCTATAGATTTTAGGGTAAAAACATACTAGAATTTATGGATCGTCCGAATTCAAATTTATTTCGAAATTATTGCACATAGTAAAATCGTATTGTGCAACGGTGGTTGATTGTTAACCTAGAAGTTCTACAAAATTAACACAACCAAAATATTTCATATTAAATCCTGGGAAAAATATATGTCAATGATCTCGACTTTAGCTTTCCAAAACTTCTAACGATTCATGATTCTGATTCTTGGTTCTCCCGAAATTACAAAAACACCAAGACACATTTATTTTTGGACATGTTGTGCCCTATAAATTTTCAAGAATTTAATATTCAATAATTCGTGAAACAATTTATATATTCAGAGAACTAACCTCAATATGGTTCTAATACAAAAGCTGGGATGCGGTTGGAGAACGAAACTGTGAGTAATGGCTTCTGGAAGATGAAGGAAACCTTAGATGACAATTCCCCAAAATTGGCTAAAAGAAATCCTAGAAATTATAAACTAAATACTATATATATATATATATATATATATATATATATATATATATATATATATATATATATATATATACATGAGAGGGAGAGCAGCCATGGCTTGGAGTACGCCATATGGAAGCCAACAACTACTGCCCACTCGAATCGAATGGCCAGGATCCAACCCGGATTGGCTCAGCTGAGTTTGAGTCGGACTAGGACGCGGCTCGGCTCGGGTCGGCTCGGTTGCACCCGCACCCACGCCAACGGTCGCTGACAGGCAGGCCCCTCCCAGTTTGTTGCGGGAGGCTGACAGGTGGGCCCCTGTTGGCTAACTGGGCAGAATAATTACTTTTATGGGTTTTTTTTCAAAAAATAGTTTTTAATTCAGTTCTTCATAATTAACTCAAAATAAATGTTAAAAATAATCAGAAAATTTTAGAAAATATATTTGATTATTTAGAAACTAAAATAAAATTTTGGGATATTTTTAATTAGACCTTAAAATAAATTTGAAAGTCCTAGAAAATTAGTGTTACTAGTTTTTAATTACTAAAAATTATAGAAAAATTCCAATAACCCCAAATTAACCTAATAACAACATTTAAGCTAGAATTTCAGGATACGGAGGTTACAAGTCTACCATCCTAAAAAAAAATTATCCTTAAAATTTAAGACAGAGCAAATACAACAAGAAAATTACTTCATGGTGCAAAAAGATAGGGGTAACGCTCTCGTATCTCCTCTTCCCGCTCCCAAGTGGATTCACCAGGAGAATGACGCCTCCAAGCAATGCGAACCAAGGGAATTACTTGGTTACGAAGCACTTTATCTCTGCGATCTAGGATCTCCATAGGCTGCTCCGGATAACGGAGCCTTGTTCCAACTTCAAGCTCTGAATGATCTAATACATGGCTAGGATCAGCCATGTATTGTCTCAGCTGGGACACATGGAATACGTTGTTTACTCCTTCCAATATAGACGGTAAGGCTAGTCAATAAGCTACTGCCCCGACCTCCTCCAGAATATTGAAAGGTCCGATGAATCTTGGACTAAGCTTTCCACCTCCACCAAAATAAATTGTTCCATGTGTCGGAGATATCCTCAAGAACACTAAGTCACCAACATATGCCAAAATAGGAACTTAACGCATGATCTAAGAATATAATAGATATTTAAATAAACAAATTGATACCACAAACTTTAGCGATCTCTTGTGGCTATCGGTCCACTGCTTCTGTCTGTCCTGAGCCACACGAAGTCTCTCTCTAATCTGCTTTACTTTTTCTACAGCATCAACTACCATATCTGGTCCCAAAAATACTCTCTGTCCTACATTATCCCAAGATAATAGAGTTCGACATCTCCTACCGTATAAAGCCTCGAAAGGAGATATCTCGATACTAGCCTGATAGCTATTGTTGTATGCAAACTCTACCAGGTGAAGATGATCCTCCCACGAGCCACCAGAATCTAGTACACATGTCTGAAGCATGTCCTCGAGCGTCTGAATAGTCCTCTCTGACTGTCCATCCGTCTGAGGGTGGTAAGCAATGCTAAATTTGAGTTGGGTACCCAAGCTAGCCTGCAAACTCCTCCAAAAGAGGGAAATAAATATATTATCCCGATCGAACACAATGCTTACTGGAACTCTATGCAGCCTGACTATTTGTCTCGCATATAAATCGACGAGCTTCTCCGTGGTCAATCCCACTTTAAAAGACAAAAAGTGGGCTGATTTGGTCAGCCTGTCAACAATGACCCAAATTGTGTCCTTCCCTCCTGGAGTGCATGGAAGTCCGGAGACAAAATCCATCGTGATATCCTCCCATTTTCACTCAGAAATCGACAGGGGTTGTAGTAATCCGTCTGGTTTCTGCCTCTCGGCTTTGACCTGTTGGCACACTAAATATCTAGAGACAAAACATGCTACCTCTCACTTTATCCCATACCACCACACGTGTTCCTCAGGTCCTTACACATCTTGTTAGCTCCCGGATGTATAGAATATTAGAAACGATGAGCCTCCTGCATGATCTCTTCTCGCAGGTCCCCACTAGGCACACATAACCTAGTCCCGTGCCTTAGTGAACCATCCTCAGCAATAGAGAAGTCATCCATCTATCCTGCCTGCACTTGAGCTCTGAGGTTTCGCAGACCATCATCCTACTACTGTGTCTCTCGAATCTTCTCTATCAATCCTGACTAAGTCTGCATGCCCATCCTCTGCGTCTCCACTCCAGGAATAATAACCTCGATGCCCAGGCTATCCAATTCTACTAATAAGTGATGATCCATTGCCAAGTACATCGCTATTGGATATATGCTCAAGGCATCAACAACTACGTTAGCCTTTCCTGGATGATACTGTAGTTAAATATCAAAATTTTTCATCAGTTCTAGCCACCTGCGCTACCTCATATTCAGGTATTTCTGCGTAAAGACGTACTTCAAGCTTTTATGGTTAGTATATATTTTCACACGCTCTCCGTAAACATAATGTCTCCACAGCTTTAGAGCAAAAATTATCGCTACTAATTCCAAGTCATGAGTTGGATAGTTTCTCTCATGTGGCTATAACTGTCTAGAAGCATACGCCACCACCTTCTTGTTCTGCTCTATAACACATCCCAAATCCTTCCCCGAAGCATCGCTATAAATAAAAAATCCACCTGTCCCCGATGGCACCGTCAAAACAGGTGTTATGGTCAATCTTATCTTTAGCTTATTAAATACAGCCTGACATTCTTCGGTCCACATGAACTACACATCCTTCCGAGTGAGTTTAGTCAACAGCTCTGCAATCCGAGAAAAATCCTTTACAAATTTTCTGTAATATCCGGCCAATCGTAAGAAGCTTCTGATCTTTGCAACATAACTCGGGGTGGTCCAATACTCTACATCTGTAATCCTCTTTGGATCTACCGATATCCTGTCTTCAGTCACCACATGCCCAAGGAACTCTACCTAAACTAGGAATAACTCACATTTTGAGAGTTTTCCATAGAGCTTCTCCTTCCGAAGGGTCCGAAGTGTCTCTAGCACAATCCTTAAATGCTTCTCATGCTCTTCCGGTGTCTTCGAATAGACAAGAATATCATCTATGAATACTACTACGAACTTGTCAAGGTACTAGTGGAACACCTTGTGCATCAAGTTCATGAAGACTACTGGGGCATTAGTCAACCAAAATGGCATCACCATAAACTCATATTGGTCATATCTTATCCGTAATGCAGTTTTCGGAATATCTTCCTTCTTCACCTTTAACTGATGATAGCCAGACCTCAAATCAATCTTCAAAAATACTCTCACACCGCTCAACTGATCAAAAAGATCGTCTATTCTTGGTAGCGAGTATTTGTTTTTGATGGTGAGGTTGTTCAGAGCCCTGTAATCAATGCACATTCGTACCGACCCATCTTTCTTTGGTACAAATAAGATCGGGGCTCCCCAAGGCGAAGAACTTGATCTAATAAAACCCTTATCTAGAAAATCATCAACCTGCTTCTTCACTTCTGCCAGCTCGTTGTTGTTGATATTGTAGACTTGCTACGATACCGGTTCTGCCCCAGGCACTAGGTCTATAAAAAATTAATATCTCTGTCTGGTGGCAATCCTGGTAGCTTATCAGGAAATACGTCTAAAAATTCTATAATAATAGGGTGTGGCAAGTCCTTCTCTGCTACCATTGCTCCACAAATAATTCTATCACTCTGCTCAACTCCTTCCTTAACAAACTCAAATTTTGGCTCTCTTGGAGGGCAGAATAGTACACGTCCTTTACGACAGTCTATGCTAGCATGGTGCATACCGAACCAATCCTTTCTAAGGGCAATGTCAAAACTTGAAAGTGGTATTACAAGTAAACTGGCATCTAAATTATGGTCTCCTAAGGTAACACGACGTCCCTTGCAAGTATCACTTACTATGATAGTGCCTCCACCAGTCATGATCTTGTAACTCCTACCCAAGAGTTCTGTTACTAAACTATGCTTAAGCATAAAGGATATATATATGAAGCTATATGATGCACCAAAATCATATAAGACAATAACGGGAATGGAATCGAGAAGAATAGAACCTGCTATCACGTCACTAGTTGGCTCAGCCTCCTCTACGGTTATGGCAAAAGCTCTACCCTGTGGAGGTACTCCCCTTTGCTGGTGCTGAGCAAATTATTGTTGTTGCATAGGATGTGGGGGCCCTCTTGGCTGTAGGGCCACTGGTGGTCCAACTGGTCCTCTCTGGGTTGAGGATCCACCTATAGGGGGTGCGGTAGGACACTCTCTCATCTGATGCATAGGTGATCCACAATATAAGCACACGCCTAATCTCTTCCGACGAATCTTCCATGAAGGCCCTGGTTTCTGGCAATAGTTGCATGGGGGAGCTTGTTGCACTTGTCTTTATGGTTGTTGTTGCACTTGTTGAGCTGGGGCTCTAACTGGGGCACGATACAGTTGCTATTGTTGAAAGGTCCTTGGCTTAAACTATGGATGCTTTGCCTTCTCCTGATTACTATCACTGTCGATAGCATCCCTATTTCTCTTATTCTGAAGACCCATGTCCACCTCGACTCTTTGCCTCAGTCAATATGTCAGCAAAAGTCGTATGAGCCGAAGAAATATAGACCTTGACCTCTTGGTTCTAGCCCTCTCTGAATCGTCTAGCTCTATCCTCTGGGTCCCTCACCATGTACTCTGTGAATTGACTCATCTTACCGAATTCTGCAGCATACTCATCCACGGTCATCCCATTCTGCTCCAAGTTCTGGAATTGCTTCTCCATAACCCCCTTGGCTACTGCAGAAAAGAATTTTCTCTTAAAGAGGTCCTTGAACTGCTTTTAAGTCAGGTTTTGATCTGTAATCCTAGGCTCATTTCTAAACCAAGTACGAGCAATATTGTGAATCTGTAAGCCAACGGCCTCAAACTTCAGGTCCTCGAAAAGCCGTAAAACTCTCATGATCCGCTCGATATCCTCGAGCCACTCATCAGTGTAGATGATTCCTTCTATCCCTTTGAACGTCTGAGGCTCCATCTTATTGAAGTCCTGGATGTTTCCCACCTTTGGTTGAGCGGCCTGCTAATGTGGTTGTTGGGCAACCTCTCCATGGCTGCTAGGGCAACCTGTTGGGCATTTTCTATTCCTGCCCTCATTATTTTTGTCTGTTGCCTCTGAGCCTCTGCCTGAGTCTTTTGAGCCTCCATCATGCTTCTAAAGAGTTCATGTAATGGCTTAAGAGGAGGAGGAAGACTCCATGATCCAGTTGATGAGGCCTCCTGCGATGCAGATGGTGTGGGAAAAGCACCATTGGCTCTGGCACCGTGCGTTCTAGTCTTGGGTGGCATTCTGAAAGGTTAAAATCAACAAGAATTTAATTGATATGGCAAAAGATAAGGAAGTATTCAAGAAGTACAATCAACTATAGAAGATTTTTGATTGTACGAGAGGAAATAGTAAGGGTTATCAAGTTGAGTATATGGGATCCCTAGTTGTGATCGAGTATTTTCCTATTCCTAGTATGTATATCCTATGACAGGCTCGCAGTCATACATCTAACTTGAGGACCACTACGAGTTCGTAACCTTGTGCAAAACCAGACCAGCATGGGCCACCACTAAAAATGTGTCATGACCCGCACCCTGGATTTGGGCACGAGTCATGAGTACGCCCAGCTTACGCCGTAGGGTCGGCGGTAGAATGCTGCACAATAAGCCACATGTATAATCTATAACTCATAACATATATATATATATATATATATATATATATATCCAAACTATTATAAACCCCCTCATTTATTTCTATAGATAGACTAGTTTTGGGTTAGAAAATTTTGGTTAGCAGTAGATAGTTAAGGTTGAGAATTAAGATTTTGCAGATGTCTGATTCTTTAATTAAACCCTTGGTGCGCCCTACCATTGTTGAAATATTCGGAGCCCAACATTAGCCAATAATTTCTAACTTATTGTTGCATTCTAGACTTGACATGCCAATTTAGGTGCTTGACTTTTCCGTCACTCAAAATTATAATCCCTTGTGCTCTAATTTAATTGCACAACTTTTCGTATCAAAAATTCATTACTTAATCCGGTATCGCGTACCTGTGTCGTTACCATCATTTTTTAGACACCAACTCAACCCGTTGAGCCGGACCAAATAAAGGGTCCAAGACTAACACCAAGCCTATACCCTTCATAACCTTTGTGTCACTCCAAATTGAGATCCCATGTGCCCCTATTTAATTTAAGAGCACATGACAATTTATTTTAATTAAATTGGAAATACCAACATTGACTAATCCTATTTTAATCCCAATTTAATCCCAATATCCCCTTTAATTAAACCCATGCAAAACACATAATACTCCCTCACCCTACAAAACACCAAAGACCAATTCCCCCACCAATTTTCTATTATTTTGTGTTTGTGCAAATACCCAAAATTAAGGGGCTTATTTACAAATAATGCACTAGGTGTCATCACCTCATTGGTTCAAAACAAATGGAGAAGCCACCTCCCTCTTGACCGGTTCAACCCCACCATTCTCTCTCATTTGTATAAACAAATTTCCTTCATGAGAAATCCAAACCATCCATTTGAATTTGGAGCTCATCCTTACTACAAAATCCCCACACAACTCCCTATAAAATATCTCCTCACTTCACATCTCCCCATGCCGGCCCTAATCCCCAAACCTTGAAAATCCTACCCCCCCTCTCTCTCTCTCCTTCCTCTTCCTACATCAAAACAAAAATGAGCCCCTCCCTCTCTTTTCTCTATTCTTCTTCTTCTTTTTCCTCTCGACTTCTTATTCTTCATCCATACCTTAACCCGACCGCCCCCGCCCCTACTCTGGCTATCACCAAGCACCTCCAACCCACACCCGTGTTACCACCACTGCATCCTCCTCTACCCCGCTGCCCATTATTCCGGCCACTAACGTTGATCTCCTGCTACCTCCAGCACCACCATACGACAACACTCACGACCGGCCCAATCCCGCTGCCACTACATCTCCGGCGAACTGCTGTAAACCACGAGCAACAGCTCCATCACGATCCCCGACTTCACCATTAACACCACCACCCGCTGTACCTCGAACCACCTAAGCCGAGCCCCTCCACTCAACATCCACTCCACCATGACCTCCCCATCGTCGATTACTACCCGTATCTCCTCCTCCAAGCTCAACTTCACAGCCGAGCTTCATCACTCTGCATATCTCCTCCACCCGCCATCACCTCATACTCCGACGAGCTCACCTGACTGCCTGCCACCCTTCACCTCTACCACCTGCAGCACCTCGACCAACCTCCAGTAGCCACCACGAACCACCTTCGCCCACTCTCCACCACCAGCATCACCACCCTCCACCACCAGCATCATCGTCATCATCATCTTCATCATCACCATAACCATTAACACCACTACCTGTTGTCGCCTCCAACTCGGCCACCACCACAGCCTACTCCAGCCAGCAACCACCACACATCGCCGAGGTAGCCTCTTCCCCAGCTCCCTGTTTTAAACCTAATATTATATATTGTTTGGTTGATCTATTATTGTATGATGTATATTGTGGTATATGACTTAGATAGTTTTAGGGCTTATTTCATCGTATAATATGCATGAATGGATGTGAATGATTTAGATTTAGTTTAGGGTTTATATATGCTATATTGAGTTTAAGGTTTGAATGCATTGAGATTTAGGGTTTATTATATTATTTTATATGCATATTAATTATTACTGATGAGCAGGTGATTTATGGTGAAATGGTGGTGGTATCATTAAGTTGTTCATTATTTTGAGGATTTGATTACTAATAACAAAATCGATTGAGGAATACAAATATGTATTTGTGAACTATGCATGCATATATGAGAAGGGTTTGAATACTTAAATAATATTTGTGAGGGTTTTATAGATAATAATTATTAGTTAAAAGCTGGCAAATAATAAAGAGTTAATCGAGGAGTAGTTTTAAGTTAAAATGGTGATGGTTGTATATTCGAGGGTTTAATAAATAATTGATAATTTATTTGAGGACGGGATATGCCAACGTGCATGATAATGTCGGTGACTACCCCGGGTGAAACTGAGGATTTGATCATGGTTTAAACTATCGAATATTATGATGAATATAGTAAGATTGAGGTTTGGTTTGATGATATTGTACAGATGATTAATTGGGTTAGATGTAACATACCCTTAGTCAACCTTGGTTAACCTTGTAGCTTCGTGTCCAAATGAGTTGTAACAAAGTTTGAACATATGATTAGACATGTGTCACATCTTATTTCAGCCTCGTGATAGTTTATTGATTGAGCTTGTACCTCGTATCTAGGAACTAAGGGACCCGCGGACTTGGACATTGTACCGGAGACCCATCTTCAGCAGCCGGATCCAGGCAAGTGTACCTTGCAACCCTGTATTTCAGTTACTAGATATTTATTGTTTCATTATATACATTATGCGCGTGTTTAATTAGAATTGTTACTTCGAGTCCGGATCACAACTGGGTGCAGACTTTCGTCGGTAACATTTGGTAACGAATGATAGATGTTCGTAACATATCGATGTACATACATGTGTATATCGTAACCCTAGGATACATTCAGACACTGTCATCATGCCAGATTTCCTGTATCCTGATACTGACATCAGGACCAGAACCTGGGATGACCTAAGGGTCGCAATGACTGATAGTTACTTTAGTATGACGAGACTGCTAGATAGAGGTTCAGGTTCAGTTCACAATCGTTGACCGCTTGGAAAGGGGAAGACAGTTACTAGATGTTTGGGCTCCTCTGCACGGGCTTATATATGTATATGTATTATTTCTGTAGTAATCTTGTATCTAGAGTAGTTGTATCACCCTTGTGACTCTTTGTACGGAGCTACGGTATGTTCCGTGTATTTTTGTGTCCGGAGCTACGATTTTATTTTGGATAGCCCACGCGTCGAACATTGTCTATAAATTGTGTCTCACTTAGTTGGTTATGCTAGATTACACCATCGTTGCACTTGCTTCTTTTTGTTATACTTGGCATGCTGTATTTTTGTACCTTGTTACGTCCCACTGAGGACCTGGTCTCCTACCAGCTTTGTAGCATAGATGATTATGGAGCCCTTGGAATTGCTGATGGAGTTTCTTGACGTACGGGCATTGCTACCAGGTACTCATATCACTTCTACCTAGTGTTATGGTTATTTTATTCATATTGTATTCATCTGCTGTTGTGGCCTAGTTTTTATAGACTCATATTTTCTTTTCGAGTCTATTCGAGTTGGTGTGTTATTGGACGGCCGACTTTAGCACATGCAGATCTTTCTTGTATATTCCTATTCATTGTGGATTAAGACATAGATGTTTATATTTACTGGTTTATTTAGATAGTGACCATTTTTATTACAACTTATACGTATTCGAGTCAGACCAGAGTCTGGTCGAATGCGTAGCTGGCGTGTCGCGTATTCCTGGTCCTATGTATTTTGGGACTGGGGCGTGACAACTATACTCAATGACAGGCACTAGTTCAAATGAATACACCAAGATGATAATAAAATAATTGTCTGGATACGGGTTCAGGGAAATTTCCCAAAAAGGTCCTAACATCTTTCATCTCCCGAGGGCTTCTTCTAAAGTATAATATTCAAAATACTTTAGAAATTTTGCCAGAGAACAATCCGGTCCAAAACAACTAACAAAATCAACTACTACTAAACGATTCCATTGTAGTCCCTGACCTTCCGAAAGGGCAAGATCAGGCTCGATTATGTCGCTAGCATACGGTTCCTAATGTGTAGGGATTGCATTATCATTGTAGTCACCTAAAATATTTATCCAGTCAGGAAAGGAACGAGTACATCACGGTGAAAACTGTTCCAACACATGGTAGAAGCTATAAGACAATAAATAGTAAGGAATATATGATAGCAACAAACTGAACTCACAATAAGGCAACTAGAATAACCAATGCTAAAGCTCTGTCATGGCAAACATATAGTACAATATCTCTAAGCCACAAAAGAAATAACTGCAATGTATAGAAGAACAGATGGGAACAACTACTCTAGGTGATTTAAAATACCTTGTTGACATGTGAACGGCTAGGGGTGTAATATCCGGCAAACCATACGTATCGTGCATGGCTGTTACTATTCCAGAAAGACCATAGGATAGATATGGTAGTTCACACATCCACTAAGTATTTCTCCTCCCCACAAGTACACATGGATTCCAAACCAGTCACGAAGAAATAATAATAGTCCAGAACAGACACGTTATCTCATAATAAGAATCCATCATACTAATCCGTGTAACAAGGGTCAAGAATCACATAATTAATACTGAGCATGCATTATAGAGACTATCAAACAATGAAAATAATCATAAAAATATACTCGTCTGGGGTCCTTAGCTGGTATGAATCAGAATCCAAGTCACAGTCCAAATAGCCTATGTATTACAATTTTACCATGTCAAAAGATAATTTATTTTAATTAATTTAATTCTAGAATAATTACTCTAAAATTCTATTTTGATCTTATTATTCTGATTTTTAGGTTAATTCCTAAATTTTGTCCAAAGAAACTAAATTTTATCAACTCGAGACTCGTGGCACACAAATCGAGGCGATATGTTGACCAAAAGTAAACTGATAGAAATTCAACTTTCATGCATAATTTCCTGTAGATTTCAGCGTAAAAATATGCTAAAATTTATGGCTTGTCCGAATTCAAATTTGTTTCAGAATTATTGCACATACCAAAATTGCATTGTGCAACGGTGGTTGATTGTTAATCTAAAAGTTCTATAGAATTAATAGCATTGAAATATTTCGTATTAAATCCTGGAAAAAATATATGTCAATGATCTTGGCATTAAATTTCCAAAACTTTAAACGGTTCATGATTCTGATTCCTGGTTTTCTCCCAAAATTGCAAAAAACCGAGATGCATCTATTTTTGGACATGCTGTGCTCAACGAATTTTCTAGAATTTAATATTCAGTATTTTGTGAAAAAATTTACATATTCCGGAAACTATCCTTAATATAGTTCTAATATAAGAAACTGGGCCACATTTGGAGTCCGGTGCTATGAGTAATGGCTTCTGGAAGATGAAGGAAATCCTAGATGACAATTCCCCAAAATCGGCTAAAGGAAACCCTAGAAATTATAAACTAAATACTATATATATTTATATATATAGGAGAGAGAGAGAAGCCATGGCTCGGAGTGTGCCACATGGCAGCCATCCGCTGCTGCCCTCTTGGATCACCTCGGGGAATTTAGTGCACCAATTTAGGGGCCAGGGTTCAACCCGGCTTGGCTCTGCTAAGTCCGAGTCAGACAAGGACGCGGCTTATCTCGGCTTGGCTCGCGGTCGGCTCGGTTCCACCCGCACCCACGCCAATGGTCATTGACAATGGGCCCCGCCCAGTTTGCTGTGGGAGACTGACGGGTGGGCACCGGTTGGCTGACTGGGCAGAATAATTACTTTATGGGTTTTTTTTCAGAAAATAGTTTTTAATTCAGTTCTTCATAATTAACTCAAAATAAATGCTAAAAATAATCAAAAAAATTCTAGAAAATTTTGAAAATATATTTGATTATTTATAACCTAAAATAAAAGTTTAGGATATTTTTAATTATATTTGACCTAAAATAAATTCTTGAAAGTCCTAGGAAATTAGTGTTACTAATTTTTAATTAACTAAAAATTGTAAAAAAAATTCAATAGCCCCAAATTAACCTAATAACAACATTTAATCTAAAATTTCAGTATACGAATGTTACAATATATATACTTGTTCTCATTCTCTCTTCTCACTTGTTCATTTCAATTATTTTGCTCCTAGTTTTCTTTATTGGCAAGTACATCTTGCAAATACGAAGAAACATGATCAGTTATAGTTTTAATATTCTTAGTATTTGTTGTTGTAATTAGTTTCGAGTAGTGTTCTGATTATAATTAGTTCTTGGATTTTTCATAGGTGGTTAATGATTTTACCTTGATTTTATTATGGGAGTTTTCTTGAGTATATTTTTTTAGGGAATGATCCCCTAAAATAAGGTATTATCAAAAGATGTTGTTCCATGATTTCGAGCCTGGATTTTCCCTTGATTTCAAGTTCTTGTTTCTTGAGGAATGGGGATCTGTCATAGTCTCGAGTTTGAGCTCTGAGTACATCAAATGATGGGTCGGATGGAGAAGAAGAACAGTGAAAAAAAGTACACATATGGATTTATACTATGGGCACTTGTTGAATGTGACCCGTATTCCATACACGTGCGTACTTTAAGAGTACTATCAATTTATTGCAAAAGTATGTCAAGGGGATAAATTTTTGGAAAAATCCTTCTTGGTGCACTTTTGGAAGATATCAGCCTTTGGGGCACAATTGATGTATTATTAATCGAACCAAGCAAAAGTGCGCCAGTTTAATTTTTAACACACCTTTGACCAACTTTCTCCATGGTACACTTTTAACCAAATCAGTAGACCGTCGCACAATTGACACATTGTGCATTAACTATCAAAAGTATGCCACTTTTATACACATAACCCTTGGCGCATTTTTTGGACGCTCAATGCTTGGCACACTTTTGATGGATTAATATCCCTCCGCACTTGTTAACTCTAGGCGCACTATTGCTCGGTTCAGCCTTGATAAGCGAGCCTTGACTTTGGCACGTCTCGATTCCTGAGGCCCTCGACTGTAATGCCCCGCTCCTAGAGGATACTTATGGAACACTTGTTACTTTGACTCGGTTGAGAATCGAGTCTCGGGAAAATCTTACCCCCAAATCAACACGGACGAAATACAATAAACCCTTCAATTTGATGGAACTGCTTATATTGAAATAAATACAAGAGTTTTCGTTGGTTGTTTTGCTTCTTGGTTTTGTGTTGCTTTGTGTTTTGTTTTTCTTTTGATGACTTGGTTTTCATGATTTGCCTTTTCTCACTTGCGCATTCTTTTTGAATTATAAGGGAAAGATATCGAAGGATGCTAACCAAGTATTGTTGTAATTTCAGGACGGATAACCAAGGAGTGATCGTTGTATAAGGCTTCTCCATCCTCTCGTTCGATTCAATCAGTGAGTGGCTGAGGCCCTTCGATGAATCCTTCAGTCCATACGCCTTAACAAAATAATCTCTAGTTCACTATATTGCTTGTCCCTATGATAAATATTAATTCATTAACAAGATTTGCTAAAGTAATAGAATTTGCATGCTAGATTTATATAACTGCTAGTCCCTTGTTTCTTATTAATAGAACTATATTGTTTGAATCATAGAATTTTGCTTTAAACTCGATTGAGAGAACTAATGCTTGACCCCTTATCGTTTGAAAAGATTGATATGACAGATTGAAGAGCTAAGGCTCCACTGAAAAGAGATAGTCCCTATTGATGCATTTTTTCAACTGTTGTTATAGAAATATTATTATTCTGATAGAACGCATCCATCGTATCGGTCTTGCATAACTTATGTACAAGGTACCAATCTCTCGAACGGTTCTTCGGGCACTGGAAATCGTTCGTCCTGGGAGAGATAATTGAAACACCCTGAGGCTTGTAGTCTTTGCGATTAGGGAGGTGTCCTGTCTAATAGTTAGTCTGGGCTTGTAGTCCTAGATGCTGCTATTCATAAATTTTCCCATAGACCATCATATAGTTAGGTCGCATGCTAGGTTTACCTTCTTATATACCTAACACTTGTTGCCAATACAGATAGACATATGAGTTTTATACATATATGCAAATTATCGCTAACTTGTGTGTCTGCTGCAGGGATAACCGCTCGGCAGTGGATAAGATTTATCATATGCATAATCTATCTATCATCTATGTTTTCTTGCATAGATTGTTATAAAGAAACTAGACAACTAGAAAGATCGCCTAATAATGCTAGCTTCACATGCTTACTTAGCGTAGATTTTTAAATGAGTTTGGCCACGGTCGCTTACCAGTACATGTGGTAGTACTGACCCATGTTTGTTCCAGGTTTTGGTAGCGAGAACTTAGCGAGCATTTTCAACCAATGTTAGCGTATCCTTCTAGCGGGACCGTGCTCGTGCTGCTTCCTTAGCTTTCCTCACATGTGGGCAAACTCCTCTTTTGCTAGATGTTTTAATTTTTTGTCCTACTAAAAGGATATAATGTAAAGACATTATGGCTAGTTTTGGGATTATAAAAGGAGTTGTAAGCCTTCTAAGGCATATTTTGTAACTCAGCCAAGCAAGTACTTTGTAATCCAAATCTTCAAGTATTCAATAAAGAAAGTATTTTGTGTTCCTATCAAATTTGTTCAACTTTGGTTCTCTACATTTACGTTTCGTTCTTATATATGTATATTTTCGTCTAACTTTTGTCTTGTGTAGGTACTATGCCTAGTGCAAGCACAACTTAGGCTTGCACGGCATCACGCCCAAGCGAGGATGATCGATTCTGTAGGGACCAAGCAAGGACGATCGGCCCTTACGAGACCAGGGTGTGATAGGTGGTATCAGAGCACGGCTTTACGTCATTGGCTTCTTCAAATATCATTTTTAAAAATGATATAAATTTTTATACGATTTTAAAAGTCCCAAATTTCAAAAATGGTTGTGAATCTATAGAAGTAAATCAAAAGAATAAATGTCCCTTAGAGTATGAAAAACCCAATGTCCTATGCAATAAGTCCATAATACGTTATGAGACTAACGCAAGCTACTCTATTTTACAGTAAGATGACTAAAACAGGTAACCCAAGGGCATCGTACGTAGCAAGCGTGAACGGTAAACAACTTGATAGCATGATTAGCATGTTTAAAAATCAGCAAGAACGATTCAATGCCCAACAAGATCGATTTAAGGCTCAGCAGCAATAGGCAGATGCTGGAGCCATAGCACAACAAAGGCAGTTAGACTCTTTGACTCAGATAGTGACAACCTTGGTCGCCAATAGCAGTGTATCGAAAACTGCCGTAACACCTGTGGCAGCCGCACCCGCGCCTCGAGAAGCAGGCCTAGCAGAAGCTGATGAGCCTCCGCAGGCGGTCAGGAAATCTATCTTTAAAGGTGCTAAGTTTCTGAAGTTGAACCCTCCTGAGTTCGAAGACAGGGCCGTGCCGGATAAAGTGATAGACTAGGTCGCCAAGTTGGAGGACTTATTCGAATTATTGGGATACCTGTGAATAAGAGGGTAGGATGTGCAATCATGTAGGTGGGTTACGAGGACACGATTGGTGAAAGATCAAAATTCTCCAAACTTTCTAAGTTTGCTAGCTCGTTGATTCTTGACGAGAAGGCCTTTACACATAGATTTATAAATGGTTTGAATGAAAGCCTCAGGAAAGATGTTATGGACCATGAATGTACCTCCTACATAAAGGCTTTTGAGGTAGCGGTTTAGAATGAGCATTATGCGCCACAGAGTATTTCCGAGAGGGCGTTAGCTGCTCGAAATACTCCTACTAAATTATACGAAGATGGAGAGAAAAAGACAGAGGGCAATCAGTACTATAGACTTGAATATAGCTATTGTGGCAAGCAAGGGCACGTAGTGGAAACTTGTCGTGTTTCTAACGGGGAGTGTTTCGGCTGCGGCCAAAAGGGCCATCTTCTAAGAAACTGTCCTACCAAGAGTCCTGTGCCACGTGACCGCAATGAGAATGCCCGACGTGGACAGAATCAGAACCCCATCCCAGCCCCAGCTATTGAACAAATTGATCAACCAAGAAGGGCCAGAGTTTATTAGTTGAATATTGAGCAAGATACGAACGGGCGCAATGTTGGTGATTCTGATTCATTTGACCTCTTGATGCCTTAATCTTTGACTCATTGATCTCTTAAGTTTTGAGGACAAAACTTCTTTTCAGTGGGGTATTATGTAATGCCCCGCTCCTAGCGGATACTTATGGAACACTTGTTACTTTGACTCGGTTGAGAATCAAGTCTCGGAGAAATCTTACTGCCAAATCAACACAGATGAAATGCAATGAACCCTTCAATTTGATGTAACGGCTTCTATTGAAATAAGTCTAAGAGTTTTAGTTGGTTGTTTTGCTGCTTGGTTTTGTGTTGCTTTGTGTTTTATTTTGCTTTCGATGACTTTGTTTTCATGATTCACCTTTTCTCGCTTGCGCATTCTTTTCGAATCGTAAGAGAAAGGGATCGAAGGGTGCTAACCAAGTATTGTTGTAATTTCAGGACGCATAACCAATAAGTGATCATTGCATAAGGCTTCCCCATCCTCTCGTTTGATTCAATCGGTGAGTGGCCTAGGCCCTTCGATGAATCCTTCAGTCAATACGCCTTAACAAAATGATCTCTAGTTCACTGTATTGCTTATCCCTATGGTAAATGTTAACTCATTAACAATATATGCTAAAGTAATGGAATTTGCATGCTAGATTTATAGAAATGATAGTTCCTTATTTCTTGTTAATATAACTATACTATTTGAATCATACAAATTGCCTTAAACTCGATTGAGAGAACTGATGCTTGACCCCTTATCGTTTGAAAAGATTGATATGACAGATTGAAGAGCTAAGGCTCCATCGAAAAGCGATAGTCCCTATTGATGCATTTTGTTCAACTGTTGCTATAAAAATATTATTATTTTGATAGAACGCTTCCATCGCATCGGTTTTGGACAACTTATGCACAAGGTACCGATCTTTCGAACAGTTTCTGGGGCACTGGGAATCGTTCGTCTTGGAAGAGATAATCAAACACCCTGAGGCTTGTAGTCCTCACGATTAGGGGGTGTCCTGTCTAATAGTTAGCCTAGACTTGTAGTCCCAGATGCTGTTATTCATGGGTTTCACCATAGACCATCATATACTTAGGTCGCATGCTAGGTTTACCATCTTGCATACCTAACACTTGTTGCCAATACAGATAGACACATGAGTTTTATACATATATGCAAATTATTGCTAACTTATGTGTTTACTGCAGGGATAACCGCTTGGCCATAGGTACGATTTATCATATTCATAATATATCTATCATCTATGTTTTCTTGCATGAATTATTAAAAAGAAAATAGACAACTAGAAAAATCGCCTAATAATACAAGCTTCACATGCTACTTAGTGTGGATTTCTGGGTGAGTTTGGCCATAGTCGCTCACCAGTACAAGTGGTAGTACTGACCCACGTTTATGGGCATATCTCCATGTTCTGGTAGCGAGAGCTTGGCGAGCATTTTAAATCAGTGTTAGCACATCCTTCCAGCGGGACCGTGCTCGTGCTGCTTTCTTAGCTTTCCTCGCCTGTTGGCAAACTCCTCTTCTACTAGATGTTTTGATTTTTGGTCCTACTAAAAGGATATAATTTATGGGCATTGTGGCTGGTTTTGGGATTGTAAAAAGAGTTTTAAGCCTTCTAAGGCATATTTTGTAACTCATTCAATAAATAAAGTATTTTGTGTTTTTATCAAATATGTTCAACTTTGGTTCTCTATAATTATATTCCGTACCTATATGTATATTTTTGTCTAACTTGTGTCTTGTGCAGGTACTATACCTAGTGCAAGAGAAACTTAGGCTTGTACGTCATCACATCCAAGTGAGCACGATCAATTCCGTAGGGACCAAGCGAGGATGATCGGCCCTTACGGGACCGGGGTGTGACATCGACTGCCGTACCCTTGACTGTTGAGCCGCCTGGGGACTTGTGTTTTGTCTTATAGTTGTTTTACACTTGCATAGTGTACTACTTCTCTTACTTGTGACACTTGTTTTGTATGCCAGTTTGCTTGCATGAGTAGAATGCGCTATTCTTGTAATTCCTGATTTGTACGCCATATCTTCATGCTGCTCTATTATAGATTTTGTACGCCATGTTATAGACTTTTGTGCCATGATATCTGGGACCTAGTGTTATAGGATTGTGCGCCATATAGTTTTTGCTTGTGCATATTGCACCACTATTCCTGACTAGCCTATATTTGGCACTTGCAAAGTGCGCCGACCTAGGACTTTTTTCATTGATTATGCATGTATGGGTCATATTGTGCACTTGATGCATATTCTAGATTAGTTGATCTTGAACATGATTGATGATCTATGATCTCAGAATTTGAGGAATTGATGAGGCATTCATGATCGTGACTCAATCATATGAGATATGAGATTCATAATTAATTATGACTCCTTACTTGATTAAAACATAATTCATGTGACCAACTGATAGGTTTGGTATCAAAACTTGTTTATTTTATTCGTGCTGATGCACTTGTCCTACTCGCCAGTTTATAAAGGCTATATTGTACACTAAGTGTGGGATATTGGCCAATATGTACACTGAATATGACATAAGGATTCCTGCTCGGTGCATAATACTATATTTCTGAATTCTTGGCACGAAAATGATAATGGGTCAGAACCATAGCATGGCTAGGTTATTGCTTGTTTTAATGTTGTATCTATATTTGGGTGAATCCAGATTTGACTCCTTATATGAAATAGATTCATATCAAATGTGTTTGTACTCTATAAAACATCATTAAAGGGAATATTCCTGTAGCCATGGCAGAGAATTTTATATCACTGAAGGGTTAATTAGGTAACATAAAAGTTGATTAGAACATAGAGAGGGAACGACATCCTGAGATCGTACGTAATGGGCTGCCCTGTGATAATTTTTATGGCACGCAAGGCTGGGCACCACGAATATTATGTATCATCTGCATGTAGTGGAGTACAATATTCAACATTTTATATTTAAGACTGAGCCAATATTTTCTCTATAGGAAGGTTGGAATTGTTACTGATTTATCAGCACGGAGGACCTACGGGGAACTGGTGCGATAATTAGCACGATGGCCCTATGGAGAACTTGTGCTATCATAATTTCATGCTTGTATAATATTGGCTCGATTAGCCCTGCTCGACATGGTTCGATCTAAGGATGCTTATTATTATTATTATTATTATTATTATTATTATTATTATTATTATTATTATTATTATTATTATTATTATTATATATGGGATAACCCCAGACTCAATATAACAAACCATAACATTGTTTAGTCGTTCTAACCTGACTTATTTATGATTGTAATTTTGCTAGTAGCTTAGGGACATGGACTGTCATAGTATGGTGTTCAACTTATGTCCTTGTTTGGTTGGAGAGTTGAGTGATTATGCTATGATGGAATATAGACCGAACTTTGACACATAATTCTAGCTTGACCATAATCATGGGACGTATCTTATCTTTGGTGGCATGGTATTTTCTATCCTTGTTTGGTGAAGGAGTGCCATGTTATCCCCAAGATAGGATATGCCCCAATAATTCTTAGCTCTTGCACTATATGCTTGATATGGTTTTTGTTTTTTCATTCGTTCTTCCTTGTGGCACTTGCTATTTGGGGTCTAACCCCATTGGTTTTATATAGCCAGGTTTAGAGCCAGCTCCAGAGGATCCAGCTTATCCCCCTTACGATGACGCGCACCAGATGGATGGTCACTGATGGACACGAGTGGATTTCTTGATCACTGCTCGTCTTGTACATTCTACTATTTTGGGCGTTTAGCCACCGGCACTTATTAGCCGGCTTGTCTGGACATCAGTTAATTTTTACATAATTATAATATAATCAGATTGCAACTAATCTCAGTTATATAACTATTGATATTCTTTTAGCCTAACATTTTGATGGCTAAATCTTTAGAACATTCCGATGGAGCATTTGGGATACCTTACGGCTTTATCTCATATGTTCTATGTTGTTGTTACTTGCTTGAATGATTGAGACATAGTTATTCTGCGACCCTAGAAAATTTCATTATTGCATGCACCCCTTGTCTTTCTACAGCTGGGATCGTCGTACGATATTTTATACCTTATACGGGGGAGCTGGCCATGTCCGTCCCTGTAATCCGGTACTGGGGCATGACAAGGTTTTAATGGTGGCCCATGCAGGTCTAATTTTTTAGACTTATGGGATGTCATGATCTTACGAGTCTCAGTCAAACATATTCCTCCTTGAATTCTTGAATCCGTTCTTCTCGATACTCATCTTTAACCATTTAATTGATTATTTCTCTGTTCCTTCCCGTCCTATTCTTGATGTCTTTTGTCTCTTTTTTCCTGGGCTTTCCCATCTTCGGTTACCGGAGCATCAGGGGCATCGAGGCGACCAGTAGGTCCGGACGAGATAGGACAGCAGTATGAGGTAGTGTTTCTCAAGGACCCGATTTGGATCTTGCCAGTTATTGGGCCCCCAGGTGAGACAGTGGCAGAAAATATTGACCAACCTGCTTCAGAGGTTCTAGCTCCCCATGTAGTGCCAGCAACACTTGATACCCTCACTTTATTAGAGATTATTAGGAGGATGATGGCCGCACAACATCATTAGATGGTGGTACAGCAATATCAGCAACATCAGCAACTCCAGCAGTAGGAACATAATGTATTATTGAACTAGGGGTTGCAAACAGATCTAGAAAGAGGCGAAAGGATAGATTCAAGGGCGTCGGTTAGATTTTGTCAACTTAACCCCTGATACTTTGATGGGACGGAGGATGCCATCACGGCAGACGATTGGCTCCACGATATTGAGGGTATTCTGGGGGTGGCTAAGGTTCCGTTGTAACTTCAGGATCTCGCCAAGGATTAGTGGGCAGCAGAGAAAGTCGATTTGAGGCAGCTTATTTCTTGGAAAAATTTTAGGATTTAGTTCATAATTAAGTATTTTGGAGTCTTGGCCTAGTTTGAGTTACAACAAAGATTTTTTAACCTCAAGCAGTCTGTTAGAACAATGGACGGCTACGCAGTAGAATTTAGCCGACTGAGTATATTTGCACCAACAATTGTGGCAACAGAGCTATTTGCACCAACAATGTTGGCAACAGAGCTAGATTGGGCAATAAGGTTCTAGCAAGGACTTTATTTGGAAATTTTATAGTTGGTAGAGTGACACAACTACCAGAATTTTGATGAGTTATTAGTGGCAGCCAGGAGGCACGAACTAATTTTTCAAAGGATGATATTGAGGACAGGAGGCCAGAAGTCGTCTCATGCACAGAGCATTGGAGGAGGAGCATCACCCCAAACGTCAGAACCAACTCATGGAATTCGTATTCATGACACAACATCGTACAGGGTGGTAGTTTCAATAGTAACAGCATCAGCTCGGCAACAGAAGTCGAGGCACCAGTGGCAACAAAGCTAGTCAGCATCAACATGCTGTACGCCTTGTGGCAAGGAAGGCTATACTAGGTATGATTGTAGGGAAGCAAATAGGTTATGCCTGAGATATGGTAGCCCAGATTATAGGATTGCTACATGCCCATTGATACAGAGGTCAGGGAGACCAGTACCCCAGCTTTTTGTATTGCCAGCACCAAGAGCAATGCAGCACGGAGAGCCACCATTGGCGGTGATATCGTTAGCTCAGCGACCGTTATAGACGTAGGCTCAGATGCATAGGTAGCATCAACATCAATACCAGCAGTAAGGATAGAAGAGACCACGATAGCGCCACCGGGTACGACAACAACAAGGAGATCAAAAAGGCCAAGGATAGGCACCCACCTTCTCTCTGGAGGAGGCTTTGGCATCAGGTAACATGGTGAAAGAAAATATTTTTGTCGCATCTTTTGATAGCTAGATCTCTAGAATATTCTGTAAAGCCCCAGTCCCAAAATACATAGGACTAGAAATACATAACATGCCAGCTACGCATTTGACCAGACTCTGGTATGACTCGAATACGTATAAGCTGTATAATAAGGATAACTATCTAAGAATACTAAAAATATTTATGTCTCAATCCACATAAAGAACAAATTATTAAAAATGAACTACATGTGCTAAAGTCGATCACCTAGTAACACATAACCTCGAATAGACTCGAGAAAGGAATATGAGTCTATAAAACTAGGCTACATCAGCAGATGAATAAGCAATATGAACAAATAACCATAACTCCGGTAGAAATAATATAAGTACCTAGCACTAATGTTGCATGACAAAGCAACACACATCAGCAACTCCAGGCAGGCTCCACAACGGTCAATGCTGTAAAACTGGCAAGGGACCAGGTCCTCAGAGGGACGTAACAAGGTAAAAGAAACAGCATGCCAAAGTAAAATAGTATAATGCCACATACTCAAGGGTAAACTAATGTAACCATCTAAGTGATATGCACATGAGAGCATCACTCGTACTCAGGCTGAAACCACTACAGGATCTGTGTCGGGGAGTCCATAGGAGTAAATAATATCACGTAGTCCAGTATAGGTGCCAAAGCACCTCCAGTAGTATAGTATATATATAAATAATCAGCTTGTAGTTTGTTGTGTCTCTCCCTACCAAATATAACCTCATGTCTCATGACCACAACACACAAGATCATGACCTCTAGCTAGTACAACGAGTCATAATGATATCTATGTATATGCAAGTCTCATAACATGAATCTTGTAAGCCTATATAGAATCAGCATGAATAACTCAATAAATATTATGTCACATAAAATAGTGTCAAGTGTCATATGGTATAGCGTACTTCGTAAAACAAGCACGCAAAAATAGGATCGTGGAATCAACTCTCTAAATGATGTTACACAACTCCGCTTACGGCATAAACACCTGAATCTTGTTCGGACGCTAAACAATATCTCATGGTCCTAGGTTAAGCTAACACATCATAATAATATATTAAATAAAACACAAGTCGAGAATAGGATTTACTGCAAGTTGGTAAGGTATACTTGTATGGACTCTGAACTTCGTTAATTGCTCCTATAAAAGTGAAATCTCCAAGTACGCCTTTGGATGCCGAAACAAATATCACCATTATTCTCAGAATACTTAAAATATCTAGGATTGACTACCCATAAGCCCAATTTGAACGCAGGGGCATTATTGATAATTTTTGGTCAAAGCGGGGTCCACAAGTGGGCCTACTTCGCACCAAAAAATGTGCCAAAGACAAAGTTCTCCAAAATCATCAAACTTAATGTCTACGAGTCCAGAACGATGATACGAATCTAATAGAATATCCAGAAGTAGATTTCGATGAGCCGGTCACAAAATTGGCCGTCAAGTAGAACCATAGGGCCCGCGAAATAGTATTTCATCAACGTTCTCAGAATCAAACAAAACTTGGGTCACAGGACCAGCATAACGCTGCGAATCTGAAGGCGCAAGTTTTATTATGAAATGACAAGCACACACAAAATTATGACAAGTATCAGAATTGGTCGATACGATCTTTTTGGACCTATGTGGGTTAATTTTGGTGTGCACGCACATACAAATCAAATTTTGAAAATTTTCTCACATCCGCGTTGATGATTCGCGACTTTCGGTAAAATCCTCATACGACGAAGTTACCTCGTTTGGCGGGACGTACCCCGTATCGAGAAAATTTAGTTTTACGAAATAAATTTTTTGACAAATTTCAACGTTGAATAATCAGCAGATAAATCAACAATAAAATAAACTAATTGAAGAGATTAGAACTCGGTTATGTTATCTAAATTAATATTTAATTTGATTTTTAAAATGGTTAATATTTTGGAAGGAAATATGCCATAAACATGGTGGTTTAGACAGTTTTGAATCTGTTTTGAAACATATTTTTAGTCGACTTTGGATCAACTTTTCTCTCGATCCAGAGCACCAAAAATTGATCTACTTGAAGGGGGTAGAATAGGTTTATTTTCTTAACACAACACAACTAGTCGTTCGAGAAATAATGCACCGTGGAGAAAGATAACGCACCTGAAATAGAGGGGGTCGAGTCCGCGCTGTGCTGCGCATGGACGAATACGGGCAGCGGTGCACGATCGTCGAAGGCAGCGGGGGTGTCCACGAGCGACACACGTGGTCGTCGGTCGTCGGGGCCCGCCGGGGAGGTCGTCGGCCGATTGTTGCTGCTGTCGTTGTCACCCGCACACACGTTCATGCGCATTCTGTCGTGGCCGCCCGGGGAGGCTTCGATCAGAGCCGAAATGGTCGTCGAGTGGCAGGGGTCATCAGAGTACAGGTGGTTAGCGGTCTTGAACGTGCGGGTCGGCTGGTTGATGGTGTCGGTAGTTTTAATGGAGAGGAGTAGGGGTTATAAGGAGAGGAAACGAGGGGTCGGGGGATTTCAGCGGGCGGGGGTTACTGTTGCTAACTGGGGGAGGTGTTACGGGTTTGGGTTTGATTCTGGTTTCAGGTTTAGGGTTTAGGATATAGGGTTCGGGTTATTATTATTTCAAGAAATTAACCATATATATATATATATATATATATATATATATATATATATATATATATATATATATATATGTATGTATATATATATATATATATATATATATATATGTATGTATGTATGTATGTATGTATATATGTAACTATTAAAAAATATTGGAACCCCAAATAATTTCCAAAAAAATTCTACGGTACTCTAATAATAGTTATACACCCAAAAATATATTTTCTGTATAATATTAATAATTAATTAAATATACAAAATTATCTTTTCTTGAATTTATATTATTCTAATTAACTAAAATTACTGAAAATTCTTCCTTAAATCTCAATAATTACATAATAGCAATATTAATAAAATAAAATCTAAAATCTAAAAAATAGGGGGTTTATACTACCCAGCTTATAAAAAATTTGTCCTCCAAATTAAAAATAAATATGGTAGAAAAAAATTTAGTTAAGCAAGGTCGCACTTGTTTATCAATAGATGGGGAATACAGTTACCAATGGGATCCTAGTTTGATGTCACATTCTAACAATAACGGTACGCTTAATCAAGGCTCTACCCAACTTATAAGAATGAACTTGGGCGCGGAACTATAGTCATGATCATATTTCTAAGAGTTTTTAGAAAGTCTAACTTCAAGGAAGGATACGAGATGGTGAGGATTTTGTGACCGTTGTCACAGCCTATCAAAGGAAATCTAGGTACTACCATGGCGTTAATGAGTCAATAACTCTATAAAGAAAGTTTTATCAGTTCTTCTTGCTTCTAATTAGGTCATGAGTCTACAATACAATAGAAAATAGCATAGCCAAATACAACTAGGGTAAAATAGTACCGAGGAATACTTTATCACAAATCTTATCAAGGTGATTAACATTGTGTAGAGAGTTCAAGGGCTGCAACACCAGCTTGAGTGGGATACGGATATATCGGTGGTTAGGGTAATTGGGTTGTTGATGTACAATTTAATTTAATTGTAAAAGAATTGAATATTTAAGTATAAGGTTTTCTAGAAGGAGGTATGCCACGAATATTGTGGGATCTATATCGAGCATGAGAGTGTATATTTGGACATAACAGCTGGATCATGAGTGAAGTAGGTCCAGTTAGGCTCAGATCATATTGGTCAAAAGTCTAAATTCCTGGCCCTAATCAATTTATATGTAATCCATATTATTCAGCTATCATTCCTATAGGACTTCCATAATCCATATACACTTCCCTATCATGTGTAAATCTATAATCTAAAGATCTTGTGATAATCCTTTACAGAATAACCAACAAGTCATTATATGATTCTGAACCTGTGTTTAATTTCTTAAAATTTGTATCACTTCAAAACTGATCAACGATTTTTACTCGCACTAAATTCTCAAAATTCTAAAAGCACTAAAATTTATAAATACTAAAATTATTATCCCTCAAGTCCATATCAAAATTCCTTCTCCTTGGATTATATGACCATAATATCTTTTCTTTATCATTTGTTTCCTACGCACCTTTATATTCGTTTAGTATGTTAATCTTGTTTTCAACTTTAAGCTTCGTCAATCATGACCCAATACTTTCTGCTTCGTAGTATAGATCTTCTAGGCAACTACCGAGTGATAAATCGTCAGTCCTTCCTAGATCCTTCTCTTAATTTAAAATATTCAAGATCATGTACTCCTTATGACTCTTCTTGTTACCATTCTACCTTCTTCACCTTGAACCTGAGATTTATTCTTATTTATTTCATGTATACCCTTCATTCAACTACATGGTTACCATCTTATTATATCTTGTCATCTATTATAGGAAATTTATTATATCTAACTCAAGACTATAACATCTATCAAAACTCTCATCCTTCAACCTATTTGCTTTATCACAGATATTAGCTTATCTACCCAAGTAATCACGGGTTAAACTTCACTTGTTCAATTAACACTAATAACCCCAATAATCAAGTACATCTAGTTTAATTTCGAAAGCTATACTTTAGTACTTGAGTTATCTAATTACTCAAATATTGGTCTAGTAATCTACCTATCTATTTAGTCCAGACCTATAGTCATCAGTAATTTAAGAGGGTCATAAGATCTAATTTTTATACTAAAAGTCATAAGACAACTAGAGATTTAACCACTATGGCCTGCTACGTAAGGTTCCAATTTCTTAAGGTCATAATATAATTCCTTGCATCACCATCATGAGCCATTTCTGATCCCTAACATCTAGCTATATATTTCATAAAGTATTCCAGTGGATTTGAATCAAACCATCTTTCTAACTTCTAATACTTCCAAATTACGGCTACCTTAAGCAAGGGTAATATTTTATTAGTTCTAGGCCTCTAATACTATATTTAATTCTCATGCTAAAAATCTATACTAGCTCTAGCATATAGGAATAACCTATCTACCTATCTTACTAAGGGTAACCATCTTCTCAAAATTTATATCCACCATATCTTCTTTCGCCTTGACAAGGATCTGCTTCTGAAGGAAACACCGCGCACGAACATCCATCTCTCTGAAATAATGAGAGATGAAAAATAATAATAAGGATATCGAGGGGAATAAAAGAGTACAATTATGAAGTCCAAGGGCAATAATTAATTACTAAGGAATTTTTAAATCAGTTGTGGATCGAGATACTAATACTGCTGTTTGTGGTATTAAACGAAAGAATAAAAAATGTATTCAGGATGGGGTTTATACGAAACCTGTCTTCTTTGGTTTACAAACAAACTTGTATAATTTGATCCTATACGAGGATATGGGAGTACAATTTATTTAATCTGGGTAAATATTGCTATAGGTGTCTGATCTGCAGTCGATCACTTTAGCCCTTGGACCACGCGATATTGAAGAAGTGTCATAGAAGATAGGAAGTAGCTTCGAAGGTTGCAAAAGAGGGTAGATGCACGATGCCAAAGTCGTCGATCCCTACTCTCTGCCTGAGCTCCGGATTCTCTCTCTCTCTCTCTCTCTCTCTCTCTTGACCTCTAGTTCGATCTTTCTTGGAAGTTCGACCTTGGATCTGATATTGGTTTCTTGACCAATTTTTTGACCCAAATTTCTTCGGCCCTCCAATTTTGTCCACCTTTTTCCTCATTGATAGAGGTCTCTATTTATAGAGTTTTAGTGACAGTGACCACTCCGTCGGTGTAGAAACCGATGAGTGGAAAGTACAGTACCCTTTTACACAACTGTTAAAGTAACCAATGCCTGCGTATAGATGATCCTTTGAATGAGCGTGTGACACGGGTCCAACTAAGGGATAAAACGCGTATAATCGCTACGAAGATCACGGCGTAGAAGCCACGTAGGTAGGTATCCATTGTGTAGAAGAGGTTGGCATAGAAGCCAAATATCTGTCACCATGGCATAGAAGCTAAATAGTTATCAATCCGGCATAGAAGCCGAATAGGCGTAGAAGCCGAATAGGCATAGAAGCCGAGTGGTCATAAAGGCCGAGCAGGCGTAGAAGCCGAGTGGTCATAGAGGCCGAGCAGGCGTAGAAACCGAATGGGCGTTGAAGCTAAGCAGGAGTAGAAGCCGAGTAGGCGTAGAAGCCGAGTGGTCATAGAAACCGAGTAGGCGTAGGAGCTGGATGGGCGTAGAAGCTGCTGCGTACCGTGCCAGAGTGCTGATGGGGACGTCTTAGCCAAAATTACGGCTTTTGAAGATATAATCAAATCTTTTTGCATTAAATACCGAGATTTGCCACCATCCTGTGCATTAAATATGGAGGCGTGTCTTTGAAGGTCTGTAACTCCTTCTGCGCATCAGTCGCAGAGACGTGCCTTGAGAAATTGTCACCGCTCTGTGCATTAGACGTAGAGACGTGCCTCGACCCCGTACGGAGTGCAGCTTTTGATGTGGCAGGCGGTTTATCTACTGCAGAACATAAACAGCTCGTGTTTGCCTGTGTAAAATAAGGCAACGTATCCCTTCGTGCTTGTAAAAGCAGTTTACGCAAAGGGGATGGCGGTATTTGACAGCCTAGGTCGCAGTGCTATGCCATCATTATAGCCGTCGTCTGGGTAGTCGAGCCGTATCCCTTTGTCAGAAGTCCAGACGTCAGGTTCATTGCAGGATCTTCATTACAGGGTCTGACAGGTTCACTTCGGAGAATACGAAGCGTCTCTTGTACACCTCAATGCTGCATCTAAAAGAGGATGAGTTTTATGCCCTGGAGGCGATGGCGCACCCTGTTTACGCTGAAGCGGCTTGGACTTACTGTCTTACGCGGATGGTCCTTTGAGCTTTTATATTTTATGTTGTGTTTTAGCGGAAAGAGCTCTGTTGCACGCTTGATGGATCTGAAGGCCTCTGCTTACGCTGCTCTGCACCAATATGCCGCGTATAGTCATCCGGCGTATTTTTCATGCTTCTATAAGACCCCCTTCAAAGCTTTCAAATTCCTCGGAATTTGGAATGCTTTGAATGAAGCATGAACCGCTTCTCGTGACTCAAAACATTTCTGAATGAAGCGTTGAAACGGTCGATGCTAACTTTATTGCGGATTTATTGGGGACCGGTGTGATCTCTTTGTAATTGACCGCTTTGAGGACCGTTCAGACGTACGCAAAATCTGGCCGACGTATCTTTCAGATGTACGGGAAGTCGTGGAGCATGAAATCATTAGTCTGTAGCCTTTGAGCATAAACTAAATACCATCGAGCATGAAATCATAGACTTGTGGTTCCTGAGCGTGAAGTCGTAGGTTTGTAGCCTCTCGAGCATAAAAGCTACTGAGCACAAAGGCATCTGGGCGTAAAACCCGACTTGTAGCCGTCGAACATAAAGCCGTAGATTCGTAGCTGTCGAGCATAGAAAGCTCCTTAGCGTAGAACTATCGATTTGTAGCTTCTAAAAAGAAAATTTCTCCGAGCGTGAAGTTGCGAATCTGTTTCTTTTGAGCGTAAACTAAGCGCCACCGAGCGTGAGATCATCGATTTGGTATCTGCTAAGCGTAAAGTCGTAGGTTTGTAGCATCTCGAGCATAAAAGCTACCGAGCACAAAGGCATCCGGGCATAAAACCATGGAATTATAACTTACGAGCGTAAAACCGTAGATCTGCTGCTGTCGAGCGTAGAAAGCTCCTTAGCGTAGGAACCGCTGACCTGCTTTACACGAAAAACTTTTCTTTGGTAATAAATAAAAGCGACTCTTTTCTGACTTTGTGGACCCATCATTTCAGAATATAAATAACAAGTTTGGACGAGAGTGATATCAGAGGTAGTATGGACGTGATAGACTCTCGATGAACTTTTAGCAGGACATATCTATTCAGAGGTCATACGGACATGATAGAATATGCTTTGGTAGGATATATTTATTCATAGGTCATACGGACATGATAGAATATGCTTTAACTAAAGTTTGTAGACAAGACACTATCAGAGGTAATATGGACGTGATAGGCATTGCATTTCCAAATTAGTCGAACATATCTATTCAGAGTTTATATGGACATGGCAGTTTTTTGTGGACTTAACACCACTAGCGTACTTAGAGTTAAGTATGGGTGTTAAGTTGAGATGACAATCGATATCAGAGGTAATATGGACATGATAATCGATAGCCAAATTTAGGAAGGTTTGTTCATAGGTAATATAAACATGACAAACTTCCTAGGTTGTGACTCTATCGAGAATAGAGGCATACATCTGCCCAGAGGTAATGTGGACATGGCAATTTTTGTGGACTTAACACCACTGGCGTACATAGAGTTAAGTACGGGTGTTAAGTTGAGATGACAATCGATATCAGAGGTAATATGGACATGATAATCGATAGCCGAATTTAGGAAGGTTTGTTCAGAGGTAATATGAACATGACAAACTCCCTGGGTTATGACTCTATCGGGGATAGAGGCATACATCTACGCAGAGGAAATATGGACATGGAAATTTTTGTGGACTCAACACCACTGGCATACTTAGAGTTAAGTACGGGTGTTAAGTTGAGATGACAATCGATATCAGAGGTAATATCGACATGATAATCGATAGTCGAATTTAGGAAGGTTTGTTCAGAGGTAATATGAACATGACAAACTCCCTGGGTTGTGACTCTATCGCGGATAGAGACATACATCTGCCCAGAGGAAATATGGACATGGCAGTTTTTGTGGACTCAACACCACTGGCATACTTAGAGTTAAGTACGGGTGTTAAGTTGAGATGACAATCGATATCAGAGGTAATATGGACATGATAATCGATAGACAAATTTAGGAAGGTTTGTTCAGAGGTAATATGAACATGACAAACTCCCTGGGTTGTGACTCTATCGTGGATAGACGCATACATCTGCTCAGAGGAAATATGGACATGGCAGTTTTTGTGGACTCAACACCACTAGCGTACTTAGAGTTAAGTACGGGTTTTAAGTTAAGATGACAATCGATATCAGAGGTAATATGAACATGATAATCGATAGCCGAATTTACGAAGATTTGTTCATAGGTAATATGAACATGACAAACTCCCTGGGTTGTGAATCTATCGGGAATAGAGGCATACATCTGCTCAGAGAAAATATGGACATGGCAGTTTTTGTGGACTCAACACCACTGGCGTACTTAGAGTTAAGTACGGGTGTTAAGTTGAGATGACAATCGATATCAGAGGTAATGTGGACATGATAATCGATAGTCGAATTTAGGAAGGTTTGTTCAGAGGTAATATGAACATGACAAACTCCCTGGGTTGTGACTCTATCGCGGATAGAGGCATACATCTGCTCAGAGGAAAGATGGACATGGCAATTTTTGTGGACTCAACACCACTGGCGTACTTAGAGTTAAGTACGGGTGTTAAGTTGAGATGACAATCGATATCAGAGGTAATATGAACATGATAATCGATAGCCGAATTTAGGAAAATTTGTTCATAGGTAATATGAACATGACAAACTCCCTGGGTTGTGACTCTATCGAGAATAGAGGCATACATCTGCTCAGAGAAAATATGGACATGGCAGTTTTTGTGGACTCAACACCACTGGCGTACTTAGAGTTAAGTACGGGTGTTAAGTTGAGATGACAATCAATATCAGAGGTAATATGGACATGATAATCGATAGCCAAATTTAGGAAGGTTTGTTCAGAGGTAATATGAACATGACAAACTCCCTGGGTTGTGACCCTATCGCGGATAGAGGCATACATCTGCTCAGAGGAAATATGGACATGGCAGTTTTTGTGGACTCAACACCACTGGCGTACTTAGAGTTAAGTACGGATGTTAAGTTGAGATGACAATCGATATCAGAGGTAATATGAACATGATAATCGATAGCTGAATTTAGGAAGATTTGTTCAGAGGTAATATGAACATGACAAACTCCCTGGGTTGGACCTGAAGAATCCACTGGGGAAACTTTTTTTTTAGAGATTCATCATCTGGTATTTTCTTGAGGGAGCAGATTGTCACGTTAAAGTGAAACCCATTTGCAGTGATTGTCCCCTCGTTTATAGATGCAAAGTGATGACCTTGGCATCGATCAACTCCTGAATTCTCATTTTTAGTACGTAGCACGCCTTTGTAGGATGATGAATGTACTGATGAAAGAGACAATAATCTGGGTCATCACCTTTGCCAGCCCTCTCAGGGTATCTGATGTTGGGTAGCTGAAGTTTGTTTTCCTTCATCAACGTATTAAAGATTTCACTGATGTCATCTTCATTGAAGGAGAAAGTCCCCTTCGGCCTTCGGTCTCCCGATACATGAGTTTCACGATCTTTCGGGAAGATCGTCATCGTTGCATCATCTTCAGACTTAGAGAGGATTCTACCCCGAGCTTTGGATGTTGTCCGGTTTTGTCGAGGGAGACTACCCCCAGACTTGTCATTGCGTTTCTGGATCAGATAATCCCGCAGGTTAGGAGAAGTTGCAGAAGAAGAAGATGATGGCTTATTCCTTCTGTTCCCATCAGTAGGCATACGGAGGTTGGGCACCATGGTTTTCCTTGTGCCACCTGTGTACAACAGATTGGCCATCTGGGTGGCAGATAATCCCCGGGGAGGGTGTCTTTCTGCAACCTGAGCTTGCTTTACGCCATGGGACTTCGCTTGGCATAATTTAGAGACTCGCTTAGACTGGCGTAAAACTGAAGAGGTCCTTAGTCGGCCATCGGCTTCCCGCATAATCCGGAGGGTAGGCAGATTGCTCCCTCGCTGGCGTAAAGGCCGATAAGTTGACTACTCTGCCGCTTGCTTTCCCTTGCGGAGATCACAGCGCTTATCTGGTTCCCCGTAGAGGTCAGATGTTGTCTTACGCACGGAGCGTGATTTGTACTTTCAATTTGGCGCTGAGGCATCATCAAAAGTTTCGTCTGTATCGCGCGTAGCGGGAGACTAGTTTCTATGCGTAGAGCGCAGTGGATACTTCTGGATTAGCGCTGAGGATTTGCCCGAAGTTTTGTCTATACCGCGCGTAGCGGGAGACTGGTTTCTACGCGTAGAGCGCAGTGGATACTTCTGAGCTAGCGCTGAGGCTTTACCCGAAGTTTTGTCTGTACCGTGCGTAGCGGGAGACTGAATTTTACGTGCAGGGCACGGAGGGAGCAACGCTACAACCTCATTGGTCGGAGAGATCGGAGAGTCCACAGGAATGGTAGAGGATATCTTGGGCATCCAGACCTTACGCAGCTTCCTGTTGTCTTGGACGGAGAGAGGGTGAGAGCTACCCCCGGTTCGAAGCATGTCTTCGTAGGCAGACTGGTCGAATTGGAAGACCAGTGTCTTCTTCACGGTTCCTATAGATACCGCATCGTGTTGAGCAATTGCTTCCTCATCAGAAGAGAAAGATGTCCCCAGTAGAGTCGCCATCTTGTTTGTGGTATTAAACGAAAGAATAAAAAATGTATTCAGGATGGGGTTTATACGAAACCCGTCTTCTTTGGTTTACAAACAAACTTGTACAATTTGATCCTATACGAGGATATGGGAGTACAATTTATTTAATCTGGGTAAATATTGCTATAGGTGTCTGATCTGTAGTCGATCACTTTAGCCCTTGGACCACTCGATATTGAAGAAGTGCCGTAGAAGACAGGAAGCAGCTTCGAAGGTTGCAAAGGAGGGTGGATGCACGATGCCAAAGTCGTCGATCCCTACTCTCTGCCTGAGCTCCGGATTCTCTCTCTCTCTCTCTCTCTCTCTCTCTTGACCTCTGGTTCAATCTTTCTTGGAAGTTCGACCTTGGATCTGATATTGGTTTCTTGACCAATTTTTTGACCCTAATTTCTTCGGCCCTCCAATTTTGTCCACCTTTTTCTCATTGATAGAGGTCTCTATTTATAGAGTTTTAGTGATAGTGACCACTCCGTCGATGTAGAAACCGAGGAGTAAAAAGTATAGCACCCTTTTACACAACGGTTAAAGTAATCAATGCCTGCGTATAGATGATCCTTTGAATGAGCGTGTGACGCGGATCCAACTAAGGAACAAAACTCGTATAATCGCTACGAAGATCACGGCATAAAAGCCACGTAGGTAGGTATCCATTGTGTAGAAGAGGTTGGCATAGAAGCCAAATGTCTGTCACCATGGCATAGAAGCCAAATAGTTATCAATCCGTCATAGAAACCGAATAGGCGTAGAAGCCGAATAGACGTAGAAGCTGAGTGGTCATAGAGGCCGAGCAGGCGTAGAAGCCGAGTGGTCATAGAGGCCCAGCAGGCGTAGAAGCCGAGTGGTCATAGAGGCCGAGCAGGCGTAGAAGCCGAATGGGCGTTGAAGCCGAGCAGGCGTAGAAGCCGAGTAGGCGTAGAAGCCGAGTGGTCATAGAGACCGAGTAGGCGTAGGAGCTGGATGGGCGTAGAAGCCGCTGCGTACCGTGCCAGAGTGCTGATGGGGACGTCTTAGCCGAAATTATGGCTTTTGAAGATATAATCAAATCTCTTGCATTAAATGCCGAGATTTGCCACAATCCTGTGTATTAAATGTGGAGGCGTGTCTTTGAAGGTCTGCAACTCCTTCTGCGCATCAGTCGCAGAGACGTGCCTTGAGAAACTGTCACCGCTCTGTGCATTAGACGTAGAGACGTGCCTCGACCCCGTACGGAGTGCAGCTTTTAATATGGCAGGCAGTTTGTCTACTGCAGAACGTAAACAGCTCGTGTCTGCCTGTGTAAAATAAGACAGCATATCCCTTCATGCTTGTAAAAGTAGTTTATGCAAAGGGGATGGCGGTATTTGACAGCCTGGGTCGCAGTGTTGTGCCATCATTATAGCCGTCGTCTGGGTAGTCGAGCCGTATCCCTTTGTCAGAAGTCCAGACGTCAGGTTCATTGCAGGATCTTCATTACAGGGTCTGACAGGTTCACTTTGGAGAATACGAAGCATCTCTTGTACACCTCAATGCTGCATCTGAAAGAGGATGAGTTTTACGCCCTGGAGGCGATGGCGTACCCTGTTTACACTGAAGCGGCTTGGACTTACTGTCTTACGCGGATGGTCCTTTGAGCTTTCATATTTCATGCTGCGTTTTAGCGGAAAGAGCTCTGTTGCACGCTTGATCGCTCTGAAGCCCTCTTCTTACGCTGCTCTGCACCAATATGTCGCGTATAGTCATCCGGTGTATTTTTCATGCTTCTACAACTGCTAATCCTGATTACAGGCTCGCTCGGTACTGGAAAGTAACCGAAATGATTTAATTAAGACATGTATAGGCCACTACAAAAATATATAACACCCCAGTCCCAAAATACGTAGGACTAGGAATACGTAACATGCTAGCTACGCATTCGACCAAACTCGGGTCTGACTCAAATACATATAAGCGGTATAATAAGGGTAACTATCTAAGAATACTAAAAATATCTGTATCTCAATCCACATAAAGAATAAAGTATTAAGAATGAAATACATGTGCTAAAGTCGGTCGTCCAGTAACACATAAGCTCGAATAGACTCGAGAAATAAATATGAGTCTATAAAAGTAAGCTACATAAGCAGATGAATAAGAAATACGAATAAATAATCATAACTCCGGTAGAAATGATATAAGTACATGGCACCAATGCCGCATGATAAAGAAACACACATCAGCAACTCCAGGCAGGCTCCACAACTGTCTATGCTGTAAAACTGGTAAGGTACCAGGTCCTCAGAGGAACATAACAAGGTACAAAAAACAGCATGCCAAAGTAAAATAGTATAATGTCACATACTCAAGGGTAAACAAATATAACCATCTAAGTGATATGCATGTGAGGGCATCACTCGTACTCAGGCTGAAACCTCACAGGCTCTGTGTTGGGAGCCCATAGCAGCAAGTAATATCACGTAGTCCAGCATATGTGCCAAAGCACCTCCAATAGTATAGTATATATATAAATAATCAGCCTGTAGTATGGTGTGTGTCTCCTCATCCAATGTAACCTCATGTCTCATGTCCACGATGTCTCATGTCCATAACACGCAAGATCATAACCTCTAGCTAGTACAACGAATCATAATGATATCTATGTATATGCAAGTCTCATAACATAAATCCTGTAAGCCTATACAGAATCACCATGAATAACTCAAGAAAGATTCTGTCACATAAAATAGTGTCAAGTGTCTTATGGAATAGCGTACTTGGTAAAGCAAGCACGCAAAATAGGATCGTGGAATCAACTCTCTAAATAACGTTACACGACTCCGCTTACAGCGTAGATACCCGAATCTTGTTCATACTCTAAATAATATCTCACGTTACTAGGTTGAGCAGGCACATCACAAGAATATATAAAATAAAACATAAGTCGATAACAGAATTTACTACAAGTTGGCAAAGTACAATTGATTGGGCTCTGAACTCTAATAATTGCTCTTATGAAAGTGGAATCACCAAGTACGCCTTCGGATGCTGAAACAAACATCACCATTATTCTCAAAATACTTAAAATAGCTTGAATTGACTACCCATATTTGGACACAGGGGCAAAATTAACAGTTTTGGGTCAAAGCGGGATCCACAAGTGACCCACTTCGTACCTAAAAAATATGCCAAACACAAAGTTCTCCAAAATTGTTAAACTTAGTGTCGACGAGTCAAGAACGATAATACGAACCCAAAGAAACCTCCAGAACTGGATTCCAATGAGCCGGTCACGGAATCGCCCGTCAAGTAGAACCGTGGGGCCCCACGAAATGGTATTTCGTTAATATTTTTAGAATTAAACCAAACTTGGGTCACAGGACAAGCATAATGCTATGAATCCAATGGCGTAAGTTTTGTTACGAAATGAGAAGCACACACGAAATTATAACAAGTGTCAGAACAGGCTGATACGGTATTTTTTGATGGATACGCGTTGATTCCGGTGTGCACGCACATTCAAATCAAGTTTCACAAAATCTCACACGTCCGCGTTAAAGATATGCGTCTTTTGGTAAAATCCTCACACGACAAAGTCACATCGTTTGGCAGGACGCATCCATATCGAGAAAATTTGGTTTTACAAAATCAAAATTTTGACAGATTTTAATGCTGAATAATCAGCAGATAAATCAACAATAAAATAAACTAATTAAAGAGATTAAAACTCGAATATATTATCTAAATTACTGTTCAATTTGAGTTTTAAAATGGTTAATATTTGGGAGAGAATAGGCCATGATCATGGTGGTTTGGGACTTTTTTGAATCTGTTTTGAAATAGATTTTTAGTCGATTTTGGATCGACTTTTCTCTCGTTCCAGAGCACAAAAAATTGATCTACCTGAAGGGGATGGAAGAGACTTATGTTGTGAACACAACGCAACTGGCCGTTCAAGAAATGATGCAACATGGACTTTTTTGAATCTATTTCGAAATAGATTTTTAGTCGATTTTGGATCGACTTTTCTCTCGTTCCAGAGCACCAAAAATCGATCTACCTGAAGGGGGTGGAAGAGACTTATGTTGTGAACACAACGCAACTGGCCGTTCGAGAAATGATGCAACATGGAGGAAGATAACGCACATGAAATATAGCGGGTCGAGTTTACGTTGTGCGGCATGTGGACGACTGTGGGCGACGGTACATGGTTTTTGGCGATGGCGGGTGTCCACGAGCGGTGCATTGGGTCGTCGAGGCTCGTCGGGGAGGTCGTCAGCGGATTACTGCTGCTGCCATTGTCACCCGCACTCACGTGCGTTCTGTCACGACCGACGGAAAGGCTTCGGTTGGAGTTGGAGTGGTCGTCGAGTAGCCGGGGTCGTCGGAGTGCAGGTGGTCGGTGGTCTTGAATGCGCGGGTCGTCTGGGTGATGGTGGCGGTGGTTTAAATGGAGAGGAGAAGGGGTTACAAGGAGAGGAAACGAGGGGTCGGAGGATTTCAGCGATTGGGAGTTACTGTAGCAAGTTGGGGGGGGTATTACATTTTTGGGTTTGATTTAGGTTTTGGGTTTAGGGTTTAGGGTTTAGGATATAGGGTCTGGGGTTATTATTATTATTAATAACTTAACCATATATATATATATATATATATATATATATATATATATATATATATATCTAGCCATTAAAAATAGGTTGGAACCCAAAATAATTTTTAGGAAAATTTTATAATGTTCTAATAATAGTTATACACCCAAAAATATATTTTTTTATATAATATTATTAATTAATTAAATACAAAATTATCTATCCTTGAATTTACATTATTCTAATTAATAAAAATTACTAAAAATTCTTCCATAAATCTCATTAATTACATAATACCAATATTAATAAAATAAAATCTAAAATCTAAAAAATGGGGGGTTTACACATTCCGATGGAGCATTTGGGATGCCTTACGGCTTTATCTCACATGTTCTATATTATTGTTACTTGCTTGAATGATTAAGACATAGTTATTTCAAGACCCTAGAAGACTTAATTATAGCAAGCACCCCCTTGTCTTTCTACAGCCGTGATCATCGTATAACGTTCTATACCTTATACGGGGAGCTGGCCATATCCGTCTCTGTATTCATGTACTGGGGCATGACACACATTCAACAGAATACGATTGTAAATATGGGCACATAATATGTGTTGAGTCCAGGGCAAGCTGCCACGTGGATATTTTGTTGGGATTTATTGTTTGCTGGAGATTTTGCCTGTTCTTATCTTTTGGATTGAGTTAAGGAACCTTGCCACATTGGACGCATAGAGTCTGAGACACATAGAACACATGGTGTTTGGAACACATGGGGCTAGAGACACATGGGACAGGTGGAGTCAGGCCAGATACGAATGGAACGCATGGAGTCTGGAAAGCATGGGGTCAGAGGTGCATGAAACGCATGGAGTCTGGAACGCATAGGGCCAAAGTCGCAAGAAGCGCATGGAGTCTGGAACACATGAGATCTCGTACATATGGTATTGCATGCTTGTCAGAAGTCATTATTAGTCAAACGAAAGCTTCTTGTTTCTTAGTGTGCTCACATCTTTCGAGGCATTCAGAAAATCTTTTTTTCCAGGATTATATGTTAAACATAATCTTTGTGTCAGTACTTTATGTGGTCAATATTTGGGGTGCATGGATGTTGCTTTTTCTTGGCCGCATGGTCATCCTGTATCCTATTTTTTTATGAGTTGACTTTGAGACGCATGTTTGTTAAGCGCATGGATCTAGATTTTTCATGCTTCTATAAGACCCCCTTCAAAGTTTATAGACTGATAAGTTTGGGATACTTTGAATAAGAAGCATGGAGGAGATGAATTTTGGCCGCATGGATGGCAGGATGCATGGATGAGTCTTTGTCAGGCTGTCCAATCTCCAATTAATATGGGATTTGGCTCGATCCTTAAGTAGATCTTCTCGGGACTCAGAGTCAACGACAGTTTTCAAGAAGATAAATATGGATCACGAAAACTGAGGCATCCAGTTCATCCTCATAACTTTCTGATCATTGCCTCGATCTTCTTATGTGCCTCGGGAGCCTATAAATAGGTGGATGAGGGAGGATAGAGAACTCTTGTCGCTCGGCTTTTTCTCTTTTTTAGGAAAGTAAATGTCGAGGGCTACTATCTATCTCGCCGGGGGGTTTGTCTGGAGCAGCATCGATCCGTGGCCCCCCGATGCCGGCATTCTTTTTGGAGGTAAGAGAGGGTGTTATGGTGGCAGGGACACACACACAGAGACACAAGTATACGGCCTTACAACGTGGATGAAAAATCATCTAGAACACGCCCCGGCTCCACCCCCAAGAAGTTCTGCCGTATAGCTGTGCAGTCCTCTGCAACATGCGTAGAGCCTATTTATTGCTTGGCCGAACGGATGAGGAATTGGTCCATCTGTGGCTTGGCTGCATGGCTGAGAGTTTCTCTCGCTTATGCATACAGACTTGCCTATCTTGAGATGTTCCCTCTTGCACGGTACTGTGACTTGGAAGTGGTCATGCGGCCGTTGTACATTTTTGTAATCTTCGTTGGAGACTGATATGTGTTCTCTTTATAAAAAAACTACCACCTTTTGTGGTGCCCAAGATGGAGCATGGAAGGATATCATAGAACCCGTCATTCGAAGAGAATGCCAACCATATACGGCGGTTCCTTGTCAAAAACTGATCCAAGAGACGAGGATGATTCGCCAAGAACTGACCCAAGAGACGAGGATAAACATTATACATCATACACGGAGTTGTCCATCTCTGTGTAGCATGCTAGCTACGTTTCTCCCCTTTATGTAGCTTGCTACCGACCGGGGGCCTAAGGCATCGATGACAGGATTTGGATTAATTACCATTTATGTCTTCGGTCTTCCCACATAGTTGTAGAGTGCCTGCTCCTGCTCCCCTTTGCCATCCATCAGTATAGATTTTTATTCCTATACTGAGGTTTACACTGTGGAGGGATAATCCAGAAAGCATTGAGTTTTGCTGTGGGCTCGACTTGTATCAGAAGCAACGATAACACTGAGGAGCATCTCTAATGAAAAAGGTTCGTATTAGCAAGACTTCATGGAAACCCTTAAAATGGGTTTCCATCATATGTACTCATGACCTTGAATACTAATGAAAAGTCCTTTAATGTAATGGATTTCTATCATATGTACTCATGATCTTGAATATTAATCAATAATGTCTCTCATTTTTTAGAATTTTTTTGTATCTGTCACATCATATGTTGTGGACTTCGGGTATTGTACTAGAGGTAATATGGACATAGCACAATACTGTAGTCTTTCATGGATATCCCACTGGGGGATCTTTGGTGGACCTATTACTTCTTGCGCACTTGGAGTGCAAGTAATAGATTCGAAACAAGCCCTTCCAGAGATGATATGGACGTGGCAAGTTTTATGGATTTAACACCGCTGGCGTACTTATAATTATGTACGGGCGCTAATCTGTATCAAAGATAATATGGACGTGATAATCGATAGTCAAGTAGGGAGTTTTTCTCATAGGTAAGAAGCACATGGCAAACCCTACTGGGGAGGATGTAAGGATGATAGCTCAGAGGCAACATAGACGTAAGCTAATCGATAGTCATACCGAGAGGTTAGGTACAATCCTGGTATTTTTGTGGAAGAAAAAAAAGAAACGAGCCAGAGGTAATATGGACGTGGTTATTTTCTTTAGATGGAGAACATGGATAGCTCATAGTCCAGAGGTAATATGGACTGAACTGTTTGCTTTCATCGAGGACATCCCGCTGGGGGATCTTTGTGCAAGTAATAAGTTCGAGACAAAACCCTATCAGAGGTAATATGGAAGTGATAGGTTTTGTGAACCCATTACTTCTTACGAACCTGAGTGCAAGTAATAGGTTTGAGACAAGCCCTGTCAGAGGTAATATAGACGTGACAGATTTTATAGACTTAACACCGCTAGCATACTTAGAGCTAAGTACGGGTGATAAGTTGAGATAAAAACCGATATCATAGGTAAATATGGACGTAATAATCGATAGCCAAATCGAAAAGGTTTGCTCAGAGGTAATATGTACATGGCAAACTCGACCGAAAAGAAATGTTAGGGCAGTAGTTCAGAGGTAATATGGACGTGAATTAATGTCCGATAAACTCATTGAGGGGTAGTTTGCTGAGTGTGGTCTACCCAAAAATATAGATAGACCTGAGGGTTAATCTACTGGGGAGATCGTTAAGCCGATAGATCAGAGGTAAAATGGGCATGGCTAGCGTCTAACGAGACTGGATTTTGAGTGGTCCCTGCGGGAGTGTGCAAGTGAACCTGAAAACTGCTCCGCTAGAGAGATTTAGAGCATCTACTATCCGTTGTGTATCCAGGACTCCTGAATACCGATAATGGCTTATTGAGGAAGGAAAATATCATGTATAAGCGCTCGCTGGAGATAAACAGCAAAAAAGGGGGAACCCTGTACATTTTTGTTGTCCTGATGGGGATAGAGAGTAGTACAAGCCTAGCCTTAGAAATAGTACTTTTTTAGGAACTTGTCGTTGATGGGCATTATGAGCAACTCTCCATTAGGTTTTACCAGTCGGTAGGCACCGCTGGAGAAAACAGATTCTACGATAAACGGGCCTTCCCATTTGGGTTGGAACTTGTCGACCGTCTTGTGGGTCATAACCATCGGCCTTCTTACTGTCAGGACAAGATTACCTACTTGTTAAGTCCTCTTCTTGACCCATTTGTTGAAGTCCCCTAAGAGACGTGCTTGGTACAGCTCAATGCATTATTGAGCTAAGAGATACTTCTTGTCGAGGGCTTCTAACTCTTGTAGCCATTGATGGTGATTGTTGTCGACAGTTAGCCGGTTGGAGTGAGCTATTCTGAGCGAAGGGATTTGGATCTTGAAGGGAAGTACCGCTTCGCTCCTGTAGACCAAGGAGAATAGTGTGCTACTAGTTGGCGTCCAGACCGTTGTTCGATAAGCCGAGAGACATTCACCCAGCCTCTCATTCTAATCACGCTTATTAGATGATACAAACTTCTTGAGTAGCTTTATGATGATCTTGTTGAACGCTTCCTCCAGACCATTTGTTGTTGGGTTGTAGGCCGTTGAGGCTATATTCTGAATTCAATTTTGTCACAAAATCGGTAAAAAGTGTGACTTACAAATTATAGACCATTATCGTAGATGATCTTCCATGGTAAGCCAAAGTGGTATATGTTATGATGTTTGACAAACATGATCACGTTTAATGTTTTGACTTCAGTGAGTGGTACAGAATTCGTCCACTTGGAGAAGTAGTCGGTGATAGCCAAGATGAACAAATGTCCCTTCAACGAAGGTGGACTAATCGGTTCGATAATATCTATTCCCCAGGCTTCGAACGGCCAAGACATAATGGTCGGGTGTATGAACTCCGAGGGTTAGTGGATTAAGTCAGGTAGATTTGGCACACTTGGTGCTACCATACGTAGTTGACAGCATCCGCGACCATTATCGGCCAATAGTAACCCATTCTTCGAAGACGGTCCTGTAGCTTGGGTCCGGGCTGATGGACACCGTATATGCAGTCGTGAGCCTCGTGGAGAGCCTGCTTTACTTCTGCATTCTATAGGCATCATAGCAGAAGACTATCGTAGGAATGACGATACAACAATTTGGTAGCCGTATCGTAATAGAACCGGAGGGAACCTCTTCTGATAGCAGTGGCTTCCTTTTGGTTCTCGGGAAGAATTCCATAGACTGCATAGTCGACGAATGAGAGTCTCTAGTCTTGGGATTCGGTGCTTGTCTCTACTGAATAACTCATGCATAGACAGAGGTTATTCTTAGGTCAGACCAGGTCTTGACCGACCATGGTGATCACTTCATGAGTATTGACTGGAATAGCTAAAGAGGTTGCGAGGCCAGCCAGGGCGTCAGCTTCGATATTTTATAGTTGAGGGACATACTCTATGAAAAATTCCTCGAAGGTGGAGATTATTCCTAGCGCGTCTTGATGGTTGGGAATCAAGTCTTTATTTTGGACTTCTAACTCGCCTCGGACTTGATTGACTATCATCTTGGAATCATCGTAGGCTTTTAGGTAGTCAACTCCCAATTGTTTAGCGAGTTGGAGCCCAATGACAAGAGCATTATACTCTTCCATATTGTTGGAGCATGGCTTTGTTAGGTAGTAAGCGTGATTGATGACCAGGTCATATGGAGAAATTAGTACTATCCCGACACCAGTGACAATATCGCCTTTGGACGCTATTCTTAAAGCACCGTTGAAGAACATTCGCCAAACGGCTTATGTGCTTGTGGTCATGTTCGAGTTTGCTACCTCGTTTGGGATCTTTTCGTTGAGCTTCAATATTTTTGGTACATGGTAGGCTGCAAGAAATCTGCCAATGCTTCGCCTTTGACTGCCTTTTACGAGACAAATAGCATGTCGTATGGTGACAACAGTATTATCCATATGGTTAGGCGAAAGTTGATCACTCCGTGTTTAGTCTTAAGGACCCTGAGCGTACTAACTTGCGAGATCACATGGATAGTTTATCCTGCCACATAATGTCTAGTCTTCTGAATAGCGAAGACCAGAGTAAGGCACTCCTTCCCAATGGGGTTGTACATGTGCTCTGCGTCGACCATCATTCTGCTGAGATAGTAGATGGCAAGTTCGTGACTGGCTTCGCTTATTTGGACTAGCAGATCCCCGAGTGGGTGATCCATCGCCCGCATATACAGTAAGAAGGGTCTTCCCACAATGGGGACTACCAATACTGGAGGTTTCATGAGGTACTCATTGATGTCTTCGAAAGCGCATTGGCATTCTTCATTCCAGACAAAGGAGACTCCCTTCTTCATAAGCTGAGTGGACGGCTGACAACGTCCAAAGAGGTTTAATATGAACCTCCTGATGTATACAAGTCTTCCTTGAAGGCCACAAAGTTCTCTATGGTTCTTCGGTGGACGCATTTCAAGGATTGCTTCAGTCTTGTCTGGGTCTAGTTAGATACCCTTCAAAGTTATGACAAAACAAGGAACTTGCTGCTGGAGACTCCTAGGAAGGATTTAGTGGGATTCATCTTAAGCTGGTTCCCATGCATGAGGTTGAACACAGTCTTCAAGTCCCGGAGGTGATCATCTTTGGAACGACTCTTGACGGCGATGTCATCAACGTAACACTCCACCGTCTTGCATAGATTTTCATGAAAGATGGTGCTCGTAGGTCGCTGGTACGTAGCACCGACGTTCTTCAGTCCGAAGAGCATGACTATGTAGCAGTATACTCCTATCGGTGTTCGGAAAGATGTACGCTTCTCGTCGTCAGAAAATATCTTGATTTGATTGTATCCTGAGAACCCGTCCTTGAAGAACATGCGCTCGAAGCCGCAAGTGTTGTTGATTATTATGTCTGTGATCGAAAGGAAAAACTCATCCTTAGGGTATGTCGTATTTAGATCATGAAATATAATGCATATCTGAATCTTGTCGTTCTTTTTGACGACAGGCACGATGTTGACTACCCATTTCGGATATTATTCTTCGCGGATACTAGCTATCAGTTTGTTTACTTCAGCTTCGATGGAGTTCATAATGTCTGACCAAAACTGTCATGGCTATTGCTTGACTGTCTTAGCATTCGGCAAGATATTGAGTTTGTGGACCATAATTTGGGGGTCCAATCCCGGAATGTCTTCGTAACTCCAGGCAAAATATCGATGTATTCTCTGATGATCTATAGCAGAGATTCCCGATCCTCATTGAACAAACCCTTGCTGATAAAGATAGGTTTAGGGGAGGATTCATCGTCCAGATCGATCTGTATGACTTTGTCTTCAGTAGGAGGTTCTCGTTGTTTGAACCGCATCTCCCATTTTATGTCTAGGCATTGTGCCCACGATTCTACTTCAAAGAGTTCAGGTGGATCCTCATCATCTTTCTCAGGATCAGCTGACACCATATTGGCAGACAATGTTTGTTTGAGCATCTCCCTAATACTAATATTGGAGTCCCAAGTGGAAGATTCTGAAGCGTGAAAGTGTAACTCATCTTCTTCATTCGAGCCTTTGGAGGTTATGGTAGGCGTGATGTACCCTAACCCATGCTTGGTCTAATGGTAGTAATTCTTGGGCTTGCTTACAGGAACCTGCAGACACAGAGGTAGTCGTCGGCCTTTACCGTAGTTCAAGCCCTTAGCGGCTTTCAGATCGTATCCCATCTTTTGGATGAGGTGCTTGGCTTGAGAGTTGTACCGACGAATTGGCATTTTGCCGGTGTCGGGTTCTGGCTCCAGTTCCTCTGGAATGAATGATTGGGGAATTTTTACTCAGTTGAAGATTATGAGTTTGTCTCTCCTCTTTCTTGCTGGAAATATAAGTAGAAGTTTTGACTAGAGAGAATATGGTTCACTGCATAAGTGGTAGTCACCTGTATATGCGGGTGCAGGCCCAGACCGTATTTACAGGAATATAGTGCGTTGAGATATGCGACATCCGAGGAGTTCAAAGATAGCCCTTTATTGATAAAATAAGATATCCCATCTTCTGAAATTATATCGTCGAGAGAAGGGACGTTAGCATGAGCGACTACGTACTCCTCTAGTTCTTCATTCCCGAGATCTACCCCCAGTAAGGGCGACAGCTTTGGAGGTCTACTGCTTAGCTTTACCACTAGTGGTTCGAAAGTGGTGGTAGGTACTGGATCTTCCTTCAATGGTCGACTCGGTCTACGAAGGTGAACGACCAAAGGCTCAGTTGCTTTCCTGGGAAGTTTTACTCTAAGAGGAGGAGTTGTGTCGGAAGTGCATATTTTGAGATAGACTCTCAAGGGCTCGTCCGATGTTGTCCTAGTATTTGCCTCATCGTCGGCATCATTGTCACCTTCATCTTGGTGGACTTCCTTGTAGAGGATCGAGTCAGAGTAGTGGGCCTCAACCCCTTTGAATAGATCAACGTCGGCAAATTCTAACTTGATGATGACGTGATCATCCACGTACTTTAAGCACAGGTGCAAGGTTGATGGCACGATCACATACTGATGTATACATGGATGTCCCAATAGGATATTGTAGGATATCTTTACGTCTATGATGTAGTAGGTGACCTCTGTTTTCAAGTCGTCGGTCTGATACTTCAAGAGAATTTAGCCCAAAGGGTGTAGTGCCCCACTCCGCGTCGGCACTATGTATCAAGGTGAGTGGGCAGAACTTCGTTCTCTGATTCTTGCATGCCTTAATAATGAATCTAAGTATTTTGAATACTTGTTCTCTTAAACACAATGGTATCAGAGTGGATTCGATTATTTGCCCAATCCATTATTATGACTCTAAGATATGCTCGATATGGTATTGCAATAGAGCGTTCCATACAATAAGTCCATAGATATTCTCAAAATGCAAATATTTTCTGAACTTGATTGTTTCAATTAAGTACGGCGAGGGATGGGGACTATCGCTGCTCGGAATATCGAGAAGTTTATCCTTGAAGTTTCGAGGACGAAACTTTTTATTGGTGGGTAAGTATGTAGTGCCATGCTTTACATCGGCTCTATGTATCAAGGTGAGTGGACAGAACTTCGTTCTCTGATTCTTGTACGCCTTAATAATGAATCTGAGTATTTTGAATGCTTGTTTGCTTAAAGAGAATGATAGAACCTGCCTTGCATGCTTAATAAGAGAACTCACCTAGCTTGTCTTTGAAACGAATATGTCTGCTTAACTAAGAGACCCTAAAACGCTTGTCTAAAAGTATGTGTTTGCATGAACATATTCTACTATCGCCTGTGCTCCGAGAGAACCATATCGTGTGCTTGAATGTGTTCAAACATAAGGCGGCTTGCCCCACAACAAAGATATATGGTCTAATGGTTTGTCTCATCTGCATCCTAAAGTTTATTTGATAGTGTTTCATGCATTCGTATCGGTCGGACAATAGCTATTGGTGGAGAGCTGAACCATGTGTCACGACTGCTACAGAGATGAGGAAAGCAACCATGTGTCACAGCTTCCAATAGCATCAGATAAATGAGTCATTGGTTAGCTGGATCAACCGCTGCCGATCATGAGTTACTCAGGGACCGTACTGCATATAAGATAGTTTATTATTGGCTTGGTATAAGAATGCCCCTAGATATGCATTTATTCCTAGATGTGTATTTGTATCATCACGAATACATCTATTTGAGTCCAATTACCAATTATACATTGGGTTACATTAATCAAGATCATATTGTAACACGAATGCTTATGTCACGCACGTAGTCGGTTAGTAACTATCCACTTAGTCTGGTTCATACTGAAATCTTAGTTCAACTCATGCCATGTTCATAGCCAATCTTAGCTCATGGTAATGTCTGGCACGAGGTCTGGTTACTAAATCCATTCTTCCTTAGAATCATAACACAAGCATTAACCCAAAAAATAAATCATAAAAGAACAAGAAAATATTCAATCAAATAATCAAGGCCGCATAGATCTCTAGGCCGCATGGGAAGTCCAGACCGCATATATCTTTAGGCCGTAAGGAAGTCAGGGTCACATGAACCACTTGGCCGCATATGAAGTCAGAGCCGAATGCTCAGGGTTAAAGTCTACTCCTTGGGACAAGTGTTGAAGTGACGGCCAATAAATGAAATATCAGTGAAGTGACATGAAGTTATTGATATTTCTGATGTAAAAATTTAATAAAGTGTGTTAGAGAGAAATGACAAAGTCATATAAATAAGTGCCAATGGTTCAGAGTCATGCATCCAAAAAAGATGGCTGCATGCTCTGCTTGCCGCATAAGGTCACTTGGTCGCATATGCTCTCTGGACTTAGCGAATTTCTTATTCGTTCAACGAGTACAAATACAAGGAGTTCAAGGACACTTGTGTAAATAAGCAGTCATGCTTCCAACAAGATGGACGCATGCTATCAGTATATGGCAAAGAGTTCAGGTCGTATAACCCTCTCAGGCCGCATGGCACTCCCAGCCATATAGCTCACTGGCCGCATGTGAACTTTGTCTTCTCCAACAGCAGGTTCGGCCAAGACGGAAGCTCCAAAAACTAAAAATTATTTTCTTCATAAAAACTTTATTTTAACTCCGAATCAAGTGAACCTAAAGCCAAAATACTTGAAATTGAAAGCTCTATCATATAACAAAAACTGCTTTTTCTAAAATACCATTTTTAATAGATCAAAACCACGAAAAACACATAGCATGCATGGAAATCCTAAACTTAAAAATATAGATCTACTCAAATCCATCAATCAAAATAGAAAAATCCAAGTATTAAAAGTTCTTAGAAACACATAATAAACATAATAAACCAATAATATGGAGGGTTTATCTATTTCTCATGCAAGGTGTATTTGCCTATAGAAAAGGGGAAAGAAAACACAAAAGAGAGAAAGAAAATAAAGTAATAAAAAGAGAGAATGAGAGGTTGGCTTATATATGGTAGGGTTGAGGGTTCAACCAAGGGTTCTCATGACTTGAACCAACCTACAAAACGAACCATGAACCAGGTTAAACCAAAGAATGGGTCTAGTCTCCATGAACCAACCCCCAAAATGAACCACGAATCCAAGTAACCAAGAGAAGTCAGAACAAGCACGATATAATCATACTAGTAAAACTACACAGCAAGCAATATCATCACAACACATAGGTGATCACCTGATCACGAAATCTAGATACGAAGGTATAAGGTAGAATATACCTTCTGAATTGAATATGTGTGGGTACCGAGATCGAATATTGTCCTCACGCTCCTACATCGATTCTCCAAGAGTGTGATGTCCCCAAGCAACTTGGACAAGAGAAATAGTCCAGTTCTTGAGTACCTTCTCTCTTCGATCTAGAATGGATACGGGTTGCTCCTCGTAAGATAAGTCGGTACCAACGATTAATTCAGAATGGTCGAGGATATGACTCTAATCTGGGATATACCTATGCAACTGAGATACATGAAATACATCATGCACCTCACATAATGAAGGTGCAAGAAAAAAAATGATAAGCCACTTCGCCTACCCGATCGAGAAAGTCGAACGGCCTAACGTATCGCAGACTAAGCTTTCCGCGAACCCCGAATCTAATGACTCCATGAGTAAGCAAAATCCTCAAAAATACATGGTCGCCAATACGAAACTCTAAAGCTCTACGATGTTGATCTACCCAATGAAGATGTCGGTCTTGTGCAATCCGAAGTCGCTCTCTGATCTGCTTGACAACTTCTATTGTTTGTGTGATCATTTCGGGGCCTAACATCTTCTGCTCACCAATGTCGTCCCAAGCCAACGGTGATATACACTTTCTGTCATACAGTACTTTGAAAGGTGTCATCTGAATACTGTCCTAATAAATATTTTATATAAAAACTCCACCAAGTAAAGGTGATTCTCCCAAGATCCACCAAGGTCTATGGTACAGGCTCGTAGCATATCCTCCAAAGTATGGATAGTTCTCTCTGATTGCTCGTCTGTCTGGGAGTGGTAAGATATGCTGAATCTTAACTTGGGACCCAATCTTTCTGAAAGCTTCTCCAAAAATAAGAAGTGAACCTTGTATCTTGGTCTGATACTATGCTTACTGGCACTCTATGCTATCTCACAACCTATCGCATATACAAATCCGCCAGCTACTCTGTAGACTGTCCCACTCTGAAGGGAAAAAAATGTGTCACTTTTATGAGCTGATCTACTATCACCCAAATTGCATCTCGACCAGTTAGTGATCTTGGTAAACCGGTCAGAAAGTCTATCGTGATATGTTCCCACTTCTACTCTGAAATAGGGAGTGGCTGCAATAATCATGTCGGTCTCTATTGTTCAACCTTTATTTGTTGACATATCAGATATCGTGATATAAAGTATGTTTCCTCTTTATTTCATTCTACCAAAAGTGTTGCTTGATATCTTGGTACATCTTCGTGCCTCCCGGATGAATAAAATACTGGGAACTGTGTGATTCATTCATAACTTATTGCCGAATATTCTTCCTTGGTACGCATAGATGATTTTTAAACCTTAGCTTTCCATCCACATATATTGTCAACTCCTTCTGAAGTGCTGACTCACATTCTTCTCATAGCTTTTGAAACTCTGGATCCTCTTCCTGAGCTAGCTTGATTCTATCTACCAAAGTTGACTAAATCTTTAGGCTAGCCTGAACTCATGTACTCTGTGGAAGTACTATCTCGATACTCATATCTCGTAAGTCCTCTAGAATGTGCTTCTGAGTAGTCAACAAAATTTGCCACCTTTTCTGCTAAGTGCATCAGCTACTACATTAGGCTTGCTTGGATGGTACTAAAGTTCTACATCATAGTCTTTTAACAACTCTAGCCACCTTCTCTGTCTCATGATCAGGTCCTTCTGTGTGAATACATACTTCAAACTCTTATGATCCGTGAATATTTTTACTCGATCGCCATATAAGTAGTGCCTCCACAACTTAAGTACGAACACTACTATTGCTAACTTTAAATCATGAGTTGGATAGTTCTTCTCGTAATCTTTGAGCTGCCGAGAAGCATATGCTACCACTCTACCTTGTTTCATCAAAACACATCCAAGTCCTTTGCCAAATACATCACAATACAATATGAATCCTTCGGAGCCTGCCGAAAAAGTATGAATTGGTGTAGAGATTAACTTCTTCTTTAACTCTTCAAAAGCTATCTGGCATTCCACAGACCACACAAATTTAACTTCCTTGTATGTCAACCGAGTCAAATATGCCGAGACCTGACAATCCCAGGAAATAACACACTTCTGCTATAGTCTTCGAAACTGGCCAGTTCTCTACTGCATCAACCTTCTTGGGATCAATTGACAATCCTGCTCCAAAAATAATGTGCCCAAGAAAATATACGTGATCCAGCCAAAAATTATACTAACTAAGCTTCACATATAACTAGTGCTCCCTCAAAGTTTGCAGTACAATCCTGAGATATTCTTTATGCTCCTTCTCATTACGAGAATACACAAGAATGTCATCGATAAATACTACTACCACAAATTGGTCCAAATAAGGCATGAAGATACGGTGCATCAAATCCATGAATACTGCTTGAGCATTAGTCAGTCCGAATGGCATAATTAGGAATTCCTAATGCCTATATCGTGACCTAAATATTGTCTTCGGTATATCCTACTCCGGAACTCGCACCTAATGATATCCTGATCATAAATCTATCTTGGAGAAGGCACTTGCTCTGCTTAATTGATCAAATAAATCATCAATCCGGGGTAATAGGTACTTGTTCTTTACGGTCACTGTATTCAACCGCCTGTAATCCATACATGTCACGCCCCAGTCCCAAAATACCGAGGGACCAGACACGTGGCAATGGCCAGCAGCACACACCGATGGACAAACCCAATTTAATGGATCCATCGGGGCATACTTAAGCTGTAGTACAACAATAAATAGGTCCAATGATATAAGTCACAGTCTATTCTAATCTCATCCACAACAGATAATCACAGATCAAATGCCAGAATAAATGCAAATAAATATAAACTAACAAGTCTCAATAAAAGTGTCTCGGAGAACAATCCGAGAAGAAGTCTGATACATCAATGCAATAGACTGGAAATAAAATAACTAGTAAAAGAAATGAGTATCTCAAGCCAATACTCAGGAGAAGTCCTCTGGTACGATCTCGTCCTCAGATCCTGGTTCTGCTCCAATGTATGCACCTGTTCCTGCTCCTGCTAATGCTAATGCTCCGATCCCGTATACCTCGGGATAGATCTCGTCAGCTAACCCTGGGGACAAAATTTAGATCCAGGTCCTCAGGAGACATAGCAAGGTACAAAATAACTCAAGCCAATATAAATATAGTGCAGAAAATAAATGAGTAAACATGGTAATACTAAATAACCAGCTAAGTGAAATGCAAGATGAGAGTATCACTAAACTCAGGCTGAGACCACTACAAGCTTTGTGTCGGAGAGTCGGTAGCAGTAATATCACTAGTAGAGTACCTAGCTGTAATGTAGAGTCTAAGGCCTCACAATAATATCTCACTAGTAGAGTGCCTAGCTCTGATATAGAGTCTAAGCCCTCACCATAATAAATATATATATAAATCAACCTATAGCCTATGTGTCTATCCTCACCCAATGTAATCATACGTCTCATGTCCATGACACGCAAGATCATATCTAATGCAGCAAGTCATATAATGTCTATGAATATAATGTCTATGTCGTAAAACCTGTATCATATACAGAATCACCATGAATATCTCAGGAAGATTCTGTCTCATGAATAGTATCAAGTGTCCTGGGTTATAATGTACTTGATAGGACAAGTACGAGAAATATAGGGTCTCGGTATCCATGTCTAGATGACGATACACAACGCCGCGTACGGTGTTGGCACCCGACTATTAATTAGACGCTAAGTAAGTCACATGGTCCTAGGTTAAGCATGTACAACAATATATATATATATATATATAAGCCAAGAAAATAAGTAACAAGGACTGCAAGTTTTGGCAAGGTACACTTGCCTGAGGTTCTGGCTCCAACTGTAGCTCTGGTCTCAGTGGAAATTGTAGGGACTCCTCCGGTTGCTGAAATAAAATCACCATTAGATTCAAAAGATATCAAATAGCTAGAAATGCCTGCCCTTGAGTCCAATTTGGACACAGGGGCAAAAATGACAGTTTCTGGTCAAAATGGGGTCCACATGTGGACCGCTTTGCACTAAAAACCGTGTCAGGGTCAAAGGTCTCCAAATTCATCCAACTTAGTTTCAACAAGTCAAGAACGATGATACGAACCCAACGAAACTTCCAGAATTGGATTTCGATGAGCCGATCACAAAATTGCCGGTCAAGTGGAGCCTGTGGGGCCCACGATACGCAATTTTGTCAACGTTCTCAGAATCGAACCAAACTTGGGTCCCAGGGCCAGCGTATTGCTACGAGTCTGATGGTGTAAGTTTCGTTTCGATCCGATGTGCGTACACGAAGTTACGACGTGTTCCAAAATAGGCGGATACGGGGCATTGTCGGCGGATACGCGTTGATTCCGGTGTGCACGCACATCCAAATTAACTTCTGCGAAATCTCGCATGTCCGTATCAACGGCGCACACATTTTGGTGAAGACCGCACTCGACCAAGTCATCCCATTTGGCAGAGCGCACTTAGTTCCGGAGTGAAATAGGGTATTGATTTTCCTGTTTTTGGATCGCGGTTCACGATCACCACAGGACGCGACGCACCGAGCGGGTTGTACGGGCATCGAGGGGGTCACACAGTCTACACGTCATAACTGACAAAATTGAAAACGGGGCAACGAGGAGAGAGAAAATGCTACCTGAACAGGGCTCCGTGGAACTAGGTTCTTCGTGTCCGCGAGGAGATCCGACACAGGGAAACTGTGTCCGGTTGCTGTGTCCGGGCTGTGTCTGTCTAGGTTTAGGGTTTTGATCACCGCGGCTGGGACTGAGGATTCGCTGGAGGATGGCGGCTCGGGCGGAGTCTCGTCTGCGGCCGGCGGTCGAGTGCTGGGGAGAGGCGAGGTCGGCAGCGGGTGTTCGAGGGCTGTCGAGGGGGCTGCTGCGGGATAGGGAGAGGGCTGACGGTGGAGGGTCAAGGCAGAGGATCATCGAGGGGAGAGGCGGCGAGGTCAAGGGAGGCTAGGGCGTCGGGGTTTGGGGCTCGTCGACAGAGCGGGGAGGAGGTAGAGGGGAGATGGGTCAAGGTCTGCTCGGGGACGATAGCGAAGGGAGAAGAGGCGGTGGCCTCGGCTGGGGGTTGAACGGAGGAGATTAGTTTAGGGTTCCGGCGAGGCTTAGGGCGGAGGAAAGAGGAGGAAAGGCGGTGGTGGTCGATGGCTGGGGGATTCGGGTCGGCGGAGGATGGAACAGAGCGGTGGTTGATGGGAGAGATGGTGGCGAGGGGAGAGAAGTTTGGGTGAAGGTTAGGGCGGCCGGGGTGACCGTCGATGGAAGAGGAAGACGAAGGAGGTTAGGGCTCAGGGCTTAGGGCGGCGAGGGGATGGTCGAGCGGGGCTGGGCGGAGGAAGGTGGTGCTCGGCTGGGCTAGGGCGGAGCTGGTAAGGGGAGATGGAGGGATCGACGAGGGTAGTCGACGTTAGGGTTCAAGCGAGGGAGCGGTTACTGCGGGCGGAGGAAAGAGATGACTAGGGTTGCGGCGACGGCGGGGCACATAAGTCGAGGCATTTAAATAGGCTGGAATAGTGATTCCGGTAGAAATTAGGATTAGGGTTTCGGCAGGTTAACGGGTTTGGGTCCGCGGGTCGGGTTCAACATGAATCCGGCCCGACCCGCTAGTGTTTAAGTCTGGGTTTGGGTAGGCAGGTTTCGGGTCGGGTTTAGATCCGACCCGACCCGCTAAGGGCTGGGTTTGGTTCAATTGAACCGGGTCTGGGTTGGTTTTGTTTATTTTGGAAATAAACCGGATTTATTTCAGGGTTTATTTAGGTTTAAATCTACATTGGTTTTTAGGGTTTTAAAAATGTTTTCGGAGTCCAATAAATTCACAGAAAATTATCCTATGTCTAGTTTTTCATTTTACACTATAAAATATTATTTCCATAATATTTTAATATTATTTAACAACAATTAAAAATTTATTTAATTTCAAAATACCTAGGTTTTTATTACAAAAAATACCAAAAAATTACAGAAAATTATGAAAAATCCAAATTAAAAATTTTTGAAAAATTAGGAGGGTTATAATTTACCCCACTTAAGAGGATTGCGTCCTCCCAATCAAAGAATAATCGGTCAACAGAGATGACCAAACATTTGTTTGAAGTACATCACGATCAAAGAGATTCAAGGTTGAGGGTTTTGAGAAGATCACATAGGAAAAATTATTTTTCCAAGCATTAAAAGTTATGCAATCTCCCGTATGAAGGAGATCTAGAAGACTACAGTTTAGGAAACTAGGTTATCACTAGGTTATCTATTATAAAAACATTCTAGGTTATTAGCAAGTTCAACATTACTAGGTTAAGGCTAGGGTCACGAACCAATAGGCGCGAGATAAAACAAATCTAGAAACGGATAACTACGAAAACTTACGTACATTAGCTACTCCAAGAGTCTGTGCGTCCTCCAAATTCATCGCATAAGCTTGTCCGCGTCCTTGTGGTGGATTCCTTTGCGGCTGTTGGACCTGTTGGAAGAGTGCTGCTTGTGGTGCCAATGGTGGTCTCTGCTGATATCCTCCTGGAGCTGGTGGTCTGACTCCTCCAATTCCTATCTGCGGTGCTCCCAATGCTGGATAGACTGGCCTTCGTACTGGTAAAGCTTCTTGATGAATCATCAGTGTTTCTCCTTGATGTGTTGTGCAATTTTTGGCTAAGTGTTGTCTGGATCCACAAATTAAGCACATTCCCAGCTTGCGTCTATATTCTTTTTTAATATGGCCTATCTTGCCACAGTAGTAACACGTAGGAAGGAATGAGGCTCTTGGTGCTGCTCTCGGTGGTGGATTTATCTGTTGACGCCTTGCAGACTACTCTTGTGCTACTCTGGTTGATGCGGGTGTGGAAGGCCGCTTCAGGTTGGTCTCTCTCCTGATGATGTGCTCCATGCGCAGGGCTGCTGCAAGAACGTCCGAGTAAGAAGTAGGTGCAACGGATCCGATCAGTCTCTGTAGCTTGAAGTTTAGTCCGTTGAAGAACTTTTCGGCCTTATCTTCTTTTGTCGGGATCAAGGTTGGGGCAAAGCGACTTAGACGAATGAATTCTACGTTGTATTCTTCCACTGTCATACTGTCCTGAGTGAGGAGATTGAACTTGTCCCGAAGTTTTGATCGAGCGATCGCCAGAATATACATCTCCTGAAAGAGTCGGGAAAACTCTTCCTAAGTGACTCGGTCTGGTCCGAGCTGTGTCTCCTCAGATAGCCACCAATGATGTGCATTATCCGTTAACTGCATTCTGACGGCAGTCATCCAACGTTCTCATGGAAGCTCAGCTGCCTCCAACTGGTTTTGTGTGTTGGTGAGCCACTCATGAACTTCTGTGAGCTCCTCCTTTCCTGAGAAGGTACGAGGCTTCAGCTGGCAAAAATCGGTGATAGAGCCCGCTGTTGGCCGTCGTGCTGGTAGATTCGCCTGCTCCAGTACGAGTGCCAGGCAGTGACGCAGCACCTCGTGTTGAATCTGCTATTGAGCTTGCATCATTGCGTAGATTATTTGAAACATCTGTTGCCCGTCCATAGCTTGCCCTTGTGGGAATACGGCCATTGGTAGTGTGAACTACGGCGGAGGTAGAATGTCGTCTCGCCGACCTCTTGAGGTATCTTGACTGTTTTATTGTTCTAGTTTACCTCTACCAACTGGTGTCACTTCATCGTCATAGGTGACATCTGCAACTTGTGGTGTTCCTGCGGGAGTCTCATCGCATGCTTGTGAATCCATTGCTCTGCATCAAAGTAAACTATAAGAGGCACACAGGAATCAAATCAAGATGCAAGTCAAGAAATTAATTTGAATTTGATATAGATATCAAGAACGTTTCAAGCAAGTGGATGAGATCCTATAAACTTATCATATTCTTATTGCAGGCTTGCTCGGTCCCTAAGTTAAAACCGAAGCAATTTAGTCATTGACCTGCATGGGCCACCAGAAAAACTATGTCACGCCCCAGTCCCAAAATATCGAGGGACCAGACACGTGGCAATGGCCAGCAGCACACACCGATGGACAAACCTAATTTAATGGATCCATCGGGGCATACTTAAGCTGTAGTACAACAATAAATAGGTCCAATAATATAAGTTACAGTCTATTCTAATCTCATCCACAACAGATAATCACAGATCAAATGCCAGAATAAATGCAAATAAATATAAACTAACAAGTCTCAATAAAAGTATCTCGGAGAACAATCCGAGAACAAGTCTGATAAATCAATACAATAGACTGGAAATAAAATAACTAGAAACAGAAATGAGTGAGTATCTCAAGTCAATACTCAGGAGAAGTCCTCAGGTACGATCTCGTCCTCAGATCCTGGTTCTGCTCCAATGTATGCACCTGTTTCTGCTCTTGCTAATGCTAATGCTCCGATCCCGTATACCTCGGGATAGATCTCGTCAGCTAACCCTGGGGACCTGTGTTAGTGGACTTGTGTTAGTTATTTATTTTGGACTTGTGTTAGTGGACCTAACTAGTTTAGTTTAGACTCATGGACCAACATCAATTAATTGATAGAATTTAGCCCATTTAGAAAGCACATTGATTATGAGATGGATTAAATTAATTAACCATTAGAATACAAGCTTTCCTCCATAATTATTTCTTCATGAGAGGCCCCAAGAGGTATATTAGACAATTCATAGAAGCTTGAGGAAGGGAAAAGGGGGGCCGTCCTATATAGAGAGCGGAAAAATTATTTTCTCTCCTCTTTTCATTTGGAAACTAGATATAAAAATTCCCTTAACCAAATTCCTTCATTCCCACTTCATTTCCTACCAAAATGTATCCCAATTCCTTCCCAAATCACCATTGGAGGCTAGTGGAACAAGGATATAGAAGGAGGAAGCAAAAATCTACAAAAGGGAGCAAGAATCTATAAGTTGGAGGCCAATTTCATCATATTTGGAGGTTGCATTGGTAATCCATCTCCCAATAGATATAATTTAGTTTTTCTCCTTAATTTAGATTCTAAATCTGAATTTTAACCATGAGAAATCAACCCACATGCATAGGCTACCAATAGGATTTGATTTTGTGTTCATAGGAGGCCTATTGAGAAAGTTATGGTACTTTTGGTGTCAATTTTGGGAGAATTTCGAGATTGACATTTGCTGTGTGTCACGACCCGCACCCCGAATTGGGGCACGAGTACGTGTATACGTCCAGCCTACGCCGCAGCATCGACGGTAGAACGCTGTCAAGGTCTTGATACTATCTAGCCAATCTCACATAGCATCCAATCTCCATAAGGAGGCACAGATGACACAAATAAAGTGAACACATACCCAATCACAGGACTACAGCACGATAAGATATCGAACAAATAAAATTTAATACAACACAAGTCAAAATATAATCTAACTCAACAAATATCCAAGTCATCATAAATGCCGGAGACAAATCCGGTACCAAAAAGTCTGCTAAAAGAACTAACTAGAAGATTAGTGATTCCGGCTAGACCTCCCAGAATCACAACTAAACTGCCAAGCCCAAGTTGCAGCTACTCACCATATGGTCCATAAAATGTCGGACACCGGTCCTCTAAGGCATAGTCTGGAAAAATATTTTCAGTCAGGAAGGAGCAAAGTACAAATCTCAAATAACAGTTCCAATTGAGAAGGACTATAAAATAATAAACATATGATGCTAGATACTGAGAAGACATTGAAATAAATACAATGGCAATAAAAGAGAGACAGGCAATGTAAAGAGACAGGCAATAGGCAATATGGTACAGTCAGTGCATGTATGAAAATAAAAAGAACAAGGTACAGTATCATATACGGGTGATGTAGTATATGATTTAAATAGAGAACTGTAATATATTCTAAGTGTTTGAAATAGTAGTTTCAAAATGTGATCGGCTTGGGAACATGTACGATAGCTATAGGGCCTGGCTAATCATGAGTGAAGAGCATGATTAACACTTACATTGTTCTATACTGTATAAAGGGTATGATCATATTTCTTACTAACTACTTCCCCGCCCCCAACTAGTAATGTGGATCCAACCATGACACGTCACGATACACGAGCAAGTCCAATCTATCATGTACGATGTCTAATATACATGTCGTGTACAATGTCAATACGATAATCAATGTAACTTCTCATGACTGCAGATCCAAGCTATACTAGTCCGTGTAGCACAGTGTCAAGGATTCAGATATAACATTTCATGATTATTTAACTTATAAAAATTATCAAGGAATTGGAAATTATCAGAGAATGTACTTGCCTTGGGTCCTTAGCTGGTAATTATTGATGTCCTATCCCAGAATATCCCCTGGGTGAAGCAACAGTCCTAAAAATATATCACAATAACACTTGTATCAGGTGCTACCCTAACACACAGTCTATAAACACTGGCCTCAGGGCAATGCCAAGCAGGGCACTAGTCAACTAGGGTCATCTAGTAGGGATACATATATACATATTATACTATACCAATTGAACAATAAAGATATATATATTTATACCAAAATAGTACGTATACTATTACATTTTATATACCAAAATACGTATATATCATATATGTGCAAAAGTATATTTTTAGAATATACATATATATATTGTCAACATCATTCTTAAACATACTAATATTAATTCACCAAATTAATTTTATACCATATAAAAATATCCAATATACATACATATTCATATGCATTAATTAAATACATACTTATACAATTAATTAAACACCTACTATACTTATACAATTAAATATTAATAAAATAAATAATATATATATCTTAAATTATACATTACTAATGTATTTATATACTATACATATATGCGTATATACGTATATGCATACATACATATTTATACACATTAATTATATACATACAATACATATACATTAGTTATATGCATACATTAATACCTTATATATATATATATAAATATATATATACATTAGTTATGTATACATACATATACAATTGGTGCAGGAGGAAAGAGGGAGAGGAGAAGGGGAGCTTACTGTGGGGGAGTTGCTGGCCTGCCGGAGAGGAGCTCGGCTCGGTCGCTGGAGCAGGTCGGAATTGATGGTGGGAGGTTGGAGGGTGTACGCAGAGGGAGGAGCAGCAGGGAGGATTGGGGCTGGACTTGCTGCCGGAGCAGGGAGCAAGGGGCTGTGGTGAGCAGTTGCAGCGGGGGTTGTAGGTGGCTGGCCGGCTGTGGGCTTCAGGTGGGGGTGGAAGTACAGCAGGGAGGAATGGAGCTCGGGGCTCGGCCACCGGAGTTGGCCGGGTTATGTAGTCGGGGTCGGGAAGGGATGCACAGGAGGATGGGTGATGATGGTTGTAGATGATGGTGGTTGATGTAGATGGAGGTGGTGGTGGTAGTCCGGCCGGAGTACGATAGGAGGAATGGGGGAGGAGCAGCCGGAGTGGGAGCTCGGTCGCCGGAGCACAGGGGAGCTGTCCGGCAGAGGGAGGAAGGGCAGAGGGAGAGGGAGCCGTCGGGTTGGCCGCCAGGGCTAAGCAGCGGCCGCCGGAGGGAGAAAGGGCCGTCGGGTGAACAGAACAGGAAGTCGGGGGGCTTGCCTGCGGGCTGAAGTTCAGCGGGCGGTCGGAGGGCTGATCAGTGGCCGCTGGAGCACAGAGAAACTCGGCCGGGTGCTGTATGTGGGCCGCCGGACTGTAGAGGGAGGGGCTCGGGTGAACAGTATTCCCCCCCTCCCCTCTTTTGAATTTGAAAATTTAATGAAGAAAGGGAAAAAGAAGAAGAAAAAGAAGGAGAGGAAGAAAAAGAAGGAGAAGAAAAGATAAGAAGAAGGGAGAAGGAGAAGAAGAATGGAGAAAATTTAGAATGAGGGGGCTACGGTTGGGTTGAGGGAGATGGAGGAGAGAGAGAGGTGGGGGCTTGTGAGGAGGTGGGGAAACCTAGGTTTTCTAGGGAAAGGTGTGGGATGATACTTTAAATAGGAAGAGGGTGTGGAATAAAGGGTTAGGATTTGCCCATTAAATGTGTGGTCCAGATTGGTCATGAAGGAATTTTCATGTGGGGATGAGGGTGAGAGGCTAGTTAAAAATTAATAGGGCTCCTTCATTGGTTTAAACAAATGGGTGTTGACACCAAAAATACAAATTTGCAAATTAGCCCCCTTAAATTTGGGTATTTGCACAGACGCATAAAATAACAAAAATTGGCGGGCGATTCGGTGTCCGGTGTTTTGTAGGGTCAGGGGGCGCTGTAAGTTTGTTACGGGCTCAATTAGCAGGGCGCTGAAATTAAATTGGGATTTCAGAATTGGTTAAAATAGTATCCTCAATTTAATTAGAAATAAATACAAGTTGTGTTCTAACATTAATTAGGAGTACATGGGACCAAAATCAGGTCAGGTCATCAAAACCAATAATGAAGTAGACTCAGAACAGGATATTACCCTAATTTGGGCCGTACGAAAAATAGGTCAAGATTGCCTCCAATTTCAATTGAAACACACAACGATACAAAATAGGGATTTATTAAATAACGTCCGTGACGATTTTTGTGTGGCTAGAAAAAATGCACAGAGAGCATAATTATGAGTTGCAAAAATAGCAGAATGGAAGGCGGGCATGTCTAGGGCAAGATTATGAAATTTGTTGGAAGACAAAAGTCAGGATAGCGCTCCAAATATCGAAGCAAAGGCAATGCGCAATAATTAATTAAAATACGGTAGTTAATTACAATCTCCAATAAATAAATTCCAGATAAAACAATTAAATACAAAATTCTATAATTCGGACAGGTGTTCATCTACTGGGCTTCTAGGTCAAGTCTACTAGCTCAAAATAAATGAACACTATATATAATATTATATTACACATCTCACATAATTATTTAAATTAAATATACCATCATGCAATTACTTAATTGTAACTACAATAATATTAAATATTATAAAAAGTCAAAAATACCCCTGTTTTTGGAATGTGGTAGTGACAAGTCTACCCTCCTTAAAAGAATTTCGTCCTCGAAATTTAAAATCCTCATAGTAGCGTTTATTCATACACATTATCATTTTCCCTCAAAGTTTAAATTCATCAACCACGAAATCAGGTAATAATCCACAATGCCTTTTCACAATTTTTAAAAATTCTGAAATTATTGCATTCCGGATAAATCCTCGAAATGAAATCAAAGTCCATTTTTATCAAAAATTTCCTTGAAAGTTTTAGTTAACAATTCAATACTCATAATTTAATATCCACTCCTCTAATTTGATTTTAATCAATGCACATATAGAAAATGTAATCTCGTTCCACAAGTTTGAATTTAAACATTTATCCATCAAAATTTTATTTCTCGATTTCCTATTCCTCAAAATACCCAACAATGCGATACTTAAAGATTCTCTAATTGCAACATCCCATATAAAATTCTAAAATTCATAACTTGCAATCAAATAAATATATTGATAAATCTCCCAAATTTTCCAAATTTTAATAACCAATTTAATCACATCATAATCTTCCTGGAATTAATAAACCACCAATTATGAAACGTTAATTTCTTAACCCTCTATTTAAATCAATGGTTATCCTCGAATTTTAATCATCTTGCCTTTCTTGTCAAGTCATAACTCCTTCATGAATCTTCGTCATGGTCAAACCCCAATAATCATGATCTAAGAAAAATCTTTCCTACAATCATACAACATGCAATCTAAGGGGGATACGTACGGTCATGGTGTCTTTTATCATGGTATTGCAGTCTCTGTATCAGGGTGTACTACTAACTACATTATAACAAGAAATCACGCATACAACTTGTACTAAGGAATCAATCAATCAATCAAGTAGAGAGGGACAAAAGGGAGGAAGGAACAGAGCCTGCTAACACATTACCTGCAGTATCGGTCTCCTCGACCGACATCACAAATGCCCCGCCCTGCTGGGGTGGTTCCCTTCGCGGGTGCTGAGCAATATACGGTTCCACAAGTAGCCTAACTGGATCTCTATAATCTGAAGTTGCGCGCTGGCCGGGAAGATAAGGGGCTAGAAGACAATCCCTTACTCGATGTCCCGCAGCGCCGCAGTACAAACAAAGTCCTATCCTCGTTCTACAGCTCTCCCAAAGGTGACCTGGATTCTTACAGAAATGACAAGTCTACTGTGTCTCTCTCGGAGGCTGTTGCTGATTCTGCTGAACACGGACTGGTACCTGGTACCGTTGTTGATACTGATACGCCCATAGATATTGCTGGATAGGAACTGGTGCTATGTACTACGGTGGATGCTGAAATGTCCCTGGTTGTTGCTGAATATGAAATGGTACTTGGTACTGCTGTTGGTGCTGAATACGGGGATGCTTGGCTGGTCCTGTGCTACCATTCGTATCTCCAAAAGTAGTGTGACTCCTCTTAGGCCTGAGATCCAGATCCTCTTCTGCAATCTGGACATCCATCAAGATAGCCTCAAAGGTAGCGGTACGACGACCAGAAGTGCGCGACCTAATCTCTCTCGTCAGTCCTTTTCTAAATTTCCGGGCTCGATCTCCTGGGTCTCGAATCATAGATGATGCAAAATGGCTCAATCTATAGAATTCTGCAGCGTGCTCGTCGACCGACATCTTTCCTTGAACCAAGTCATGAAACTGACTTTCCAGGGTTCCCAATGCCACGTCGGGAAAGAACTTCTCCTTGAAGAGTTCCTTGAAGGTCTCCCAAGTAAGTCCTTGTGCAGTAATTTTTGACTCCGTGCGATACCACGTGAGTGCGATATCGAACATCTGACTGCCAGCGGCTTCTATCTGCAAGTTCTCCGGAATCTGGGTCAATCGCAGGCTCCTCTCTATATCCTCTAGCCAGTCGTCAGCGTAGAGTATCCCTTCGGTGCCTTTAAACTCTCGAGGCATCATCCTCTTGAAATCTACTATAGTGCCTGATCTCTGCTGCTGGTGGCCAGGAAATTGCTGGTACTGTGCTACTCTCTCTAAAGCTTGGAGAGTCACCTGATGAGCATTCTCTATGTTTTCTCTCATCAGCTCGGTTTGTGCCTGGTGCGCTTCTGCTTGCACCCTCTGAGCCTCAGCTTGAACTCGCTGAGCGTCTGTCGTCACTCTCTGGGCATCTACCATGCCCTGGAGCAAGGTAAATATCTGTGTCCCGTCAATGGGCAAACCTCCGGGAATCGGAGTCGGTGGAGGAGGAAGGTTGTCCGTCACAGCTGCGACAATCCACTGAACAGGTGGGGGAGGAGGATCCCCGAAAAGTGCAGACACTCCTACATGCATCGGAGATGTAGGAGGAACTACGGCTGTCTGTCCCTCAGGTGAAGAGGTGGCAGACCCCTCTAAAGCTGATATTCCCGCTCTCATAGACCGTGTTTGCGGCGACATCCTGAAGACAGATCCCATAGAATCAATTTAGGCAAAAATGCGATATCATCAAGGAAGGACAGTATAGTTATAAAGAGCAACATTCAAGATAAATAGATTGGAATAACATTCCTAGTTGTGATTGCACAGGTCAAAGATGCATCCAAGGTTTGATACCTCTACCCCCTATGTACCATAGTTCTACTACAAGCACACTCACTGCTAGCTTCCTTACCTACTGCAATCGCTGATACTAGTTATTCTTATCACTCAAGTGCATATCAAATACAACACAACATACTAAGTACTGCTCTTTCTAATACAACCCTAGATGGACGCCCAAGTCAGTTGGCAGTGAGATCTCAATCATGCTCAAGTCAACAGATTCTTACACATGCATCCCATCTACATATATACTAATATATCTCTTCCACTATAAGATTTTTATCCTCAAAATAAATTCCTCAAAATAACTCCTCGAATAAATTTTAAAGTAAAATGCATATACTTTCCTCAAGATCAATTATCTAAATACTGGAGTGAAAAACTTAATCACAAAAAATTCTTACAGACTTGTCTAGGTTCATTGAATCGAATTTGAATCCTCAAAATTTTCATAACAATATCTCAACTTCTCAAAATTGCAATTCATTTTCAAGCTTCAAATTATAAATTAAATCCATATCTAGTAGTCCAATAGCCCTAGTGTTAATCTTCCTCACTGTCCTCATCGACATGCGTCATCAGATAATACCATAAATCAGTCTGCAAAATTATCTTAATATGAAATCAAACTATATGATGAAACCAAGATCCTAATTTAATACCTGATCAACAATCAACAAGTGAGAATGGACGGAACAAGGGAATGATTTTAAATTGGAAATTTAAAATAAGATTCTCTGGGGTCATCCCAGGAATCTCTTAAAAAATTGTGATTGAGTATTCGCTCTCGTCCTAGTATCCAATGTCCTAGATCCTATCGCAGGTACGCAGTAGTGTAACAAAGATGCCACACTACCACGACATCGCACAACTTGCAAAGTCTGACCTGCATGGGCCACCACTAAAAACGTGTCACGACCCGCACCCGGAATTGGGACATGAGTACGTGGGTACGTCCAGCCTATGCCGCAGCATCGGCGGTAGAACGCTGTCAAGGTCTTGATACTATCTAGCCAATCTCACACAGCATCCAATCTCCATAAGGAGGCACGGATGACACAAATAAAGTGAACACATACTCAATCACAGGACTACAGTACGATAAGATATCGAACAAATAAAATTTAATACAACACAAGTCAAAATATAATCTAACTCAACAAATATCCAAGTCATCATAAATGCTGGAGACAAATCCGGTACCAAAAAGTCTGCTAAAAGAACTAACTAGAAGATTAGTGATTCCGGCTAGACCTCCCAGAATCACAACTAAACTGCCAAGCCCAAGTTGCAGCTACTCACCATATGGTCCATAAAGTGTCGGACACCAGTCCTCTAAGGCATAGTCTGGAAAAATATTTCCAGTCAGGAAGGAGCAAAGTACAAATCTCAAATAACAGTTCCATTTAATTGATAAGAACTATAAAACAATAAACATATGATGCTAGATACTGAGAAGACATTGAAATAAATGCAATGGCAATAAAGGAGAGACAGGCAATGTAAAGAGACAGGCAATAGGCAATATGGTACAGTCAGTGCATGTATGAAAATGAAAAGAACAAGGTACAGTATCATATACGGGTGATGTAGTATATAATTTAAATAGAGAACTGTAATCTATTCTAAGTGTTTGAAATAGTAGTTTCAAAATATGATCGGCCTGGGAACATGTACGATAGCTATAGGGCCTGGCTAATCATGAGTGAAGAGAATGATTAACACTTATATTGTTCTATACTGTATAAAGGGTATGATCACATTTCTTACTAACTACTTCCCAGCCCCCAACTAGTAATGTGGATCCAACCATGACACGTCACGATACACGAGCAAGTCCAATCTATCATGTACGATGTCTAATATACATGTCGTGTACAATGTCAATACGATAATCAATGTAACATCTCATGACTGCAGAACCAAGCTATACTAGTCCGTGTAGCACAGTGTTAAGGATTCAGATGTAACATTTCATGATTATTGAACTTATAGAAATTATCAAGGAATTGGAAATTATCAGAGAATGTACTTGCCTTGGGTCCTTAGCTGGTAATTATTGATGTCCTATCCCATAATATCCCCTGGGTGAGGCAACAGTCCTAAAAATATATCACAATAACACTTGTATCAGGTGCTACCCTAACACACAGTCTATAAACACTGGCCTTAGGGCCATGCCAGGCAGGGCACTAGTCAACTAGGGTCATCTAGTAGGGATACATATATACATATTATACTATACCAATTGAACAATAAAGATATATATATATTTATACCAAAATAGTACGTATACTATTACATTTTATATACAAAAATACGTATATATCATATTTGTGCAAAAGTACATTTTTAGAATATATATATATATATTGTCAACATCATTCTTAAACATACTAATATTAATTCACCAAATTAATTTTATACCATATAAAAATACCCAATATACATACATATACATATGCATTAATTAAATACAGACTTATACAATTAATTAAACACCTACTATATTTATACAATTAAATATTAATAAAATAAATAATATACATATCTTAAATTATACATTACTAATGTATTTATATACTATACATATATGCGTATATACGTATATGCATACATACATATTTATACGCATTAATTATATGCATACATTAATACCTTATATATATATATATATATATATATATATATATATATATATATACATTAGTTATGTATACATACATATACAATTGGTGCAGGAGGAAAGAGGGGGAGGAGAAGGGGAGCTTACTGTAGGGGAGTTGCTGGCCTGCCGGAGAGGAGCTCGGCTCGGTCGCCGGAGCAGGTCAGAATTGATGGTGGGAGGTCGGAGGGTGTACGCAGAGGGAGGAGCAGCAGGGAGGAATGGGGGCTGGACTTGCCGCCGGAGCAGGGAGCAAGGGCCGCGGTGAGCAGTTACAGCGGGGGTCGTAGGTGGCTGGCCGGCTGTGGGCTTCAGGTGGGGGTGGAAGTACAGCAGGGAGGAATGGAGCTCGGGGCTCGGCCACCGGAGTTGGCCGGGTTATGTAGTCGGGGTCAGGGAGGGGATGCATAGGAGGATGGGTGATGATGGTTGTAGATGATGGTGGTTGATGTAGATGGAGGTGGTGGTGGTAGTCCGGCCGGAGTACGGCAGGAGGAATGGGGGAGGAGCAGCCGGAGTGGGAGCTCGGTCGCCGGAGCACAGGGGAGCTGTCCGACGGAGGAAGGAAGGGCAGAGGGAGAAGGAGCCGTCGGGTTGGCCGCCGGGGCTGAGCAGCGACCGCCGGAGGGAGAAAGGGCCACCGGGTGAACAGAACAGGAAGTCGGGGGGCTTACCAGCGGGCTGAAGTTCAGCGGGCGGTCGGAGGGCTGATCAGTGTCCGCCGGAGCACAGAGGAACTCGGCCGGGGTGCTGTATGTGGGCCGCCGGACTGCAGAGGGAGGGGCTCGGGTGAACAGTATTCCCCCCCTCCCCTCTTTTGAATTTGAAAATTTAATGAAGAAAGGGAAAAAGAAGAAGAAAAAGAAGGAGAGGAAGAAAAAGAAGGAGAAGAAAAGAGAAGAAGAAGAAGGGAGAAGGAGAAGGAGAAGGAGAAGAAGAATGGAGAAAAATTAGAATGAGGGGGCTACGGTTGGGTTGAGGGAGATGGAGGAGAGAGAGAGGTGGGGGCTTGTGAGGAGGTGGGGAAACCTAGGTTTTCTAGGGAAAGGTGTGGGATGATACTTTAAATAGGAAGAGGGTGTGGAATAAAGGGTTAGGATTTGCCCATTAAATGTGTGGTCCAGATTGGTCATGAACGAATTTTTATGTGGGGATGAGGGTGAGAGGCTAGTTAAAAATTAATAGGACTCCCTCATTGGTTTAAACAAATGGGTGTTGACACCAAAAATACAAATTTGCAAATTAGCCCCCTTAAATTTGGGTATTTGCACAAACGCATAAAATGACGAAAATTGGCGGGCGATTCGGTGTCCGATGTTTTGTAGGGTCAGGGGGCGCTGTAAGTTTGGTACGGGCTCAATTAGCAGGGCGCTGGAATTAAATTATGATTTCAGAATTGGTTAAAATAGTATCCTCAATTTAATTAGAAATAAATGCAAGTTGTGTTCTAACATTAATTAGGAGTACATGGGGCCAAAATCATGTCAGGTCATCAATACCAATAATGAAGTAGACTCAGAACAGGATATTACCCTAATTTGGGCTGCACGAAAAATAGGTCAAGATTGCCTCCAATTTCAATTGGAACGCATAACGATACAAAATAGGGATTTATTAAATAACGTCCGCGACGATTTTTGTGCGGCTAGAAAAAATGCACAGAGAGCATAATTATGAGTTGCAAAAATAGCAGAATGGAAGGCGGGCATGTCTAGGGCAAGATTATGAAATTTGTTGGAAGACAAAAGTCAAGATAGCGCTCCAAATATCGAAGCAAAGGCAATGCGCAATAATTAATTAAAATACGGTAGTTAATTACAATCTCCAATAAATAAATTTCAGATAAAACAATTAAATACAAAATTCCATAATTCGGACAGGTGTTCATCTACTGGGCTTCTAGGTCAAGTCTACTAGCTCAAAATTAATGAATACTGTATATAATATTATATTATACATCTCATATAATTATTTAAATTAAATATACCATCATGCAATTACTTAATTGTAACTACAATAATATTAAATATTATAAAAAGTCAAAAATACCCCTGTTTTCGGAATGTGGTAGTGACACTGTGTGTGTCAATTGGTCCTATAGATCAATTTGGCATGTGCTCGTGTGTTTGGGGCTAGTATCGTGTCCATAATTGGGTACAGGTAGGTCGTATCCCATCAATTTGGTGATACGTGTTGATTTTGGGGTTTTTTCTCCTATCCGGGATTTTGTACATGTTATATTTTGACACGAACACGTAGATTTATATTTGACTCTTCATATTGTTTATAAATAATATATTTAATTTGTTCGTGTCCTTCGGGGTACGGTTGGATGTGTGGTGGACTCGTGTCGCATGCGTATCCTAGATCTAGTTGGATACGAAGTGATACGTTCCATGAGATGTGCAATTTATATGTAGATCTATTTTCTTGTGTTCTTGGTATTGTGTAATTGTATATATGTATATATGTTTAAATATATGGATGTATTAAATATCATAGATCTATAGATCTACGTATATATTTATGTATATTGTATGTAGCTGTTATTCTACAAATGTATGAACTATTTAATAGTGTACTGTAGTATATATATATTATAGTGTATATATGTTATGGTTATGTATTATGTATTTATTTATATATAATTTGTTATATTATATGTATATACTTATATAATACATGTATACATATTATTCTATAGTTATATATACATATACATGTATGTGTAGTTATATATATATATATATATATTAGTATATATTATGGGTGTGTGTATATTCATATGTAGTAATTTCATGTATTGGTAATTAAAGGATGTAAGTATAAATATATATATATATATATATATATATATATATATATTATTTATAGCATACAACAGCAGTAGCGACAACAACAAAGGCGATGACAGCAGCGTAGCTACAAAGCAGCACCCGCAAGAGCATACAGCAGCAACATCAACAGCAGCAAAGGTGACAGAAGCAGTGTAGCAACTAAGTAGCAGCAACAACAATAACATACAGTAGCAGCAGCGACCTCAGTTTAGCGATGACAGCAGAACCGTCGTTAAAACAACAGAGTTTTAGAGTATCTGTGGCTTCAGCGACAGTCAACAGCGGTCATGAGTGACAGTTTGGCATATTTCCTATTATTAGATATTAGATATATATTTATAGGTATATATATATATATATATATATATATATATATATATATATATATATATATATATATTTATATATATATATATATGGTGTTTAATATATATATAAATATATTCCTAAATTGCTAATAGTATTTATAGTATACTATATGTATAATAATTAGTATAGCATGTATATAATTACAGGTAGTTAGTATAAACAAGTTTTGGGGTATTACCTCGTGATACCAAAGTAACTGGGGATACCCAAGGTATTGGGTTTCGGTATCAAGATTATGAGTTAATGTTGTGATACCTAGTTTGTTCAAAACTAAGGTATCTATTTAATATTATAATTAGAACTTTATATTATTAATAATTGTTTGACTTATATATGTAATGTTTTACCTATTGATTTACGTATCTGGAGATACGGTATCCTAGTATTTAAGATATGTGTTATATGACCTAGACTTTAGTATTTGAACCCAATATCTTTGTATTAGACTTGTACAGCCTAGAAATAGGTAGTTGACCATACTTTGACCATAGTTGACCATAGTTTGACCATAGTTGATCATAGTTGACCTTAGAGTTGACTTAGTTTGACTTTTGACTTAGAATTGACTTGTTGACCTAGAAGTTGACTAGTTTAACTTATTTTCTTTCTGAAACCTTGTTTGATGTTGTATTCCATATCTAGGTCTTTGAGGCACCGTATCGGACATCGGTGAGACTATTCTTTGTAATTCAGACGAGTACATTCTCTGATAGTTTTTCATTTATGATATCCTCTATGTTCATTGTATCTAGTGTAGATATCCATGTCCTCTTGACACTATGGTTACAAAGATTGGTATATTTGGATCTCGTCATAAGATGCTATTCCTTGGTATATGGTGTATCTTGTGCAAGTCTTGTTTTATTGATTATCTTGTACATGTACGGACACTAATTCTCGGGAAGACTAGCTATCTTCTTGGAGAATCTCGTGCCATAGCGTACCATGGTTGGATCTATTATACCAGTCGAGAGTGAAAAATATTTTATTGTAGATATGTGATCATACCCTTCTTGTATCAAGCCTTGAATTGAATAGTAGCCGGGCCATAAATCTTCTATCATGTTCCCAAGCCGATCACATGTTAAAGCTAGTACTCACACACTTAGTCATTAGTATTCTTGTTCATTGACATATTGCCCATTATTGTATTTATTCTAGTATTTTCTTATTATATATATATATCATTGTATCTATTGTGCATCTAGTATATCCACTTCTATTTACTGTTACATAGTCTTTATCATTGATTAGAACTGCTGTTAGAGATGTACTCTACTCCTTTCCTGACATGATATATTTTTCCAAATGACAATGAGGACTGGTACCCTACACATTATGGACCTCAGGATGTTGTGGGCTTAGAGTTAGAGACCCTAGCTAAGGAGGGACTTATCCCGACTTAGACAGATGACCCGGGATTAGTACCTTCTTAGTATTTCTTGTACTGGATTTGTCTCCAGCTTATTTGTTAGTATTTATTCAGACTCATTGATGTATTATTTTAGACTCATGAGTTTTATGTGACTATTTCTATTGTTTATCATATTCGTGCTCGTTTCTATCTTAGACCTATGATTGAGTATATTATTTTTTTGGTGGTTCATTATATTACTAGATAGATTACCCAGACAACGTTCTACTACCGATTCTGCGACGTAGGATGGGCGTTGTTTCTGACTTGTAGCCTTACACTGGGTGCGGGTCGTGACACAAAGTAATGTCGAACATCATACAATCCGCTGCCTCTATCTGTAGCATCTTTGGAATCTGTGTCAGCCGCAGGTTCCGTTCGATGTCCTCGATCCACTCATCGCATAGATAATCCCCTATGTGCCCCTGAAGTCCTTTGGGCCCATCCTCTTAAAGTCGATGATGGTATCCGGCCTCGGCTGATATGGAACAAACTGAGCTGGTGTCGTCTGTGGCTGGGCTGTAGTAGCTCTCTTAATTATGGTAATGGCCACCTGGTAAGAATTCTTAATGCCCTGTCTCATCACCTCAGTCTGTTGGTGCTGTACCTCAACCTGGGCCCTCTGTGGCTCCATTATCTGCTGGAAAAGTGTAAACAACTGTGTAGCATCAGCTGGTACTAGCGGTGGTGGTAAAAGTCTCTAGAAAATTGTCTGCCCTGTCCTTAGAACTGGAGGTAGAGCACCTCTGAAAGCTGCTGCAGATAAGCCCACCTGGACTGGTGAAGCTGACCTCCTAAATATAGGTGCTGGACTATCGTCTGAGGTTGCTGTCCTCAAGGGTGATAAAGTGACTGATCGTGCTGACATTATGCCTGAGCGCTGGGAACGCATCTTCGGCGACATTCTGAAGACAGATTCAAAATAAGAAATCAATATTGAGCAAGATACGATATCATCAAATAAGGATAAAAAATTTCAAGGAAAGCTATATTCAGAATGAAGATGACAAGATACAATTATGTTTGAATTATTTCCTAGTTGTGATTGAGTATCCCTCTCATCCTAGTATCCTATATCATATCCTATCGCAGGCTCACAGTAGTACAACTAAGTTATTGCACTACCATGATATCGCACAACTTGCGAAGCCTGACCTGCATGGGCCACCACTAAAAATGTGTCACAATTCGCACCCGGTATAGGGGCACGAGTACGTATGTACGTCCAGCCTACGCAGCAGCTACGGTGATAGAATGTTGTCTTGGAATTCTATACTATCTAATATCTCACACAATGTATATAAAATATTGTCATGCCATCTAAATTTTAAATGATACTCAACCACATATAAAACTAAAGGAAGATATACACATGATATAGAATAGAAAGAATAAGAAATACAAGTCTCAATACATCATATGACCAACTCAAAACTACACACAACTCCAGATCTCAAAACAATATTATAAACCAAAATCTAAATAGAAAATAATTACTACAAGGTATGGAAATCAAAAAGGCCTCAGTCTCTGGCCTATCCTCGGGTGACACTCTATTTGTCGGTCCATAGTGAGTGAGACACATCCTCTCTAACCATTCATCTGAAAAATATTTTCCAATCAGGAATGGAGCGAAGTACAACCCAATAGTATTCTAATTAATTGATAATGACTATAAACAAAAATAGAGAATATAATACAAGACGAAAAATAATGAACAATATCAACTATGGTAAAAAATAGATAAACAATGAACAATATGGTATACATTGATCACGATGAACTAGAATAAGACAATAGAATGAAACAATGAACAAGAATGTGGTGAAGAATTGTAACTATGCTAAGTGATTAAAATACTAGATAGATATGTGATCGACTTGGGTGAACATTGTCTACTTTAATGTTGGATAAACATTATCTTAGTTAAATATTAAACATTGTCTAGGATTTGATCATATACCTAGCTAACACTTTCCCTCCCCCCCCAACTAGTACAATGGATCCAACCATGAGACGTTGTGATACAAGATACTCAAGTCCATGTAAACAATAAACCTTGAACACGAAACATTGAACATTGAACATTGAACATTGAAACATTGAAACATTGAACATTGTCTAAGTTAAACATTGAATGTTGAACATGAAACATTGTCTAAGTTAAACATTGAGAACACAAGGAACAATGAAAAATATATATATAACATCCCATGACCGATCCATGTGTATACTAGTTCGTGTACCAATGTGTTAAGAGTCATGTACAATATTTCTAAATACTTGTATTATAATAATTAACAATTGATAGAAATTATCAAAGAATGTACTAGCGTGTCGTCCAAGCAATGGATCTCAAACTGTGTCCGAACTGGTGTCACATAAACCTATATATGAAATATTGCATTAATACAGGGTGTTGGAATGAATATAAGTTAAACTAGTCAAATTCTATGTCATAAAGCCATTTCTAAGTCAAAAAAGTCAAACTAGGTCAACTATCGGTCAAACTAGTCAAAGTTGGTCAAACTAGCTATTTTTAGGTTGTATGAGTCTATCTCTAGGATATTGGGTCTATACACTATGCATCTAGGCCACACTAGCTATTCTAAGATACTAGAAAACCAACAAGATATCGTATCCTAAGAAACGCAAGTTCATTTATATGAAAATAGTAATTTTATATATATATATACACGTCAAACACTATATCAAAACAAATGTAATATGATACCTTGGCCTTGCACCAATGCGTATTACACCTATCTCGATACCCAAACTCAATACCTTGGTATCGATCCAATACCTTGGCACTACCTTGGTAACCCAAGGTAATCCAAAACCTCTACATAGGTAATGCATATAGAAACCCAAAACTATTATACTAATACATGCTAACACTATAATGTATCTCAATACTATTATAGAATTAACTATAATACCAAACATACATACCCATATATAATATACCTACATATATACATATATCTGTAGTTAAATTATATGCTAAACATTGCCCTTATTCTACTATTAACTATCTAGACTAATAGTTATATATATTAATACCAAACATACATACTATAAATACTAACTACTTAATTATTCATATACTAACTATAACCGTAAACAAAATACTTAAACTCCATGCCAAACCCAAAACCCAACTAACAATACTACTAGCTAACTATCTATAAACCAATTACCTTGATACCTTGCTAACCCAATATCTCAAAACTGAACTGAACCTCACTGAAAACTAGCTGAAACTGCACAGTGGCGCACTGCTGGGCACTGTACCGCGCACTGCTGTGCCGCGACTGTACTATGCCGCGACTATACCGTGCCTCCATCGTGTCACGCCGCGACTGCACCGCACCTACACCGTACAGTGTCGCGACTGCACTGCGCCTGTACTGTGCTACACCGTGACTGCTGCTGTAGTATGTTGCTGCTGCTGCACGCGCGCTGCGCTACAACTGCTGTTACAGTCTGCTGCTGCTGTTGCGGTCTGCTGCTGTGCCTCGACTGCTCATGCCTGCACAGCGCCGCACCGTGACTGTACCGTGCCTGTACCGTACTACGCCGCGACTACTCCTGCAATCTGCTGCTGGGCCGCGACTACTCGCGCATGTACCGTGCCGCGACTATACCGCGCCACGCAACGACTACACTACGCCTGCACCATGCTGTGCCGCGACTGGTTCGCGCTGCACGCGCACGCACAACCACTCGTGCACACACATACAAACAACATATAGATACACACACATATATATACAAATACCTATACATATAGATATCAACTTGCATATACACACTCTTCTATACATATATATATATATATACACAAACATACCTACACTTATAGATATGTATATATACACTCACATATAGATATACAGACACATACACATAACAAAAATACTTTTATGTATTTACATATACATATACACACACTCAAACACAAATGCTAACACAACACTAACCTCTATGTATATATATATAGTAGCTCTCCATCTACATATATATATATCAATTTCTATATAGGTATATACAAATACAACTCCCTCTAGCTATATATATATATATATATATATATATATATATATATATATATATATATATATATATATATATATATATATAGATCTAAACATAACTATATACACTAGTATATACACACATTGACACACACATATACCGAAACACAATATACACTATTATATACAATATATATTACATAGATAACATATATATATATATATATATATATATATATATATACACACATGCACGTATAGGAATGAGAGCAAAACATCAAGCACGTGGAGTGCACCTCACCCGTGTCATACTAATTCTATGATACGCTTACGATATGGCTCCAACACACAACCAAATGCATCCCAGAGGATAAGAGCAAGTCTAAAATACTAATTATGAAATATATGAACCATAATTAGATCCAAACATGTCTATGTCAAGAATTGATGTGCACAACTCCCCGTGTCGGAGGAAATCCCCAAAATTAACCCGTTTTGTCAAATTGATGAGATACGGCCTACACGTATCCAATTATGGACACGACACTAGTCACAAACAAGCAATTATATATTAATTTGATCTATTAGACCATATGACAAATACTACATGTGTCAATCTCGGAATTTTCTCAAAATTGGCACCAAATTGCACATAACTTCCACCATAGGTCTCCTATGAACCTAAAACCAATTCCTATGGGTAACCTATGCATGTGGGTTGGTTTTTCATGGTTAATTCTCATATTTAGGACCTAATAAAAGGGGAAAAACTGAAATTTACCTATTAGGAGATGAATTTCCAATGAAAAATCTCCAAAATTGGAAAGTAGCTCCTCCTTGTAGATCATGGCCTCCTCCTTCTTGATTCTTGTTTTCTTTTTGTAGGTTCTTATTGTAGTAGCATCTATTGAAGAATAGGGACTGAATTTAGGTAGAAATTTGGCAAGGAATGGTGAAGGAATGAAGAAATTATGATAAGGGGAAAGTCTAGATCTATTTGGAATGTGAAATAAAATGAGTGAGACACTCTCTCTCCTCATAATTATGGCTGGTCATAAACCCTCTCCCAAGCAATATGAAATATCTAAAACACCCCTTGGGGCCTCTTATAAATAAATTAATTAAGGAATAAGGTTCTAGTATAATGGTTTCACTAATTAATCCATCCTCCTAATCAATGGGCCTAATTAATGGGCTCAATCTAAACCAAAATAAATATTGGGTTCATACATCTAATAAAATAGGTTAGGTTACACTACACAAGTCTAAAATAAATACTACATCTAATCAAACAGTAAATAATAAAATAAATAAATAATTGCTCATGCACAATATTAAATACAATACTCCTAAACTAAAAATACCCGTGTCAATTATCAAACTACCCTTGATTAAAAAAATGAGGGTGATATAGGCCGTATCTCATTAATTTAACAAAATGGGTTAATTTTGGGAGGGTTTTCTCCGACATGGGGCCTTGTACATATCATATTATAACCCGGACACGTAGTTAATCTAATTACTTATATGTATTGTTCATATTTAGTATATTAGACTTGCTCTTGTCCTCCGGGATGCGTTTGGTTTTGTGGTGGAATCGTATCACAAGCGTATCATAGAGTTAGTATGATATGGGTGCGGTGCACTCCATGTGTTTGGTATTTTGCCCTTATTTCTATACGTACATGTGTATTTATATACCTATATGCTATTTATGTAATATATATATATATGTATACAATAGTGTATATAATTATATGTATATCTATAAGTATATATATATATATATATATATATATATATATATATATATATATATATCTGTGTGTGTGTGTGTGTTTGTATTTATGTATGAGAGTGTATACATAAATATATCTATCTATAGATATATGTGATTGTGTGTGTGTGTGTGTATGTATGTTCATATATACATATATATATATGTATTATATATATATATATATATATATATATATATATATATATATATATACATAGAGGTGTATAGGTGTGTATATATATATAGCAGTGTAAAGTATATGTGCATAAGTGTTTGTGTGTTTGTGTGTGTGCTATGTGTTGTGTCTGTGTGTGTATGTGTGTGTGTGAGGAGTGAGCAGTTTGTATAGAAGAGGTCGGGCTGCACAGTAGTTTAAGTGTGTAGTCCACTGTACAGTTTTATTCAGCAGCAAGGGGAAGAGGACTGCTCGAGCACACTGCTCAGTGTAGCAGTAGCTGCCCAATAGAGATCAGCAGTATCAGCAAAGGAAGACTGTGTAATTTCCTACTGCACAGTATTTCAGAGATAGTACAACATGAAGAGGGGCTCAGTACTCGTGCAACCAGCAAGGTAGTTCATCCCATGAGCTGCTGTGCAGTTGGCACTTGGGGAGAATACTGCAGTTCTGCAGGAGGTGCAGTCTCTGTAAGATATCAGCAGGCTCGGGCTTGCACAGCACATAGCAGCATATTGATGCAGTGGACTTCATTAGCAGTTGCCACAGGATGTGCAGTCAGGTAATGCACAACCAACTACATGGGAAGAGTAGTGTGCAGTTCAGCATTGAGAGGTAGTACTCGTGCACTGGAAGCATTTCCCCACTACAGTTCAGTATTAAGTCAGGAAGAGGGAGACTCGGGGAGAGCAGCTATGTGCAGCACAGTGCCCATTCAGTTTCACATATTGGTTTCAGTCACTGTGCCCGAGCACCGTATCAGTTCCAAGTTTCAGTAGGTGTCAGTTTCAGGTATCCTTATGTCTAGTCAGTATAGTTTCACTTGGGTTGGGTATTTAAGGTATTAGTCTAGTTAGTATATGGGTAGTATTATTAGTTGGGTTATGGGTAGTTAGCAAGTAGTTTCAGTTGGGTTTTGTTTCAAGGTATTAGAGTTAATTAATTATCAGTTAGTTAGTAGCTAATTAGTAAGAATTAGTTAATAGTTAATAATAGTAGTTAGTTGGGTTTTGAGTATGTAGTTAGTATCTATGTATTGTATTATAAATTAGTACTTAGTATTAGTTTAGCTATATGCTTTATGTATATATGTAGTATTGGTATATATAATATTGTTAGTTATAGTTAGTATATTGGTTGGGGCTTCTATATGTGTATTAGCTATATCAATATAGTTTTGGATTACCTTGGGATACCAAGGTAATACTAAGGTATTGGGCCGATACCCAAGGTATTGAGTCTGGGTATCGAGATAGGTGTGATACGTATTGGTGAAAGGCCAAGGTATCATATTTTTATTGTTTTTATATAGTATTATGATTAATGACTTATATATATATATATATATATATATATATAGAAATATATCTAAAATACTATTTTTATATAAATGAACTTGTGTATCTTAGGATACAGTTTTTTGAGTGCCTTTTTGTGTCTTAGTTTAGCTTGTATAGTTTAGTTTCATAATGTATCGACTTATTGACCTAGTGTTAGACTCTTGAAACCTAGATTTCATCAGTTTGACCTAGAAATGGCTTATTGACCTAGAATTGCATCAACTTAACTGATTTTTACTCTTGAACCTTGTATTGATATAATATAGCATATATAGGTCTATGTGACACCGTCTTGGGCATCGGGAAACATACCTTGCTCTGGAATTCAGACGAGTACATTTCTCTAATAGTTTTTAATTCATAATAATGTAAATATGAATGTTCTAGAATTGTATACTTGATCCCGACATAGTGATTTCACATACTTGAACTATATGGATCCTATCAGTAGATGTTATCCCCTACTGTGTTCAGTGGATACTCGTGTACACGTATCTCATCGTGTATATTGGGTATTAATTATATTTCATATTCACACACTATTCGTGTTCAATGCGCTTATTCATGTACACCTACTGCTCGTGTTTAGTGGTTATATTTCGTGTTCGTAGTGTGTCGTGATTAGATCCATCGATATTAGTTGGGGGTGGAAGAGTAGGAGTTGATTATGTGAGCAAAGCCCTATTGTTACATCGTGTACATTCTGGTTACATACCTCACATGTAATCGTCTTACCTGATCATATTCACCCAACCCGATCACATAATGAACTTGTATTCTGAGGTACATTATCTAGTTTAGATTGCAGTCACTTCATCGTATTGCAGTAATTCATATTGTTGTTCTATATTCTCATAAATTACCTGTATATCTATTGTTCATTCATTCATATATTTAGTGATCTTGTATTTTATTTCTATTATATATTTTATATGCTCGATTATGCTATTGAAACTGCTTTTAGAGGTATGTACTTCGCTCCAATCTTGACTGGATATATTTTTCCAGATGACTGGCTTATAGAGGACTCTCTCATCAATTCATCTGCGATGAAGACCCGATAGATGTGGATGCCCAAGTCTCACTCCTCTACTCATGAAGTTTCTACTAACAAAGAAAAAAGCGTGATGACCACTATCAATGAGGACTCTCTCATCAACTCTGTTATTCTGTCTCCAGTCTTTGACTTGGTGGACACTCCTCTTAGCCACGCTGGCATGCCAACTAAGGGAACCAGACAATGAACTTCTCATAACAACAGGCGAGAGACGAATTTCTCTTTCCCTGACAGAGGAATGCATTACGATGCTAAGGGGTGGATCATTCTCAACTAGTCAATCTTGCACATGTTCACTATAACATGCAAAGCAAAGACACTGTAGTCGCCCACTAGCAGCCCAATAAAAATATGCGCTCTAAAGTTACAGGTCCTAGCTTCCATCGGTATATATAACAAAAGTCAGCGAAGACTTCTCCCGTGCATACGCAAATTACATGCACTGCAAAAGGAAATTTGTGTGTTTCCCGATCTGAAGTTGCACAAAATATACGCAAAGTTCTAGATCTGCGCACCAAGTTGTGCGCACAAAGAGATGATATTTCTTCCTCCTCTGCAATACCCTAGCATACGCTATAGATTGCTACCCAACTCAGCGCCTCACTTTATACACACGACAACAAGAACTTAGGTCCCAAGTAAAATGCAACCACTATGTCCTCACTCATAGGCATCAAACAGATAGAGAAAAAGATTGCTCAAAATTTCATAGAGCGTTACAGGTAAGCAACTCTGAAGTTTTCCCTTGGAATCCCTAACTCCGCATTCATAGGCACCTGCAAGAAGAATCTGCCACCCGCAGTAAGGGTCTGGACAGGCCCTACCCAGTTTCAAGATTGGACAACTTCATCATATGTGCTGAAGTTGCCAAAGGTACTGTGATGGAAGCATTCTTGCTAGGACTATAAAGGCCCATCACAGAGGATAAAGGGAAATGCCCTCTTAATAACGCAAGCAATCACAACAACAAAGGAAAAGAGGCCATTGCCATAAATGTCTCAACGACCTACCTCTCCACTAGCAAAGAAACCTCCAGAATCTTCAAAACCCAAAGAAGAATATTCCTTTGATGATGGTGACATCATCAACATCTTCGACTGCTTAGTAAAGAGCAACAAACTATAATTATCGAATATCAAATGGCCGGATAAAGCTAATAAGACATATGATCCTAAGTATTATCATTTCCATCGTTACATAGATCTCCCCACGAAAGTATGCTATGTACTGAAAATGAAGATCCAGTAGTTGTTAGACTCTAAAGCAACCACTCTTCACAATGACGAGAAGACTGTCTCTGCCAAATTGGTGTCACTGTAATTTGGGGATTTTCCAGCTTAAGAAGTCCTAGACGGTGTTATTCCAATATCTAAGGCTACCATAAAAATAGTCAATCTCTCGCCAGCTCAAGGTCAAACAGAATGATTGGTGCCCCTTACCATACATCGTGGTGAAGTCATGTGGATTCATCCTGACTTGCTACAAGACTTGGAACAGGAAGCAATATTTTTGAACTCTAAGTCCAAGAAGAAAAGTCATAAAAATAAGCCGCCGTGCAACATGATTTATTTAGATCACTACTCAGACGAGAGACCTCAGTTCCGCCGGTCCAGTCAAAAGTCTATATATCTTATGCAAAAGATGAGATATGATTTCCAAAAGTTTAAAGGTCTGAACTTCGGTAAAGGGTTGTACGTTCCTTTACCATCTCAAGGGTGTCCTGGCAAGTCCCTCAGCGGATTTGGATACGAGGGTGCTACCCAGAAAACTCGTCCAAAGAAGAGATATACAAGGAGGAAGTTCAGGTTCTGTCACATAGCCCATCTCTTTCCAATGCATGAAGAAGAAATCGTAGCTGGCACCAAGTTCGGGAAGGAATATCTCAAGACTTATGAGTCTCAGGAAGATAATCCTGCTCCTACTCCCACATCTTCATCTCCTACTGCTCCTCCCACCATTTCAACTTTGGTTGCTCCTGTTAGTAAAAAATTTGGTCCTTCAAGACCCACTGTAATAAAGAAAGGGAAACAGAAGAAGATGCACTTCGACAAATCTTTTAAGAAGAATCCATATAAGAGACTTGAGAAGCCATACAACTTTGAATATTGGAGCAGCTAGCCAATACACCGCTCGACTTTCTATATTTGAGTTGCTTCATCTATCGAAGGAGAACCATGATGCTTTTAGTGAGGCACTAATCCATTAGGATTTATTCTTAACTCAACTTAAGACTCTTGACCAAGAGCCAATAACATGTCCTCAGTGCCACAGCGTGATGGAAAAGATTCCTAATATCACATTCACGCAGGATATGACATGTTACTCAAAGATATCAAACATGACAGGCCTCTGTACTACACCAGTTATATTGGTTCCACCAAAGTAACTCGGATTCACATCGATCTAGGTTCATCACTTAGTATCATTCCTAAGAGCTTGCTATGACCTCTGAGAATACCGACGGATAACCTGTCAGATACCGCCACTACTATATTGGGTTTTAATGCTAAAAGAAGTCGATCGCTGGAGAAAATATGCCAAAAAATTCAGATAGGCGATATTCGGACCAAAGTCACATATTATGTGATCGACTCAGATGTATCCTATAATGTCTTGCTGGAACGACCATGGATACATAAGCTTAAGATTACACCTTCCACCCTGCACCAATATTTCAAGTATGTGGACAATTAGGGAGAAGTCAAGACAGAGGTCGTTGATCTCAAACCATTCAAGGCATCAAAGCTTATTATTTTGACTTTGTGCTCTATACACCAGAGCACATAGGAGAGCAAGATAATAAAGCTATTCACGAAGTTGAGAATATTCTGAAAGAGGAACCTCTCATGATCCGAGTCAAAGGGTATATTACTCGTCCAGCCCCTTCAGAGCCTCTTGTCATCCACCTCTGTAAGCCGATACGTGAGGAGAAAGCGAATGAGCCACTGGTGATAAACCTCACTTAGAAAATACTCCCACTTGTTATTGACCTTCATCTAACAAGCAACCAATGCCAAAAAAAACCTTTGGTCATCAATCTCACTAAGCCTCGAGTCAAGGCTGAAGCTTCTATTCATTAGGTAGAGGATGAAGAAATCTTGTATTTTATAAATAAAGAGGATTCTTGTCACCCCCCATATTTCAGATTAGGGGTATTTTTGTCTTTTCATAATTAATGTGTAAAAGATTGCATAATAATTAATTATATTTAAATTGCTGTAATTTATTTGATTGTTGTACATTACCATTGTTTTGATAATTAGAGCACTACACTAGCCATTGTCTTCCAATAGATTTCACACCCTTGTCCTAGACATGCCAGGCTATTATTTTTATCTTTGTGTGACTCATAACTATGCCTTGTTGTGTTTTATTTTAGTCGCACAACATTTGTCACAAACTGATTATATTAATTCATTATAAATCAAATCTTATATCCTAGTGCATTCCAATCGAAATTGGAGACACAATTTTGACCCATTTTGAGCAACCCAAATTAGAATAATATTCTATTCTGAGTCTACTTCATTCATGACACTTGTGTCCTACTTAATTTCAGCCCCTCGTACTTCTAATTAATTTTAGAACACCTATTGCATTTATTTTTAATTAAATTAAATCTTAAACCTAACTTTGTGCAATTTTCTATTTGTTGGGCACTTCTGTACAAAAGTGTATTAAGGTGTCCACCCCGTTGGATACTACATGTGAATAAACCCATTTTTCCTTCATGTATGTTTTTCCATAATTTTTAGGAGTGTGTAATTCAACATCAACCTCCTTAAACCATGGCCCTCCAAACCTTGAACCAATGCATCATAGCCATTCATTTTTAAATTTATTTTGAATCCTAGCCTTGAAAATATCCATGACAAACCCCTTTTCCCAAGGGTTTGACCAAGACCTAACTCTAGGTCAACTCAATTCTACACCTCTATATATAAATAGTTTTCTTTTCTTTTTCTTTTCCTTAAACCTAAAACCAAAGAGCTATCAGCCGACCTCCCCCCTTTACCCATTATTGTTCACCCTTCTTCTTCTTCTTCTTCCCATCAACCCCTTCGCCGAGACTCGCCAGGACAACCCTGTCGACGCTGTCAACCGCCACAGCCGCCTGCACGGCGTCGGACTCGACCCCGGACCCCGCTGAAACCAACGACCCGACGCTATCCCGCTGTCCCCGACCCGCTGCACTGCACGACGCCGGAGACCCAATACCCTCGACCGAACTGCCTCGCCCATCCTCGCCTCTACGATGCCGGAGTCGACCAACCCACAAGACAACCACCTCGCCTACTCAAATGCCTCCACCCGAGCAGCACCTTGCAGCCATCTCCGTCTGAACCGACCGAAGAACCATCCTGCTGTCCAGACCGCCGCCTTTGACCCGCCGGACCTCGTCATGACCGACCTCACGACTCCGCAGAATCTGAACTCACCAGAACTCGCCTGAAGCCGAAGACGCTACCACCTAACTGTACCGCACTCGACCGGATCTCGATCGGAGACACTGCCAACCCGCTCGACTGAACCAAGCACTTCGCAACAAACTCGACACGCACGTCTCGTCCCACATACCAGGTTCGAGTTCCCTCTCGCGTACATGTACACGTACACGCATACGCGTAGTTCTTCATTATATGCATGCATATTTATAGTTGGTATTGGTATGTGTATTAGTATATGGTTAATATTAATATTTGTATATATATACATATATATACATATAGTATATTTCTCAATTAGTATATATACATATGTATATGTATTGTATAAGTATCCCTAGTATATGTTTAATATATATATACATAGTATAAACTCTATTAAGTGTATACATACATATATCTATTATATTTGTAATTAATGAATATAAATGTATATGTTAGTTAATAATATGTATAATATGTCTATGTACTAGATAACCCGAGTGTAACCACGGATACCCCATAGTTACATTAACCTGTGACTATGTAACAAGTTAGCAAACTGCCATATGTACACCGACGTACTGGCAATACCGTATCATTGACTGTCTGTTATGCACAGCAACTACAGATATGACACCCCTAGCGTAGTCTCTGAGTTCATTGTGTTTGATTGTGTGTGTTAGTGTAATGTCTGATACAATATTATATTATATGATATGTCTATAGGACTATTGGATCACTCAGACGATACTTTGAAACCAGGATATTGGTATTGCCAGCTAAGGACCACAGGCGAGTACATTCTCTAACAGTTTCTATTATGTTGACTATCTCTATAATTCTAGTTATATAGCGTATATGACTCTGACAATGTTGTTTACACGAGTTAGTATTATCGAGACCTGTCACGAGGAGTCATGATTTGGAATCCATCGTGCTAGCTGGGGAAAACGGGGAAATATTAGTATCTTATGTGATCATACCCAACTCTACTTGTATCATAGCTCACCCACACCTCACGTCGGTGCAGCCTGACCATTACATGCCTCATAGCCTGTTATGTATGATTAGCCTGACTATTGCTTGCATTATAGCTATCCGGATGGTTAGCCTGACCTTTTATGAATCATAGCTAATCATACATAGCAAGCCTGATCAGTCTCAAGCCGATCACATGATATGCTGATGTTTCACACACTTAGCTAGATAATCTTGACATGTATCGCTAGTATATTGATCTAGCATCTCTACATGTTCTAGTTATTGTTCTAGTACTCATTATATTCTAGATTATTGTTCTAGCATGCACTTGTATTTCTATTTCATTGCTAGATGTACATTGATGATGATGTTCCAGTATTTTTTTATTCTAGTATTTCTTGTAGTACTTTATTATGTCCAGTATCTCTTATTGCCAGTATTCATATATGTCATGTATTTTTTGACACTGTATTATAGTTTTTGTCAATATAAGTGGAACTGCTGTTAGTGCTTGTACTTTGTTCCAATCCTCACTGGATATTTTTTAAAGGATCTTGAGGATTTCTTTACTACACACTAAGGACCGGGTATAGATGCAGACTACACAACAGATACTTTAGAGGAGACTATTCCTTTAAAGGAGACATTACCTGCAGTTATCTAGACAGTATTTATTTTATGCACTGAGACTTATTGAGGTTTATTTCAGTTTATGTTTAGACTTATTCTTAGTTTATGTTGAGACTTGTGGAGACTTTATATTGGACATCTAGACTGTGGTTTATCTATATTTTGAGACATGGTGTTGACTATGTCATTTTTTTATCTTTTATCGTGCCTTATACTCTTATAGTTGTTGTGATTGAGTTTACAATATGAGATATTATGAGATGTATATTGTCCTCCTTATGGAGATTGATATCATTGACAGATTATGAGTTATATTAGTGTTATTGTGACTTAGACAGCGTTCTACCATCGATACTATAGCGTAGGCTGGACGTACCCACTTGCTCGTGTCCCTATACTGGGTGCGGGTCGTGACACATTTTTAGTGGTGGCCTATGTAGGTCTAGTTTCGCAAGTTATGCGATATCGTGGTAGTGCGACAACTTAGTTGTACTATTGCGAGCCTGCGATAGGATATAGGAAATAGGATTTAGGATGAGAGTATGCTCAATCACAACTAGGAAATTCTGATCTTACAATGCTATTCTAAATAATTGCTTCCTTTAGAATTCTACTGTCCTTCCGTGATGATATCGTATCTATCACCTTAATTGATTCTTTTGGTCTGTCTTCCGGATGCCGCAACAGACTATATCTCTGAGAGCGGGAGCATCAACTTCAGAGGGGCCTGCTACCTCTCGACCTGATGAACAGACATCTGGAGTTCCTTCTACATCTCCTGTTCATATGGGAGTATTGCAGCTAATGAGATTCCACTTCCACCTGTTCAAAGGATTGCCTCAGCTGTGACAGACAACCTTTCACCACCAATGACACCGATTCCCGTAGGTGTCCCCACTGACGGGGCACAGATGTTCGCATTGATCTAGGGTATGCTAGAGACCCAGAGAGTGATAGCTGAAGCTCAGCATGTTCAAGCTGAAGCCCAGAGAGTGCAAGCAGAGGCACACCAGGCGCAGATAGAGCTGATAAGAGAGAGCATGAATAATGCTCATCAGGTGGCTCTCTAGGCTATGGAGAGAGTAGCACGACAACCGCAGCATCCTGGCTAGGAGCACCAGAGGCCAGGTACTATAGTGGACTTCAAGAGGATGATGTCTCGAGAGTTCAAAGGCACTGAAGGAATACTCTATGCTGACGATTCGTTAGAGGACATAGAAAGGAACTTGCGCTTAGCACAGATTCTAGAGATTCTTCAGATGAGGCCGCTGGCAGTCAAATGTTTGATATCACGCTGACGTGGTATCGTACAGAGCCGAGACTCGCTGTTGAAGGACTTACTTGGGAGAACTTCAAAGAGCTCTTCAAGGAGAAGTTCTTTCCAGACGTGGCTTTGGGAGCATTGGAAAGTCAGTTCCATGACTTAGTCCAAGGAAGCATGTTAGTCGACGAATACGTCGCAGAGTTTTGTCGATTGAGTCAATTCGCGCCATCGATGATTCAAGATCCAGGGGACAGAGCACAAAAATTCAGGTAGGGATTGAATATATAGATCAAGTCTCGTACTTCAGGATGACGCACTGCTACATTTAAGGGTATTCTGATGGATGCCCAAATTGCTGTAACCTCCGTATCCTAAAATTCATGCTTAAATATTGTTATTAGGTTAATTTGGGACTATTGAGATTTTTCCATAATTTTTAGTTAATTAAAAACTAGTAACCCTAATTTCCTAGGACTTTCAAGAATTTATTTTAAGGACAAACTTAATTAAAAATATTCCAAAATTTTATTTTAGGTTCTAAATAATAAAATATATTTTCTAAATTTTCTGGGAATTTTTTGAGTATTTTTAGTATTTATTGAGAGTTTTAGACTAATAACTAATTTTTAGGACTTGTAGAATTTATTGTGCAATCCCAGGAATATAGAATGGACCCACATTATTTTCTAGGATTTATAATATTATTATATATTTTCTGAAATTATTTCAGAATTTTTGGAATAATTTTAGTATTTATTTTTAGTTAAATGGGTAAAACTAATGTTTAGAGCTTCTCCTAATTATAGTAGGAAACATATGAATATAAAATTGTCCCAAGTATTTTTCTAGGGTTTTTGGATTCAAAATATATTTTCTATAATTTTTCCAGATTTTATGATTATTTTTAATATTTATTCTGAGTTATTTAGATTTAAAATGACTTAAATAATGTTTTGATAAAGGCAAATAAAAAATAAATAATATAACAAAAACCATCCAATCAGATTCTGACACGTGTTAGCCTATAAATATCCATTCAGCCACAGGTTCATCCCTATTCAGCCATAGGTACATCCCTATATATAATATTATAACCCTAATTATCCTATTATTTTTGAAAGAGAGATTTTGGAGAATTGCCATCTAGGGTTCCTTCATCTTCCACAAGCCATTGCGCATAGCTCTGGACTCCAAACGAGGTCTAGTTTTTTGTGTTAGAACAATATTGAGGTTAGATTTCTGATTATATAATTTTTTTACGAAATTATGAGTATAAAATTCTGGAAAATTCGTAGAGCACAGCATGTCCAAAAATAGACGTGTTTCGATGTTTTCGCGATTCCGGGAGAACCAGGAATCAGAATTAAGAACTGTTTAAAGTTTCGGAAAGCTAATGTCAAGATCATTGACATTTCTTTTTTCCAGAATTTATTTCGATGTATTTTCATACTGTTAATTCTATAGAACTTTTAGGTTATAATTTAACCATCGGTGCACGATACGAAACTTGTATGTGCCATAATTTCCAAACGAATTTGAATTTGGACGAGCCGTAAATTCCAGCATATTTTTAACGCTGAAACCTACAGGAAATCATGCATGAAAGTTGAGTTTGTGTCGGTTGACTTTTTGGTCAACAGATCGCCTCGATTTGCGTGCCATGAGTCTCGAGTTGATAAAATTTAGTTCCTTTGGACAAAATTTAGGAATTAACCTAAAAATCAGAATAATAAGATTAAAATAGGATTTTAGAGTAATTATTACAGAATTAAATAAATTAAAATAAATTATCTTTTGACATGGTAAATTGTAATACATAGGTTATTTGGACTGTGACTTGGATTCTGATTCATACCAACAAAGGACCACAGGCGAGTACATTCTCTGATAGTTTCTTATTTATGATATCCTCTATGTTCATTGTATTTAGTGTAAATATCCATATTTCTTGACACGATGGTTACACGGATTGGTATATCCTGATCTCGTCATGAGATGTTATTCCTTGTATATGGTGTATTGTGTACAAGTCTTGTTTTATTGGTTATCTTGTGCATGTACAGACACTGATTCTTGAGGAAACTTGCTACCTTCTTAGAGAATCCTGTGCCAGATCGTACCATGGTTGGATCTACTATACCAGTCGGGGGTGGGGAGTATTTTAGTGTAGATATGTGATCATACCCTTCATGTACAAGTCTTGTTCTCATGTTAGTGTTGGTCATACACGGCACGTATGACTAGCCAGGCCAGTACTCGTGTACAAGTTCCCAAGCCGATCACATGTTAAAGCTAGTACTCACACACTTAGTCATAGTATTCTTCTTCATTAACATATTGTTCCTTCCCGCATTTATTTACAGTATTTTTAGTATTTTCTTTATTGTATATCTCTCGTATATGTATATGCATCTTGTATATTTTCATCTATTTACTGCTACATAGTTTATATCATTGATGTAGAACTGCTGTTAGAGATGTACTTTGCTCCATCCTGACTGAAAATATTTTTCCAGACTATGCCTTAGAGGACGGGTGTCCGACATTTTATGGACCACAGGGAGAGTAGCTGCTGACTTGGACCTTATAGCCAGGTGTGATTCCGGGAGGTCTAGCCGGGATCAATAGTTATTTAGTTAGTTTTTATTAGCAGTTTATGGTACCGGATTTGTCTTCGGCATACCTTGTTGAGACTTAGATATTATTGTTGAGTTAGATTATTCTATTTAGACTTATGTTGCAATTTGGTTTATTTATTTCTTCGATATTTTATCGTGCTTTAGCTATGTGATTGAGTATTGTTCATATGATATGGTGCTATTTGTGACTCCTTATGGAGTTGGATGCTCGTGTGAGAATGATTAGATAGTATTATGACCTAGACAGCGTTCTACCGCCGATGCTGCAGCGTAGGATGGACGTACCCACGCTCTCGTGCCCCAAAATCCGGGTGCGGGTCGTGACACATTTTTGGTGGTGGCCCATGCAGGCCAGACTTCGCAATTAGAGCGATGTCGTGGTAGTGCGACATCTTAGTTGTACTACTGCGTGCCTGCGATAGGATCTAGGATATAGCATACTAGGATGAGAGGGAATACTCAATCACAACTAGGAATATTTCTAATCTATTATCTTGTTATCCTTATTTTCCTTCTGTTTCCTTTCGCCTATTTGATTGATTGATTGATTCCTTAGTACCGTAGTTTGTATTCGTGATTTTCTTGTTATAATATAGTTAATAGTATACCCTGACAGAGACTGCAATACCATGACAAAATAGACTATAATCATACATGTTTACTCGAGATTGCATGTTGTATGATTGTAGGTAGAATTCTCTTAGACTTTGATTGTTGAGGATTTGACTGTAGTAAAGATTAACGAAGAGATTATGACTTGACAAAGAGAGACAAGGTGCCTTAAATTTTGAGGATAAACATTAATGTAAATAAAAAGTTAAGAATTTAATATGGCAGAATTGGCGATTTTGTTAAATCTTAGATTTTTATGAAGATTATGAAATAATTGAATTTATTATTGAATTTTGAGGAGTTTAAGAAGTCTATCAATATATTTATTGCACTGCAAGTTATGAACTTATATTTTGAATATTGTGTTGGAGGTTTCATAAGTATTACATCGTTGAGTATAAAAAAAAATCGAGGAATAAGAACACAAATGGTTAGTGTTGAATTCAAAATTTGGGATGAGATTCAATTTTATAATATGCATTGATTGGATTTAAATTAGAGGAGTAAGACCATTAATGGATTAGTGTTTGAATTCAAATTTTGGGATGCGATTTTTAAATTTTATAAATATGCATTGATTGGATTTCAATTAGAGGATTGAATATTAAATTCTTGTATTCATTATTAACTAAAATTTTTGCAGGAGATTATGATAAGAATGGAATTTGATTTTATATTTGAAGATTTTTAGGGATATGATATTTATAGAATTTCGAGAAATATTGTGATGTAAAAATATGGATTAGTTCATGATTATATGATTTGATAAATTTATTTTTTATGGTAATAAATAAATAAATAAAATAATTAAGGAATTTAAATTTTGAGGAAAAAATTTTTTAAGGTGGGTAGACTTGTAACCTCCGTATCCTGAAATTCGTGCTTAAATGTTGTTATTAGGTTAATTTGGGACTATTGAGATTTTTCCATAATTTTTAGTTAATTAAAAACTAGTAACCAAAATTTCCTAGGACTTTCAAGAATTTATTTTAGGGACAAACTTAACTAAAAATATTTCAAAATTTTATTTTTGGTTTTAAATAATAAAATATATTTTCTAGAATTTTCTGGGAATTTGTCTGAGTATTTTTAGTATTTATTGGGAGTTTTAGACTAATAACTAATTTTTAGGACTTGTAGAATTTATTGTGCAATCCCAGGAATATAGAATTGACCCACATTATTTTCTAGGATTTATAATATTATTATATATTTTTTGGAATTATTTCAGAATTTTTGGAATAATTTTGTTATTTATTTTTAGTTAAATAGGAAAAACTAATATTTAGAGCTTCTCCTAATTATAGTAGAAAACCTATGAATATAAAATTGTCCCAAGTATTTTTTTTAGGGTTTCTAGATTCAAAATATATTTTCTGTAATTTTTCTAGATTTTTATGATTTTTTTTAATATTTATTTTGAGTTATTTAGACTTAAAACGACTTAAATAATATTTTAATAAAGGCAAATCAAAAACAAATAATATAAAAAAACCATCCAATCAGATTCTGATACGTGTTAGCCTATAAATATCCATTCAGCAGCAGGTACATCCCTATTCAGCCGCTGGTACATTCCTATATATATTATTATAACCCTAATTATCCCATTATTTTAGAGAGAGAGATTTTGGAGAATTGCCATCTAGGGTTCCTTCATCTTCCACAAGCCATTGCGCATAGCTCCGGACTCCAAACGAGACCTAGTTTTTTTTGTTAGAACGATATTGAGGTTAAATTTCTGATTATATAATTTTTTTAATGAAATTATGAGTATAAAATTCTGAAAAATTCGTAGAGCATAGGATGTCCGAAAATAGACGTGTTTCGATATTTTCGCGATTTCGGGAGAACCAGGAAACAGAATCAAGAACCGTTTAAAGTTTCGGAAAGATAATGTCAAGATCATTGACATATGTTTTTCCCAGAATTTAATTCGACGTATTTTAATACTGTTAATTCTGTAGAACTTCTAGGTTAGAATTTAACCATCGGTGCACGATACGAAACTTGTATGTGCCATAATTTCCAAACAAATTTGAATTTGGACGAGCCATAAATTCCAACATATTTTTGACACAAAACCTACAGGAAATTATGCATGAAAGTCGAGTTTGTGTTGGTTGACTTTTTGGTCAACAGATCGCCTCGATTTGCGTGCCATGAGTCTCGAGTTGATAAAATTTTGTTCCTTTGGACAAAATTTAGGAAATAACCTAAAAATCAGAATAATAAGATTAAAATAGGATTTTAGAGTAATTATTGTAAAATTAAATAAATTAAAATAAATTATCTTTTGACATGGTAAATTGTAATACATAGGTTATTTGGACTGTGACTTGGATTCTGATTCATACTAGCAAAGGACCAAAGGCGAGTACATTCTCTGATAGTTTCTTATTTATAATATCCTCTATGTTCATTGTATTTAATGTAAATATCCATATTTCTTGACACGATAGTTACGCGGATTGGTATATCCGGATCTCGTCATGAGATATTATTCCTTGTATATGGTGTATCGTGTACAAGTCTTGTTTCATTGGTTATCTTGTGCATGTACAGACACTGGTTCTCGAGAAGACTTGCTACTTTCTTAGAGAATCCCGTGCCATAGCGTACCATGGTTGGATCTACTATACTAGTCGGGGGTGGGGAGTATTTTAGTGTAGATATGTGATCATACCCTTCATGTACAAGTTTTGTTCTCATGTTAGTGTTGGTCATACATGGCACGTATGACTAGCCAGGCCCATACTCGTGTACAAGTTCCCAAGCCGATCACATGTTAAAGCTAGTACTCACACACTTAGTCATAGTATTCTTCTTCATTGACATATTTTTCCTTCCCACATTTATTTACAGTATTTCTAGTATTTCCTTTATTGTATATCTCTCGAACATGTATATGCATCTTGTATATTTTCATCTATTTACTGCAATATAGTTTATATTATTGATGTAGAACTGCTGTTAGAGATATACTTTGCTCCATCCTGACTGGAAATATTTTTCCAGAATACGCCTTAGAGGATGGGTGTCCGACATTTTATGGACCACAGGGAGAGTAGCTGCTGACTTGGACCTTATAGCCAGGTGTGTTTTCGGGAGGTCTAGCCGGGATCAATAGTTATTTAGTTAGTTTTTATTAGCAGTTTATGGTACCGAATTTGTCTCCGGCATACCTTGTTGAGACTTAGATATTATTGTTGAGTTAGATTATTCTATTTAGACTTGTGTTGCAATTTGGTTTATTTATTTCTTTGATATCTTATCGTGCTTTAGCTATGTGATTGAGTATTGTTCATATGATATGGTGTTATCTGTGACTCCTTATGGAGTTGGATGCTCGTGTGAGAATGATTAGATAGCATTGTGACCTAGACATCGTTCTACCGCCGATGCTGCGGCGTAGGCTGGACGTACCCACGCTCTCGTGTTCCAAAATTCGGGTGCGGGTCATGACAATTGCTGAAGATGACTTGGACTTCAGGCCCAAGAGAGAATATGACACTTTTGGAGCGACATATGGTAACACAGGACCTGCCAAGCGCCTACACTTTCAACAATAATAGAGGCCATACCAGGAACAACATCAGCAACACCAGGCACCAGTTCATGGACAAATCCAGCAACAACAGCCACAGAGACAGAATCATCCCGTTGTCCAGTGTGTGTATTGCGGAAAGATAGGACATACTAGAGACATTTGCAGGAAGAGATTGGGTACTTGCTTGTCCTGTGGATCATTATCACATCATCTTAGGTACTGGCCACCTATTCAGGCTTGTCAGGGTGGAGCAGCCGCTCAGAGAGGACCAACCAGAGTACCTACCGTACCAGGAGGCCAGTAGAGGGGACCTCCACTTCCACCATAGCAGCAGAGGTTTGCTCAGCACCAGCACCAGCAGAGAGGAGTACCACAGGGATGAGCTTATACCATGACGACTAAGGAGGCCGAGCCAGCTGGACATGTGATTTCAGGTTCAGTTTCTCTCGATTCTATTCTAGCACTTGTATTATTTGATTCTGGTGCTTCCTATAGTTTCTTATCTGTATCTTATGCTCTTAAGCATCAATTAGAAACGGAACCATTAGATAAGACTTGCAAGATCACGGCAGGAGGAGGCATTATCCTAGTCCGTGATTATTGCAAGGATCGGAGAGTGTTATTGGAAGGCCGAGAGTTGAGCATGAGTTTACTCGTCATGCCACTTCCGAGATATGATATTGTACTCAGAATAGACTGGTTGAGTAAATATGATGCTTCTATAGATTGTCACGGAGGCAGAGTAGTATTTTGGCCACCAGGAGAACCAGAGTTTGAGGTCGCCAGAGGAGCAGCAAAGTAGAGCAGAGGCACTTTTTGTGGAGCCAGGAAGGAAGAAGAGGAGTTACCACATCCACAGATAGCGGAGTTCCTGGATGTATTTCTAGAGGAGTTGCCAGGTTTGCCGCCAGACAGAGATGTTGAATTATCTATAGACTTGGTACCAGGAGCGGAGCCTATTTCACAACATGTCTACAAAGTCAACAACAGCAAGCTGGTAGAATTGAAGAAGCAAGTTGAGGAGCTGCAGGACAAAGGTTTTATTAGATCTAGTTCATCGTCATGGGGAGCTCCGGTATTGTTCGTACCGAAGAAGGTTGACATGGTAGGAATGTGTATCGATTATAGAGCTCTGAATAACCTCACAATCAATAACAAATACCATGATCTTTTCGATCAGTTGAGTGGAGCAAAGGTATTTTCAAAGATAGACTTGAGGTCAGGCTATCACCAGGTGAAGGTGAAGAAAGAAGACATACCGAAGATAGCTTTTTGGACCATATATGGCCAGTTTGAATTCACGGTAATGCCGTTTAGTTTAACCAATGCATCAGTAGTATTCATGAACTTGATGAATAAGGTATTCCATCAGTAACTTGACAAGTTCATAGTGGTATTCATTGACGACATTCTTGTGTATTCAAAGACCCCAGAGGAGCACGAAGAGCATCTGAGGATGGTCTTGGAGACTCTCAGGAAGGAAGAGTTGTACGAAAAGCTTTCAAAGTATGAGTTCTTCTTTGACAAGGTTGAATTTCTTGGACATATGGTGATGGGTGACAGAATTTCAGTTAACCTAAAGAAGATCAAAGCAGTGGAATCATGGGATACCCCCAGTATAGTAGATGAAATCAGGAGCTTTCTTGGACTAGCAGGATACTACAGAAGATTCGTATAAGACTTCTCCAATATTGCAGAACCAATGACTAGGCTGACCAAGAAAGATATAGATTTTGTCTGGACAGAGGAATGTCAAGCTGTATTTGATGAGCTGAAGAAGAGACAACAGCGCCAGTTTTGACGTTGCCATCAGGGACAGGTGGATTCACTATCTACAGTGATACTTCAGAAAAAGGTTTGGGATGCATTTTTCAGCAGCACGGGAAAGTAATTGCCTATGCTTCTTGACAATTATGCCCTCATAAGAAGAACTATCCCACTCACGATCTAGAGTTAGCAGTAGTTATCTTCGCTCTAAATCTGTAGAAACACTATCTGTACAGAGAGCGTGTGGAGATCTTCATGGACCACAAGAGCTTGAAGTACGTATTTACACAAAAGGAGATGAATATGAGGCAGAGAAGGTGGTTAGAGTTGATGAAAGACTTTGACATCTTACTACAGTACCATCCAGGAAAGGCCAACATAGTCGCCGATGCCTTGAGCAGGTATTCGATGGCTATGTACTTGACAACCGATAGATATTTATTAGCTGATCTAGAGAGCTTAAGAATTAAAGAACAAGTTCCAGGTGTTAAGATTCAGATATGGGGATTGCAGATACAATCAGAGCTGATGGACAGAATTAAAGCTGCACAATATGATGATAAGACTCTGAGGAGTTTCAGGGCACAAGTTCGGACATGATTGATAGACGACTCACTATTGCGGATGATGGATCCTTACGGTATGGCACAAGGATGTGTGCGCCGAGTGGAGAGCTGCGCGAAGAGGTTTTGCAGGAGGCACATCACTCTCAGTACTCGATGCATCCCGGAGCTAACAAGATGTATCGAGATCTAAGGGAGCACGTATGGTGGTATGGTATGAAGCGTGAGGTAGCACGCTTTGTATCCCGATGTTTAGTGTGCCATCAGGTAAATACAGATCGACAGAGGCCAGGTGGATTATTTCAACCTTTACCTATTCCAGAATAGAAGTGGGAGCACGTAACTATGGACTTTGTTTCAAGACTTCCACGTTCTCCAGGAGGAAAGGACGTGATTTAGATCATCGTAGATAGGTTGACCAAATCAGCTCACTTCTTACCTTTCAAAGTGGGTACATCGACAGAGAAGTTAACAGAGATGTACGTACAACAGATTATCAGATTACATGGAGTTCCTGTGAGTATCATCTCAGATCGGGATAGTCGTTTCACTTCTCACTTCTGGAGGAGTCTGCAGGCTAGCTTGGGCACTCAGCTCAAGTTCAGTACCGCGTATCACCCCCAGACAAATAGGCAGTCTGGAAGGACTATTCAGACTCTTGAAAATATACTACGCACTTGCGTTTCAGATCTTGGAGGTTCTTGGGAGGATCATCTACACCTAGTAGAGTTTGCTTACAACAACAGCTACCAGACCAGCATTGAGATGTCACCATTCAAGGATTTATATGGACGAAGGTGTCGTACACCTTTATCTTGGGATGATGTTGGAGAGAGAGCTTTGTTAGGACCAGAAATGGTCGTGGATAAAGCAGAAAAGGTAAAACTTATCAGAGACAGACTGCGAGTGGTGCAGGACAGACAGAGGCATTGGGCCGATAGCCACCGTAGACCCCTAGAGTTTCAGGTAAAGGTTTTGTTATTTTATTGGTTTATGATTGTTTTGTTTTAGATTGCGTGTTAAGAATGTTTGTTCTAGGTTGGCGATTTGCTGTTCCTACAGATTTCTCCGACACGAGGCACGATTCATTTTGGTAAAGGCGGGAAGCTTAGTCCATGATACATCGGGCCCTTCAGTATTCTTACAAGGGTCGGTGCAGTGGCCTATAGACTTAACTTGCCGCCTGCTCTAGATGGATTGCATGACGTATTCCATGTGAAACAGCTGAGACGGTATGTGGCAGATCCTAAGCACGTACTAGATCACTAGGAGATCGAAGTTGGACCGACGCTCATCTATCCTGAACAGTCCATTGAGATCTTGGATCGTAGAGAGAAGGTATTACAGAACCAGACTATTCCTTTGGTTCGTGTTGCACGGAGACATCACTCTCCAGGCTAGTCAATCTGGAAAAGAGAGAACGAAATACGCGAGCAGTATCCATATCTCTTCGAGACTTGGGGTATAATTCATTGTTTGATTGTTAGTTCTTGTGCTAGTTTATTATAAATTTTGAGGACAAAATTCTTTTAAGGAGGGTAAACTTGTCACCCCCACATTTTAAATTAGGGATATTTTTGTCTTTTCATAATTAATGTGTATATGATTGCATGATAATTAATTATATTTAAATTGCTGTAATTCATTTGATTGTTGCACATTACTATTATTTTGGTAATTAGAGCACTACACTAGCCATTGTCGTCCAACAGATTTTACACCCTTATCCTAGACGTGCCAGGCTATTATTTTAATCTTTGTGTGACTTATTACTATGCCTTGTTGTGTTTCATTTTAGTCGCACAACATTCGTCGCAAACCGATTGTATTAATTTGTTATAAATTAAACCTTGTATCCTAGTGCGTTCCAATCAAAATTGGTGACACAATTTTGACCCATTTTGAGCAACACAAATTAGGGTAATATTTTATTCTGAGTCAACTTCATTCATGACACTTGTGTCCCACTTAATTTCAGCCCCTCGTACTTCTAATTAATTTTAGAACACCTATTGCATTTATTTTTAATTAAATTAAATTATAAACCTAACTTTGTGTAATTTTCTATTTGTTGGGCACTTCTGTACAAAAGTGTATTAAGGTGTCTACCCCGTTGGACACGACACGTAAATAAACCCATTTTTCCTTCATATATGTTTTTCTATAATTTTTAGGAGTGCGTAATTCAATATCAACCTCCTTAAACCATGGCCCTCCAAACCTTGAACCAATGCATCATAGCCATTCATTTTTAAATTCATTTTGAATTCTAGCTTTGAAAATATCTATGACAAACCCCTTTTCCCAAGGGTTTGACCAAGACCTAACTCTAGGTCAACTCAATTCTATACCTCTATATATAAATAGTATTCTTTTCCTCTTCTTTTTCTTTTCCTTAAACCTAAAACCAAAGAGCTATTAGCCGACCTCCCCCTTTGCCCATTACTGTTCACCCTTCTTTTTCTTCCCATCAATCCCTTTGCCAGAGACTCGTCGAGAAAACCCCGTCGACGCTGTCAACCGCCACGGCCGCCTGCAGAGCGCCGGACTTGACACCGAACCCTGCTGAAACCAATGACCCGATGCCATCCCGTTATCCCCAACCCGCTACACTGCACGACGCTAGAGACCCAAAACTCCTCGACCGAACTGCCTCACCCATCCTCACCTCTACGACGCCGGAGTCGACCAACCCACATGACAACCCCCTCGCCGACTCAGCTGCCTCCACCCGAGCAGCACCTTGTAGCCATCTCCGTCTGAACCAACCGGAGAACCATCCTGCTGTCTAGACCGCCGACTTTGACCCGCCGGACCTCGTCGACGACCGACCTCATGACTCTGCAGCGTCTGAACTCGCCAGAACTCGCCTGAAGCCGAAGACGCTATAACCCGACTGCACCACACTCGACCGGATCTCGACCGGAGACGCTGGCAACCTGCTCGACTGAACCGAGTACTTTGCGATGATCTCGACACGCACATCTCGTCCCACGTACCAGGTTTGAGTCCCCTCTCGTGTATATGTACACGTACATGCATACGCGTAGTTCTTCATTTTATGCATGCATATTTGTAGTTGGTATTGGTATGTGTATTGGTATATGGTTAATATTAATATTGTTATATATATACATATATATATATATAGTATATTTCTCAATTAGTATATATACATATGTATATGTATTGTGTAAGTATCCCTAGTACGTGTTTAATATATATATACATAGTATAAACTCTATTAAGTGTATATATACATATATCTATTATATTTATAATTAATGAATATTAATGTATATGTTAGTTAATAATATGTATAATATGTCTATGTACTAGATGACCCGAGTGTAACCACGGATACCCCGTAGTTACATTAACCTGTGACCACGTAACAAGTTAGCAAACTGCCATATGTAAACCGACGTACTGGCAAGACCGTATCATTGACTGTCTGTTATGCATAGAAACTACAGACATGATACCTCTAATGTAGTCTTTGAGTTGATTGTGTTTGATTGTGTGTGTTAGTATAATGTCTTATGCAATATTGATTATATGATATGTCTATAGGACTGTTGGATCACTCAGACAATACTTTGGAAGCAGGATATTGGTATTGTCAGCTAAGGACCACAGGCGAGTACATTCTTTGACAGTTTTTATTATGTTGATTATCTCTATAATTCTAGTTGTATAGCGTACATGACTCTGACACTATTGTTTACATGAGTTGGTATTATCGAGACCTGTTACAAGGAGTCGTAATTTGGAATCCATCGTACTAGCTGGAGAAAATAGGGAAATATTAGTAGCTTATGTGATCATACCTAACTCTACTTGCATCATAGCTCACCCACACCTTACGTCGGTGCAGCCTGACCATTACATGCCTCATAACCTGTTGTGTATGATTAGCCTGACATTTGCTTGCATCATAGCTATCCGGATGGTTAGTCTGACCTTTTATGAATCATAGCTAGTCATACATAGCAAGCCTGATCAGTCCCAAGCTAATCACATGATATGCTGATGTTTCACACACTTAGCTAGATGTTCTTGACATATATCTCTAGTATATTGATCTAGCATCTCTACATGTTCTAGTTATTGTTCTAGTACTCATTATATTCTAGATTATTGTTCTAGTATGCACTTATATTTCTATTTCATTGCTAGATGTACATTGATGATGATGTTCCACTATTTCTTTATTCCAACATTTCTTGCAGTATTGTATTATGTCCAGTATCTCTTATTGCCAGTATTCATATCTATCTTGTATTTATTTACACTGTATTATAGTTTTTGTCAATATAAGTGGAACAGCTGTTAGTGCTTGTACTTTGTTCCAATCCTGACTGGATATTTTTTCCAGAGGATCTTGAGGATTCCTGTACTACACACTATGGACCGGGTATAGATGCAGACTACACACCAGAGACTTTAGAGAAGACTATTCCTTTAGAGGAGACTTTACCTGCAGTTATCTTGACAGTATTTATCTTATGCACTGAGGCTTATTGAGATTTATTTCAGTTTATGTTTAGACTTATTCTTAGTTTATGTTGAGACTTGTGGAGACTTTATGTTGGACAGCTAGACTGTGGTTTATCTATATTTTGAGACATGGTATTGACTATGTCATTCTTCTTATCTTTTATCATGCCTTATACTCTTATAGTTGTTGTGATTGAGTTTACATTATGAGATATTGTGAGATGTATATTGTCCTCCTTATGGAGATTGATATCATTGACAGGTTGTGAGTTATATTAGTGTTATTGTGACCTAGACAACGTTCTACCGCCGATACTACGGCGTAGGCTGGACGTACCCACGTGCTCGTGGCCCTATACCGGGTGCGGGTCATGACAATTCTCCTTCGTACTATATTGATATTGATCCCTTGGCGGAAGGGTTCTTGGAGGTCCTGTACGCCTATAAGCCTCTATCTATACTAGTGGCTTGACCATTTTAGGATGGTACATTATATAGTTCTCATGAAGACGCCTTCTTCATAGTCCCCGAAAGACGAAATGATAAACGTAAAATACTTTTGGCAAAGGTAGGAATAAAAGGATCACACATGCCAAAGATTCTAATGATGATAGTGGAAAATTATAATTTTATCACTACAACCAGCCAGCTAAGGATATTATTCAAAAGATGGGCTACAACTTGGAGTCGGGCGAAGGACAAAATTATGGAAAAGGATGACGTACCCCTATATGCCACCTTTCTCTCAAAGGCAAGTCTGAATATTATTACCAGAAAACTGGTCATGGTTTAGGGTACCTCACACCTCCAAAAACTTCTGAAGGCTCAGAGTCAGAGGAGAAAAGATATTCCTATTCATCTGACTCATTATTATGGGGTTCAAATGAAAGCACCGATGAAGTATTCAAACACGCTCTTTCTGTCAACATGGTGTCAGTCGCATAGATGATGAAGGCAGCTCAACTCTAGAACCCTTCAAAAATGATTTGTGGGCACAACATATGGATTCTCAATGGGAGCTTCGGTTTGAGCAACGCGAACCAACTAAAAAAGATAAAATTATTCAAATTGATGTAGGAGAAGAGTCATCCCCGAAACCAATCTTCATCAGCAAAAGCATTTTAGAGGAGGATAAATGAGCCCTGGTTCAACTGATAAAGGAATACATTGATGTCTTTAATTGGAGTTATGAGGATATGCCAGGTTTGGATCCTCGAATAGTTATACAAAAGCTCAATATCCTTCCAAACTAAACCTGTTAAACAACAACAAAGACGATTCTCCCAGATATGATGGACACAATTGAAGCCGAAGTCAGGAAGCTGATAGCATGCAGTTTTGTTCGAGAAGAACAACATCCTGATTGGGTGGCCAATATAGTCCCAATCGTGAAAAAAAATGGGAAGGTCCATATTTGCATAGATTATAGGAATTTAAAATCAACCTGCTTGAAAGACGAGTTCCATCTCCCTATCACGGATGTCATGATCGACAATACATACGGTTCGAGCATATATAGTTCATGGATGGGTTCTCGGGATATAATCAAATTAAGATTTTTTTTTACGACAAAAATCACACTTCTTTTCGTATACCACTAGGAGTGTACTGTTATATAGTTATGCCCTTTGGTTTGAAGAATATGGGAGCAACGTACCAACGAGACATGAGCATAATATTTCACAAACATCTTCAAAAGATAGTGGAATGCTACAAAGATGATATTGCCGTCAAGGGACCTTTCAAAGGGGGACCATATTCAAGACCTGAAGACGTTATTCGAGTTAATGCGTCAGCATCATCTGAAGATAAATCCAACAAAATTCTTTTTGGGAGCCTCAAGTGGCAAGTTCCTCAAAATTGTTATAAATTCCAAAGGTAGTCATATTGACCCTGATAAAGTCAAAGCCATTCTTAAAATGCGCCCTCCGTAGAACCTTAAAGAACTTCGTGGACTACAAGGTTGTTTGGCATACATCAAGATATTCATCTCAAATCTCCCAAGATGATGTCGACCTTTCAACTAGTTAATGAAGAAAGGCATATCATTTGTTTGGAATGAAGCATGTTAATAGGCATTTGATGACATTAAATGATATCTCACAAACCTGTCAATTCTGGGGGCTCCAATCATAGGAAAACCCTTCTTACTGTATGTTCGAACAATGGATCATTCCTTAGGAGATCTTCTTACACAGAAGTGTATAGAAGTCCATAAATAGGCTATCTACAACCTTAGTCTTATGATGATCGGTGTCGAGCAAAGATATAATCATATGGAAAAGGCTGTCTTGCTATAATGTTTTCCATTAAGAAAATATGCCATTATGTGATGGTTCAAACCATCTATGTCATATCTAGGGTGAATCCCCTCCGAGTATTGATGACCAAGTCGAGTACACTTAATTCTCGCCTAGCTACATGGGCGATGCTATTATCACCTTATGATATGGTGTATGTCCTACAAAAGGCAGTAAAAGGTCAAGCCTTGGCCAATTTCTTAGCAGCTCACCCAGTACCAGAAATTTTAAAGTTATATGATGACATCCCAAATAAAGTATTAGAGTCAAATATGGCGATGGGAGATGATACTTGGCAGTTGTTCTTCGACGGGGCATCAAGAATTGGGCCTAAATACAATATCGTAGCTAGAGTTGGTATAGTCTTCGTGTCTCCTAACAAACCGTTGATACGTCGTACATATTTCCTCAGATAAGCTTGCTCCAATAATATAGCAGAATATAATACTCTACTCATTAGCCTCTAATTAGCCAAGCAACTGTATATAGATTATCTTGAGGCTTACGGAGACTCCAAACTAATAGTTAATCAGATTAGAGGAGAATATGAGGTTCGTTATGAAGATCTTATTCCTTATCATCAAGTTGTAATCGAACTGGCATTTACCTTTAAGGGATTCTTTATTGAACATGTTCCTCGGCTACAAAACATGGAAGCAGACGCCTTTGCCAGGCTATCGCCTCCTTAGCCATTCCTTTAAAGAGATAACATTCAATTTGAGTAAGCGGTCGAGAATTATTTTCTGCTAAAAATAACTTATACATAGAAAGCCGCTTTGAAGTAAAATCTACTCTTAATTCTGGAGATTTTCTTTCATAGATTATGCGACTTATGGAATTCTTCTAGATGACTGAAAAGATGCTACTTCGATTAAGAGACACTTGCTGTGATTCTATTATGATGTAGCATACATGACATTGTATCGTCATTCTTATGATGCAGCATACATGACACTCGCTCTGATTTTTTCCAGATCTTGAAGCAAGACGGGCACTCCATGATGTTCACGATGCCATTTGTGGAGCACATTAACTAGGCCCTTAACTATAAGATAGGCTAGAAATGATAGGGTATTACTGGCCTATGATGGTAGCTGATATTGTAGACTATGCTCGTAAATATAGAGCAAGTCAAATGCATATTGATTGTATCCACCAACCGTCAAAGTTATTACACCCGACAACTGTATCCTGGCCTTTTAAAGCATGGAAAATGAATATCATTTGCCCCATTAGTCCATCTTTCATCTAGAGATCATCGGTTTGTTACATCGTATATATTCTGGTTACATACCTCACTTGTAATTGTCTTACCTGATCAATCTCCCAACCCGATCACATAATGAACTTGTATTCTTAGGCACATTAGTTAGTTTTGATTGCAGTTTACTTTATCATATTGCTAATATTCATATTGTTGATCTATATTCTCGTATATTACCTGTATATCTATTGTTTCATCATTCATATATTTAATAATCTTGTATTTCATTTCTATATCTGTTTATATGCTCGATTATGTTATTCAAACTACTTTCAGAGGTATGTACTTTGCTCCAATCCTGACTGGATATATTTTTTCAGATGACTGGCTTATAGAGCAGTGTCTTACATTCTACGGACCGCAGGACGGCGTACCTTTAGAGGATACTCCTATAGACCAGAAGGACTTAGTTGAAAAGCCCGAGGAGGTCTAGTTATTAGAATATTATTTTGGTGGATTCATATCTTGTATATTATTTCAGATTGTGGTATGTATCCTTATTCTTTCATTCGCTATTCCATTCGTGCATTATTCTTTCTTAGTTTGTTTTGTGATTCAGATTAGTTATTCTTGTAATATACCATATTGTTCCTCCATTTGGAGTTGAGATGATTGACAGGTACCATATTATATTATTGAGATGTTAGATAGTTAGAAATGACCCAGACAGCGTTCTACCGTCGATTATGTGGCATAGGCTGGGCGTAACCACGTACTCGTGCCTGAATATCTGGATGCGGGTCGTGACACATTGTCAGTAGAGGCTACACAATGCATACAGGGACTAATTATCTCTAATATGTAGAGTTAATTATTTTCTTCTCTTTGGTTGGTGCAGAGACTAATCAGTCAATAATATACAGGCAATATAACAAAATTGAACCAAGATTTTATTAATGCTAAAATCATGATTGTATGTGATAGAAATATATTATATCTGTATTTTTTATTCTAAGATCATGATTACATATGATGGGGATCTACTACAAGGTCATCTTCATTCTTCTAAACCTCAGTGCAATACCTGCCTGCACTGAAGGATAATATTAGGGGGCGCAGTGTTAGACATGCTCTCGCTCCTTAATATTTGGTGAAGTAACAATACCAGGAGGATACAGAACTGGACATGTATCAATTATGCAAGATCAAATCCTCCATCGCCACCAAGCATCGTCGACTGAGTTTTGATTGTTACTCCATCCCAATCTTATAGTCAAGGCCACAACCGAGTTGCACCCTAGTTCCAAGCCTCATGACAGGAAAAAATACAACTAGCATATTGTATGGACTAGGACAACTTTGATTGCTCCAAGCAAAGTCTCTCATCACTTTATGGCGAGTTGCCACTTGATATTGCTAATCATTTCAAACATGAAAAATTATGATACCCTTCCAGGTTCTATCATGGAAAAAGTCCTTTGATAGAAGAGGCCTTCTCATGTGGCTGCTCGAATGCCTACAATGCCTTATTGTAGTTGCCCTCCTCTTCTTTGGCTTAAACCGAAAGATGGTCGTGCTTATTTCTTTTACAATGGAAATTAAAGCATTATTTTGCTGGGATGGCTTTCTTTCTATTTATATAGGGGAAGTAAAATATTTTAGTTTCCAAACAAACTCCAAAAATAAGGTCACATGTATTGCCTTAAAAACTGCGTCAAATCAAACGTCGGGTCAAAACCAAAGCAAAGTTTGCATTGAAGATTCGGCCATGTTAGTGGAATCTTGGACTCCTGTATATCTCTTCAAGAACCACTTGAAAAATATTGCATAACATGCGAGGTGATAAATTTTGTTCAAATTAAACCTACTCTTGTCACTACCACATTTTCTAGGAAAGGATATATTAGTCTTTTGGTAATTAATTAAATATTATGCATGTTAAATATTTATTTATTATATTATTTATTTATTTTTATTATGTTAGATTTATTTTTGGACTTGTGTTAGTGGACCAACTAGTTAGTTTAGACTCATGGACCAACATTTAATTCTAGTCAGAATTGAGCCAAATAATTAGAAGCCCAACCATTAGGAGGATGATTAATTATGTTAAACCCATTAGACTAGAAGCTTCACTCCTTAATTAATTTCTTCATGAGAGGCCCCAAGGGGTGTTTTAGACTTTATATAGTATCTTGAGGGAGGGGACAAGTAAGGCCTATATAAAGGGGATAAAAACTTTCTCTCTCTTCATTTTTTATTCCAAATCTAGTTTTAGAATTTCCCTCAACCAAATTCCACCAAATCCCTACCAAATTTCCATCCAATTCCTTCCCAAATCACCATTGGAGACTAGTGGAGCAAGAATTTAGAAGGAATAAGAAAGGATCTAAAAAGAGGAGCAAGGATCTACAAGTTGGAGGCAAATTTTATCATATTTTGAGGTTACATAGGAAATCCATCTCCCAATAGGTACAATTTAGTTTTTTTCCTTAATATAGGTTCTAAATATGATATTTAACCATAAGAAATTAACCCATATGAATAGGCTACCCATAAAATTTGGTTTTGTGTTAATAGGAGGCCTATTGAGAAAGTTATGGTACTTTTTGTATCAATTTTGGAGGAATTCCGAGATTGATATTTGTTGTGTGTGTCAATTAGTCCTATAGATCAATTTAGCATATGCTTGTGTGTTTTTAGCTAGTTTCTTACCCATAATTGGGTACGTGTAGGTCGTATCCCAATAATTTGATGATACATGTTGATTTAGGGGTTTTCCCTCCGACATGGGACTTTGTACATGTCATATTTTGACACGGATACGGAGATTTGTGTTTGACTCTTCGTATTATTCATAAATAATATATTAGACTTGTTCGTGTCCTTCGGGGCACGTTTGGATGTGTGGTGGACTTGTGTCGCAAGTATATCCTAGATCTAGTAGGATATGGGTGTGATACGTTCCATGTGATTATGTAATTTTAATTCTAGATCTATTTCTATTGTTTTAGTCATTATAATATATAATTATATGTATGTGTATATATATATTTATGTATTTATGCATCATAGATCTATGTATCTAGTTTATATTATATTTATGTAGCTATTTTTCTATATATGTATTAGCTTTTAAATGTAGTAGTGTATTTATATATGTATTATGTATATATATATATATATATATATATATATATATATATATATATATATGTTATTATATATATATATATATATATACTTATATGTATGTTATATATATATATATTTATATACATATATATATATATATATAATTGTATGATATATATATACGTATACGTATATGAGATGTTATGAATAGTGTACGTATATGATACTATAATATGTGTTGTATTATTGTGAAGATGTATATATATATATGTATTTGGTAAGCATGTATATGTATATAAATATTTGTAGCTAAGTATATACATATTAATATATATATAATTGTGTATATATTAATATATTTGAGAGTGAGAATTAGCGACAGCAATAACAACAGCAGCAACGTAGCAACAGCACAACATCAGCATTAGCGACAGCAATAGCAACAGCAGCAGCGTAGCAATAGAACAACAGCAATATTTGCAACAGTAATAACAATAGCAACAGTGTAGCAACAGCACAGCAACAACAACAGCAGTAGTCATCTACTTTGGTTATGGAGCCTAGAGTTTATCGCAACCATATTAGCTGGCATAGCAGAAACGTAGGGACCTGACTTTAGATATACATATCTTAGTTATAAAATTTAGAGTTTTTCGCAGCTATACCGGTTGGCATGGTGAGAATTCTAGGTGACGTGATTATAGGGTTGCATACCCTAGTTATGGAATCTATCATTTATCGTAGCTTTGCTTACTAGCGTGATGAGAATTCTGAGTGTAATGATTTCGGACAGACGTGTATGATTATCAGATTATATCTTAAATTGGTTCTTAAAGTAACATCTCAATACTTATCCACTTCTATTATTTTAGGACTTTGTTCCACCATTCTTTAGCTTAGCAATAGTGATATCTTCAGTTCTTTAGTCCAGTTCCTTATAGAGCTTCTTTCTATTAGAGTCCTTGTTAGTATGATAATTGGTGACTTGTAATTAGGTCTATGTCTTGAGTATCAGTATGGACTATTGAGAGTGTGACTTGTGAGTCTATAGGTGGTTCTTGGTTAGGCATGTGAGCAATAGGCATAAATCTAGATATAACCCATAGCATATTACTTTGTAACAAAAGTTCTATGATAGGTGTCATTATAGATAGTATGGGTACTATAGATAGAAGGGAGAGTAGAGAGTATCAGTAGTGGTCCCATGAGTTAGTATCAGGGTCAGCATGCCAGTTTTGGATAATCATGAATTCAGGTAATTGGGTGATCCATATAAACATTTAAGTATCAAGGAAATTGTGTTGGAAATTAATGGAGCATAATATACAATTTGGTGGTTGATACTTGGGTGTGTCAAGAGTAAATAAATGTATATGCATAAAGGGTATTAGTACATGTGCCATAGTAGAATGGTACCCATAAGTGTATAGGGGAGTGTGAGAGAATAATAATATATTGTGCTAAAGTAGTAGGACTTGTGATACAGGTTGATATGAGTAGATAGGAGTATACCAGTATATGACTAGTGATTGGTATATCACCTGATATTGAGACTAGTGATGTGTTAGAAGCAATAGGTGGAAGAGTGTCCAGAATTTATGTGCAAGATGCACAGTAGATGATGAGTGTCAGAGTGAGTTCATGAGTATCAGAAAGTGAAAGCTTGAATGTTATTATTATGTCATGGGTTGAGAAATATCAAGATTGGTCATGGAAGATATGTATCACTGATTTGTGTATCCGTCTGTAAAAGGTTTTAGGAGAGATACATATACATCAATAGAAATATGGAACCATATGTCTGCCTTTGAGAGTTAAGTGAAATGTGTGTATTATAGAAGTTAATAACTAGTGCATTGGATGCAAGTGATCATGATTTCTAGTGAGTATGATGAGGTAATCTAATGATGAAGCTAGTGCCTTAGAACCTTAAGGACATATGTTGTGTAGTTAGGAAGCTAGTGTTAATATATCAAAAGTGCTAGTGTTTCTATATCACAGATTAGTTGAGTAATGTGCTAGTAACAGTAAGTACCTTGTGTAATAATATTGGATTGGTGTATCAGTTAATATGGATAGAAAAGCATTTGGGAGTAATAGTACAAGTGATCCAAGCAGTAGAAGAGAGAGACAATATATATATATATATATATATATATATATATATATATAGGAGTAAGTTTACTAAGTATAGTACCTTGCTAAATTTGATTATAGAGGTCGTATGTATCAGAGAATAGTCCGAGGGGTATAAGGATACCAGTGAGATGTCATGGTGTTGTAGTAACTAGAAGATAATTATGTATTTATTGTGTATAGATGAGAACCTTAGGATGATTAACAAATGTTTGAGGATGAGTTGTACCAAGTATCAGATAGAAAGAGATACCCTAGTAACAAGAGCCGAAGTACCCGAGTATTTAAAAAGTTTAGGCACAAGCATTTTAATATAATGATATAGAGGAGAGACATAAGTAACTTGGTATACGGATATCATCAAAATACGTATGAGAGCTGGTGTCTTGTGTAAATAGTAACAAGATTTAAGTAAGACAATCTATTAGGAGTATTAAAGTTGGACGAGGGTGTACTAATAAAACACATGATTGAAAAGGTATGCAAGTATTTCTTGCAAGAGAATGAGTAAGAAATTTTGGTGATTACAAGAATTGAAAAAGATAAAGGAGGCAGTGTCTTAGCAATATTTTGTATAGTATCCTAAGTAGCAAGTGCCAGTGAGTTAAGAATGTCCATAACCTAGAATTGGAGTATATCACTAGTACTTGGTAACCGTCAGTATTAAGAATATCTTGACTAGGTTGATGATTAGTGAATGCTTAGTGTGTAACAGAACAGGCCACAAGTGGCATAGCAGGTAATTCTATACCAGTAGAAGGAGACACCTCAGCAGGACAGAGACTGAATTCTATGATAGTTAGAGACTATATTTAAGTTTGGTTATTAGGATTATATGTTATATGATAGGACAATTTTAGACTATGATTGAAGGGGTTTGACCATAGTAAAATTTGTATGAATAAGATATGACTAGCCTAAGAGAGAGGGGTGAGATTTTTAATTGTGAGGACAAAATTCTTTTAAGGAGGGTAGACTTGTCACTACCACATTTTCTAGGAAAGGGTATTTTAGTCTTTTGGTAATTAATTAAATATTATGGATGTTAAATATTATTTATTGTATTATTTATTTATTGTTAGCATGTTAGATTTATTTTTGGACTTGTGTTAGTGGACTAACTAGTTAGTTTAGACTCATGGACCAACATTTAATTCTAGTTAGAATTGAGCCTAATAATTAGAAGCCCAACCATTAGGAGGATGATTAATTATTTTAAACCCATTAGACTAGAAGCTTCCCTCCTTAATTAATTTCTTCAAGAGAGGACCAAAGGGTATTTTAGACTTTACATAGTAGATTGAGGGAGGGGCAAGTAAGGCCTATATAAAGGGGATAAAAACTCTCTCTATTCATTTTTTATTCCAAATCTAGATCTAGAATTTCTCTCAACCAAATTCTACCAAATCCCAACCAAATTTTCACCCAATTCCTTCCTAAATCACCATTGGAGACTAATGGAGCTAGGATCTAGAAGGAAGAAGCAAGGATCTACAAAGAGGAGCAAGGATCTACAAGTTGGAGGCCAATTTTATCATATTTTGAGATTGCATTGGAAATCCATCTTCCAATAGGTATAACTTAGTTTTTTTCCTTAATCTTGGTTCTAAATCTGAGATTTAACCATGAGAAATCAACCCATATGCATAGGCTACCCATAGGATTTGTTTTTGTGTTCATAGGAGGCCTATTGAGAAAGTTATGGTACTTTTTATGTCAATTTTGGGAGAATTTCGAGATTGACATTTGTTGTGTGTGTCAATTAGTCCTATAGATCAATTTGGCATGTGCGTCTGTGTTTGGGGCTAGTGTCTTGTCCATAATCGGTACGTGTAGGTCGTATCCTAATAATTTGATGATACGTGTTGATTTGGGGGTTTTCCCTCCGACACGGGACTTTGTGCATGTCACATTTTGAGACGGACACGTAGATTTGGTTTGACTTTTCGTATTATTCATAAATAATATATTAGACTTGTTCGTGTCCTTCGGGGTACGTTTGGATGTGTGGTGGACTCGTGTCACAAGCGTATCCTAGATCTAGTAGGATACGGGTGTGATACGCTCCATGTGATTGTGCAATTTTAATTCTAAATCTATTTCCATTATTTTAGTCATTATAATATATAATTATATGTATTTGTATATATATTATTATGTATATATATTTATGTATTTATGCATCATAGATTTATGTATCTAGTATATATTATATTTATGTTTATGTAGCTATTTCTCTACATATGTATTAGCTTTGAAATGTAGTAGCGTATTTATATATGTATATATTATTATATATATATATATATATATATATATATATATATATATATAGAGAGAGAGAGAGAGAGAGAGAGAGAGAATAAGGGAGGTGAGGTGGCACCTCACTCTCAAAACAAGGGTGGCGGTGATGTGGCACAATCTCAACCACACAAACGAGGGGAGGGGGTTAAGTGCAAATTGCCAATTATGAAATGTGTGGTTGGGATTGTGCCACGTCACCGCCACCCTTGTTTTGAGAGTGAGGTGCCATCTCACCTCCCTTATTCTCTCTCTCTCTCTCTCTCTCTCTCTCTCTATATATATATATATATATATATATATATATATATATATATATATATATATATATATTTGTATGATATATATTATGAATAGTGTATATATATGATACTATAATATGTGTTGTAAGTATTTTTGTGGAGATGTATATATATGTATATGGTGAGCATATTTATGTATATAAATATTTGTAGCTAAGTATATACATATTAATATATATATAATTGTGTATATATTATTATATATGAGAGTGAGAATTAGCGACAGCAATAGCAACAGCAGCAGCGTAGCAACAGCACAACAGCAGCATTAGCGACAACAATAGCAACAACAACAGCGTAGCAACAACACATCAGCAGCATTAGCGACAGCAATAGCAACAGCACAGCAGCAGCATTAGCGACAATAATATTATTATTATATATGGTATTAGTATAATGTATATATGGATATATATTAGTAATTGGTAGTTATATACTATATTGTAATAGTTAGTTGTTAGCATATAGTATTATTGGACAGTTAGTATAACTAGTTATCTGTTGTTATGGGTATCTCTAGTTATATATATAAGTATATATGTACGTATATATGTATTAGTAGTTAGTGTATAGTTGGTAGTTAGTATTTATTCTATTAGTACATACTAGAAGTTATATTGGATTGATATATATATATATATATAGTTGAGGGGTAGTTAGATATATACTAGGTATCACAATTTCCTTGAGATAACTATTAATGTATAGTTGAGTAATTAAATAGTTATGCTCTTTATAGCTAGTGGTTCAGTTAGGGATGGAGGTATTGTCTAGATGGTGAACTTTGGTTAAGAGGTTGTTGATACTAATGTGACTAGTAGTTACCATTAGGAATTTGGGAGATGATACAATATGTGTATAAATATATTTGATATTTTGATTGGTATCTATGTATGATAGGTATTAGTTGATTCTTAACTATAGGTATGTTATAAGTATTATATTATAGGTTAAGTATCTAGGTATTAATATATTATATAGTTAGTTGTTTTACATGTAGTCATTGATGTGTAGTTAGTATATATATGAAGTTTTGGCAAATACCTTGAGATATCAAGGTAAGTCTCAAGGTATTGGAGGATAATCAAGGTATTGGGTTTGGGTATCAAGATAGAGTTTAGTGTTGTGATACCAAGTTGGTTCAAAACCAAGGTAATCATTTAGCAATTATAATTAGGATTGATATATTTGATATTGCTTTATTATAGATATTTGATATTATCTATTGATTTATGTATCTAGAGATACGGTATCCTAGTATCCTAAGATATAGTTTTTATGACCTAGACTTTAGTATTTGAACCCAATATCTTTCTATTAGACTTATGCAACCTAGAAATAGGTAGTTGACCATAATTGACCATAGTTTGACTATAGTTGACTTAGAGTTTACCGAGTTTGACTTTTGACTTAGAATTGACTTGTTGACCTAAAAGTTGACTAGTTTAACTTATTTTCTTTTCGAAACCTTGTATTGATGTTGTATTTCATATCTAGGTCTTCGAGATACTGTATCAGACATCTGTGAGACTATTCTTTGGACTTCAGGCGAGTACATTCTCTGATAGTTTCTTATTTATAATATCCTCTATGTTCATTGTATCTAGAGTAGATATCCATGTTCTCTTGACACGATGGTTACACGTATTGGTATATCCGAATCTCGTCATGAGATTTTATTCCCTGGTATATGGTGTATCTTGTGCAAGTATTGTTTCATTGGTTATCTTGTACATATACAGATACTAATTCTCGGGAAGACTAGCTATCTTCTTGGGGAATCTCGTGCCATAGCATACCGTGGTTGGTTATATTATACCAGTCGAGGGTGGAGAGTACTTTAGTGTAGATATGTGATCATACCCTCATTGTATCAAGTATTGTTCATTGAATAGTGTTAATCATACACCGCATGTATGATTAGCTAGGCCATATATATTGTATCATATTCTCAAGCCGATCATATGTTAAAGCTAGTACTCACACACTTAGTCATTAGTATTCTTGTTCATTGTCATATTGTTCATTATTGCATTAATTCCAGTATTTCCTTATTGTATATCTCTCGTATCTATTGTGCATCTTGTATATTCACATCTATTTACTGTTACATAGTTTATATCATTGATTAGAACTGCTATTAAAGATGTACTTCGCTCCATTCCTGACTGGAAAATATTTTTCAGAGGATCCGAGAGATTGGTGTCCGACATACTACGGACTTCGACTTATATATGGTGCAGACTTGGACCCACTGGTTCTGGAGTGATTGTTGGGACATTTATCCTGATCACTAATTACTTATAGTTAGTTTCTTTAGCATTTTTGGAACCGGATTTGTTTCTGGCATATAGTATGAGATTGGATTTTGTTTCTATTATTGTTTATATATTGAATGGATAGTTATGTTAGACTTCCTTGATATCTTCTCATGCTTCTAGAATTATGATTGAGTTTTGTGTAAGATATTGTTGGCAGATTTTATATTATTGTGAGATGTTTAGATAGTATAGTTGACCAAGACAGCGTTCTACCGCCGATGCTGCGACGTAGGCTAGGCGTTGTTCCCGACTTGCATCCCTACATTCGGTGTGGGTCATGACAACTCTGCTTGCAGAATAATACATGCACTGTGTCTGTGTGTTAGATAACAAAGTTTGATTAAAACAAAAGTGCATTACTAAACGAAGGAGACAAAAATAGCTGGCCATCAAGGCCCATACAAAAAAAAGTGAGAAAGAGGAGGAGAAAGGGCAGGATGCAGCTAGGCAGAATCACAAGCACAGATAATCTTCATAATATCCTTCCAAGTACGCACGCCTGATCAGTGGAATAGACGGCGCCTAGCCTTTCTAGTCTCCAGTACCTTATTTTCATCCTTGGTCAGAGGAAAAGATTCATAGTTCGGAGTCAACTCTAGTGGCCTAGCATTATCCTCCAAGTTTAAACCGTAAGAGGATATGAAAGCTTGAGCCAAATTCAGTTCATCTTTCTCTCTCACTCTCTTCTTAGGAGAGGAGGAAGAAACATGAGTCTCCATGGAAGAAACATGAGCCTGCTCCCTAGAAATAGTGACCCTCACCCCTGAACCCATGAAGGGTGGAACGCGTCGACGGGGTACAGTCTCCGGCCATGGTTCCCATCCAAAAAATCTTTTTGGGGCTATGATCAGCGGTACAAGTTGGCTAAACATTCTGAACCATGGACTATATATATATAATGGTGGGTGTCGGTTCATCTCCTTGAGGAAGCTTTTACATAATGAATCTCGAAAACCTAAAAGACTTTGATGATGATTCACTAGTAGTCCAACTTTCAATGTCAAACACCTTTATAATATAGTGGTGTTAACATTCCATTGGAATGCTACATTAAATGCACACACAAAGCTTGAACCACCTATCCATACTTCTATTATTCAAAGTATTTCGAAATTTTTTTTGACAATTCAAAAACTTTGAAGGGGGTCATGTAGAAGCATAAAAAGTACGTCTAAGAAGGATGCTATATTCAAAGGGATAATAGCGTACTACTCATTAGAATAAGTCGCGTTGTATACCACGTGTATTACCTCAATAGCATACTTAGTATGCTTTCAAAGTAGCAGCGTACCTTAGCAACATACTTTACCATAGCAGCATATAAACATGGGTGTTCTTCTCACTCGCATATCACGGTTGTGTTATTTTCCCTCTAAAATATTTAATACAATGAACCTGACAGTTGACAGGCCAACACAGCAATCAAGGAGATCAAGGCATTAAATATAGAGGATTTTTGGGCACGCCCACCCAGGTTGTTGTTTAACGACCAAATAAAGCTGTTATTTCATCCTGGTACGCTAAAGTGGTTACCTTTTCTTAATACGCTGAGGTTGTCAATCCATTTCAGTATGCCAAGGTTGTCACTTCATTTCAGTATACCAAGATTATTACTCCATTTCTGAATGCCATGGGGGTTACTCCACTTCAATACAAAGAGGATGATACTTTCTCAAAGAAAATATGTGAGCTTTCTTGCCAAAGTATGCTAGGAAGTCATCCTTGGCGTCATATGTTGACATTACCATGTCAAATAAAGCCACCATTGGTATAAAATATCAGTTTATTATGTGATCGGTTTGGGACGAGATCAGGCTTGTTATATATGATTGGCTATGATACATGTGAGGTCAGGCTAACCATCTGGTTAGCTATGATACGAGCAATAGTCAGGCTAATCATATATAACAGGCTATAAAATATGTAAATGGTCAGGCTATACCCTACGTGATGTGTGGGATGAGCTATGATGCATATAAAGTGGGGTATGATCACATAATCTGCTAATATTTCCCCGTCCCCAGCTAGCACGATGGATTCCAATCATGACTCCTCATGACAGGTATCTATGATACTAACCCGTGTATCCATAGTGTCATAATCAAGTATACTATACAACTAGAATCATAGAATAATCAATATAATAAAAACTGTCAAAGAATGTACTCGCCTGTGGTCCTGAGCAACGAACTGTCAACAGAGAATAAACTGGAGTCCAAGAGTCCTAGATATTAGGATATCAAAGTTAGAAGGTGATATGGAACTATAAGCAAGTATAATTAGTTCTAGGTTAGGTACTTGGGTTTTTTCTAGATCATTGTTGAGGTTAGAGTCCATAACTAGGTCATTACCTTGGTACTCCAGGTTTTTCTAAGTCATAGCAGGGTATTTCTAACCTGTACTAGTTATTACTACTAATACTTGCTACTATTAGCTATATTAGGATGCTACTATCATATATATATATATATATATATATATATATATATATATATATATATATATATATCATATATTATGGTATCATAGATATGTTGTCACGACCCGTACCCGGTGTAAGGATAGTAGTCGAAAACAACGCCCAGCCTACGCCGCAGAATCGGCGGTAGAACGCTGTTTAGATAGTCTATCTAATGTAATGAACCACCAATAATGATAGAATACTCAATCACAGAACTAAGATAGAATAAGCACGAAACAGATAAGAATAGAATAGTCATCATACAACTCATGAGTTTAAAATAATACATCAATGAGTCTGAAGAGTAACAAAAATAAGCTGGAGACAAATCCAGTACAAAAGAATACTACCATACTACAAAGCTACAACTCCAGGGTCAACTGTCTCAATTGGGATAAGTCCCTCTTGAGCCAGGGTCTCAGAATCTAAACCCACAACATCCTGGGGTCCATAATATGTAGGGTACTCCTCAGTGTTATCTGGAAAAATATATCCAGTCAGGAAAGGAGCAGAGTACAACCCTAACAGCAATTCTCAATTAATGATAAAAACTATGTAACAGTAAATAGCTGTGGATAAACAAGATTCACGATAGAAATATATAGACAATAAGGAAATACTGGAAGGAAATACAATAATGAACAATATGCCAATGAAATAATAATACTAATGACTAAGTGTGTGAGTACTAGCTTAACATGTGATCGGCTTGGGCAAGATGCAATGCGGCCTGGCTAATCATACGTGCGGTGCATGATCAACACTATTCGCTTACCAGTACTTTATTCAATAGAGATTTGATCACATATCTATACTAATACTCCCCACCCCCGACTGGTATAATAGATCCAACCACGGTATGCTATGGCACTAGATTCCCCAAGAAGAGAGTGACTCCTCCCTAAAATCGGTGTCTGTACATGTACAAGATAACCAATGAAACAATACTTGCACCATATACACCATATACCAAGGAATAACATCTCATGACGAGATCCGGATATACCAATCCGTGTAACCATAGTGTCGAGAGAAACATGTAAATCTACACTAGATACAACGAACATAGAGGATATCATAAATGAGAAACTATCAGAGAATGTACTCGCCTGAAGTCCAATGAACAGTCTCACAGATGTCTAACTCGGTACCTCGAAGACCTAGATATGGAATACCACATTAATACAAGGTCCCGGAATGAGAACAAGTCAAACTAGTCAACTTCTAGGTCAATAAATAAATTCTAAGTCAAAAGTCAACTATGGTCAACTCTAAAGTCTAACATGGTCAAACCAAGGTCAACCTCACAAGACCTCTATATAAAATAATATGGAAATAAAATACAATAATTTAGGAATCAAAATTAGATCCCAAATGATACCCACACAAGAATACTAATAATACAAATAATGCACCCTCTAAATAGTGTATATACAAACCAATATTTATACAAATAAAATAATATATTATTATTAGTATTATATCTCACAAAACAGTTATATACATACATATATATATAAAACAATTAGATAAATATATATACTTATATATATACAATCAAATACTATTAGTTACAAAACACAATGCACATATTAATGTACGTATTTTACATAGCTAGAAGCACACATAAAACACATTCATTAATATACAAATAATTATATAATAATTATAAATAATATAATCACACATTTAAACACATAAATATATTTTACAAACCTTTATGTATAAAATATTTTATTAACATAAGTACATATATAATTGCATGCAAGAAAGCTACATATCTATATTTATACATCATATTAAAATACATAAAAATATAAATCTATGCTACAATATCATAATAAATACAATAAAATGAATATATAATATCTATATATATTTACTAATTATAAATGAAGAATTTAAAGCATCAATAGTTAGATCTACACATAAACACACCAAATTGGAAAGTTTCACACCGTATCCCACTAGATCTAGGATACGCATGTGACACGAGTCCAACACACAACCAATTGCACCCCGAAGGACACAAACAAGTCACAAATAATATTTATGAATAAATCAAAGTGTCAAAAGTAGATCTATGTGTCCGTGTCAAAATACGACATGTTCAAAGCCCCGTGTCGGAGGGAAAACCCCCAAAATGACACGTATCACCAAATAGTTGGGATACGAACCACATGTACCCAAATATGGACATGACACAAGCCCCAAACACATAAGCACATGCCCAATTGATCTATAGGATCAATTGATACACACAACAAAATATAAATTCGGAATTCCAACAAAATTGACACAAAAAGTACCATAACTTTCTCCATGGGTCTCCTATGAACATAAAACAAAGTCCTATGGGTAGTACATATATATGGGTTGATTTTACATGATTAAATCTCATATTTAGAAGCTATTTTAATGGAAAAAACTGAATTATACCTATTGGGAGATGGATTCCCAATGAAACCTCCAATTGAGATGAACTTGCTTTCAAATTGTAGATCCTTGCTCCTCTTTGTAGATCCTTGCTTCCTCCTTCTAGATCCTTGATTCTCAACTTTCTAATGGTGAATTAGGAATAATTTGGAATAAATTTGGTGGGGAATTGGAATAGGAATGAAAGAAATTTGGGAGTGGAGAATTCTAGATCTAGATTTGGAATGAGAATGAGAGGAGAGAGAAATTTCCCCCCTCTTTTAATAGGCCGGCCTTGACCCTCTCCCAAGCAATTGTAAAATGTCCAATGTACCCCTTGGGGCCTCTCATGAAGAAATAATTAAGGAAGGAAGCTTCTAGTCTAATGACTTAATTAATTTAATCCATCTCCTCAACAATGGGCTTTCTAAATGGGCCAAGTCTAACTAATTAATTCATGTTGGTCCATGGGTCCAAACTATACTAGTTGGGTCTACTAAAATAAGTCCAAAATAATTAAATAACATCCAATAATAATTAAATAATACAACAAAAATTATTTACCATGCACAATATTTATTTAAATAGGAAATTACTAAAATACCCTTTTTCCTAAAATGTGGTAGTGACAAGTCGACCCTCCTTAAAATAATTTCGTGCTCGAAATTTAAAGATAAAAACTACCCCCAGAAAATCACAGAACAGAACTAAAGAATCACAACTAACTAATGAACAAAACATAACAATGAACAGAACATAACTAAAAAATAACATACCTCAAGGTACAAACAAATATGGATAACGCTCTCGCATGTCATCCTCTCTCTCCCAGGTAGACTCCCCCGGAGAGTGATGCCTCCATGCGACGCGTACCAAAGGAATAGTCTGGTTCCTCAGCACCTTCTCTCTCCGATCCAGAATCTCAACTGGCTGCTCTGGATAGCTAAGAGTAGGGCCCACCTCTATCTCTGAGTGATGCAATACATGACTAGGATCTGCCACGTATCGTCTCAACTGCGACATATGAAATACGTTGTGTACTCCCTCCAATGCAGGTGGCAAGTCTAGTCTATAAGCAACTGCACCGACCCTCTCTAGAATAGTGAAAGGTCCGATAAATCGCGGACTAAGCTTCCCTCCTCCACCGAAACGAATCGTGTCTCGTGTCAGAGAAATCCTCAGAAACACCAAACTACCCACCTAGAATAAAACACCATCATAAGAACTTAATCTATAACAAACAAGAACAAGCACAAACAAAATCTAAACTATACCTTAAACTCCAAAGGTCTTCGATGGCTATCGGCCCAATGCCGCTGTCTGTCCTGCGCCACTCGAAGTCTGTCTCTGATCAACTGAACCTTCTCTGCTGCATCCACAACCATCTCTGGCCCAAGCAAAACTCTCTCTCCAATATCGTCCCAAGACAAAGGAGTACGACACCTTCGACCATATAGAGCTTCAAAAGGTGACATCTCTATACTGGCCTGGTAACTGTTGTTGTAAGCACTCTACCAAATGGAGATGGTCCTCCCAAGAACCTCCAAAATCTAGTACACAAGTGCGGAACATATCCTCGAGAGTCTGGATAGTCCTCTCTGACGGCCCATCTGTCTGGGGATGATATGCAGTACTAAACTTGAGCTGAGTGTCCAAACTCTCCTGTAAACTCCTCCAGAAATGAAAAGTGAAACGACTATCCCGATCTGAGACTATGCTGACAGAAACTCCATGTATCCTAACGATCTGCCTCACATACATCTCTGCCAGCTTCTCTGTAGACAAACCCACCTTGAAAGGCCAAAAGTGGGCCGACTTGGTCAACCTATCAACAATGACCCAAATTGTGTCTTTCCCTCCTGGAGATCGTGGAAGTTCGGACACAAAATCCATAGTAATGTGTTCCCACTTCCACTCTGGAATGGGTAATGGCTGAAGTAAACCTCCTGGCCTCTGTCTCTCGGCTTTCACCTGCTGACACACTAAGCATCTGGATACAAACTGTGCCACTTCCCTCTTCATGCCATACCACCACACACTCTCTCGCATATCCCGATACATCTTGTTAGCACCTGGATGCATGGAATACTGAGAGCGATGCGCTTTCTGCAATACCTCCTCTCGCAACTCCCCACTAGGCACACACAACCTATCTCCATGCCTCAAAGATCCATCCTCTGCAATAGTGAAATCATCCTCCAATCCTGCTCTCACCTGAGCTCTGATACTCCTCAGAGATACATCCTCATACTGTGCTGCCTTGATCCTGTCCATCAAATCTGAGTGTATCTGCAATCCCCATATCTGCATAGCACACCCAGGAACAATCACTTCAATGCCCAAGCTCTCCAAGTCCTCCAACAAATCTCGATCCTGCGTCAAGAACATAGCTACCGGATACCTGCTCAAAGCATCCGTAACTATATTGGCTTTCCCAGGATGATATTGCAAAGAGATGTTCAACAGTACCGGATACCTGCTCAAAATCCTTCATCAGTTCCAACCACCGATGCCTCATGTTCAACTCCTTCTGCGTGAAAATGTACTTCAAGTTTTTGTGGTCTGTGAAGATCTCCACACGCTCTCCGTACAAATAATATTTTCACAAATTCAGGGCAAATATGACAGCTGCCAACTCCAAATCATGGGTAGAATAATTCTTTTCATGAGGACACAATTGCCTTGATGCATAGGCAATCACTTTCCCATGCTGCTGAAGAACACAACCTAAACCCTTTCCCGATGCATCACTATAAATAGTGAAACCTCCGGACCCTGATGGCAACGTCAAAATAGGAGCAGACGTCAACCTCTTCTTCAACTTCTCAAAAGCAACCTGGCAATCCTCCGTCCAAACAAACTCCACATCCTTCCTTGTGAGTCTGGTCATCGGCTCGGCAATCCTCGAAAAATCTTGCACAAATTTCCTGTAGTAGCCTGCCAATCCCAAGAAACTCCTGATCTCTGCTACCGAACTCGGATTCTTCCAAGATTCCACTGCTGAAATCTTCTTCGGATCCACTGAAATACCATCACTAGTCACAACATGCCCCAAGAATTATACCTTGTCCAAGAAAAACTCATATTTGGACAACTTCCCATACAACTTCTCCTTCCTCAACACATCCAACACAATCATCAAATGCTCCTCATGCTCCTCCGGTGTCCTCGAGTATATGAGTATGTCGTCGATGAACACCACCACGAACTTGTCAAGGTACTGGTGGAACACCTTGTTCATCAAGTTCATAAATACCGACGGTGCATTAGTCAAACCAAACGGCATCACCATAAACTCGTACTGACCATACCGAGTTCTAAAAGCAGTCTTCGGTATGTCCTCCGGCTTCACCTTCACCTGATGGTAGCCTGATCTCAAATCTATCTTAGAAAATATCTTCGCACCACTCATCTGATCAAACAGATCATCAATCTGTGGCAAAGGATACTTATTCTTGATAGTGAGATTATTCAAAGCCCTGTAATCAATGCACATGCGTACTGATCCATCCTTCTTTGGTACAAACAATACCGGAGCTCCCCATGGTGAAGAACTCGATCTGATAAATCCTTTATCCTGCAATTCGTCCACCTGCTTCTTCAACTCGACCAGCTCGCTGTTGTTTACTCTATAGACATGCTGCAAAATTGGTTCTGCACCTGGCACCAAGTCTATAGAAAATTCAACATCTCGATCTGGTGGCAAACCTGGCAATTCCTCAGGAAACACATCCAAGAATTCTGCTATCAACGGATGTGGCAACTCCTTGTCTTCCACCATAGCTCCACAAATAATGCCTTCCCCCTGCTCCGCAGCTCCTCTAGCAAACTCGAACTCTAGCTCTCCTGGCGAACCAAATAAAACTCTACCTCCTCTACAGTCTATGCTAGCACGGTGCCTACTCAACCAATCTATCCCAAGTACAATATCGTAGCTCGGAAGTGGCATTACAAGTAGACACGCACTCAACTCCCGGCCTCCCAGAGTAACTCTCCGATCCTTGCAAATATCATTAACCAGGATAATGCCTCCTCCGGTCATGATCTTGCAAGTCCTAAGAAAAGACTCAGCTACCAAACCATGCTTTAGAGCAAAAAAAACAGATATAAAACTATGGGAAGCACCACTATCAAACAAGGCTAAAGCTGGAATAGAATCAAGAAGAATAGAACCTACGATGACATCTCCGGTGGGTTCCTCCTCTTCGACGGTCATAGCAAACGCTCGTCCCTGTCGAGCACCTCCCTGTTGTTGATGCTGGACAAAACGCTGCTGCTGTGTCGGAAGCGGTCCCCTCGGCTGTGCTGCAGGTGGTCTCGTCTGTGTCCTCGGAGCTGGAGCTGCTCCCTCACCAAGTATTCTGCAAATCGGCTCAACCTACCGAACTCCGCAGCGTATTCCTCCACAGACATGCTCCCCTGAATGAGACTCTCAAATTGTCTTCCCAAGTCAAGCCTGTCTATCCGGGCGAAAATCTTCTTCTTGAAAAGGTCCTTGAATACCTCCCAAGATTGTCCTACGTCAACCAGTACTGGCTCATTCCTGAACCAAGTGCGAGCGACGTCGAACAGTTAAAGTCCTACCGCCTCAACCTTCAGATCTTCAGAAAGACGGGACACCCTCATAAGACGCTCTATGTCCTCGAGCCAATCATCAGCATAGACGATGCCCTCCGTCCCTTTGAAAACCCTAGGCTCCAGTTTCTTGAAGTCCTGAATGTTGCCTGGCCGAAGCTGAGCAACTTGAGGAACAACCTGCTGCTGGACCGGAACTCCTCTCTCAACTACAGCACGAGGAAGCTGATGAGCACTCTCGATGCCCTGCCGTAGGACGTTGGTCTGCCTCTGATGTGCCTCTGACTGAGCCCTCTGTGCCACGAGCATCTCACAAAATAGTGTAAACATCTGTGATGCCTCTGCTGGCACAGGAGGTGGAGGTGGAAGCCACTCAGATACAGCTGGCACAGTCCTCTGAGTAGGTGGTGGACCTCCGAAAGCAGCTGATACTCCAATCATCGGAGAAGTGACTGGTGTAGGCCCTCGGGATGTCGCAGACCTCTCAGAAGCTGCTTTCCCATGTTGTGATCTAGTCTTAGGCGGCATCCTGAGACAAAGCGAAAGAAAGAATCAATATGGCACAAGATGTAAGACATCAAGGAAAGGACAGTTTAAGGGATCAAGTATCAATGTCAAAGGAGAATAGTTGAATCAAAAGAATTTTCCTAGATGTGATTGAGTATCTCAGCCTATATCCTATATCCTATCGCAGGCTCGCAGTAGTACAACTAAGTTGTCACACTACTACGATATCACATACTTGTGAAGCTAGACCTGCATGGGCCACCACCAAAAACGTGTCACGACCCGTACCCGGTGTAAGGATACTAGTCGGAAACAACGCCCAGCCTACGCCGCAGAATCGGCGGTAGAACGCTGTCTAGATAGTCTATCTAATGTAATGAACCACCAATAATGATAGAATACTCAATCACAGAACTAAGATAGAATGAGCACGAATCAGATAAGAATAGAATAGTCATGATACAACTCATGAGTTTAAAATAATACATCAATAAGTCTGAAGAGTAACAAAAATAAGCTGGAGACAAATCCAGTACAAAAGAATACTACCATACTACAAAGCTACAACTCCAGTGTCACTACCACATTTTAGGAAAAATGGTATTTTAGTAATTTCCTATTTAAATAAATATTGTGCATGGTAAATAATTTTTGTTGTATTATTTAATTGTTGTTGGATGTTATTTAATTATTTTGGACTTATTTTAGTGGACCCAACTAGTGTAGTTTGGACCCATGGACCAACATGAATTAAATAGTTAGATTTGGCCCATTTAGAAAGCCCATAGTTAAGGAGATGGATTAAATTAATTAAGTGATTAGACTAGAAGCTTCCTTCCTTAATTATTTCTTTATGAGAGGCCCCAAGGGGTACATTGGACATTTTATAATTGCTTGGGAGAGGGGCAAGGCCGGCCTATTAAAAGAGGGAGGAAATTTCTCTCTCCTCTCATTCTTATTCCAAATCTAGATCTAGAATTTCCTACTCCCAAATTCCCTCCATTTCCATTCCAATTCCCTACCAAATTCATTCCAAATTCTTCCTAATTCACCATTAGAGAAGGAGGAAGCAAGAATCTAGAAGAAGAAAGCAAGGATCTACAAAGAGGAGCAAGGATCTACAATTTGGAAGCAAGTTCTTCTCAATTGGAGGTTTCATTGGGAATCTATCTCCCAATAGGTATAATTTAGTTTTTCCATCTCCAGTCCCATCTCTCAATTGTATCTGCATATATATATATAAGTATATAAATCTGAGATTTAATCATGTAAAATCAACCTATATGTATGTACTACCCATAGGACTTTGTTTTGTGTTCATAGGAGACCCATGGAGAAAGTTATGGTGCTTTTTGTGTTAATTTTATTGGAATTCCGAATTTACATTTTGTTGTGTGTATCAATTGATCCTATAGATCAATTGGACATGAGCTTATGTGTTTGGGGCTAGTGTCGTATCCATAATTTGGTACATGTGGTTCGTATCCCAACTATTTGGTGATACGTGTCATTTTGGGGGTTTTTTCTCCGACACGGGACTTTGAACATGTCGTATTTTGACACTGACACATAGATCTACTTTTGACACTTTGATTTATTCATAAATATTATTTGTGATTTGTTTGTATCCTTCGGGGTACAATTGGTTGTGTGTTGGACTCGTGTCACATGCGTATCCTAGATCTAGTGAGATACGGTGTGATACTCTCCAATTGTGTGGATTTTTGAATAGATCTAATTATGTATAGTTTAAATTCTTCAATTATAATTAGTAAATATATATAGATATTATATATTTATTTTGTGTATTTATTATAGTAATTATTGTAGCATAGATCTATATATTTTTGTGTGTACTAATATGATGTACAAATATAATATGTAGCTTTCTTGCATGTAATTATATATGTACTTATGTTAATAGTATAAATTATACATAAATGTTTTATAAAATATATTTATGTGTTTAATTGTGTAATTATATTATTTATAATTATTATGTAATTATTTGTATATTAATGTATATATTTTAGGTGTGCTTCTAGCCATGTAAAATATGAACATTAATATGTGCATGTGTTGTAACTATTAGTATTTAATTATAAGTTTATATGTGCATATATATATAAGTATATAATTATTTATTTATATATATATATTGTGATTATTATTGCATATATATATTTATATATATATATATATATTTATATTTTTATTTGTTTTGGTGACAGTGGTTTCTATGACAGTGAAACTGTCATTATTTGGTCTGAACAGCAGCCGCTGTACAGTGGTCAGCATTAATGACAGATCTGTCATTAATGCTGCGGCAGTTTTGAGCGGCAACCTTTCAGCGACGTTTTTTGTGACACTTTGAAACTGTCAGCAAACTGTGACAGCAGCGGTTTTGTATATGGAGTTTCTGCGACGAATTTTCAGTGACAGTCAAGACTGTCACTATTAAACCTGTTTTTATTTTATCTTGTTTTGTTCACTGTTTTCAGTGATGCTTTGACAGTTTTAAATTATATTTTATATATTATTATTGTATATATATATGTGTATATATATGTGTTTTGTATAATATTTGTAATAATATATTATGTTATTTGTATACATATTGGTTTGTATATATATTATTTTAGGGTATATATTATTTGTATTAGTAGTATACTTTGTGTGAGTATGATTTAGGATCTAATTTTTATTCCTAAATTGTTATATTTTATTTCTATATTATTTATATAGATTTCTTGTGAGGTTGACCTTGGTTTGACTTTAGAGTTGACCATAGTTGACTTTTGACTTAGAATTTATTTATTGACCTAGGAGTTGACTAGTTTGACTTGTTCTCTTTCCGGGACTTTGTTTTAATGTGGTATTCCATATCTAGGTCTTCGAGGCACCGAGTCAGACATCTGTGAGACTGTTCTTTGGATTTCAGGCGAGTACATTCTCTGATAGTTTCTCATTTATGATATCCTCTATGTTCGTTGTATCTAGTGTAGATTTACATGTTTCTCTCGACACTATGGTTACACGGATTGGTATATCCGGATCTCGTCATGAGATATTATTCCTTGGTATATGGTGTATATGGTGCAAGTATTATTTTATTAGTTATCTTGTATATGTACAGACACCGATTCTCGGGGAGACTAGCTATCTTCTTGGGGAATCTAGTGCCATAGCATACCGTGGTTGGATCTATTATATCAGTTGGGGGTGGGGAGTATTAGTATAGATATGTGATCAAATCCCTATTGAATAAAGTATTGGTAAGTGAATAGTGTTAATCATGCACCGCACGTATGATTAGCCAGGCCGTATTGTATCTTGCCCAAGCCGATCACATGTTAAGCTAGTACTCACACACTTAGTCATTAGTATTATTGTTTCATTGGCATATTGTTCATTATTGTATTTCTTTCCAGTATTTCCTTATTGTCTATATATCTCTTGTATCTATTTTGTGCATCTTGTTTATCCACAGCTATTTACTGTTATATAGTTGTTATCATGGATTAGAACTGCTGTTAGAGATGTACTCTGCTCCTTTCCTGACTAGATATATTTTTCCAGATGACACTGAGGAGTACCCTACCTATTATGGACCCCAAGATGTTGTGGGTTTAGATTCGGAGACCCTGGCTCAAGAGGGACTTATCCCAACTGAGACAGTTGACCCTGGAGTGTAGCTTGTAGTATGATAGTATTCTTTTGTACTGGATTTGTCTCCAGCTTATTTTTGTTACTCTTCAGACTCATTGATGTATTATTTTAAACTCATGAGTTGATGACTATTCTATTCTTATCTGATCCGTGTTCATTCTATCTTAGTTCTTTGATTGAGTACACTATCTTTTAGTGGTTCATTATATTAGATTGACTTTCTAGACAGCGTTCTACCGCCGATTCTGCGGCGTAGGCTGGGTGTTGTTTCCGACTAGTACCCTTATCCCGGGTGTGGGTCGTGACACATTTTTGGTGGTGGCCCATGCAGGTCTAGCTTCACAAGTATGTGATGTCATGGTAGTGCGACAACTTAGTTGTACTACTGCGAGCCTGCAATAGGATATAGGATATAGGCTGAGATACTCAATCACATCTAGTAAAATTCTTTTGATTCAACTATTCTCCTTTTATATTGATACTTGATCTCTTAAACTGTCCTTTCCTTGATGTCTTACATCTTGTGCCATATTGATTCTTTCTTTCGCTTAGTCTCAGGATGCCGCCTAAGACTAGATCACAGCAGGGGAGAGCAGCTTCTGAGAGGTCTGCGACATCCCGAGGGCCTGCACCAGTCACTTCTCTGGTGATTGGAGTGTCAGTTGCTTTCGGAGGTCCACCACCTACTCAGAGGACTGTGCCAGCTGTATCTGAGGGGCTTCCACCTCCACCTCCTGTGCCAGCAGAGGTGTCACAGATGTTTACACTGTTTCGTGAGATGCTCGAGGCACAGAGGGCTCAGTCAGAGGCACATCAGAGACAGACCGACGTTCTACGGCAGGGCATCGAGAGTGCTCATCAGCTTGCTCGTGCTGTAGTTGAGAGAGGAGTTCCGATCTAGCAGCAGGTTATTCCTCAAGTTGCTCAGCTTCGGCCAGGCAACATTCAGGACTTCAAGAAACTGGAGCCTAGGGTTTTCAAAGGGACGGAGGGCATCGTCTATGCTGATGATTGGCTCGAGGACATTGAGCGTCTTATGAGGGTGTCCCGTCTTTCTGAAGATCTGAAGGTTGAGGCGGTAGGACTTCAACTGTTCGACGTCGCTCGCACTTGGTTCAGGAATGAGCCGGTTCTAGTTGACGTAGGACAATCTTGGGAGGTATTCAAGGACCTTTTCAAGAAGAAATTTTTCGCTCAGATAGACAGGCTTGACTTGGGGAGACAATTTGAGAGTCTCATTCAGGGAAGCATGTCTGTGGAGGAATACGCTGCGGAGTTCGGTAGGTTGAGCCGATTTGCAGAGTACTTGGTGAGGGAGCCGGAGGTTCGAGCTATTCGTTTCCGAGAGGGTCTAAACTGGGAGGTGAAGATTCTCATTCCGTCTTTTTATGAGACATACTCGGAGATACTTGCGGAGGCACGCAAGGTTGAGCGGGATCTGGGTTTGAAGACCAAGAGGGACGGTGATTCTTTTCTGGGGGCCAACGGCAGTGCAGTATCTGCCAAACATCCTTATTTCCAGTCCAGACCTTTCCAGCAGCCACAGCAGAACCAGACTCCAGCTAGAGCACCTTTTCACCAGGCACCTCAGCAGCAGAGGCAGTTACAGCAGGCCCCATGCAACTTCTGCAAGAAGCCCGGCCACATCTGGGAAGTTTGCAGGAGGAGGCTAGGAGTTTGTTTGTATTGTGGTACTGAAGGGCATCAATCGAGGGAGTGTCCTCGTCGTGCAGTTCAAGGAGCAGCTCCAGCTCCGAGGACACAGACGAGACCACCTGCAGCACAGCCGAGGGGACCGCTTCCGACACAGCAGCAGCGTTTTGTCCAGCATCAACAGCAGGGAGGTGCTCGGCAGGGACGAGCGTTTGCTATGACCGTCGAAGAGGAGGAACCCACAGGAGATGTCATCGCAGGTTCTATTCTTCTTGATTCCATTCCAGCTTTAGCTTTGTTTGATAGTGGTGCTTCCCATAGTTTTGTATCTGTTTCTTTTGCTCTGAAGCATGGTTTGGTAGCTGAGTCTTTGCTTAGGACTTGCAAGATCATGACCGGGGGAGGCATTATCCTGGTTAATGATATTTGCAAGGATCGAAGAGTTACTCTGGGAGGCCGGGAGTTGAGTGCGTGTCTACTTGTAATGCCACTTCCAAGCTATGATATTGTACTTGGGATGGATTGGTTGAGTAGGCACCGTGCTAGCATAGACTGTAGAGGAGGTAGAGTTTTATTTGGTCCGCCAGGAGAGCCAGAGTTCGAGTTTACTAGAGGAGCTGCGGAGCAGGACGAAGGCATTATTTGTGGAGCTATGGTAGAAGACAAGGAGTTGCCACATCCGTTGATAGTAGAATTCTTGGATGTGTTTCCTGAGGAATTGCCAGGATTACCACCAGATCGAGATGTTGAATTTTCTATAGACTTGGTGCCAGTTGCAGAACCAATTTTGCAACATATCTATAGAGTAAACAACAGCGAGCTGGTCGAGTTGAAGAAGCAGGTGGACGAATTGCAGGATAAGGGGTTTATCAGATCGAGTTCTTCACCATGGGGAGCCCCGGTATTGTTTGTACCGAAGAAGGATGGATCGGTGCGCATGTGCATTGATTACAGGGCTTTGAATAATCTCACTATCAAGAATAAGTATCCTTTGCCACGGATTGATGATCTGTTTGATCAGTTGATTGGTGCGAAGGTGTTTTCTAAGATAGATTTGAGATCAGGCTACCATCAAGTGAAGGTGAAGCCGGAGGACATACCGAAGACTGCTTTTAGAACTCGGTATGGTCAGTACGAGTTTATGGTGATGCCATTTGGTTTGACTAATGCACCGACGGTATTTATGAACTTGATGAACAAGGTGTTCCACCAGTACCTTGACAAGTTTGTGGTGGTGTTCATCAACGACATACTCATATACTCGAGGACACCGGAGGAGCATGAGAAGCATTTGAGGATTGTGTTGGATGTGCTGAGGAAGGAGAAGCTGTATGGAAAGTTGTCCAAATGTGAGTTTTTCTTGGACAAAGTAGAATTCTTGGGGCATGTTATGACTGGTGATGGTATTTCAATGGATCCGAAGAAGATTTCAGTAGTGGAATCTTGGAAGACTCCGAGTTCAGTAGCAGAGCTCAGGAGTTTCTTGGGATTGGCAGGCTATTACAGGTAGTTTGTGCAAGATTTTTCGAGGATTGCCGAGCCGATGACCAGACTCACAAGGAAGGATGTGGAGTTTGTTTGGACGGAGGATTGTCAGGTTGCTTTTGAGGAGTTGAAGAAGAGGTTGACGTCTGCTCCTATTTTGACGTTGCCATCAGGGTCCGGAGGTTTCACTATTTATAGTGATGCATCGGGGAAGGGTTTAGGTTGTGTTCTTCAGCAGCATAGGAAAGTGATTGCCTATGCATCCAGGCAATTGCGTCCTCATGAAAAGAACTATCCTACACATGATTTGGAGTTGGCAGCTATCATATTCGCCCTGAAGTTGTGGAAATATTATTTATACGGAGAGCGTGTGGAGATCTTCACAGACCACAAAATCTTGAAGTACGTTTTCACGCAGAAGGAGTTGAACATGAGGCAGCGTCGGTGGTTGGAATTGATGAAGGATTTTGATATCTCTTTGCAATATCATCCTGGGAAAGCCAATGTAGTTGTCGATGCTTTGAGCAGGTATCCGGTAGCTATGTTCTTGACGCAGGATCGATATCTGTTGGAGGACTTGGAGAGCTTGGGCATTGAGGTGATTATTCCTGGGTGTGCTATGCAGATGTGTGGATTGCAGATACACTCAGATTTGATGGACAGGATCAAGGTAGCACAGTATGATGATGTATCTTTGAGGAGTATCAGAGCTCAGGTGAGAGCAGGATTGGAGGATGATTTCACTATTGCAGAGGATGGATCCTTGAGGCATGGAGTTAGATTGTGTGTGCCTAGTGGGGAGTTGCGCGAGGAGGTGTTGCTGGAAGCGCATCGCTCTCAGTATTCCATACATCCAGGTGCTAACAAGATGTATCGGGATATGCGAAAGAGTGTGTGGTGGTATGGCATGAAGAGGGAAGTGGCACAGTTTGTATCCAGATGCTTAGTGTGCCAGCAAGTGAAAGTCGAGAGGCAGAAGCCAGGAGGGTTACTTCAGCCATTACCCATTCCAGAGTGGAAGTGGGAACACATTACTATGGATTTTGTGTCCGGACTTCCACGATCTCCAGGAGGGAAAGACGCGATTTGGGTTATTGTTGATAGATTGACCAAGTCGGCCCACTTTTTACCTTTCAAAGTGGGTTTGTCTACGGAGAAGCTGGCAGAGATGTATGTGAGGCAGATCGTTAGGATACACGGAGTTCCCGTCAGCATAGTCTCAGATCGAGATAGTCGTTTCACTTCTCATTTCTGGAGGAGTTTGCAGGAAAGTTTGGGCACTCAGCTCAAGTTCAGTACTGCATATCATTCTCAGACAGATGGGCAGTCAGAGAGGACTATCCAGACTCTCGAGGATATGTTGCGCACTTGTGTACTAGATTTCGGGGGTTCTTGGGAGGACCATCTCCATTTGGTAGAGTTTGCTTACAACAACAGTTACCAGGCCAGCATAGAGATATCACCTTTTAAAGCTCTATATGGTCGGAGGTATCGTACTCCTTTGTCTTGGGACGATGTTGGAGAGAGAATTTTGCTTGGGCCAGAGATGGTTATGGATGCAGCGGAGTAGGTTCATTTGATCAGAGACAGACTTCGAGTGGTGCAAGACAGACAGCGGCATTGGGCCGATAGCCATCGGAGACCTTTGGAGTTTGAGGTATAGTTTAGATTTTGTTTGTGCTTGTTCTTGTTTGTTATAGATTAAGTTCTTAAGATGGTGTTTTGTTCTAGGTGGGTGGTTTGGTGTTTCTGAGAATTTCTCCGACACGAGGCACGATTCGCTTCGGTGGAGGCGGAAAGCTTAGTCCGCGATTCATCGGACCTTTCACTATTCTAGAGAGGGTTGGTGCAGTTGCTTATAGACTAGACTTGTCACCTGCATTGGAGGGAGTGCACAACGTATTTCATGTGTCGCAGTTGAGACGATACGTGGCAGATCCTAGTCATGTATTGGATCACTCGGAGATAGAGGTGGGCCCTACTCTTAGCTATCCAGAGCAGCCAGTTGAGATTCTGGATCGGAGAGAGAAGGTGCTGAGGAACCAGATTATTCCTTTGGTGCGCGTCGCATGGAGGCATCACTCTCCGGGGGAGTCTACCTGGGAGAGAGAGGATGACATGCGAGAGCGTTATCCATATTTGTTTGTACCTTAAGGTATGTTATTTCTAGTTATGTTCTGTTCATTATTATGTTCTGTTCATTAGTTAGTTGTGATTCTTTAGTTCTGTTCTGTGTTTTTCTAGGGGTAGTTTTCGTCTTTGAATTTCGAGGACGAAATTATTTTAAGGAGGGTAGACTTGTCACTACCACATTTTAGGAAAAAGGGTATTTTAGTAATTTCCTATTTAAATAAATATTGTGCATGGTAAATAATTTTTGTTGTATTATTTAATTGTTGTTGGATGTTTATTTAATTATTTTGGACTTATTTTAGTGGACCCAACTAGTGTAGTTTGGACCCATGGACCAACATGAATTAAATAGTTAGATTTGGCCCATTTAGAAAGCCCATAGTTAAGGAGATGGATTAAATTAATTAAGTGATTAGACTAGAAGCTTCCTTCCTTAATTATTTCTTCATGAGAGGCCTCAAGGTGTACATTGGACATTTTACAATTGCTTGGGAGAGGGGCAAGGCCGGCCTATTAAAAGAGGGGGGAAATTTCTCTCTCCTCTCATTCTCATTCCAAATCTAGATCTAGAATTTCTCACTCCCAAATTCCCTCCATTCCCATTCCAATTCCCTACCAAATTCATTCCAAATTCTTTCCAATTCACCATTAGAGAAGGAGGAAGCAAGGATCTAGAAGAAGGAAGCAAGGATCTACAAAGAGGAGCAAGGATCTACAATTTGGAAGCAAGTTCTTCTCAATTGGAGGTTTCATTGGGAATCCATCTCCCAATAGGTATAATTCAGATTTTCCTATTTAAATAGCTTCTAAATCTGAGATTTAATCATGTAAAATCAACCTATATGTATGTACTACCCATAGGACTTTGTTTTGTGTTCATAGGAGACCCATGGAGAAAGTTATGGTACTTTTTGTGTTAATTTTGTTGGAATTCCGAATTTACATTTTGTTGTGTGTATCAATTGATTCTATAGATTAATTGAACATGAGCTTATGTGTTTGGGGCTAGTGTCGTGTCCATAATTTGGTACATGTGGTTCGTATCCCAACTATTTGGTGATACGTGTCATTTTGGGGGTTTTCCCTCCGACACGGGACTTTGAACATGTCGTATTTTGACACGGACACATAGATCTACTTTTGACACTTTGATTTATTCATAAATATTATTTGTGATTTGTTTGTATCCTTCGGGGTGCAATTGGTTGTGTGTTAGACTCGTGTCACATGCGTATCCTAGATCTAGTCGGATACGGTGTGATACTCTCCAATTGTGTGGATTTTTTAATAGATCTAATTATGTATGGGTTAAATTCTTCAATTACAATTAGTAAATATATATATATATATTATATATTTATTTTGTGTATTTATTATAGTAATTATTGTAGCATAGATCTATATATTTTTGTGTGTGCTAATATGATGTACAAATATAATATGTAGCTTTCTTGCATGTAATTATATATGTACTTATGTTAATAGTATAAATTATACATAAATATTTTATAAAATATATTTATATGTTTAATTGTGTAATTATATTATTTATAATTATTATGTAATTATTTGTATATTAATGTATATATTTTAGGTGTGCTTCTAGCCATGTAAAATATGAACATTAATATGTGCATGTGTTGTAACTATTAGTATTTAATTATAAGTTTATATGTGCATATACATATAAGTATATAATTATTTATTTATATATATGTATTGTGATTATTATTGCATATATATATTTATATATATATATATATATTTTTATATTTTTATTTGTTTTGGTGACAGTGGTTTCTATGACAGTGAAACTGTCATTATTTGGTCTGAACAGCAGCCGCTGTACAGTGGTCAGCATTAATGACAGATCTGTCATTAATGCTGCGGCAGTTTTGAGCGGCAACCTTTCAGCGACGTTTTTTGTGACACTTTGAAACTGTCAGCAAACTGTGACAGCAGCGGTTTTGTATATGGAGTTTATGCGACGAATTTTCAGTGACAGTCAAGACTGTCACTATTAAACCTGTTTTTATTTTATCTTGTTTTGTTCACTGTTTTCAGTGACGCTTTGACAGTTTTAAATTATATTTTATATATTATTATTGTATATATATATATGTGTATATATATGTGTTTTGTATAATATTTGTAATAATATATTATGTTATTTGTATACATATTGGTTTGTATATATATTATTTTAGGGTATATATTATTTGTATTAGTAGTATACTTTGTGTGAGTATGATTTGGGATTTAATTTTTATTCCTAAATTGTTGTATTTTATTTCTATATTATTTATATAGATTTTTTGTGAGGTTGACCTTGGTTTGACTTTAGTTGACTTTAGAGTTGACCATAGTTGACTTTTGACTTAGAATTTATTTATTGACCTAGGAGTTGACTAGTTTGACTTGTTCTCTTTCCGGGACCTTATTTTAATGTGGTATTCCATATCTAGGTCTTCGAGGCACCGAGTCAGACATCTGTGAGACTGTTCTTTGGATTTCAGGCGAGTACATTCTCTGATAGTTTCTCATTTATGATATCCTCTATGTTCGTTGTATCTAGTGTAGATTTACATGTTTCTCTCGACACTATGGTTACACGGATTGGTATATCCGGATCTCGTCATGAGATATTATTCCTTGGTATATGGTGTATATGGTGCAAGTATTATTTTATTGGTTATCTTGTACATGTACAGACACCGATTCTCGGGGAGACTAGCTATCTTCTTGGGAAATCTAGTGCCATAGCATACCGTGGTTGGATCTATTATACCAGTTGGGGGTGGGGAGTATTAGTATAGATATGTGATCAAATCCCTATTGAATAAAGTATTGGTAAGCGAATAGTGTTGATCATGCACCGTACGTATGATTAGCCAGGCCGTATTGTATCTTGCCCAAGCCGATCATATGTTAAGCTAGTACTCACACACTTAGTCATTAGTATTATTATTTCATTGGCATATTGTTCATTATTGTATTTCTTTCCAGTATTTCCTTATTGTCTATATATCTCTTGTATCTATTTTGTGCATCTTGTTTATCCACAGCTATTTACTGTTACATAGTTTTTATCATGGATTAGAACTGCTGTTAGAGATGTACTCTGCTCCTTTTCTGACTGGATATATTTTTCCAGATGACACTGAGGAGTACCTTACCTATTATGGACCCCAGGATGTTGTGGGTTTAGATTCGGAGATCCTGGCTCAAGAGGGACTTAGCCCAACTGAGACAGTTGACCCTGGAGTGTAGCTTGTAGTATGATAGTATTCTTTTGTACTGGATTTATCTCCAGCTTATTTTTGTTACTCTTCAGACTCATTGATGTATTATTTTAAACTCATGAGTTGATTACTATTCTATTCTTATCTGATCCGTGTTCATTCTATCTTAGTTCTGTGATTGAGTACACTATCTTTTGGTGGTTCATTATATTAGATAGACTTTCTAGACAACGTTCTACCGCCGATTCTGCGGCGTAGGCTGGGCGTTGTTTTCGACTAGTACCCTTACCCCGGGTGCGGGTCGTGACATTCAGGGTCAACTGTCTCAATTGGGATAAGTCCCTCTTGAGCCAGGGTCTCAGAATCTAAATCCACAATATCCTGGGGTCCATAATAGGTAGGGTACTCCTCAGTGTCATCTGGAAAAATATATCCAGTTAGGAAATGAGCAGAGTACAACCCTAACAGCAGTTCTCAATTAATGATAAAAACTATATAATAGTAAATAGCTGTGGATAAACAAGATGCACGATAGAAATATATAGACTATAAGGAAATACTGGAAGGAAATACAATAATGAACAATATGCCAATGAAACAATAATACTAATGACTAAGTGTGTGAGTACTAGCTTAACATGTGATCGGCTTGGGCAAGATGCAATGCGGCCTGGCTAATCATACGTGCGGTGCATGATCAACACTATTCGCTTACCAGTACTTTATTCAATAGGGATTTGATCACATATCTATACTAATACTCCCTACCCCCGACTGGTATAATAGATCCAACCACGGTATGCTATGGCACTAGATTCCCCAAGAAGAGAGCGACTCCTCCCGAAAATCGGTGTCTGTACATGTACAAGATAACCAATGAAACAATACTTGCACCATATACACCATATACCAAGGAATAACATCTCATGACGAGATCCGGATATACCAATCCGTGTAACCATAGTGTCGAGAGAAACATGTAAATCTACACTAGATACAACGAACATAGAGGATATCATAAATGAGAAACTATCAGAGAATGTACTCGCCTGAAGTCTAATGAACAGTCTCACAGATGTCTGACTCGGTACCTCGAAGACCTAGATATGGAATACCACATTAATACAAGGTCCCGGAAAGAGAACAAGTCAAACTAGTCAACTTCTAGGTCAATAAATAAATTCTAAGTCAAAAGTCAACTATGGTCAACTCTAAAGTCAAACATGGTCAAACCAAGGTCAACCTCACAAGACCTCTATATAAAATAATATGGAAATAAAATACAACAATTTAGGAATCAAAATTAGATCCCAAATGATACCCACACAAGAATACTAATAATACAAATAATGCACACTCTAAATAGTGTATATACAAACTAATATTTATACAAATAAAATAATATATTATTATTAGTATTATATCTCACAAAACACTTATATATATACATATATATATAAAATAATTAGATAAATATATATACTTATATATATACAATCAAATACTATTAGTTACAAAACACAATGCACATATTAATGTACGTATTTTACATGGCTAGAAGCACACATAAAACACATTCATTAATATACAAATAATTATATAATAATTATAAATAATATAATCACACATTTAAACACATAAATATATTTTACAAACCTTTATGTATAAAATATTTTATTAACATAAGTACATATATAATTGCATGCAAGAAAGCCACATATCTATATTTATATATCATATTAAAATACATAAAAATATAGATCTATGCTACAACATCATAATAAATACAATAAAATGAATATATAATATCTATATATATTTACTAATTATAAATGAAGAATTTAAAGCATAAATAGTTAGATCTACACATAAACACACCAAATTGGAAAGTTTTACACCGTATCACACTAGATCTAGGATACGCATGTGACACGAGTCCAACACACAACCAATTGCACCCCGAAGGACACAAACAAGTCACAAATAATATTTATGAATAAATCAAAGTGTTAAAAGTAGATCTATGTGTCCGTGTCAAAATACGACATGTTCAAAGCCCGTGTCGGAGGAAAAACCCCCAAAATGATACGTATCACCAAATAGTTGGGATACGAACCACATATACCCAAATATGGACACGACACAAGCCCCAAACACATAAGCACATGCCCAATTAATTTATAGGATCAATTGACACACACAACAAAATGTAAATTCGGAATTCCAACAAAATTGACACAAAAAGCACCATAACTTTCTACATGGGTCTCCTATGAACATAAAACAAAGTCCTATGGGTAGTACATACATATGGGTTGATTTTACATGATTAAATCTCAGATTTAGAAGCTATTTTAATGGGAAAAACTAAATTATACCTATTGGGAGATGGATTCCCAATGAAACCTCCAATTGAGATGAACTTGCTTCCAAATTGTAGATCCTTGCTCCTTTTTGTAGATCCTTGCTTCCTCCTTCTAGATCCTTGCTTCTCAACTTTCTAATGGTAAATTGGGAAGAATTTGGAATAAATTTGGTGGGGAATTGGAATGGGAATGGAAGAAATTTGGGAGTGGGGAATTCTAGATCTAGATTTGGAATGAGAATGAGAGGAGAGAGAAATTTCCCCCCTCTTTTAATAGGCCGGCCTTGCCCCTCTCCCAAGCAATTATAAAATGTCCAATGTACCCCTTGGGGCCTCTCATGAAGAAATAATTAAGGAAGGAAGCTTCTAGTCTAATGACTTAATTAATTTAATCCATCTCCTCAACAATGGGCTTTCTAAATGGGCCAAGTCTAACTAATTAATTCATGTTGGTCCATGGGTCCAAACTATACTAGTTGGGTCTACTAAAATAAGTCCAAAATAATTAAATAACATCCAACAATAATTAAATAATACAACAAAAATTATTTACTATGCACAATATTTATTTAAATAGGAAATTACTAAAATACCCTTTTTCAAAAAATGTGGTAGTGACATATGTAAATAATACCTTAACTACGTAACCCTCCTTAGTGTACTAACTTATACCCTAGCTTGATACTAGAGATACTTGACCAAAGTAAAACTATATATCAACTCAATTATTGTCATATGACTGTTACCTAGTACCACTAACTCATACTCTATTCCCAACTGAGACTTAAAACTAATACCTAACTCGTACCCCATCCAAGCCTTATCTATTGATACCCACATCTGTGCACAGGTTACACCCAAAACCTGAGAACAACTTAACTAAATATACATGCACCATATGCCTTTGTGACAAGCACAACTTGGAACTACACCTCCCCTTGCTCCCAGGTGCTCCCAGTTTAACTGTCAACATGTTCCAACTGCTATTCAGTTAGCTAACTGAACTACTGTGCACTGCTCAATGCATACCTTGTTGTGTAGTAATCATCAGAACAAACCAAACTACCTAAAGGTCTAGTTTCCAAGGCCGACACCATACTGTTGATATCAGTTGTATTATCCAATGCTTGCATTGGTTGAACATTCTGCAGTAAGTCAACTTTGTTCCCAACTGAAAGAGAATCTCCACTAACAAAAATTTTTGGTATTAGAAGAAGGTTGTACATGTTTGAGAGATCTTTTTATATAATTCAAGGACTTCAACTTAGACAGGGCAGCAGCTTCATTTGCTTTCAAAAGTAGCTCTTTCACAATGATCACTAGTTTCAATAATCCCATGATTCATTAAAATACCAGAAGTAGGTTCTAACTAAGCATGTACCCCCATATTTATAGATGTACCATGTGAAGGAGATCTTGACTTCTGACCTTCAGATTTTGGAGATTTGAACCAAACCTTGAAACAGGGAGCTTCCATTTTTTTTAGGCAAGACACTATTGGCTGTTACTTAGGGTAACTAGGCTCACTGGTACATGAGTACCATTGATACACACATAACCCAAATTACTACCCAGGCTCCCAATGATAGATGCTACCCTTACTCACTCGACCACACACAGACAACCATACGACTGATACACTGACACTCTCACATCACTGATACACTAATAAACCCACTAAAAAATACACAGACACACAGAGATACACAGAATCAAAAGAACTCACTAATATGCTAATGACACACACACACACACACGAATGAAACTGACACAGTGATCCTCACTCCTCTCACTCACTACACTCTACTGACGCATAAACACAACATGGCTGATGAACCCGACTTCCCCCAGGTGATACACTATAACCCGATACTCACCAATACACATGAACACTGATATCCACTAACACAGATACATGATAGATTGGGTCACACACAACATCCACTCACAGTATTACTACTCAATACTTCTTCTCCCCATTCATAGGTACACACCCCCTATAAAGAATCCCGACTGTACCGCAGGACCCGACTGTGCAAAAATCCCCATAGACATACATATACAATAACACATATACGTATATATATCTATACATTCACTTATATATATATATATAAGAAATAGGTCATATAAATAGGTATTCATCCTACTTAGCATATAAACAAACACTTAGTGTGCCAAAATGGAATACACATGATTACTCTTGCATAACTCCCCGAATGCCATTTAAACCTCTACGTATATGATATATTTATATATATATATATATATATATATATATATATATATATATATATATATATATATATATATATATATATATAGGGCTACGAAATTAGAAGAAAATGCATCCCAAAAACTAAAACTATGAACAAAACTCATGAGAAAATATCATGGAACCCAATGGAACTAATTCTCTCTCCTTGAGGGTGTTCCTAAAACCATGGGTGGGCTTCTAATGGACAAACAATTAATTAAAATAGAATTAAAATAAGGTTTTCGAGATTTTTAGCTATTGGGAGATGGATTTTCAATGTAGCTTCTCCTTCTCCATGTCTACTTGTGCCCTAGATTCTAGGTCTCCTTGAATGAGGGAAGATTGAGGGATCTAGGGCTAAAAATTCTAAAATTTGAGAAAGGGAAGGAGGTTTCTTCTTAAGGCTATTTTTAGGGTTTTCTTCATGAATGAAGAGTGGCTTGAGGGAGGCTCCCTCTTATTTTATTGGCTAGGTTTAGGGTTAGGGCTTCTAATGCAAAAAGTCTATTTTGCCTTTTATGACTTGTCATGAAGAACTAATTAATTAAGGAGTTTAGTCATACATTGAGGGATCAAACTAATTACTAATTTAAAATGGTTAGGGGATTTATCTAGTGGATTTTTAGGTCTAGTCTAATAACCCATGCATTAATGATCATAATATAATATGTATATTATATATCATGTAATATATTAACACAATAAATTAAATATGGCAAATGACCACAAATCCCTATTCTAGAAATGTGGTAGTGACAAGTCTACCCTTTTATAATTTTTTTTCCTCGAAATTGAATTAAACTAGCTCAAGAATATACAATCAGAACAAAGAATTAAACCTCAAGTCTCGAAGAGATACGGGTACTGCTCGCGCATTTCGTCCTCCCTCTCCCAGGTTGACTCGCTTGGAGAGTGATGTCTCCATGCAACACGAACCAAAGGAATAGTCTTGTTCCGCAATACCTTCTCTCTGCGATCCAAGATCTCTACAGGCTGCTCAGGATAGCTGAGAGTCGGACCAACCTCGATCTCCGAGTGATCTAGTACGTGACTAGGGTCTGTCACGTACCATCTCAGCTATGAAACATGGAACATGTCATGTACTCCCTCTAGTGCAGGCGGCAAGTCTAGTCTATAGGCCACTACAACGACCCTCGCAAGAATACCGAAAGGTCCGATGTAACGTGGACTAAGCTTCCCGCCTCAACCAAAATAAATCGTGCCCCATGTCGGAGAAATCTGTAGGAACATCAGATCGCCAACCTAAAACAAAACAGTCTTAACACGCAATCTAAAATAAAATAATCACAAGCCAATAATAACAAAACCTATACCTGAAACTCCTGAGGTCTATGGTGGCTATCAGCCCAATGCCGCTGTTTGTCCTGCGCTACTCAAAGTCTGTCTCTGATGAGTTTCACCTTTTCCGCTGCATCCATGACCATTTTTGGTCCTAACAAGGCTCTCTTTTTGACATCATCCTAAGATAACGCTGAGCGATACCGCCGTTCATATAGAGCCTCGAATGGCGATATCTCAATGTTGGCCTGGTAGTAGTTGTTAGAAGCAAACTCTAACAGGTGTAGATGATCCTCCTAAGAACATCCAAGATTTAGAACACAAGTGTGTCATAAATCCTCGAGAGTCTGAATAGTCCTTTCAGACTGCCCATCTGTTTGGGGGTGGTATGCGGTACTGAACTTGAGCTGAGTGCCCAAGCTAGCCTGCAGACTCCTCTAGAAGTAGAAAGTGAAACGACTATCCTGATCAGATATGATGCTCACAGAAACCCCATGTAATCTGACAATCTATCGCACGTACATCTCTGCTAGCCTCTCCATCGATCTACCCACTTTGAATGGTAAGAAGTGGGCAAATTTGGTCAACTTATCCACGATGACCCAAATCGCGTTATTTCCTCCTGGGGAATGCGGAAGCCCTGAAATAAAATCCATGGTCTTGTGCTCCCACTTGTCACGCCCCAGTCCTAAAATACGTAGGACGAGGACACATAAGCATGCCAGCCGCATGTATAGGGCAACTCCAATATATAAAATCCAAAACACATGCGTACGCTGTATTATGAACAATAATCCACAAGTGGCATATAAGTCACAAGTCACAGGGTATAGTCTAAATCTCATCCACAAAAAATTATATATATATATATATATATATATATATATATATATAATTAACAAATATCTATGAAAATAGATCTCAATATAAAGTATCTAAAGATGATAGTTGGATGGAAACAAATCCACTACCAACTCGAATATAAAAACAAACACAACATAGGTACATCACCAATAATTACGAGGCTCGAAGGGAAGACGTCCTCAAATATAAGCAACCAGTCTGGATCTGTTCTCCTGCGAATACTCATGAACATCTACACCTGGCAAGGGACCAGGTCCTCAGAGGGACATAACAAGATACATAGAAGCATGCCATAAAGTAAATACTGAATAAATAAAAGGGGTGTGCTAACCACCTAAGTGAAATACAATTTAAGGATAATTTAGTACGTATGGGAAAGTGTAGGCTAGACATATGCTGACGTAATTTACCAATCGTCATGACTGGCTAGTATATGCCACATATGCCCCCTATAACACGGGCGCGGGAATATAATAACGTCCAACGTTCTATAGAGTGTGGTATCTGTAAAATCACCAAGTAACGTCCAACACTCTAAAGAATGTGGTATCTGTAATAATATATACGTCTGTATCACTCCGTCGAGTGCGGTATCTGTATAAAGGAGGTGGGTGTCCCATACGCCTACTAGTCGTCCTCCCTGCCCAATATAGATATACAAGTCGTGAACACGACGTGGACATCTCGTACTATAATACAAGTCTCTATAGAAATAAACACTAAGCTAAATACCGTAACACGTGTTGCTCACACCGATGGCCAGTCGAGTATGAGGCACGCGTCCATACATGAACTCACTCTGTGACGTGTAATAATACGTGTCAAGGACTGGGAAGTCATACCAATAACTCCACAATTTTGGGTGGGTTTACTAGACTCTAGGTCAGACACAAGTCCTAACATCAACGCCTTCGACTGCACCCGAGTCTCTCTCAGACGCGCATAGTTACATAATCTAAAATAATAAACATGCAACTAAATATATAAATGAATTTAAACAGTACAACAAGGCAAGGTATACTTGCCTCGCAAGAGAGCTGCAAAGTGTAACGTCCAGATGTCAAACACCAAGAGTCAAAAACTACGGCCTCAGAAAGAACATCTCCGGATGCTGAAATAAACATCACCAACATTCCCAAAATAAGCAAAATAGCTAGAAAATACTACCCTTTCATTCAATTTAGACACAGGGACAAAACGGTAATTTTGGGTCAAAGCGGGCTCCACTAGTGGGCCACTTTGCACAAAAAAGTGTGCCAGGGGTAACGGTCTCTAAATGTAACTAATTATAGGTCAAAAAAACTCTAAATGTCAGTAAAAACTCAACGGTGTGTCCAAATGTGAATTCCGGTGAGCCGAACACAATTTCGCCCAAAAAGTTAACCGTGGGACCCGACAATAGACGACTTGGTCAACTGTCTCAGAATTATGTAAAAATTGGGTCGCAGGACAAGTGCGATACCACGAGTCCAGTGGCGCAAGTTTCGTCGCATTCTGACGAGCGTGCACTAAATGGCGCAGAGTTTTGCAAAAGTTGCGATACGGGGAATTTTAGCGGATACGGGCTGATTCCGACGCGCGCACGTGTCCAAATCAGTTTTTGTGAAAGCCCACATGTCTGGGTATAGTGTGTGAACCTTTTGGTACACTTGGTACACGATGGGGCGGTCCCGTTTGGCAGGGCGCGCTCCGTATCACAATTTCTGGAATTTGAAAAAAGTATGTTTTCAGGATTTTCTATCTAATTTAATTTAGCATACAGCAGCTAATAAATTATTGTATTTGACAAGAAATAAACTAGGTTAGGTGGTCTTTGCATACCAAAAAGAAAAACCGAATTCGGATCTCTGTGGTGGGAGATACGAATCCGTGAACATAGGTAGTTACCGCAGTTTTTTGCGATCCCAAAAGTTGTCATTTTTTGCCAACTTGGTCGTTATTTTCGTCTAGGTTTACGCGTTGTTTAGGGTAAACTAACACACAGAAATGGAAGGAGGTTAGGTTGTGAATATACCGGTGAAGACGGGGTCGAGTTTGGTCAAGCGGTGGCACAGGAATCGAGACGTGAACACAGGTACGCTATTGATCAAATTCTGTCGCGGGGTTGTGCGCGGTCACGACGAGCGGTCGTGGCGGACGCTGGTTTTCGGCGGTGGCGACGGTGTTTTCGGCGGCTCTGGGGCTGGGAAGTCGGCACTCAGATCTGGTCGAGATGGCAGAGGTTAGGGTTTGGGTGTTGAGATGTATATATAGAGAGAGAGAAGCGACGGGGAGGGGGATCTACACTCGCGGGTGAGGGACTTCCAGCTGCTGCTGAGGTTTCCTTACGGGTAGGTAACGGGTTCAAGCGGGTTTTGGGTTTAGTGGATATTAGGTTAGGGTTTGGGTTTAACCCATTAATTTAATTTCTTTTTCTTTTATTTATTTTTTATTCCTTTTCTAATTCTAATTTTTTTCTAATTTTATCTCAAATTCTTTTTCTTCTATTATTCTTTCTATTAAACTTTATATATATATATATACATACATATATATATATATATATATATATATATATATATATATATATATATAAAATTATAAAAATTGATCTAAGAGTATACAATTAATCTATCAACTGTCCACAGGGTCTCCTACATGTAAATAATTAAGAAAAATTGTAAATGCTCCATAAAAATCTCTAAATGCACAATCACCTTAAATAAAAATTTACTAAATTTTGTTTCTTATAATTAGCTAATAATTACTATAAATAAATTAAATAATTAATTAAATACTCAATACGGTTTTTAGGATTAGGTATTTTATATTCTACCCAACTTATAAAAATTTTGTCCTCGAAATTAAAACTAAGCCACGATAGAAAGTCAAGGATGGTTTAAGATAGAGATTTGCAGCTCATTCTGTACCTTCCTCCATCCTAACCTCCATGATTTTTTAATTGTCATGGGGACGTTTGGAGGGCTATAATTTGCATTGTTTAAAATGCAAGGCTAGGTTTAAATGAGGGGCGATGTTGCGCGTTGCACATTCCAAAAATCATAAAGAAAATTTATATGAATTAAAAATAGGTTTCTTCATGTGTCATGTCCAATGGTGTAGACACCTTAATGTACTTTTATATAAAAGCGCCCAACAATTAAAAAATTGTATAATGATGGAAATTGGATAAAATTAATTAAAATTAATGCGCAGGGTGTTCTTGAATTAATTAGTAGTACATGGGGATAAAATTAGGTGGGACACAAGTGTCATGGATATAGAGGACTCAGAGTAGAATATTGTCATAGATTGGGTTGTACGAAACGGGTCAAGATTGTGTCTCCAATTTTGATTGGAACACACGAGGATACAAAGTTGGAATTATTTAGAATTAAATAATAACGTCTCCGACGAATGTTGCGTGACTAAAATGTAGCACAAGAAAGCATAATTATAAGTTATACCGAGGTCAGAATAGAAGGCGGTCATGTCTAAGGCAAGAGTGTGAAGTTTGTAGGTAGGCAATGGCTAGTGTAGTGCTCCAATTATCGAAGCAATAGAAAGGTGCACCAAGTGATATAATTATTGCAAAATTAAAAAGAAATGTCGTGTCCTATTTCCAATTGAATACAAACTAGCCCTAGTTTCACTATCTAAGCCAAGTTGGCCTAATTTTGGGTAAGGGGGTTTCAATCTACCCAACTTAAAAACAATGTCATCCTCAAAATTAAAATAAGGCATAATTTGTTAATTCCTTCACATTCGCATAAAAGACAAGTCAATCACAATCTCTTACAAAATTTAAAATATATTCTAATCCACCACAATCAGTTTCAAAATTAAGGTAACCTCTGTTCAATTAATATATTGTAATATCTTCTCAATTTTTAAATAATTATATCCAAATTTAAGCTAAATTTATATGACATCTTCAAGTTTTAAATAGCCCACATCAATTTTTACAACACGATCTTCAACTATCATAATCTCCTTTAAGAAAAATAATTCTAATCCAATATTATTCCTATTTTCACTTATGAATTTTGTATTCTTCAAATTTTTAAATTCAATTCACATCCTTAATATTCCAAATAGGTAATCCAACCATCAAAATTTAACTTTTAATTCAAATTATCAATTTTGGGATTCGATCCGTCAATGTTCATGTTTAGGGTTCAATTTATTTTTCTCAAGATTTAAATCGATGATTCAACCTTCAATATTCAAAAATTAAATCATATGCCCAAGTATAAAGGTTTGGTTTGCCATATCAAGGTTTTTAAAATTTATTAAATTATCATCATTTTAATCCTTCTTTTAAATTTCTCAAAATTAAAATGACTTGAATCTCCCAATCTAATCAAAAAGAAATTTCTCTCAAGTTGACAATGCAACTTCTACCCAACTTAGAATTTACCCATCTATCATATAAGGCTATACACTTAAGAAAAATATTCCTCAACTTATTTAATCATGCTATTCGATCCTCAAAAGTTTAAATATCAACATATTACCTATGATATGACCTTAGTTACGGAAGATCATCATCAAGTAATGTGGTTGGCCTATAGGGTATATCTAGTACTATCTGTATATCAAACTTATACCAAGCATGAGGTTTCATCTTTTCGAAATAAGGGAAGACAAAAAACAATGATAAAGAGTTCAAGGGGGAGGTAATAGAATAGAAGTATGGGGATCAAGGCATTTTTAAAGAATTCAAATGAGAATTGTCAAGGCAGCTGTGGATTGAAATCCTATTTGATAATTTTTTATTTGCATGCTCGTATTTGTACAGTTATGTAACCGATACAATACGCTCAGACATGTCTAGAGGGCAAGTACATTCGTCTACTAGTCACTATATATCTCAATCTACGTAAAGTAGATATGTGAAGGGCGAACCAAGCGCATTAAGGTTAGCTAGACCTTAATACACTGATTCTGATTAGACAATGTATTAGTGTATGCATCCAATAACACATATGTCATGATCAAGCTAGATGGAAGAGTAAGCTCGCAAAACTAGGCTATAATAGCAGCATAAGTCAAGCTAGTTTAGAATTATAAATACGCTGGATTATGATGAGAGAAGGTACAAAATAATTCAAGTTACCAAGAAGATAAAACTCTACAGTCTCTACAGTTGTCAAACTAACTCCTTGTCTAAGTCGTTAGTCGACCAAATAGGGTATACGCCTCTAAGTTCTTACAATTTGGATAAACAATATCTTCTTATGTTAGCATAAAGTTAATGTCATTCAGTTACACTTCAATAATGAGTCAAGAGGACTATGTGTTACTAGATTATGAGGCATACTACCCAACTTAAAATAATAAACTAATACCATGACAGTCTTAAGGGAAATCTACAAAATAACCTTGTTCTTATAAATAAAGTATGAACTCTTATTTGGGTTTATGCGAAAAAGATCTTGGTACTTATTAGGGTCTCCTATTTTATTATATAGGTAATGGTCATCTTAAGTCTTAATCATAGTGCTCATAGAACAAGTATCAATAGTAAGAATGAAAATGTTACTGGCCTGCAAGGGAAAAAGGAAATATAACTCGTATCGAGGTGTGGTACAAGTTACACAATTTAAAACTAAAGGATAATCATTTGGTCATAAACTACAAGAACAACTTAAAACTATCAAGTTCTAACTACCAAATACATAAATTCAAAATTCAAGATTACAACTATAATCCTAGCAAGCTATATAACATAACATAGAATAAAATTACTTGATCTATAATCAGAGGTGTCAAGTGGCACGAGTCAAAAGAAAAGAAGAAAAGCATAATCAGTCGTCGCACAAATGGCGAGCGCTAAGTTTTCAGGGGAACAAGATTTGAATTTAAATAGAAAGTCTCTAGATAATATCATAGTTTTCTAAGGGAAATATGGCATGCTAGTCTCTATGTTTGAGGTATGATCAAGAAAATATTCTATGCATTTCTCTTGGCTTCCTAAGGTAATGTCTGCTAATCTCAAGACAAGAATCTAAATTTATAGTTCTCCAATACTATCTCACTATAAAGGTTAGGTTCATTCCCAATATTTAACCTTGAATTTCTATTGGTTCTTTAATACTAGGGTCAAACACTATGGTAAATTTTCAAACCAGTAGTATTTATACTACTCTTAAGTCATTCACAATTATATCAAGGGATAATGGTAAACCAATCTATAGATAAGGGATGCTAGGGTTTACTAGATATTCTAAACTCAGTATGTGTCAATATTCTAGTTATATTCCTATTAGGAATATTACCCTAATTATCATCCTATCAACAGGGATTCCTATATTCTAGCAGGGCTATAATCAAGGAACTAATAGGGAAGCACATGAATCAAGCATGATGCAATTATTCAAATAGAACAAATTAGAAGAAATACGAGTCATAGTCAAATGTGGATGAGATCCTATACTCTATTCCAAGGTGCAGGCTTGCTCGGTACAGTAACGTAACCGAGACAATATGCTCTGACCTGCATGGGCCACCACTAAAAATATGTCACGTCCCAGTCCCAAAATACGTAGGACTACGACACGTAAGCATGCCAGCCGCATGTATATGGCAACTCTAATATATGGAATCCATAACACATGCGTACGTTGTATTATGAACAATAATCCATAAGTGGTACATAAGTCACAAGTCACAGGGTATAGTCTAAATCTCATCCACAGAAAATTATATATATATATAATTAACCAATATCTATGAAACTAGATCTCAATATAAAGTATCTAAAAATAATAGTTGGATAAAAACAAATCCACTACCAACTCGAATATAAAGAAAAACACAACATAGGTATATCACCAATAATCACGAGGCTCGAAGGAAAGACCTCCTCAAATATAAGCAACCAGTCCGGATCTGCGCTCTTGCGAATACTCATGAACATCTATACCTGGCAAGGGACCAGGTCCTCAGAGGGACATAACAAGATACATAGAAGCATGCCATAAAGTAAATACTGAATAAATAAAAGGGGTGTGCTAACCATCTAAGTAAAATGCAATTTGAGGATAACTTAGTACGTATGGGAAGTGTAGGCTAGACATATGCTGACGTAATTCACCAATCGTCATGGCTGGCTAGCATATGCCACATATGCCCCCTATAATACGGGCGCAGGAATATAATAACGTCTAATGTTCTATAAAGTGTGGTATTTGTAAAATCATCAAGTAATGTCCAACACTCTAAAGAACGTAGTATCTGTAATAATATATACGTCCATATCACTCCGTCGAGTGCCGTATCTGTATAAAGGAGGTGGGTGTCCCATACGCCTACTAGTCGACCTCCCCGCCCAATGTAGATATATAAGTCGTGAACACGACGTGGACATCTCGTACTATAATGTAAGTCTCTATAGAAATAAACACTAAGCTAAATACCGTCACACGTGTTGCTCACACTGATGGCCAGTCGAGTATGAGGCACGCGTCCCTATATGAAGTCACTCTGTGACATATAATAATACGTGTCAAGGACTGGGATGTCATACCAATAACTCCACAATTTTAGGTGGGTCTACTAGACTCTAGGTCAGACACAAGTCCTAACGTCAACGCGTTCGTTGACTACACCCGAGTTTCTCTCGAACGTGTACTGTTATATAATCTAAAATAATAAACATACAACTAAATATATAACTGAATTTAAACAGTACAACAAGACAAGCTATACTTGCATGGCAAGAGAGCTGCAAAGTGTAACGTCCAGATATCAAACACTAAGAGTCAGAAACTACGGCCTCAGAATGAACGTCTTCGGATGCTGAAATAAATATCACCAATATTCCCAGAATAGGCAAAATAGCTAAAAAATACTACCCTTTCGTCCAATTTGAACACGGGGGCAAAAAGGTAATTTTGGGTCAAAGTGGGCTCTACATGTGGGCCATTTTGTACCGAAAAGAGTGCCAGGGGTAACACTCTCTAAATGGAACAAATTATAGGTCAACAAAACTCTAAATGTCAGTACGAGCTCAACGGTGTATCGAAAAGTGGATTCCGGTGAGCCGAACACAATCTCGCCTAAAAAGTCAATCGTAGGGCCCGTCAATAGACGACTTGGTCAACTGTCTCAGAATTGCGTAACAACTGGGTCACAGGACCATCGTGATACCACGAGTCCAGTGGCGCAAGTTTCGCCGGAGATGGGTTTTGCAAAAGTCACGATACGGGAAATTTCTGCGGATACGGGCTGATTCCGACGCGCGCACTCGTCCAAATCAATTTTCGCGAAAGCTCACATATCTGGGTATACTATGCGCACCTTTTGGTACACTTGGTACACGACAGGATGGTCCCATTTGGTGGGACGCGCTCCGTATCGCAATTTCTGGAATTTAGAAAAAGTATATTTTTGGGATTTTCTATCTAATTTAATTTAACATAAAGCAGCTAGTAAATTATTGTATTTGACAGAAAATAAACTAGGTTAGGTGGTCTTCGCATACTGAAAAGAAAAACCAAATTTGGATCTCTGTGGTAGGAGATACGAATCCGTGAACATAGATAGTTACCACAGTTTTTTGCGATCCCAAAAGTTGTCATTTTTTGCCAACTTGGTCGTTATTTTCGCCTAGGTTTACGTGTTGTTCGAGGTAAACTAACACACAGATATAGAAGGGGGTTAGTTCGTGAATATACCGGTGAAGACTGGATCGAGTTTGGTCGAGCGATGGCGCAGGAATCGAGACGTGAACACAAGTACGCTGTTGATCAAATTCAGTCGCGGGGTTGTGCGCGGTCACTGCGAGCGGTCGTGGCGGACGCTGGTTTTCGGCGGTGGCGACGGTGTTTCCGGCGCCTCTGGGGCTTGGAAGTTGGCGCTCAGATCTGGTCGAGATGGCAGAGGCGTTAGGGTTTGGTTGTTGAGAGATATATATAGGGAGAGAAGCGGCGGGGGGGGATGTACACGCATGGGTGAGGGACTTCTAGCTGCTGTTGCGGTTTCCTTGCGGGTAGGTCACGGATTCAAGCGGGTTTTGGGTTTAGTGGATAATAGGTTAGGGTTTGGGTTTAACCCATTAATTTAGTTTCTTTTTCTTTCTTTTTCTTTTATTTCTTTTTCATTCCTTTTCTAATTCTAATTTCTTCTAATTTTATTTCTAATTCTTTTTCTTCTATTATTCTTTCAATTAAACTTTATATATATATATATATATATATATATATATAATTCTAGAAATTGATTTTAGAGCATATAATTAATCTATCAACTATCCATAGGGTCTCCTACATGTAAATAATTAAGAAAAATTATAAATGCTCCATAAAAATCTCTAAATGCACAGTCACCTTAAATAAAAATTTACTAAATTCTGTTTCTTTTAATTAGCTAATAATTACTATAAATCAATTAAATACTCAATACGGTTTTTAGGATTAGGGGTTTTATACCACTTCTACTCTGGGATAGGTAAAGGATGAAGCAATCCACCTGGCCTCTGCCGATCCGCCTTTACCTGCTGGCACACTAAACACCGGGATACGAAGCGTGCTACCTCAAGCTTTATACCATACCACCATACATGCTCCCTCATATCTCGATACATCTTGTTGGCACAGGGATGCATCGAGTACTGAGAGCGATGTGGCTCCTGTAAAACCTCCTCGCGCAGCTCTCTGCTCGACACACATATCCTCGTGCCGTATCGTAAAGATCCATCATCAGCAATAGTAAAGTCGTTTGACAATCATGTCCGAACCTGTGCACTAATACTTCTCAGAGCCTCATTATCATATTGTGCAGCTTTGATTCTTTCCATCAGCTCAGACTGTATCTGCAATCCCCATATTTGAATCTCAATAACTGGAACTAGCACCTCAATTTCCAAGCTCTCCTGGTCTGCCAAAAAATATCTATCTGTCATCAAGTACATAGCCATCGGATACCAGCTCAAGGCATCGGCGATTATGCTGGCCTTTCCTGGGTGGTACTGTAATAAGATGTCCAAGTCTTTTATCAACTCCAACTACCTCCTCTGCCTCATCTTCAGCTCTTTCTATGTAAACACGTACTTCAAGTTCTTGTGGTCTGTGAAGATCTTCACACGCTCTTTGTACATATAGTGTTTCCATAGCTTTAGAGCGAAGATAACCGCTGCCAACTCCAAATCGTAGGTGGGGTAGTTTTTTCATAAGGGCATAATTGCCTGGAAGCATAGGCAATTACCTTCCCGTGCTGCTGAAGAACACAACCCAAACCCTTTCCTGAAGCATCACTATAGATAGTGAATCTACCTGCCCCCGATGGCAATGTCAATACGGGAGCTGTCGTCAATCTCTTCTTCAACTCATCAAATACAGTCTGACAATCCTCCATCCAGATAAAATCCACATCTTTCCTGGTCAGCCTAGTCATTGGCTCTGCAATCCTGGAGAATTCTTGTATAAACCTCATGTAGTATCCTGCTAGCCCGAGAAAACTCCTGATCTCAGCTACCGAACTGGGAGTAGCCCACAACTCCACTACCTCGATCTTCTTTGGGTTAACCGAGATTCTGTCACCCGTTACCACATGTCCGAGAAATTCAACCTTGTCAATGAAGAACTTGCACTTTGAAAGCTTTTCGTACATCTCCTCCTTCCTGAGAGTCTCCAAGACCATCCTCAGGTGCTCTTCGTGCTCCTCTGGGATCTTCGAATGCACGAGAATGTCATCGATGAACACCACCATAAACTTGTCAAGGTACTGGTGGAACACCTTGTTCATCAAGTTCATGAATACTGCCGGTGCATTAGTTAAACCAAACAGCATTACCATGAACTCAAACTGCCCATATCTGGTCCAAAATGCTATCTTCGATATGTCTTCTCTCTTCACCTTCACCTGGTGATATCATGACCTCATGTCTATCTTTGAAAATTCCTTCACTCCGCTCAACTGATCGAAGAGATTATCTATCCTCGACAGAGGGTATTTATTCTTAATAGCGAGGTTTTTCAGAGCTCTATAATTGATACACATGCATACCGTGCCATCCTTCTTCGGTACGAACAATACCGGTGCCCCCATGGTGATAAACTGGATTTGATGAAGCCTTTGTCCTGCAGCTCCTCAACTTGCTTCTTTAGTTCTGCCAGCTCGTTGTTGTTGACTCTATAGACATGTTATAAAATAGGCTCCATACTTGGTACCAATTCTATAGAGAACTCAACGTCTGTGTCTGGTGGCAAGCCTGGCAACTCCTCTGGAAAGATATCCAAGAACTCCACTATGAAAGAATATGGCAACTCCTCTTCTTCCATCATGGCTCCACAAAAAGTGCCTCTGCTCTGCTCCGTTGCTCCTCCAGCGACCTCGAACTCTGGCTCTTCTGGTGGTCAAAATATTACTCTGCCTCCACGAAAATCTATAGTAGCATGGTGCCTACTCAACCAGTCCATTCTGAGTACACTATTATATCCCGGAAGTGGCATGACGAGTAAGCACATGCTCAACTCTCGGCCTCCCAATGATACTCTTCGGTCCTTGCAATAATCACGGACTAGGATAATGCCTCAGCCAGTCGTGATCTTGCAGGTCCTATCAAATGGTTCTGCCTCTAAATGATGTTTAAAAGCATAAGATACAGACACAAAACTATGGGAAGTGCCAGAATCGAATAATGCAAGTGCTGGAATAGAATCAAGAAGAACTGAACCTAAAATTATGTCTTCTGCTGGCTCGGTCTCCTCGATCGTCATGGCGTATGCTCGTCCCTGGGGGGCACCACTCTGCTGCTGCTAGTGTTGATAAAACCTCTGTAGCTGTGGCAGAAGTGGAGGTCCCCTCTGCTAGCCTCCTGGTATAGTAGGTACCCTGGCTGGTCCCCTCTAAGCGGCTGCTCCACCCTGACCTGGACCAGTCTGAATAGATAGACAGTCCCCCAACTGATGTGCTGACGATCCAAAGGACAAGCATGTACCCAACCTCTTCCTGCAGATGTCCCTTGTATGTCCTGCCTTCCCGTAGTATGCACACTGGACAGTGGCCTGAGTCTGCCTCTGAGGCTGCTGTTGTTAGGTGTATCCTCGAGCTGGTGCTGGGTGCTGCTGATGCTGATGCTGGTACGACCTCTGTTGCTACTGAAATTGTGGACGCTTGGCCGGTCCGGCACTACCACTCGCTCCTCCAGAAGTGTCACATCCTCTCTTGGGTCTGAGGCCCAAGTCATCCTCAGCAATCTGGGCATCCATCAGAATGCCCCCAAATATAGCAGTATAATATCCCGAAGTATGAGACTTGATCTCTCTCGTCAACCCCTTCTTGAACTTTTGGGCTCTATCTCCTGGGTCCCGAATCATCGATGACACAAATGAGACTTAATCTCTCTCGTCGACTGACATGCTTTCTTGGACCAAGTCATGGAACTAACTCTCCAAGGCTTCTATGGCTACGTCAGGAAAGAACTTCTTCTTGAAAAGCTCCTTGAAGGCCTCCCAAGTAAGTCCCCCAACAGTGAGTCTCTTCTCCGTACGATACCATGTCAGCACAATGTCAAACATCTGACTGCCAGCGGCCTCGATCCGTAGAATCTCCGAAATCTGCGCCAAGCATAAGTTCCTCTCTATATCCTCTAGACAGTCTTCGGTGTAGAGTATCCCCTCGGCGCCCTTAAACTCCTGAGGCATCATCCTCTTGAAGTCCACTATAGTACACACATAACCCAAATTTCTACCTAGGTCTTCCTATGATAGCTGCTACCCTCACTCACTTGACCATAAACAGACAACCATACGACTGATACACTGACACTCTCACATCACTGATACATTAATAAACCCACTAAAAAATACACAGACACACAGTGATACACAGAATCACAGGAACTCACTGATATGATATTGATACACACACACACACACACATGACTGAAACTGACACAGTGATGCTCACTCCTCTCACTCACTACACTCTACTGACACATAAACACAATATGGGTGATGAACCCTACTTCCTCTAGGTGATACACCATAATCCGATACTTACCAATATACATGAACACTGATATCAACAAATACAGATACATGATACACTTGGTCACACACAACACTCACTCACAATATCACTACTCGATACTTCTTCTCCCCCATCATAGGTACACACCCCCTGTGAAGAATCCCGACTGCACCTCAGGACACGACTATGCAAAAATCCCTATAGACATACATATACAATAATACGTATACGTATATATATCTATACATTCACGTGTATATATATATATATATATATATATATATATATATATATATATATATATATATATATATATATGCATACTAATGCATAAGAAATAGGTAATATAAATTGGTATTCATCCTACTTAGTATATCAACAAACACTTAGTGTGTCGAAATAGAATACACATAATTACTCATGCATAACTCCCCAAATGCCATTTAAACCTCTACGTAGATGATATATATATATATATATATATATATATATATATATATATATATATATATATATATATATATATATATATATATATAGGGCTACGAAATTAGAAGAACATGCATCCCAAAAACCAAAACTAGGAACAAAACTCATGAGAAAATACTATGGAACCCAATAGAACTAATTCTCTCTCCTCGAGGGTGTTCCTAAAACCATGGGTAGGCTTCTAATGGCCAAAAAATTAATTAAAATAGAATTAAAATAAGATTTTCTAGATTTTCACCTTTTGGGAGATGGATTCCCAATGTAGCTTCTCCTTCTCCAAGTCACCTTTTGCCCTAGCTTCTAGGTTTCCTTGAGTGAGGGAAGATTGAGGGATCTAGGGCTAGAAATTCTAAAATTTGAGGAAGGGAGGGGGTTTTTTATTGAGGCTATTTTTAGGATTTTCTTTATGAATGAAGAGTGGATTGAGGGATGCTCCCTCTTATTTTATAGGCTAGGGTTAGGGTTAGGGCTTCTAATGCAAAAAGTCTATTTTGCCCTTCATGACTTGTCATGAAGAACTAATTAATTAAGAGGTTTAGTCATACATTGAGGGATCAAACTATTTACTAATTTAAAATAGGTAGGGGGTTTATCTAGTAGATTTTTAGGTCTAGTCCACTAACCCATGCATTAATGAACACAATATAATATGTATATTATATATCATGCAATATATTAACACAATAAAATAAATATGAAAAATGATAATAAAGCCCTATTCTAGAAATGTGGTTGTCACGCCCCAGTCCCAAATACGTAGGACTAGGAACACGTAAGCATGCCAGCCGTATGTATATGGCAACTCTAATATATGGATACCATAATACATATGTACGCTGTAATATGAATATAAACTCACATGTGGTATCTATATAGTCACAAGTCACAGAATACTAATCTCATCCACCCAACAAGTCATAGAAAAGAAGTAACTAAACTAGAATAATGAGTCTGAATAATCCAAAATAAAAGTCGGCTGGCGACAAATCCACTACCAATGACTATACCAATACCAAAATGAGAGAGGGATATAAAATCTCCAATATAAAATAAGGTGATGATAGAAGTGTATCAGCAAAGAGATCCCTCGCTAGAGATAATTACTGATGCTCAGAAGTTAAGACCTCCTCGGAAGAGATAAGTAGTAAGTCATGATCCGTGCTCCTGCGAATAGTCGTGAACATCTACACCTGGAAAAGGACCAGGTCCTCAGAGGGACGTCAATTTGAATACAGTAAACATGCATAATGTTTGAAAATATATAAGTACACTGTACAAGACAATCTATATGAATACAAATGGGGACAACTTTTTGACGTATGGGCAAGGGTAGGCTACTCGATCTAATCCTCACAACTCACACACCCATCAGTGGATATCAGAAATTGACATACCGCGGGGGTAGCCACTAGCGAGACTCCAGAAATTGACATACCATGGGGGTAGGGACCAGCGCGACACACGCCCGTAGTTTAAGCTATATACTACGGTTTACCAGAGTGGTTAAAAGCCCATACGCCTAATGATTGTCCTCTCATGGTGTCAACATATATAATACATATAGTAATGACTGAAAGAAACTACACATGCAATGAATATATAGAAATACAAAGAATATACAGAAATATAACAAGCATGCAAAATACTGTAAGCAATTTGGCAAGGTATCTTGCCTGGTAAGAAAGCTGCAAGTTGTAATGTCCAAAAGTCAAGTACACAGGTTCATAAGCTACGGCCTCAGAATGAATATCTCCGGATGCTAAAATAAACATCACCAACATTTCCAGAATAACCAAAATAGCTAGAAAATACTATCCTTTCGTCCAATTTGGACACAAGGGGCAAAATGGTAATTTCAGGTCAAAGCGGGCTCCACATGTGTGCCACTTTGCGCCAAAAAATGTGCCACGGGTAAAGGTCTCTAAAAGGGGCAAATTATAGGTCAAACGAACTCTAAAAGTCAATACGAACCCAACGATGCATCCAATTTTGGATTTCGGCGAGCCGAACACAAATTCGCCTAAAAAGTCAACCGTAGGGCCCGTCAATTGGCGACTTGGTCAACTATCTCAGAATTGCATAAAAATTGGGTCACAGGACCAGCGCGATACCATGAGTCCAGTGGCACAAGTTTCATCGAAAACTAATGAGCGTGCATAAAATGCACAGAGCTTTTGTAAAAGTTGCGATACGGGAGATTTTTTGCGGATACGGGCTGATTCCGACGTGCACACGTGTCCAAATCAGTTTCCACAAAAATTCACACGTCTGGATATATTGTGCGCACATTTTGGTACACTTGATACACGATAGAGCGGTCCCGTTTGGTGGGGCGTACTCCGTATCACAATTTCTAAAATTTGGGAAAAAACAGGTTTTTTGGGTTTTCTATCTAATTTAATTCTACACACAGCAATTAATAAATTATTGTATTTGACAGAAAATAAACTAGGTCAAGTGGTCTTCATATACCAAAAGGAAAAACCAAATTCGGATCTCTGTGGTGGGAGATACGAGTCCGTGAATATATGCAGTTGTCGTAGTTTTATGCGATACCCAAAAGTTGTTATTTTTCGCTAACTTGGTTGATGTTTTCGCCTAGGTTTACGCGTTGTTCGAGGCCATCTAATGCACAGATTGAAGGGGGTAAACTCGTGAACGTACCGGTGAAGACGGGGTCGAGCTTGGTCGAGCGAGGGTGCGGGAATCAGGGCCTGAACAGGACTTTATTGCAGTAATCTGCTGTCCTGGTGCTCACGGCACGGACGCAGAGATGGCCGGCGGTGGCGACTTCCAGCGGCGGAGCGGGGACTCCGGAACGGCGCGGGGGCTCCGGCGTGGGAGATTAGGTTAGGGTTAGGGTTAGGGTGAAGGATATATATAGAGAGAGAGATCGAGAGAGCGGGGGGGGACTCATTGAACGCGAGGGTCGCGGGTTTCTGCTCGCTGCTGCTGCTATTTTCTTATAACGCGGGTAGGGTTCTTATGGGTTGCTGGTAGGATAGGTATGGGTTTAGGATTAGGATCCATTAAGGAATTCTTTTCTTCTTCTTTTTTCCTTTTTCTAATCTATTTCTTTTATTTTATTTTATTTTCTAATTTCTTTTTAATAACTCATTGCATATATATATTTTTAGGAAATTCTAGAAATTGGTATTAGTGCATTCAATTAATCTATCAACTGTCCATAGGATCTCATACATGGAATTAATTAGAAAAAATTTATAATTGCTCCATAAATCTCCTAAATGCACCATCTCCTAAAATAAAAATTTTAATAAATATATTTTCTCTATTTAGCTCATAATTACTATAATTCAATCATTATTTAATTAAAAGGTAAATACGGTTTTTAGAATTAGGGATTTTACAGTGGTAGTGACACAGCTCGTGTACGCAACCAATGCTACTTTGCTATTGTTCACCAATAGTGCTACTTCAAATAGAGTACGTCATTGATGCTATCTCTTTTGAATACACCAACATTTATGCTTTAGTAACAGTATGTCGACAGTGCTAACACTCACTGAATATGCCAACATTGGTTCTTCAACTTGAGTACGCCAATATTCATATTACAGTCAAAATATGCCAGCATGGCTATCTTCTTTAAAGTACGCCAAATGGCTATCCTCTTCAATATACGTCAATATGGCTGTTACTCTCTAACAATATGGTAAAAGGTTATGATGAGATATTTCTTATGCTATATTTTTAGTAAACAATGTACAAATAACTGCCACTATGACCTGAGCCTTCCTCGCATAGGAAGCCACGTGTCAAATCATCAGTAATTTGTGCTCCCACTATCCAGAACGTGGGCTACATGTCATCAAAATATACGCATACCACAACAAGCACGGTATGTATTGCTCGTGCGTACGCATGCACATAGATAACTATTTACAGCATAAAATATTATAAATATGGGATCAACATATCTATTGGAACATAAAGAGGATGGAGGAGAAGAAGAATAGAAGCTCTTCGTGCAAGCATTGCCAAAAGCGTTCTCGTTGGTAGATTCTCCAAAATTGTTCAAGTATTTCCAAAGCATCTCTTCTTGGTGTCCAGTAGTCAAAGGATTAAAGTAATCGATGAAGATTAGATCTCCACATCTATACTTTTCCAGAATCCCTATACTTAGATTCTTGTATAGGAGTACAATACTTTCTTTCTTTTCTTAGATTGTGATAAAAGATTTTGCATAAACTTTTTTTCATATCAAACAACTTCTTTATACCATGTAGATCTTATAGTATTATATCCAATCTATATATCAAGCTGATGAAAAACCTAGTTCAACATAGGGGTAAATAATCCTAGAACATGCAACTTGTTTTGGTATTTTGCTAATATAAATAAAATTGCATAATTTTATATGATTAAATATCAGATTAATATGATGGTTGTGAGCATGGTTGATAGGCGTAAACAGTGTCTATGATGTTGGAGATGTTTCATTAATAATATCTTGATGTTGTTGACGTGCATACGTATATAAATAAACGTTCGTGATTATACATATATATATATATATATATATATATAATATATAAGTGTGTGTGTGTGCATGTGCCTATGTTTAAATATAGAGAAATTAATATCCATGACTCTCATGGTATGTTAGAAAGTAGCATGAGATGTGTAATATTGCAGGTTGTAACGCCATGCATACGTAGGATCGTTGGCACGAACACCAAGAACTTGTTGGTGTAAGGACGATGAATCCCCAACTAGCATATAGTAGATGAGTGTTGAGTTTTTTACATTTAAATTTAAGTAATTTAATCTGGGCACTTGGGTGAATAAGTTATATATATATATATATATATATATATATATATATATATATATATATATTACCTAGCTTACTATAACTCATGGTGCTAGATAGAGATCATGATCTTACGTGTTATGATGTGATACGTGGGAGGGGAGAGTATACTTCGTGCTTTGGGCTGACCTTACATTGTTTGCCTTCGTCTCTGTAGCACAACTTTGTTGTTTGGCACAATTTGCTTTAGGTTTCCTGATACAGAGCCTTTAGTATTTTTCATATTTTGCTTTAGGTTCTCCGACATGGAGCCTTTAGTATTTGCACAGTTTACAGAAATGTCTATTGAAACTTTCTTTATTTTTTCTGCCTAGAGTACGAGCGATGCTTTCATTTGTTTATCGCTTAGATGGTTACAGTAGCTTACCCTTTAGAATTTTTCTATTATACTGTTTAATTCTGGCATGATATTTCTTGTACCTTGCTATGTCCCCTGAGGACCTGGTTCCCTGCCAGTTTTTGCAGTATAGACTGTCATGGAGTGTTTCTGGAGTTGCTGAGGCATATCGACTTATTATGCACGCATTGGAACCAGGTACATGTATTAGTTTCTACTTAGTTATAGTTACTTATATTATTGTTTCCTCATCTGCTGATATAACCTAGCATTAGTAGACTTGTGTATTTCAATCGAATCTATTCGGACAAGTATTGAATGGGGTGCACACCATGATATATATTGTCTATTCTTGTATTTTATTTTATTGTAGATTGAGACATAAATATATTTATTGTACTATATAGATAGTGACCATTACTGAACATCTTATATGTATTTGAGTTGAATTGGAGTCCACTTGATATGTAGCTGGCATGTTTAAGTATTCCAAGTCCTAAATATTTTGGGACTAGAGTGTGACATATTTTTGTGGTGGCTCATGCAGGTCCAATTTATCGTATTGGTTACGTCGTTGTGCCTAGCGACCTGCGTTAGGATAAGGGTATTAGGATCTCAATCTACAATTGCTATTGGAACTTTCCTTTAATTTCTATTATCGTCTTTAACGTCAAAATTGTATTCATTCATACCTCATTTGAACTATTATTCAATGATTCTCATCTTTTCCTATCTCGAAGAGATGAATACTCGTGCGCGATGATCTCCCTACGAGAATATTCTCGTCAAGACGAAAAAGGCATACCTGATAAAATAGTTATAAATATATGGTTACCTAGGTAGGGAAGATTTTGGTAGATGTTTTTTAGATATTAGAGTTAGAATAGAATGAAGGTATGAGAATTGACATTAGTAGTAGTAATCTAAAACAAGATGGACTCTATCAATTGCCTAGACTAGAAGTGATGGGTTACTATTAGTAGTTTGCAATAATTTACGAAAAAGCCTAGCAAGATATTAAGGATTAGTTATAGCCCATGATGATACAAGGAACTGTATTATGAACTTGAGAAAATGGAACTTCAGGCTCTCATCTTGGAAAGATTTTTAGGTACAGGGATTTTAAGTAAACTTGTGCTTGGAGGGTATCTGTTTTCATACTATGATAATAATAGAAAAAGAAAACTTGGGGAATACATTATGATTTGATATATGACATACACTACGTATTTTGAGAACAAGTTAACTTGGACGTAATAATTGGTAGCATTATACCCAGGTCATAATCTGAGATAAAATTAAGTACAACTACGTTGAATTAGAGGATTGCACTTGGAGGACATGAAATTTTAATTTTGAGGGCATGATGAATATTATGCTCACGGTAGAGAAAATATTTCTAAAGTGGGTGATTATCTAAGATAGGAATGGTTTGGACATATGCCTTTATTAGATAGACGGTTAGAATGAAATAATACTTGGGTCTTATATATATGGTTCTAACCTAGTAGAAAATTATAGAATCGGAAGAAAAAACTATGTTACATAAGTTAGATAGAGTTGAATAAAGGTATAATAAGGTTTAGTTAGTGGTATGATGGATTCCTTAATCATAATGATTGAAGAAATTTGATGGAATATACAATTGAACTTTTGAGGTTAATATAGCTTCCTAAACAAAATGGGACCAGAGGTATAACATACCTTAGAAGGTATGATTTGAGATATGTATTGATAGAATGGATAGATAAGAACTTTACTTAAGACCATATTAGTGCCTGTATAGAATTCTATCACTAAATTTAGTTTATAATGTTTTACTTTGAGGATATAATCATAATATCGTGCTTAAGAATGGAGTAAAAATTAGAATACAATAATATTTTAGCCAAGAGGACTCTCCCGAGGGAGATTGGCATTTGATAATCATGTAAGAATTGTGTATTATGATAGTCGAGACAAAGGTGAACAATATAGTAATGGAATACTGCATGGATTAGATGAGTTGTTCATGATTTAGATATATATTTTTATATATAGTAGATTAGAATGAGTGCAGTAAATTAAATCATGACTGGGAGATTTTCTCAAAAGATGAATAGTTGTCAAGTATTTGAAGTGATCACATGTCTAGTTCAACCTTGATTACTTACGTAATTAGCTAGGTATAAGAAGAGTTAGACTTACTTGTAATTATTGTATAACGTACTATAGCTAGGTATAAGAAGGCTAAATTGTTGGACGTACTGTTAAAAAGATTTGAGGGATAATTATAGCAACAGTATAGAGCTTAAGGACTGAATTTGATTTTCCTATCTTATGTGAGTAGCCATAAATAAGGATTGAGATTAGGGTTATAGATCATAATAATGACTAGGCTAGTAAGCCATAGTTATGATAAACCCTTGATCGATATAAGTTAGCTAGGAACTCCATAGAGGTAGTAAGTAGAGCAGTTAAATTGAATTAAGGAAACATATTGATTTTGAAGTAGGAAGAGTTATAAAAGCAATACTATGTTTAAGTGGAATGATGGGAGAGAAGAAAAGAGGAAATTGCAAAAAAAAAAAAATAAGGCTGGAAATTAAGGAGTGTCAAAAGATAAATTTAGACGATAACTACACTGAATATTATCTATAATAACGTAACGAGGATGACAGAGGTGCATGACTTAAGAAAGTTGGGGTGGCAGTTGATTCAATCTTAAGTTTAAGCCTCAAAGAAAGAATCGGAAGGTTAGTTCGAGGAAATAAATTATACACTTTCTAGGATGAATGATATGGATGTGTATATTATGCAATATTTTGATAACACGATAACAGTTGGTAGTACCATAGAATAATTATGATCCATGATTAAGATTATGTTATAAGACTTTCAGTAACGAAACTAGCCATGAAATGGCATGAGATAGGAGTCCAGATAAAATTTTGATATTGGAATATAAGAATAAAATGGAAGTAAGGTATCATTAAATAGCTTGATAAATGGTACCTGGGACCGAGTTGCAAGGTGTGGATAAAAAATCTATTGGAATGAAGTTGCATTATAACTGGGAAAAGAATAATAAATAAAGTATCAGACTAAAATATAGAGAGCTATGATGGTTAATGACATTAGTAGATTACATTCTTGGCATTATACACCATGTTATCGGAGCGACATTTGAGATTATCAGGACATGTAATTGATGGAACTAGTTTAAGAAAATATAAGATATAAGATGAAAATGTGACATAAGCTAGATCCTGACCTTGAGTTTTGCTAGTCATATTTTTAGAATTAAATGTTATCCTAATTCTAGTCAGAGTCCTTTAATCTTGGATTACTTATCTCACATTGCATAGGAAATAAGTTTTTATTGGTTCCCTAGATATTCTGCTTGTATGTGAACAAAACCATCATCCTTCTTCTCAATTTTCTTGCTCATGGTTCCTTATCCTTCATTTCGTACTTCAAAAAATATGTCCTACAACTGTGCCACCACTTTTGGAACAAACCCTTCCTAACTTGTTTACTGTTCGTTTAATTTTTAAATTTCGAGGACGAAATTCTTTTAAGGTGGGTAGATTATAAGCCCTCTGATTTTCATATAGGGTTATTCTTGGTATTTAGGATTTATTTTTTAATTAAATATATTTATTTATTAATTAAAATATTTATTGGATATTTTCTTAACCCTTTGATACCTATCACTATGGTCTTAAAATCTTGAGCACTACCCTAGCCTTTTCCTTCCAGCCAAATTTGCATGCTAGACTTAGATAAACCAAATTAGGCTCATGACATGACTGTCACTCACAAATATAACTTCCCATGCTTTGTTTTAGTCGCACAAATTTTGTGACACATTTTTCAAAAAAATGACACTTAAACCCCTTTTTTCGTTACGGACGATTTTAATATGCAACATGAACTCAATTATTTCGACCAATTTTATTTTCATGAGCCTATCTAGACCTAATACATCCTTGATAATTGTGTCTTATTTATTCGAGTCCCCGCATGCTCCATGAAAATTATAAACCACCCTGACTTATTATATTTTCTTGTGCAACAACTTTTGTACTATCGCACTCAACCGAGCCTGATCACCCAACTCAAACCCTTGAACCACTTTCTTTGACTCATGAAAAATGTCCCATATCCAGCTCCTACTATACAAAACAACTAAATACTTATTTTTACTCACAACTTGCATAATTCAAACATTAGAATTTAAATACAAATTTTCAATTTTAGAAACATATTGTTGTACTTACCATCTATGCAACTTATTTAAAACCAAATATTATTTACATTAAATTAGTCCCATTGGTCAGGGAAGCCTTGCATGGCCTATTAGGCTCTGAAACAATCTCCACTAAAGGATAAAAACAACCTCCAATCATCACCATTCAATCCAACACACACACCGATATATATATAACACAACTCCCTCACCTTAACCCTAATACCCGACACCCCTACTCTACCACAACCGACCAAACACCCCCCCAACTTCTTTACCTTTTTCTCTCCTTCTTACTTCCCTTCCCCTACTTCCTTTCCCCTCCAACAGGCCCTAACTGTCGGTCAAGCCTGACCACACCAGGCTGGCCGACCCTGAACCCGCAACAGCACTGCTGTTGTCACCGCTGTGTAGCAGTGCACATGGTTGTGCATACCCTCTCCAATCCCTAAAAACCCCTTTTCTTGAATCTCATAGCACTCCATCGAGTTCCAAGAAGTTTGGATGCCGTTTGGTACTCCAAAAGGTCAAAATTGCGACGAAGGTCCCTACCATAATCGTATTAATACGTGTCCTATTTTCTCAAGTTTTGATCCATCTATCGTACATAAAAATTATATAAATATATATACTTTGTTAGCAAAATAAATACACTTCTCCATACCATGTAGAACTTATAGTATTATATCCAATCTATATATCAAGTTGATGGAAAACCTAGTTAAACGTATGGGTGAATAATCCTAGAACTTGCACCTTGTTTTCGTATTTTGCTAATATAAATAAAATTCCAGAATTTTATATTATTAAATATCAGATTAATATGATATGTAGGAGCATGGTTAGAAGGCTTAAACATTATCTATAACGTTAGAGATATTTCATTAATAATTTGACGTTGTTGACGTGCATACGTATATATAAATAGACGTGTTTATATCCAATGTTTAAATATAGAGAAATTAATATACATGACTCTCATGGTGTGTTTGAACGTAGCAAGAGACATATAATACTGCAAGTTGCAACACCATGCATACGTAGGATCGTTCGCACGAACACAGAGAACTTATTGGTGTTCGGGCGACGAATCCCCAACTAGCATCTTGTAGATGAGTATTGAGTTCTTTAGATTTAAATTTAATTTTTTTGATCAGGGAACTTGGGCACCGTAGCACCAGAAGACGTGGGCATCAGGTAGACGATAGCGCAGCATCAGGGTAGAAGCAAGTGTACCTTGCCAAGTTGTACAATAATTTCCTGTCTTATTTATGTTATATAGATATTATACTACTGTTGTACATGGTTACCCTAGGACCATTAGATGATACTTAGCGTCTGAAACAGATTCTGGTGCCGATATTCGTCAGCAAAGTCAGGTATCATTAATTAGAGTTGACTTCATGATCCCATATTTCGTGCTTGTATTCATTGCATGTCAGACCTTAGGACACTTGACACGACCTTCATGAGACAAAATCCTTCTTAAATTATTCTTAGTGTTTTAGATTCTGTATAGGGTTCTAGGTCTCGTGAAATATATATATATATATATATATATATATATATATATATATATATATAAAGATATACCTAGCTTAGAATGACTCACGGTGCTAGATAGATGTCATGATCTTGCATTTTATGATATGATATATGAGGTTACATGGGAGGGGAGAGTATACTCCAAACTTTAGGCTGACCTTACATAGTTTGCCTTAGTCTCTGTAGCAGAGCTTTGGTGTTTCGCACAGTTTGCTTTAGGTTCCTTGATACTGATCCTTTAGTGTTTGGCACAGTTTATTTTAGGTTTCCCGACATGGAGCCTTTAATGTTTGCACAGTTTACGAAAGTGTCTATTGAGATCTTTCATTTTTTCCAGCCTGGAGTACGATTGATGCTCTCATTTGCATATCACTTTGACGATTACAGTAGCTTACCCTTGAGAATTGTTCTATTATACTATTTACTTCTGGCACGCTATTTTTTTACCTTGCTATGTCCCCTGAGGACCTGGTTCTCTTCTAGTTTTTGCAGCATAGACCATCGTAGAGTCTTTATAGAGATACTGAGGCATATTGACTTGTTATGCAGGCAATGAAACAAGGTACATATTTTAGTTCTTCCTTAGTTATAGTTACTTATACTATTGTTTCCTTATTTACTGATATAACCTAGCATTTGTAGACTCATATTATTCTATTCGAGTCTATTCGGACAAGTATTGAATATGGTGCACACCATATGTTGCCCATTCTTGTATTTTATTTCATTGTAGATTCAGGCATAGATATATTTATTGTGTTATCTAGATAGTGACTATTACTGAACAGCTTATACGTATTTGAGTTGGACTTGAGACCAATTGATACGTAGTTGGCATGTTTACGTATTCTAAGTCCTATATAATTTGGGACTGTGGCATGACAAACAGTGATTGGTTCGATCTGATCTAAGATCAAGGTTCAAAAATTTACAAGCATGGTCTTGTGGATATAAACTAATATTGTCGATATCAAGGCTACAAACTATTTGTCATATCAAGTGAGGCTTAGGTCGTGTACTTCATACTTACCTAGATAGGGAACAGTGAGATTGGACTGGTGGAAAGTATTCAAGACTAAAGCTAGAAATACCTTTGACTTTGACAAAATAGATTACCAGGAGGACGAGGTACCACCTATAACAAATACAGTAGATGTGGGCTCAATGAAAGCTATTTATTACACGTGTAATCATGTAAAAAATATAGAATTAGTAGAAGAGAAAGATGAAGTAGATAAAAGTGAAGATGAGGAGGAAGATAAAAACAAGGAAGACAAAGAAGAATTTTTAGAAGAGGATTGAAAATAAAATAAAATCGTGATATATAACATATTTTATATTTTTATTGTAGAATGTAACATCCATTTAGACTTGTGACATGTACTATATTTTTAATAAGTAATATAACATCCATTTAGACATGTGGCTATGTACTATATGTTTCTTCTTCATTTTATTTTGTTCATGCTATATATATAACTGTGCATTTGTTTTACTATCATATATTGTTATCAAGTATGACAAGATGACACGGATCGTTCGGCCAGTCGCAAGAGAGTCTCTAGATGGGTTATCCTCTAGTACCAGGTGCTGGGTCCGAACCTTCATCTTCAAGTACTCCACTGTTTCGACCACTCACATTTATGACTAGGACGCAACGTGACAGTACTACTGGAACGATCACTTCCAGGCCTCAGAGTACTCCGTCGTCCAATGTTCCTCTGCTGGCGGTACCATAGAGCTATAGAGATAGAAAAGAAGATGGATGAGGTCGAGCCGATTGTGCCTTATTTGTCTCCATATCAGAGTGATCCTCCATGTGTGTCTCTTAACGAGACGATAATGGGGATTTGGGCCGACGGACCTACAAAGTAAGTTAATTAATATTTTCATAGGCAATATATATATATATATATATATATATATATATATATATATATATATATATATATATATATATATATATTCATTTTTTCTTGAATAATTAATTATCTCCAAATAGATATTGTCCCCCGGCAGTAGAGAGAGCACTAAGGCAGTTTCTGAGGTTCAACTTTGGTGGCCCTTGGACCAACTACACGGATGATTCTGACGAGAGAAAGGTGTTCTGGTGTGTGCACTTTAAGGTAAATGTTTACTTGGTTTTAATAAAAATTATCTAATTTATGCATATTATGTAACTTAATACGTTACTTTTTTGTAGAAAATGTATTACTGTCCACCAAACTGGGCTGATAATCTTGAAGATGTTTTCTGCCATCGTTGCCAAACTGGTCCATGATATAATTAATGACGAGAATAATTATAATCGTTTAGGACAACCAATCCATGGTTGGATCACGCCTGAGCAATGGACTACGATGATAGCAATTCAAAAATGACAAGTATATGGAAAGGTCGGAAAAGGCGAAGACGGCCGAAAGAAGGTAGGGAAGTGGTGTGGTGGCTCAATTTCGTTGACAAAATATTTTTGTTGCCTGGTATATAATTTATTGTATATATATATTATTTTAATCAAAATAGGATAAAATATTTAATTTTAATAACAAATAATATATTTTATTAACAGGTACAAAGGGGTGAGGATGCGAACATGGTGACCGTCTTCCTGGCCACCCACCAGAAGAGCAAAAAGCTCATCGACACGCCCTGAATAATCGACCCGTTTACCAAGTAGAGTATCACAAAATTTCCCCTCTTACAAAAACTTCCTATAGAAATACACAAGGAAGCAAAGTGAGTCAATTTGTAAGTATTAGCTTGAGAGAGCTACGCATAGCTAAATAAGTATTATATTATATATTTTGTTAATTTTAATATGACTTAGAAAATATGCAATTAAATATCCATGTAGTTAGTAATAAGTATCATAGATATTAATAATTATGTACACGACCAGTGCATAGTAAGAAGTATGCTTATCAAGAAATGCATATTTTTCTAGGATGAGTATCTTAGGCTCTATGAGTGGTCAATGCAACAGGCTGCTACTGCACCTACCGAGGGAGAGGCCGGTACTTCGTCGTAACCCCCGGCATGTTCAGCTCTGTCGGAGGACGAGCTGTGGATGACCATCATTGGTGGTCTTCAAAAGGGTACATACTATGTTATGGGATCCTATGGTGTCTATGTAGTGACACAGTTCTCCGGGGCCTTTTATGCTAATGTGTATTTCGTATCGCATTCGCAGAAGATGGTACGAGTCTAAGAGAGTGTTGACAGTTAGATTGCACCTCTGCGTGATGAGTTGATGAAGAGGATTATGGAGCAGCAACAGTCCCAACCACAAACGGACGATGTGACGATCATAACATATTTTGATATGCTTGGGTACAATATTATAGATTTTAAGGATCTGAGCCAGATGATGCAGTAGAGCATTACATATCTGCCATGTTGACAAAGCGAAATATGATGACACTGCAGGGGTCACATGTGTCCATGAGCAAGTCACTGACGAGGTCGCAGGCGGTACAACTTTTTATGAGCCAGTCAGTGGGGCAGAGCACTTCGAAGCTGGTATATGCCATTGATTCTTGCAATGCTCTACTAAAAGTATTGGAGAAGATACTTTCTCATGGTCCGCCGGTATCGACATTGACTCTACCATTGACACTACCTCCTCCATCGACATTGGTGATGCTTTCATAGGAGCAGTTTTACATGCTCATCTCCTAAATGCATGATGGTGCTCCACCTCTTCCTCCTGACCAACAGTGTCCTAGTTTGGATAGATTATTTGTATATTTGTGTATTGGCCTATTCTTTGGCGAACAAAGGAATTTCAACGGAGGGTTGCTGATCCGAGTCTATTTTATAAACTGTGATTGTTTGCCATAGACAAAAGTTGCATAAACATTTTATTATGAACTTTGAATTTACTACAAAGTAAAAATAATCCTATAAAAGAATGCCTAAGTACAAGTAACAAAATAAAATAAAAGATTCTAGAAAAGTAGTAGCTTTGGAGATCTGATCTGCAGTCTCGATCACTTTACGCCTTATACCACCTAAGTATGAGCACGAAAAAATTGCTAAATCTCGAACACTAGAATATTTGGCAGCAAGAAGGCTCTAATACAAGACAAGATGCTTTGGATCCCCTAGGAATGGCACTGATACCAAGATATTTATTGCTGTCAAGCATTGAAATGGTTAGACTAAGATTCTGCATAAAAAATGGACAATTTATGCTGTGTTTGCCATTTTTATGCATATTTGTGGGTAACTTCCTCCCATGTTGCACTTATTACTTGTACGAATTAATGACAGATTGACACATAGCCAACAGTACGAGCACGACTTCAATCGTGGTCACAACCGAATATTTATGCTCTCTGAAATCTTAGCTTAAAATACACAAGATCTTCTCATTTCCTCAATCGTTCACTGATTGTTACACATTTGAATTTTTGTTCACAAAATATGCACAATTCTACTTTTTTAAAGAGAATTATGAATAAGTTCGCATACTGATACTAACTAATGCCTCGGATCTATACATGGCATATTTTTCGAGAAAGACTTAAAGATAATGATTACCTGACGTCATTGTCTCGACCATTATATCGAGACTTCGTACACTATTCCAAAATATTAGACATCGGGAACACCTTTTGATAATATTTTGTCATTTATTGGTAGACTTTTTATTTCTAGAAGGAAGAAATGTTTGTGGTTGGTCGTCGGCTGAGTTGAAGGGATAAATGTGCACCTCAATCCTGTTCTGCAAACTTAAAAGTGCAATTATGTTTAATGACTTACTTTTTTCTCGGTTGTTTATAGGATTATTTTTTGTGCATATTTTTCATGTTTTTATAAGACCCCCTTCAAAGTTTTTGAATTTTTATATGAATTCGAAGGACATTAAACTTAGAAGCATAAAAAATTCTAAAGTATCCTCATTCTACGTATAAAAATCTTTTAACAAAAGGATTTGATCAAATCTTAACTAGTACGCATATCTATGTATATCCTTTGTGCCGCCAACTGTCAATCGGGCTGACAATCAACATTAAATATTTTTGTTTGTGGGAGAATCATTGTGTGATCTCAAACGAGAAAGTTTCTTCAGATCTAAGAATAATTCCACTAAGTAAGTTTTGGATCTACTATACATTGTGTATCCAAGACTCTTCGGTACAGATAATAGCTTGAGAATACACCGTTGCAATAATTTTTTACAAATTTTACAGTGTATATTTTATACCACCATGTCAGTCCAACTAAGACTAAACATAGTAATTTTTTAAAAATTTGCCATTTATAGGCATCATAAGAAGTCGCAATTAGGTTTTGCAAAAATGTTACCTCCATTAGAGTATACTAACTCCAGGATGAATGGGCCTTCCCATTTAGGTTAGAATTTCTCTTTCTTTTATGTCTCATGACCATTGGTCTTCTCACTTTCAAGACAAGGACATCGACTTGAAACACCCTTTTTTTTACCTTTTTATTGGAGGCTTTGGAAACGCAGGCTTGATATAGGTCAATACATTGTTAATCTTGAAGACATTTTTAATCTAATGCTTCCAACTCTTGTAACTGTAGGTATCATTGTCCTCGGTTATTAGTTTACTAGAAAGAGCAATTTTGAGAGAAGGGATCTAGATTTTGAGACGAAGAACTGGTTCACACCAGTAATCTAAGCGTGTGGGGTATTGCCCGTTGGAGTCCCAGTCGTTCGGTAAGCCCACAAACATTCACTGAGTTTTTTGTTTCAATCGTTCTTGTTAGATGATACAAACCTCTTGAGAAGTCTGAAGATTGTTTTATTAAAATCTTCAACTAGCCCGTTGGCAACCGAATTATATGTTGTAGAAGCTATATTTTGAATCTGATTCTTGTCGTAGAACTGATTGTAACCACCACTTCCACTTGTAAGGGTATTTTTGTCATTTCATAATTGGTTATAATTATGTAGCTATATTTAATTTGTATTAGTTATAATTATATTAGTATTATTTAGTATACTAGCTAATTAGAATTTATTAAGTGTTAGTTATTGCTAATTAGTGTTAGTTATGACTTTAGTTAATTAGAATTTATTTAGTTAGTGTCATGGTAGAATATTCCCCTGTTAGTTAGCTAATATGCTTTCCTTAATTAATTAGATTTCATTCATGATAAATTTAGAAATTAATTAGAGAATGGAGGGACAAACTTCATATTGTAGTATCCCCCTAACCAACTATAAGAGGCATACCCTAATTAGGGTTAGTCTATTCATTCATATTATTAGCCTCCTTTTTCTCCAAAGTGACTTCTTTCCTAATTCATCCAAATTTCTACTAAATTTCCCCAATCAATCCACTCATTCCTATTCATATCAATCTCCATGGAGGTCTAGAAGCATTGGAGTGCAAGGAGGACATTGGAGATGAGCTTTGGAAGGAGGGATTGTGTCTACATCCTTTTATTATGTTCATTGGAGGAGTTACATTGGGATCCAAATCCCAATAGATATAATCTCACTTTACCTATCAATTACAATATTAGAATGCATATTTAAGCCTCCAGGAACCCACCTATGGCCATGACCAACCCATTAGGCAAAAAATTAGCTGGTATTGTCTCCAAATCTAGGAGATCTATGTATTTTTCTGAGCCACTTGGTGGAAGTATGAATTTGTGTCCATCAAGTATTTGTGTCATATCCCTTTATTGATATTGTTGTCTAATTAGATTTTTGGGTGTGTCATTGTATCCATAATTGGATACGTAGAGCTCATATCATGATAGTTGTAACCATCACTTTTCAGGATAGGGGTATTTATGTCATTGGTAGTATATTTATTGATTTTAAATAATAATTGGTATGGATGTATATATATATATATAAATATTTAATATAAAGGGAGATGAATGATTATCCCTTAGTTAGACTTGTTGCTAATCAACCCAACTAGAATTGTCATGACCAATAGAGTAACCCAATAAATTAGTCTTGGTTAATTAGTTAAAATATAGGGAATGAATAGAATACCTCATTCATTTAATATTAGAACCTTCATTAGTTAAACCCCTAATTAGCTAAACTCTTCATGACAACCCTTGGAGGACATTTTGGACATTTTGCATAGGCTAACCCTAATCTAGAGTGGTCGGCCCTATTTAGGAGGAGGGAGCGCCCCTCTTCTTCATTAGTTGTTCATGAAGAAACCCTAGTTGAGTACTTCCCTCCAAACATTCTTTCCTCCACCAAATTTCTTCAAATCAATCCTAATCCCTCTCATTTTTATCCCCAATGAGAGCTAGAAGCTTGAAAGTTGCAAGAGGCTTGAGGAATAGGTGCTTGGCCAGATATTGGTGTTCATTCCTCACCCTTGTGCTCATTGAAGGAACCACATTGGGAATCCATCTCTCAATATGTAAAAAATATATTTTCCCTTGTCATTTTAGATTTTAATGGTGTAATAAACCCATAAAAATTATTCTTTGGTTAAGGCTACCCATAGGAAGAAGAACTAGGTCCATAGGAGGCCTAGGGAGAAAGTTATAATAAGTTTTGTGTCCATTTAGAGAAAACTCTGAGGTGGCACACCAAGTGTTTGAAATGCCTAATGGGTCATTCTTCACTATTTTACATTGCTCATTGGTATTTTAGTGTCATGATGTTTTGGTTGTGTTTGGGAGTGATTTGAGTGTGTATCCTAGAGTATCACATGAGTAAGCACCAAGTGGTTCATTTAATGCAGTTAGTACATATATATATATATCCGTATATTTAATAATATGTCTATATATATAAGTGTACAGTGTGCATAAGTTTTTGTTTTTGTGTGTGTTTTACATAGTGGACTGTGTGTGTGTTACACAGTATTCCAGTGTGTGTGTGTGTGTGTGTGTGTATGTCTGTGTGTGTGTGCTTTTTGTAAGTATGAGCAGTGGCAAGAAGCAAGTAATTACAAGCTATAGTAGTTGGTGTATAGGAGTTGGGGAAGTCGGGTTCTATCTAAGAAAAGGCAGCAACAGCAAGGGTGGATTGGAGCCTGAGTATCTCTGATACTCAAAGAGTACCAAAGCATCAGTAAGGCTAAGTTGCACTTAACTGAGGGGAAGTGGTACTGTAGTGTTGGAGCAATAAGGGAAGAGATAATAGCCATGTATTAATGGGGGTTTGTGTAAGAAATGGCAAGTATCCAGTAGGTAGCAAGATGGAAGGGTAGTAGTGCCATAATCTCAGCAACAACAGTAAAGGGGGTTGATGTGTGTTGATATGGACTGTTTGGGCAGGCTTGAGTCAGTTGGTGTGAAGTATTGCATAGACTACAACAACAAGGGAGTTGATGTATGTATTATAGTTAGGGTTACAATCAGCAATAACTGCAGTAGTATCATCATTCTAGGTGGAGTAGGGGCTGATACATGGGTATCAGTTGGATTTAGAGTGGATAGGAGAGTGCTGGATAAGTTGCAGTGTGGCAGCGAAGGTGTGTGGGATACTTGGAAGTGGGCAATATTATACACTAGAGTGGTTAATGTTCAGTTGGCTCTAAGTGTGGTGTTTAGTTGTGGGTTAAGGGGGTGATGGTATCGGGCTATACTAAATATAGCAATAGCAGCAACAATAGCCACTACAACAGTAGCATAGAGCAATGCAGGCCTTGCTTGCTGCTTAGGCAACAATAGAGTGAGCAGCAACAATACAAGTACTATTGTGCAGTGGTGCAACAAGACTCGAGTGTAGGCTTGAGCCAATGCATATGCGTATGAACCAAGGTTGTAAGAAAAGTGGGGGAATCGAGGAGTAGCTTGCTTGAGGGGACTGTGAGGCGAGTACCTTCGGGTATCATCAAATAATAGGAGTATCAGAAAGTGGGGTATCACAGTGAGTGTAGGCAGAAATGAGGGGAGCCAATGCCAGGTCTGTTCAAGACATGGGCATGTACCAATGCACCCTTGTGCACTGCAGGTTAACTGTGAAGCTCGAGTGCAGCTGGGGTGTTGGTGTTAGTTGCTGTCGAGATGGTATCAGACCTTGCACACAAGGTATAGGTAAGTAAGATTGTGATTATAAATAAATAAGGACATGGATAATCAAGTATCTTGAATTTGGGTGGTACCATATAGATGTGAGTGAGATAAGAATATCATAATATACCGGTGTAAGTGTATTGTGGGTTAGAATTTATGTGTTAGTGATGAGTTCAATAGTCCTAGGTTAGTATCATGGAGTAATAGTAATAGAAAGATAATTGAGTATCTCGAGTATCCTAGTATCTTGGATACGGAGTATATGTCTAAGGTACGGGCAAGGTAATGGGTAATGGTCAAGTAATGGTTAAGGTATTAGCTCTTGAGCCAATGTATTAAGTAATATCCTAGGTTATGGGTATCAGACTAGGTATTGCTAAGGTATTGCAAGATATTAGTTATATAGATACCTAGGTGGTATAGTATTGATACTAAGGTATTTACATCAAGGTGTTTGCAAGGGTAGGTATATGCCTAACCTAGCATGTAAGATAGTGATTTAAGGTATGGTGTTAGTGTTGGTATTCAAGTACCAGTCAGTGGTGTATATGTGGATGTAGTTAGCTTAGTGAGTTATGGTGTTATGGTATTAAGGAGTGTGACAAGGTATATTGAGATTATATATATATATATATATATATATATATATATATATATATATATATATATATATATATATCATAAGTAGTATCTTGTATTAAGGTATATAAACTAGAATACCAACTAGAATGACCTAGAAACATATGTATAAGCTAGTTTGACCTAGTTTGACTATAGTGACCTAGATTTGGCCTAGAAATTCTATTTTAACTTATTTATCCCTTTATTATACCAAATGACATGATAATTCATATATAGGTTTGTGTGACACCAGTTCAAACACCGTTCCACTTTATTTTCTCAGGACCTCAAACGAGTATATTTCTCTGTTAGTTTTTAGTACTTGATAGTGTATATATCACATGTTCTAGATCTGTTTTACTTGATTTTGACACCATGATTACACGAGCTGGTATTATATGGATCGAGTTGGAAGATATTATTTATTTGACGTGTGCATCGGGTACTCCTTACAAATATACTTTATCGTGTGCATCGGGTACTCCTTGTGCTGGTATCTATTCGTGTGCTCCTTGTGCTCATATTATATTCATGTGCGTAACTTGTCGTGATTTGATCTATAAATATTAGTCAGGGTGGGGGAGTAGGAGTTGGTTATGTGATCAAACATTCAGCATATTCGTGTGCGTACCAATTATACGATACACGTATAATTGAGTTACCATAGTATAGACTTGTGCAACCCAACCTGATCACATAATAAACTTGTACTTAAATCACTTAGATAGTATCACCAGTTCCCTTATTATTGTTCATACAATATTTTTTGTATCTATTTTTCCAGTAATCCTTGTGTTCATATGCCTAGATCAGCTATTTTTTTATTTCATAGTTACTGTGTATTTTGTATTCTTTTATATTGCTGTTATATATTCTTTACCATGTATATGAAACTTCTTTCAGAGTATTATACTTTGCTCCAATCCTAACTAGATATATTTTTTTAAACGACTATTTAGAGGATTGGTGTCCTACCTACTACGGCCTGCAGGATGGAGAGCTAGCTGAGGTAGAACCCTTAGTCCAGGACGATCCGGTACCAGTTGTCGAGGAGACACACCTAGCTATAACAGACCCTTAGCTAGTATTTATTGTATTGGATATGTCTCCAGCATTAGACTATGGCATGTTGATTACATTGAGACCATTTATGTTTATTGTTAGACACTAGAATTATTATTATTAATACTTTTGATTTCTCTTATGTTTATGATATCGTGCTATTATCTGTCTCTAATTTGGTGATTAAGTATTGATGGAAAATATTCATCTTGTCCTCCTTATGGAGTTGAGTTATGATTGACAAGTTATATATATATATATATATATATATATATATCATTGCTTGAGTTTGTTAGATAGTATTGTGGACCTTTACAGCGTTCTACCATCGATGTTGCGGCGTAGGCTGAACGTACCCATGACTCATACCCAATTTTTGGGTGCGGGTCGTGACACATATTTAGTGGTGGCCAATGCAGGTCGAGGTCGCAACTAGTACGATATCATAATAGTACTCCAAGTTTGGAAACTATTATGATCCTGCTATATGACTTAAGGTATAGGATGAGAGAATACTCAATCACAACTAAGAAAATTTCTAATCTATTAAATTTTGCTAATGCTTATTTATTTTAAATATTGCTTTCTTTGAATATTATTGTCTTCCTTGATGATATTATATCTTGTGCTTATTAATTCTATTATTTTGATATGTCTTCAGGATGCCTCCGAAGATTAGGTCACAGCGATCAACAGCAGCTTCAGAGAGGTCAGCGACTTCTCGACCACTTGTTCGAGCAGCAGTAGACACTGTTCCACCTCCACCATCGGAGGGTTTCCTCACCAGTTCAGGTGGGAGCCTTAGCTATTTTTGGGAGTCCTCCTCCCCACCTGTTCAGAGGATTATTCCAGCCACTGTAGAGGGTTATCCTCCTTATCCTCCAGCAGTTCAAAGGGCTATTTCAGTATGATCGGAGTGTCTTCCACCCCCACCACCCATGCGAGCTAACGGGGCACAGATGTTCGCCCTATTCCGAGATATGATGGCGATGTAGTAGAGACAGGCGGATGTACTATGCCAGGGCATTGAGAATGCCCACCAGGTGGTATTGGCTGCAGTGGAGAAGGTGGCATCGCCCCAGCCATAGGGTATTCAACCTAGATAGGGCAACATACAAGATTTCAAGAAGTTGGGTCCCCGCGACTTTAAGGAGACAGGGGGTATTATCTATGCTGATGACTGGCTCGAGAACCTCGAGCATATTATTCACTTGTCTCGCCTTGCCGAGGACCTGAGGATAGAGGCGACTAGATTACAGATGTCAGATATTGCTAGCACTTGGTTCCAGAATGAACCACATATTTTTGATCCAAGATTGACATAGGATGGCTTCAAGGATATGTTCAAGTGGAAGTTCTTTCCGTGCATGGAGAAACTCAACCTAGTACGATAGTTTCAGAAACTCCAACAGGAGGGCATGTCGGTTGAGGAGTATGCCACAGAGTTTGGCAGGCTGAGAAGGTATGTGAGGAACATGGTATGAGCTCCGGAGGACAGGGCAAGCCGTTTTAAGGAGGGCCTAAATTGGGAAGTGAAGGCCATTATTTCTTTGAGCCATGAGACATACTCGGCGATTCTAGTAGAAGCCCACAAGGTCGAGAGAGACTTGAGTTTGAATCCCAAGAGGGACCGAAAGATTTTTGGCAACATAAGCACGGGCGCAGCCAAGCGGCCCCAGTTCCAGCAGAAGCAGCAACAGCAACAAAAATGGACCTTTCTACAACAGGCTCTTATTTGTCCTTTCTACAATAAGCCAGGACATGGATGTGACATCTGTAGGAAGAAGTTAGGAGTGTATTTGTTTTATGGAGGGCAGATCATCAGCTGAGTGATTGTCGTCTGGCACCAGCTTGCTAGGTCAGGGTGGAGCTTCTACTCAGAGAGCACCAGTTAGAGCACCTACAGCACAACAGAGGGGACCTTCACTCCCGACCCAGCAACAGTGTTTAGCGCAGCATCAGCAACAAAAGAGAGCACCATAGGGACGAGCATTCTCTATGACGATTGAGGAGACAAATCCAGTTGGAGACGTCATCGCAGGTTCGATTCTCCTAGATTATATTCCAGTATTAGCTTTGTTTAATTTCTGTGCTTCTCATAGTTTTGTATCAGTGTCTTTTTCTCTTAAGCACCATTTAGAGGCAGAATATTTGAGTATGACTTGAAAGATCATGACTCAAGGTGGCATCATCTTGGTCAGTGATGTTTGCAAGGATCAGAGAGTTACTTTGGAAGGTCAGAAGTTGAGTGCGTTCTTACTCGTAACGCCACTTATGTGCTACGACATTGTACTCGGGATGGATTGGTTGAGTAGGCACTATGCTAACATAGATTATCATGGAGGCAGAGTTTTGTTTTGACCGTCGGGAGAGACAAAGTTCAAGATTTCGAGAGCGGCAGTGGAGAAGAGCGAGGGAGTCATCTGAGGAGCCCTGGTGGAAGAGAAGGAGTTGCCACAACCTTTGATTGTTGAGTTCCTGTATGTCTTTTTAGAGGAGTTGTCAGGATTGCTGCCAGACAGGGACATTGAGTTCTCTATAGACTTGGTACCAGGTACAAAACTGATATCACAACATGTCTACAGGGTTAACAATAGCGGCAGAGTTAAAGAAGCAGGTCGAGGAGTTACAGTACAAGGGCTTTATTAGATCCAGTTCATCACCATGGGGTACTCCGCTATTATTTATACCGAAAAAGGATTGATCGGTACGTATGTGTATCGACTACAGGGCTCTAAACAACCTCACTATCAAGAACAAATATCCACTCTGAGGATAGATGATCTATTTAATCAGTTGAGCAGAGTGAAGGTATTCTCGAGGATAGACTTGAGGTCAGGTTACCACCAGGTGAAGGTGAAAAGGGAAGATATTTCGAAGATAGATTTTCGGACTCGGTATGGCCAGTTCAAATTAATGGTGATGCCATTTGGGTTGACCAATGCTCCGACGGTATTCATGAACCTGATGAATAAGGTATTCCACCAGTACATTGATAAGTTCGTAGTGGCGTTCATCGATAATATCCTCGTGTATTTGAAGATGCCAGAGGAGCACCTAAGGATAGTTTTGGAGACTTTCAGGAAGGAGAAGCTTTATGAGAAACTTTTGAAGTATGAGTTCTTCCTAGACAAGGTCGAATTCCTTGGTCATGTGGTGATAGGAGACGGGATCTCAGTTGACCCAAGGAAGATCGTGGCAGTAGAGTCATGGACTACTCCAAGTTTAGTGGCAAAGATTAGGAGCTTTCTGGGTCTGGCAAGATACTACAAAAGGTTTATACAGGACTTCTCCAAGATTACAGAGCCGATGACTAGGCTGACCAAGAAGTCCATAGAGTTCGTGTGGTCAGAGGAGTGTCAGACCACTTTTGATGAGCTGAAGAAGAGATTAATGATAGCTCCATTATTGATATTGCCATCGGGTTTAGGTGGTTACACTATTTATAGTATTTCTTCAAAGATGGGTTTGGGTTGTGTTCTGTAGCAGAATGTGAAGGTGATTGCCTATGCTTCCCGACAATTATGTTCTCATAATAAGAACTACCCTACCCACGATCTAGATTCGGCAGTAGTCATTTTTGCTCTAAAGATGTTGAAACACTATATGTACGGAGAGCGTATAAAAATCTTCACAGACCACAAGAGCTTGAAGTACGTGTTTACCCAGAAGGAACTAAACATGAGACAGTAGCGGTGGTTGGAGTTGATAAAGGACTTCGATATATCATTGTAGTACCATCTAGGGAAGGCCAACATAGTCGCAGATGCCTTGAGCAGGTATCCGGTGGAAATATTCTTGACATTAGACATATATTTATTGGCCGACCTTGAGAGCTTGGTTATTGAGGTGATAGTTTCCGGTATCGAGATACAGATATGGGGATTATAGATATAGTCAGAGCTGATGGACAAGATCAGGGCTATGCAGTATGATGACGTGACTCTGAGGAGCCTCAGAGCATAGGTTCAGGTCGGATTATTAGACGACTTTATCATTGTTGAGGATGGTTCCTTGCGACACGGTACGAGGTTGTGTGTACCGAGTGAAGAGTTACATGAGGAGGTTTTATAGAAGGCACATCGCTCTTAGTACTCTATGCATCTAGGTGCCAATAAGATATATAGGGATATGAGGGAGCATGTATGGTAGTATGGTATGAAACGGGAGGTGGTGTGTTTCGTATCCAGATGCTTAGTGTGCCAGCAAGTGAAAGCAGAGAGACAGAGGCCAGGCGGTTTACTTTATCCCTTACCTATTCCAGAATAAAAGTGGGAGAATATTACCATAAATTTTGTTTCAGGGCCTTTACGATCTCCAGGAGGAAAAGACGTAATTTGGATCATCGTAGACAGGTTGACCAAATTAGCCCACTTCTTGCCATTTAAAGTGGGTACGTCTATGGAGAAGATTGCGGAGATGTACGTATGACAGATTATCATATTTTACGAGGTCCTTGTGAGCATAGTCTCAGATCAGGATAGTTATTTTATGTCCTATTTTGGAGGAGTTTGTTGCCTAGCTTGGGCACCCAGCTCAAGTTTAGTACCGCATATCACGCCCAGACGGACGGACACTCAAAGAGGACTATTCATACTCTTGAGGATTTGATATGTACCTGTATTCTGGACTTTGGAGGTTCTTGGGAGGATCATCTGCACCTGGTAGAGTTTTTTACCATAATAGTTATCAGGCCAGCATTGAGATATCACTATTTGAGGTATTGTATGGACGGAGATATCGCACTCCCTTATCTTAGGATGGTGTTGGTGAGAGAGCATTGTTGGGACAAGAGATGGTTGTGGATGCAGCCGAGAAAGTAAAGCTTATTAGAGATAGATTTTGGGTGCCACGGGACAGACATCTGTATTAGGCCGACAGCCACCGGAGACCTTTAGAGTTTGAGGTAGGTTTTATTTTGCATTGTTTGTGATTGTTTTGTTGTAGATTAAGTGTTAAGACAGTATTTTATTCTAGGTTGACGATCTAGTGTTCTTGAGGATTTCTCCGATATGGGGCACGATTCACTTTGGTGGAGACGAAAAACTTAGTCCACGGTATATCGGACCTTTCGGTATTCTTGTGAGGGTCGGTGCAGTGTCCTACAGACTAGACTTACTGCCTACACTAGAGGGAGTACATGACGTATTCCATGTGTCACAGTTGAGACGATATATGGCAGATCCTACTCACGTATTAGATCACTCGGAGATCGAGGTGGGTCTGACTCTCAGTTATCTAGAGAAGCCAGTAAAGATTATTGATCGCCAGGAGAATGGGCTTCAGAACCAGACAATTCCCTTGGTATGCGTCGTATGGAGGCATCACTCTCTGGAAGAGTCTACCTGGGAGAGGGAAGCCGAGATGCGCGAGCGGTACCCTTATATATTTAAGTCGTGAGGTATTTTCTTTACTTGCTTATATAGTGCTAATTTATTCTTAAATTTTGAGAAAAAAAATTAAGGAGGGTAGGATTGTAACTATCACTTTTCAGGATAGGGGTATTTATGTCATTGGTAGTATATTTATTGATTTAAATAATAATTGGTATGGAGATATATATATATGTATATATATATATATATATATATATATATATATATATATAATAAAGAGGGTGATGCATGATTAGCCCTTAGTTAGACTAGTTGCTAATGAATCCAACTAGACTTGTCATGACCAATAGAGTAACCCAATAAATTAGTCTTGGTTATTAGTTAAAATAGAGGGAATGAATAGAATACCTCATTCATTTAATATTAGAACCTTCATTAGTTAAACCCCTCATTAACTAAACTATTCAGGACGACCCTTAGAGGGCATTTTGGATATTTTGTATAGACTAAGCCTAACCTAGAGTGGCCGGCCCAATTTAGGAGGAGGGAGCCTCCCTCTTCTTTATTAGTTGTTCACAAAGAAACCCTAGTTGAGTTATTCCCTCCAAATATTCTTTTCTCCCCCAAATTTCTCTAAATCAATTCCAATCCCTTTTATTTTTATCTCCAAGGAAAGCTAGAAGCTTGAAGGTTGCAAGAGGCTTGAGGAAGAGGACCTTGGCTAGAGATTGGTGTTTATTCTTCACTCTTGTGCTCAATGAAGGAACCACAATGGGAATTCATCTCCCAATAGGTAAAAATTATATGTTTTCTTGTCATTTCAGATTTGAATGATGTAATAAACACATAAAAACTGTAAAACCTCTATTCCTAAAAACCGTATTTATTATTTTTTTTATTAATTATTAATTTAATTGTAGTAATTAGTGGCTAAATAGGAGAAATAGATTTTTAATAATTTTTATTTGAGGTGTTCGGGCACTTAGAGGATTTATGGGACCATCAGAAATTTTTCGAAATTTATTTCATGTAGGAGACCCATGAGCAGTTGCTAGCCTAACGGTGTGCATTATTCTAATCTATAAATTTCTTATGAGTATATATATATATATATATATATATATATATATATATATATATATATATATGTATATATATATTTAAGAAGAAGAAAAGAAAAGAATAGAAAGTGTTAATAAACTAATAATTAATAATAATAACTATGCTAATAATACTAATAACCCAACTGTTAGTTTCCTATCAAACCTAGCAAACAACTTAGCAAAGCAACTCCTAGCAAACTAAAGCAAACAAGCAACGTGAGCAATTCCTATTCCTACTTAGCAAACCAAACTTAGCTTCCCACAGCACAGACCCGACCCGTCCCCCCACCCCACGTTAGCCGCAAAACCCATTCTCTCTCTCCCTATTCTATATATATATATATATATATATATATATATATATATATATATATATATATATATATATATATTTATCTTTCATAAAACCCTAACCTAAAACCTCCAGACCCTGCTCTTCTCATCTAGACCTAGAGAGAGACGTCATCGCAGCCAGAGAACCCCGCCAGGCCATCCAAACCAATCCCGACGACCGCGACCCCGCGCACTACAGATTCCTACACGAGGTACCTTCGTTCCGGAGTTGCTTTCCGTCGACTCGCTCAACCAAACGTCGTTCCGTCTTCCCCGATATTCTTACCCCTTAACCCTCTTCCATATCTGTATGATAGCAGACCTCGAACAACGTGTACCCATAGACAAAGACAGCGTCCAAGTTGGCACAAGCAGACCGAATTCTGGGATCGCAGAAAACTGCGGTGACTACCCATGTTGCCGAGTTCGTATCTCCCACCACAGAGATCCGAATTCGATGATTCTTTTTGCTATGCGTAGACCACTTGACCTATTTTATTTTCTATTAAATAACCCTAGATTATTAGCTGTTGTGGACATAATTAAATTTATCCAAAAACCCCGCGAACCTACTTTTCCAGATTTTTAAAAGTTGTGAAACGGAGCGCGCCCCGCCAAACGGGACCGCCCCATCGTGTACCAAGTGTACCGAACGGTGCATGCACCGTAACCGGACACGTAAAAATTTGTAAAAACTGATTCGGACGCGTGTGCGCACCGAAATCAGCCCGTATCCGCGGACACATCCCGTGTCGCAACTTTTGTGGAAGTCGCATGCATTTTGTGCACGTTTGTCAGATTGCGACGAAACTTATGCCACTGGACTCGTGGTAACACGCTGGTCCCATGACCCAATTTTCACGCAATTCTGAGACGGTTGACCAGATCGCCAATTGGCGGGCCTAATAGTTAACTTTTTTGACAAAATTGTGTTCGGCCCATCGGAATCCACATTTGAACATACCGTTGAGTTCATATTGACATTTAGAGTTGTTTGACCTATAATTTGTCCCATTTAGAGACTGTTACCCTTGGCACGCTTTTTGGTACAAAATGGGCCACACGTGGACCCCACTTTTACCCGAAATTACCGTTTTGCCCCTGTGTCCAAATTGGACGAAAGAAAAGTTATTTTTAGCTATTTTGCTTATTCTGGGAATGTTGGTGATATTTATTTCAGCATCCAGAGACATCTGTTCTGTGGCCATAGCTTCTAATCCTGTGTGTTGGATTTCGGGACGTTACACTTTACAGCTTTCTTACCAAGCAAGATACCTTGCCAAATTCCTTACAGTATTTTGCATGCTTAGTATATTTCTGTATATTTATTGTATTTCTTTATATTTATTGCATGTGTAGTTTCTTTCAGTCATTACTATATATATTAGATATGTTGACACACACTTGACACCTAGTATCATGAGAGGATAATCATTAGGCGTATGGGCTTTTAACCACTCTGGTAAACCATAGTATATAGTTTGCACTACGGACGTGTGTCGCGCTAGTCGCTACCCCAGAGGTATGTCGATTTCTGTAGAGTCGCGCTGGTCGCTACCCCAGAGGTATGTCGATTTCTGATGTTCTAGACGGGTGGGTGAGTTGTGAGGCTTAGATCGAGTAGACTACCCTTTCCCATAAATCGAAAAGTTGTCCTCATTTTCATTCATATAGATTATCTTGTACAGCGTACTTATTTATTTTCAAATTATATGCATGTTTACTGTATTCAAGTTGGCTCACTTTCTGTATCTTGTTACGTCCCTCTGAGGACCTGGTCCTCTGCCAGGTGTATCTGTTCTTGGGTATTTGTAGGAGCGCAGATTTGGATGGTTATATATGTTTCGTGAATGTCCTCTCTTCGAGCCCGTGATTGCTAGCTGGTGTTCTTATATGGTATTGTTGTGTTGTACTTATTTTGTATTTGCTCTTACATTCGAGTTGGTAGTGGATTTATTTTCATCCAACCATCATCCTTAGATACTTATATTAAGATCTAGTTTCATAGATATTGGTTATTTATTTATATTAATTTTCATGGATGAGATTTAGATTATATCCTGTGACTTTTGACCTATGTTTATACCACTTGTGGATTTGATATTCATATTACAGCGTACGTGTGGATTTTGGTTTCCATATATTGGAGTTGCCATATCCATACGGCTGGCATGCTTACGTGTCCTAGTCCTACATATTTTTTTGGGACTGGGGCGTGACAAAAACCCTTCCTTAGTTTAAGGCTACCCATAGGAAGAAGAATGTCACGACCGTACCCGGTGTAGGGGTGCGAGTAGTAAACAACATCCAGCCTACGCCGCAGTATCGATGATAGAACATTGTTTGGATAAACTATCTATCTAGCAATAATGATCATCAAGATATATAATGCCACCAATGAAGTTTAACTACTCAATCATATATATATAAGATAGAACAATCACACGAATATAATATAAAGAATTAAAGAGTCCAATACAACTCACGAGGTCAAATAATATCCAATGTGTCATCAAATATAATAAGAAATACTAATGTAAAAAATTGGAGACAAATCTAGTACAATAAATCTATCTACTAAGCTACAGGTAATGGGTCATCTATCTCAACCGGGATGAGTCCTTACTTAGACAAAGTCTCGGGCTCTTATCCAACTACGTCCTGAGACCCGTAGTGAGTGGGATACCGCTCCTCAATGTCATCTGGGAAAATATATCCCGTCAGAAAATGAGCAAAGTACACCTCTAACAGCAGTTCTAATAAATAATAAAAACTATATAACAGTAAATAGAGTGAATATACACGATACAATATACAAGTACAAGAGATATACAAAATAGGAATACTGGAATTAAATATAAGGAAATAAGCATCATAAAAATGTGCAAGAAATACTACTACTATGTGAGTGAGTACCAGCTTCAACATATGATCAGCTTGGGAACTTGCATAAGGATTAGGGCTTGGTTAATCATGCGTACGGTGTATAATTAACACTCACAAGGACATGCACAAGGAGGGGTATGATCAAATATCTACACTAACACTCCCCGCCCCAACTGGTATAGTGGATCCAACCATGGTACGTTATGATACGGGATTCACTGGGTAGGTAGCTAGTCTCCCCAAGAATAAATATCTATACATGTACAAGAAGAACGAGTAATAAGACTTGCACAAGATATACCATAAATACCAAGGAATAACATCTCATGACGAGATCCAGGTATACCAATCTGTGTAACCATCATGTCAAGAAATCAAGGATATCTACACTAAATACAAGAAACATAGAGGATATCATAAATGAAAAACTATCAGAGAATGTACTTGCTTGGAATCCGGTGAACAGTATCAAAGATGTCTGAAACGGTGCCTCAAAGACCAAAATATGGAATATTACATTAATATAAAGTTTTGGAATGAATACAAGCTAAACTAGTCAAATTCTAGGTCATAAATCTATTTCAAGGTCAAAACAGTCAAACTAGGTCAACTCTGGGTTAAACTTGGTCAAACTAGCTATTTCTAGGTTGTATGAGTCAATCTCTAAGATATTAGGTCCATACACTATGTAACTAAGCTATACTAGATATAGGATACTAGTACTATACCGTATCGTAAGATATATATATATATATATATATATATATATATATATATATATATATATATAAATTTTATAAGTTATACAAATATACTACATACTAGTATTCCTAGTTAAACTAGTACTTATGGAATACCTTGGCTTTGATCCAACATGGTATCGCACTAGCTACCCTCATCTTGATGCCCATACCCAATACCTACAATTACCTTGGTATCACAAGTCATACTTATATAAAACTAAGATAACTAACTAGCTAAGGTTTATAGATGCACCCATCTATATTTAATTAAGTATCTAACATACCTCACTTACCAATATCTAACTTATACCATATACTAACTTATAACAAATATACCACTTAACATATATTACCAATAACAAACACATACCCTCTTCTAACATATAACTCACATAACAACATATAATCATATATCAAATACTAACCTTTTACTAATATCTAACTCCAATCACTAACACATATAAACTTATCTCCAACTAACAACTAACTTAAATAATAACTACACAACTCCAACCTATAAATTCGACCCCCTTACCATGGTAGCTGCTACTACTAGCAGCCTTGCTGCTGCTGCTGCCCCTAGCAGCACTGCTGTTGCTGCCCTTAGCAATATTATTGTTGCTGCTGCTGCTGCCCATAGCAGTATTGTTGTTGCCTCTACTGGCCCGACGCCTTCATAATGTTTTTGACAGTAGCAACCCAACCCTCACACATCTTGATGTGTGTTTCTCACCTCCAGACCTACTACTAATGTGGTTCACCACAACCTGACCTCTCATACTCCCAAGACTGATACAACATTCACCAATGCACAACATATGTGATAGTCCTCCCCCAAAGACGGATACTAAGATGAACAACACATAAACTTTTATAAACATTAATATATATATCACCACAACACATACAATAGTTGTACACTCACCTCACAGTTTATCAGTGATCTCAATTCAGTCTCCATATATGAAATAGTCCCCAACTCCTATATACCCAATACACACTCCAACACATCAATACCTAGTATAAACATAGATAGATGATTATATATATATATATATATATATATATATATATATATATATATATATATATATATATGTATCTATATATATCATATATATAACTCATGTGCAATATTTAAATAGCTACACACAAGTCCAATTGAATTAGAATACAAAAACACAAACACGTGGAGTGCACCATACCCGTATCATACTCAATCTTTAGTACGCTTGCAATACGACTCCACCACACCACCAAATATGTCCCAAAAAATACGAGCAAGTCTAGAATCATAATTAGAAGTACTACGAAGAGCTAGCTACTCATCTACGTGTCCGTGTTAAAATATGACATGCTCAAACCCCCGTGTCAAAGGAAAAATCCCAAAAATTAACCCATATTACCAAATTGTCATGATACGGCCTACATGTATCCAACTGTAGATATGAAACTAGTCTCACACAACCAAACTTATGTTAATTTGGTCTAATTGACGTATTGATAAACACATGATGTGCAAATCTCAAAATTCTCCCAAAATTGGCACAAAATACACCATAACTACTTCCATAGGCCTCATATGAACCAAATTCTACTTCCTATGTGTAGCCTTAGTATATGAGAGGGTTTTTAATGATTCTATAGATTTAGAGTCTAATTAGAGAGAGCAAATTAAATTGTACCTATTGGGAGATGGATTCCCAATGCCAGTCTCCAAATGAGTGTCAAGAGCTTTCAACTTGTGCTCCTTCCTCCTCCTTGTAGATCATTGCCTTCTCATTATTCCAATAGCCTCTAATGGTGAATAGAGAAGGAATTGGAAGTGAATTTTGGTAGATATTGGTGTAGGGATGAAGGAATTTTGAAAGAAAAATTCTCGATCGAGAAATGAGATGAATGGATGAAGAGAGAGAGAGAGAGAGAGAGAGAGAGAGAGAGAGAGAGAGTCTCTCTCCTCTCCCCTACGGTCGGCCTTACCACCTTCTCCAAGTCACTATAAAAATTCTACAATACCCCTTGGGGGTTGTCATGCAGGAATTAATTAAGGAGGGAAGGTTCTATCCAAATGGTTTAACTAATTAAGTCATCCTTCTAATGAATGGGCTTGTTTGTTAGGTTAAAATCTAACCAGAATTAATATTGGTCTATAGTCCAATCTAAACTAGTTAGGTCCACAAACACAAGTCCAAAATCATATATAATATCTAATAATAAATAAATAATATAATAAATAAATATACAACATGCATAATATTTAATTAATTATGAAATGACCAAAATATTATTTCCTAGAAAATGTGGTAGTGACAAGTCTACCCCCCTTAAAATAAATTTGTCCTTGAAATTCAAAGACAAAACTATCCCCAGAAAACAAAACAGAATCAGGAAAGAACATACCTCACGGTACAAACAAATATGGGTAACGTTCTCGCATTTCATCCTCCCTCTCCCAGGTAGACTCACCCAGAGAGTGATGCCTCCATGTGACATGTACCAAGAGAATAATCTAGTTCCTCAAGACATTCTCTTTCCTATCCAGAATCTCAACTGGATGCTCTGGATAGCTAAGAGTAGGGCCCACCTCTATCTCCGGGTGATCCAATACGTGACTAGGATTCGCCACGTACCCTCTTAACTATGACACATGAAATATGTTGTTCACTCCCTCCAATGCAGGTAGTAATTCTAGTCTGTAAGCTACTGTACCGACCCTCTCGAGAATACTAAAGGGTCCGATGAATCGCGGGTTAAGCTTCCCGTCTTCACCGAAATAAATCATGCCTCGTGTCGGAGATATCCTCAAAAATACCAGACCTCCAACCTAGAACAAAACACAACCTTAAGAACTTAATATATAACAAACAACCAATATCATCACAAAATAAAAATCTAAAACTATACCTCAAACTCCAAAAGTCTCCGGTGGCTATCGTCCCAATGCCGATATCTGTCCTGCGCCACTCAAAATCTCTCTCTAATCAACTTACCCTTCTCCAATGCATCTAAAATCATCTCTGGCCTTAGCAACGCTCTCTCTCCAATATCGTCCCATGACAAGGGAATACGATATCTTCGACTGTACAGAGCCTCAAATGGTGACATCTCTATACTAGCCTTATAGCTGTCGTTGTAACCAAATTCTACCAAATAGAAATGGTCCTCCTAAGATCTCCCAAAATCTAGTACAAATGTGCGCAGTATATCCTCGAGATTCTGAATGGTCCTCTCTGACTTTCCATCTGTCTGGGGGTGATATGCAGTACAGAACTTGAGCTGGGTGCACAAACTTGCCTACAAACTCCTCCAGAAATGAGAAGTGAAATAATTATCCTGATCCGAGACTATGATGATGGCAACCCCATGTATCTTGACGATCTGCCTCACATATATCTCTGCCAGCTTCTCCGTAGACAAACCCACCTTGAAAAGCAAAAGGTGGGCCGACTTGGTCAACCTGTCAACGATGACCCAAATCACATATTTACCTCCTAGAGATCGTGGAAGTCCGGACACAAAATCTATAGTAATTTGCTCCCACTTCCACTCTGGAATAGGTAATGGTTGAAGTAAACCACCTGGCCTTTGTCTCTCAGCTTTCACCTGCAGGCACACTAAGCATCTGGATACCAACTGTGCCAACTCCCTCTTCATGCCATACCACCACACACTTTCTCACATATCCTGATACATCTTGTTGGCACCTGGATGCATGGAATACTGAGAGCGATGTGCTTCTTGTAATACCTCCTCAGGCAGCTTTCCACTAGGCACACATAATATAGTACCGTGCCACAAAGAACCATCATCAGTAATGGTAAAATCATCCTCTAATCCTGCTCTCACCTGAGCTCTGATGCTCCTTAGAGATATATACATATACTAGGCTGCCTTGATCCGGTCCATCAACTCTGAGTGTATCTGCAACCCCCATATCTACTTGGTAAAACCAGGGACTATCACCTCAATGCCCAAGCTCTCCAAGTCCTCCAACAAATATCGGTCCTGCATCAAAAATATAGCTACCGGATACCTGCTCAAGACATCGGCAACTACATTGGCTTTCCTCGAATATACTGTAGGATATGTCAAAAATTTTTATCAATTTCAGCCACCGATGCTTCCTCATGCATAGGTAAAATTGACCTCTGCCGAAAATGTACTTCAAGCTCTTGTGGTCTGTTAAGATCTCCACACGCTCTCCATACAGATAGTGTTTCCACAACTTCAAGATAAAGTTGACCTCTGCCAACTCTAAATCATGGATAGGATAGTTATTCTTATGAGAACGTAATTTCCTGGATGCATAGGTAATCACTTTTTTATTCTGCTGAAGAACACAACCCAGCCCTTTGTCCGATACATCACTATAGATAGTGAAACCTCCAGACCCTGATGGCACCGTTAAAATAGGGGTAGACGTCAACCTCATTTTTGACTCTTCAAAATCAACCTGGCACTCCTCTGTCCAAACAAACTCGGTGTCCTTCCTGGTGAGTTTGGTCATCGGGTCGACAATCCTCAAAAAATCTTGCACAAACTTCCTGTAGTAGCATGCCAGACCCAAGAAACTCCTGATCTATGCCACTGAACTTGGGGTCTTCCAAGACTCCACTACTATGATCTTCTATGGATCTACTAAAATGCTATTACCAGTCACAATATATCCGAAGAACTCAATCTTGTCCAGGAAAAACTCACACTCGGACAACTTCTCGTACAGCTTCTCATTCCTCAGCATATCCAACACAATCCACAGACGATCCTCGTGCTCCTCTGGTATCTTCGAGTATATGAGAATGTCATCGATGAACACCACCACAAACTTATCAAGGTATTGGTGGAATACCTTGTTCATCAAATTTATAAATATACAACATACACAATATTTAAGTAATTATAAAATAACCAAAATATTCTTTCCTAGAAAATGCCTAATGGGTCATTTTTCACTATTTTATATTGCTCATTGGTATTTTAAAGGTGTCATAACATTTTGGTTGTGTTTGAGAGTGATTTGAGTGTATATCCTAGAGTATCATATGAGTGAGTACCATGTGTTTGATTTAATGCACTTAATGCATGTGTATCACATGTACCTAATATATATATATATATATATATATATATATATATATATAAGTGTGCATTGTGTGTTAGTTTCTATGTGTGTATTACATAATATTCCAGTGTGTGTGTCATAGAGTATCACATGAGTGAGCACCAAGTGGTTGATTTAATACATTTAGTGCATGTGTATCACATGTACATATATATATATATATATATATATATATATATATATATATATAATGATATGTCTATATATATAAGTGTACAGTAGGCGTGAGTTTTTGTGTTACACAGTAGACTGTGTGTGTTACACAGTATGTGAGTGTGTGTGTGTGTGTGTGTGTGTGTGTGTGTGTGTGTGTGAGAGAGAGAGAGAGAGAGAGAGAGAGAGAGAGAGAGAGAGAGAGTGAGTAGTGGCAACAAACAAGTAATTGCAAGCTATAGCAATTGGTGTATAGGAGTTGGGGAAGTCGGGTTCTAGCTAAGAATAGGTGGCAACATCAAGGATAGATTGGAGCCTGAGTATCTCTGATACTCGAAGAGTACCAGAGCTTCAGTAAGGCTCAGTTGCACTAAACGGAGGGGAGTGGTAATGCAGTGTAGGAGGAATAATGGAAGAGATAATAGACATGTATTAATGGAGGTTTGTGCAGGAAATAGCAAGTATCCAGTTAGTTGCAAGATGGAATTATAGTAGTGCCATAATATCAGCAACAGTAGTGAAGGGAGTTATTATATATGTTGTAGGTAGAGTCACAATCAGCAATAACTATAGCAGTATCAGCAAGCTAGGTGGAGTAAGGACTGATACAAGGGTATCAATTAGGTTTTAGGGTGGCTAGGAGAGTGCTTGGTGAGTTGCAATATGGCAGTGAAGGTGTGTGGGATACTTGGGAGTGTGCCATGTTGCACACTAGAGTGGTTAATGTTATGTTGGATCTAAGTGTGGTATTTAGTTGAGGGTTGAGGGGGTGATGGTGTCGGGCTATATTGTATATAGCAGTAGCAACAACAATAGCCACACCAACAGTAGCATGGAGCAATGCATGCCTTAATCGCTACTCAGGCAGCAATAGAGTAACCAGTAGCAGTACAAGTAATATTATACAGTGGTGCAGTAAGGCTCGAGTGTAGGCTTAAGCCAAAACACATGCATATAAACAAAGATTGTAAGGGAAGTAGGGGAAACCCAGGACTAGCTTGGTTGAGGGGACTGTGATAATAGTACCTTCGGGTATTAGCAAATAATAGGAGTATCAGAAATTGGGGTATCAAAGTAAATGTAGGCAGGAAGGAGGGGAGCCAATGCCAGGTCTATTCAATACCTGGGCATGTAACAGTGCACCCTTGTGCACTGTAGGTGAACTGTGAAGCTCGAGTGCAGCTAGGGTGTTGGTGTTAGTTGTTATCGAGATGGTATCAGATCTTGCACACAAGGTATAGGTATGTACCATTGTGACTGTAAATAAATAAGCACATGGGTAATCGAGTATCTTGAATTTGGGTGGTACCATGTACATGTGAGTGAGATTAGAATATCATAGAGTACCAGTGTAAGTGTATTGTGGGTTGGAATTTATGTGCTAGTGATGATTTCAATATTTCTATGTTAGTATCGTAGAGTAATAGTAATAGAGAGACAATTGAGTATCTCGAGTATCCTAGTATCTTGGATATGGAGTAGATGTCTAAGATACGGTCAAGGTAATAGGTAGTGGTCAATTAATGGTTAAGGTATAAGCTCTTGAGCCAATTTATTAAGAAATATCATAGGTTATGGGTATTAGACTAGGAATTGCTAAGGTATTGCAAGTTATTAGTTATATAGATACCTAGGTGGTATAGTATTGATACTAAGGTATGGGTTATATATCAAGGTGTTTACAGGGGTATGCCTAACCTATCATATAAGATAGTGAATTAAGGTATGGTATTTGTGTTGGTATTCAAGTATCAGTCAGTTGTGTATACCTAGATGTAGTTCACTTAGTGAGTTTTGGTGTTAAGGTATTAAGGAGTATGACAAGGTATGTTGATATATATATATATATATATATATATATATATATATATATATATATATATATCATAAGTAGTATTTTGTATTAAGGTATATAAAGTAGAATATCAACTAGAATGACCTAGAAATATAAGTATAAGCTAGTTTGACCTAGTTTGACTATAGTGACCTAGATTTGACCTTGAAATCCCATTTTAACTTATTCAAACTTTTTTATCCCTTCATTACACCAAATAACATGATAATTCATATATAGGTTTGTGTGGCACAAGTTCGGACATCGTTCTACCTTATTTTCTCATGATCTCAGGCGAGTACATTTCTCTATTAGTTTTCAGTACTTGACAGTGTATATATCACAAGTTCTAGATCTGCTTTACTTGATCCTGACACTATGATTACATAGGCTGGTATTACATGGATCGAGCCAGGAGATGTTATTTATTTGACATGTGCATTGGGTACTCCTTACACATATACTTTATCGTGTGCATCGGGTACTCCTTTTGCTCGAATCTAGTCGTATGCTCCGTGTGCTTATATTTAATTTTTATGTGTAACGTGTCTTGATTTGATCCATGAATATTAGTCGTGGTGGGAGTATAGGAGTTGGTTATGTGATCAAACATTTAGTGTATTCGTGTTCATGCTAATTATACGATACACGTATAATTAAGTTACCGTAGTATAGACTTGTGCAACCTAACTCGATCACATAATGAACTTGTACTCTAAATCACTTAGATAGTATCACCAGTTCTCTTGTTACAGTTTATACCATATTTTTGTATCTATTTTTTCAGTTATCCTTGTGTTCATATGCCTAGTTTAGCTGTATTTTTTATTTCATAGTTACATGTGTATCTTGTTTTCTTTTTATATTGCTTTTATATATTATCTACCATGTATATGAAACTTCTTTCAGAATATTATACTTCGCTCCGATCCTGACTGGATATATTTTTCCAGACGGCTATTTAGAGAATTGATGTCCTACCTACTATATCCCGCAGGACGGAGAGATAGCTGAGGTAGCACCCTTAGCCCAGGATGACCTGGTACCAGTTGTCAAGGAGACACACCTAGCTATAGAAGACCCTTAGCTAGTATTTATTGTACTGGATATGACTCCAACATTAGACTGTAGCATGTTGATTACATTAAGACCATTTATGTTTATTGTTAGAATCTAGACTTGTTATTGTTATAACTTGTGATTTCTCTTCTATTTATTATATCGTACCACTATCTGTCTCTAGTTTGGTGATTGAGTATTGATGCAATTTATTTATCTTGTCCTCCTTATGGAGTTGAGTCACCATTAACATGTTATATATATATATATCAATGGGTGAGGTTGTTAGATCTTTACAGTATTTTATCGCCGATATTGTGGCGTAGACTAGATATACCTATGACTCATGCCCAATTTTTGGATGTTGGTCGTGACATACACCATGATACATATTGGTAGATTTGGTAATTTGGGGGTTTTGGACCAATTGGTGTTAATTTCTCTCTATTTGCACTATACTTGGTTATTCTAGTTATATTTATGTTAGATTTATATATGTATTGATAGTTCATATGATTTTGGGGTTTATATCATGGTTGATTTGGTGTATTGAGGAGTATCATGGGTGTATCATAGTATTTTGATGAGTATCTTGGTGCCATCGTGTTTTAACACTAGGAAGTGCGTGTAAATTATTTGGTTTTATTTTGGCGTGCTATAAGGAGGTCGATACACAAGTGTTTGAGTGTATCCTTGGTATACAGTATGTGTACCATGGTGTTAATAGAGGTTGAGTACTATAGTTGGTACCCTTTTGGTGCATGTATTGTGTATCTTGGCTACATTTGGGATTATGTGAGTATACATTGAATACTACTTTGGTATTAACTTGGGTTGATTGTTATTTTGAGAGTGTTCAATGGATAATTGTGCATACGAGTTAGGTTATTGTGATAGTGTATTGGTGTGACTGAGTACCTATTAGTGTTGTGATTGAGGATGTAATATTCTAGAGGATAGGAGTATGTTATGGTCACAGATTTTGGAGTATAGGTGGTAGATGTTCTTGCAGCTTGGATCGGCTTCAGTAGTAGTCTGCATGTAAGGTGATTGGAGAGATGGGTGTGTATGTGTTTAGAAGTAAGTATTTAGGTATGATTTCAGTATGCATTGGAAGTGTACCTGAGTGTAATAGCTGTTGTTTTGGTATCAGTCTGCAGCAATAGATGTTGGAGGAAAGTAAGGTTGCTGTGGTAAATCATATATAGAGAGCTTGGGTTAATGCAATAAGGTGCAGTACAGTGGAGAGTTGTAGTACCTATGATTTGCAGGTCTATAGAAGAGATCCCGAGCATATATAGGTAGTATGGGGTGAATTGGTACTGCAGTTCTCGAGTGCAGACAGAGGGGGCTTAGGGCCTACTCTGAGCTGCAGGGTACGAAGTGAGGTACAAGTACAAAATTAAGTGTTGAGTTTAGTGTAGTTTCCATGGGTGTGGGGGTGTTTGAGTGTCATCACATGTATCAGTGAGGAAGTGAGTGTCTTTGATGGTTAAAGAAATTTTGTATCAGTGGCAAGTGTGCATAAATCATGAATGTCTTAGTATTTATTTGAGAGTGTCTAGATAATGAGGGGTGCCAGGTTTAGTGTTTGAGCATCCAGATGAGAACTGGATGTAGGTGTCCAGGTGAACCAAGTATGTCTAGGATTAGTATAATTGTGAGTGAGTGTGTCAGTGGTGGTACAAGTGCATGTGGGGGAGTGTATTGTAGGTGATGAGGTATGTCTTATGGTGTGTCTTGTGTAGACAAACATCCTGTGTAATGCAAGTTTCTTAGTGATATTAGTGTGCACCATTGTATCCATGGGAGAGTGCAGTAGTAAGGGATAGAAGATTGTATTGAAGTGACAGTATTAGATACATGACAGTAAGTAGTGAAGTGCAAAAAATGTGCAAATTTTGGAGGTATCTATACATGTTAGTAGGTAGTGTATAATAGGGTGTCTTGTGTACCAGTATGTGTGTGCTAGATACACTAGGCTAGGAGTGTGCGGGTAAGTGTTAAGGTGCAGTATCCTAGTGTATCAAGTGACATATAGATACATAAAGCAACGTCAGTGTGAGTAGACCATAATATTGGAGACCATGTTAAGTGTATCCTAGGTATTGGCGTCATGTGGTACTCAAGTATCAAGGGGTAAAGGGTAAGATATCGAGTGTAGGTTAAGATATTGGGTATTTGGCTAAGGTAATATAAGATACTTATATATATATATATATATATATATATATATATAGGGTATTTCCCTATAATTAGCTAGTATTGACTAGTATAACTACATAGGCTAACTAGATAGGTATTCGGGAACCAAAATTTGGGTATTGACCTAGTTTGACCATAGTGGCCTAGAATTGACCTAGAAACCTAAACTAAAGTTAGTTAAGCATGTTTATAATTACAAAACACCTGTTTGACATGGAAATTCATATATAGGTTACATTGACTCCATTTCGGACATCGACTTGTATTCTTTGCCCAGGACCATAGGCGAGAACATTCTATGATAGTTTTTTTTACTTCATATTTTCTATGATTCATATTTATAGTAATGTTTTATATGATTCCTGAAACCCTGGATACACGAATTGGTATTATATGGATTCATTGTCATGAGATACGTAGGTTCAAGCCTATTGACTTTTCTGGACGAATGTATTACTGGACTAACGTATCTATTGGACTAATATATTATTTCGCCTAATGATTTATCCTTGACTATTGAGATTCTTCATGTCCGGACCTGGATCCATGAGTACTAGTCGGACAGAAAAATATCTAGGAGACGTGTGAACATACCCTTTTTATCCCATGGTCTTACTAGAATAATAGCAGCCACACACGACACGCGTAGTTTATCGAATTTTACTCCCTAGTCGTTCACATGTCGACATGGTATTTCAAAATACTTAGATAGGTTATCTTCCCTGATTTTACTCTATACTTGTTGGTTATATACTTACATTGGTATATTACTTGATTTCACATATTTGACTTCTCTATTACCATACTTACCTGTTACACTTTATTTACCTAACCATGATGTGTTACTTATTTGTTTACTCTATTTCTCGTACTATGATTATATGCTTATCTGCTCATCATGTATTTTATTACTACTACTGTTTGATAGTCTTTATCATTTATTGAAACTGTTGTTAGAGTTGTACTTGTTTCATCCTGACTAGATAATATTTTTAGGTATTGACTTGGAGGACAGGTATCCTACTTATTACGAACCCTATGAGGGAGTAGCAGCTGATTTAGACCCTGTGGCTCAGGATTAATTTGGAGTACATGTCAGGAGGTCTAACCGGAGTACTTAGTTATCTTAGTTCCTTTACTAGTACTTTGCTACCAGATTTGTGTCCGAATTTTATTGAGACTTGGATGTTATATTGATTCTTAGACTTGTAGTTGATGTTTAGACTTATAGCTTTATGACTTGGATTTTCTTTCTTTTATATTATATCACGCCTTTCTTCCTTAGCATGTGATTGAGTCTATTTTACTGTTATATCATTGTCTCCTTATGGAGTTGAATATTATTGCGTGAGATTGATAGTTAGTTATTGATGACATAGATATCGGTCTACCGTCGATGCTACAGTCTATGGTGGATGTGCTCACGTACTCGTGTCCCGATCATTCGGGTATGGGTCATGGCACCGGTAGAATGCATAACTTACAAACTTGGGACCATTGTCATGGATGATCCTCCGAGGAAGCCCAAAACGGTAAATAACGTGATGCTTGATGAAGCTAATAATGTTAGATGTTTTTACATCAATGAGTGGTACGAGTTTCGCCTATTTGAAGAAGTAATCGGTTATAGCCAGAGTAAACTGATATCTTTTGAAAAAGGAGGGCTGATAAGGCCGATGATATCCATACCCCATGCTTCAAATGGCCATGAAGCGGTTGTCGGATGTAGAAACTTCAGTAGTTGATAAATGAAGTCAGTATGAATTTGACACTCTCTTCGTTATTGGCGTACTCTATGGAATCTACCCCTATAGTGGGCCAATAATAGTCCATTCATCTAAGATGATCATGTAGCTTAGGACATCGTTGATGTGCACCACAAGTGCCACTATGAGCTTCTTGAAGGGCTTCTTTTTCTTCTGTATCTGATAAGCATCGCAGAAAGAGTCTGTCATATGAACGGTGATAATAGAATCGAAGGAAACGCCTTTTGATTGAAATTAATTCCTTCGAACGTTTGGGAGAATTCTATTGATGGCATAGTCTATAAAAGGAAACCTCAAGTCTCAGACTTCGACATTATTATCCATCGAAAAACTCTAATAAATTTTCAAGTTGTTCTTAGCACAGAATAACACTCGTGCTATTAGCTTTAATCTGGACAGCCAGAGTGTCATGCCCCAGTCCCAAAATACATAGGACTAGGACACGTAAGCATGCCAACCGCATGGATATGGCAACTCCAATATATGGAAACCAAAACCCATACGTACGCTGTAATATGAATATCAATCCACTAGTGGTATAAACATATGTCACAAGTCACGGGATATAATCTAAATCTCATCCATGAAAATCAAATATAAATAAATAACCAGTGTCTATGAAACTAGATCTCAATATAAGTATCTAAGGATGATAGTTGGATGGAAACAAATCCACTACCAACTCGAAGGTAAAGGTACAACATAATAAACATAATATAAGTATACCTGCTAACAACCACGGGCTCGAAGAGTAGACATCCTTGAAACATATATAACCATCCAATCTGCACTCCTGCAAATACTCAAGAACAGATACACCTGGCAGGTGACCAGGTCCTCAGAGGGACATAACAAGATACAGAAAAGTAAGCCAATTTGAATACAGTAAACATGCATAATATTTGAAAATAAATAAGTACGCTGTACAAGATAATCTATATGAATACAAATGAGGACAACTTTTCAACGTATGGGCAAGGGTAGGCTACTCGATCTACCTCACAACTTACACACACGTCAGTGGATATCAAAAATTGATATACCGTGGGGGTAGCGACCAGCGAGACTCCAGAAATCGACATACTGCGGGGGTAGCGACCAGCGTGACACATGTCCGTAGTGCGAGCTATATACTACGGTTTACCAGAGTGGTTAAAAGCCTATATGCCTAATGATTGTCCTCTCCTGATACTAGGTGCCATGTGTGTGTCAACATATCTAATACATAGTAACGACTGAATGAAAACTACACATGCAAGAAAAATAGAGAGATGCAATGAATAAACAAAAATATAAATAGCATAAAAAGTACTGTAAATAATTTGGCAAGGTATCTTGCCTGATCTGAAAAGGATGAAGTCCCAACTCAAGGCGTCGTCCGATCTACCCGTCACATAAATTAAACAAGTTAGGTTACAAAAGTGGATAAATAGGTTCCTCCATTTAATCTATTTTAATTATGAATAAAATAACCTAAAATAGTATTTTTAATCTTATTATAATCTGATTTTATTGTTAAGCTCTAATTTTGGTCCAAAGAAAGTCAACTTTAAGGATTTGTGATCCGTGGCACGCAAATCAAGGCAATCCGTTGACCAAAAAGTCAACCAACTCAAATCCTAGATTTGTGTGTGGAATCCTATATATTTTATTGCTACATGAACACTGGAATCGATAATTTCATAAAATCACAAGTCGGTAAAGAATTATGGCCACAAGGGCGCATAGATGCAGTTTTAGTAGTTTTCTATTTACGTCTACGTAGCACAAATTTTACAGTAGATTAAATTTATATATTAAATTCTGTAAAAATAATTTTGTGAAAGTTTATCATGTCATATTTTTGAAACTTCAAATGGCTCATAATTTCGAGTTCGGGATCTCCCGTAATCTCAAAAACACCAAAATGCGTCTGATTTCGGACAACTAACACTTTTAGAATTTTCTGAAAAAATAGGTTCATAAATTATTAAAATAATTTATATAATCAGAAAACTAACCTTGCTATAGTTCTAAAAAAAACTGGAGCGTGTTTGGAGTCCGGAGCTAAGAGATATCGTCTTTTTAATTCGTCATAACTAGTAGAAAATGAGGCTGAATTTATGACAAATTTTGACTATTTTTAGACGATAAAGAGGGGAATTTAGGGAAAAAAAATATGAAGGAAGAGGTATTTATAATGGTGGACACTACTTAAATAAATACGACTAGGATTGGTTAATTTGGATAGGATTATGATGAATTTAAATAAGGATAGAATATGCATGAAGTTGCTTTCCTAGTAGGTTCAGGATTTAAATTAATTTAAAATAGAGTTTGAATTTATCTCAATAATTTGTAATCTTAAATATAATTAAAGATAATACAAATAATTTATAAATTCTTATTAATATCTATTTATACTAAATTAGCATCTATCTAATATTAAGACTATATATATCCAAATAAATCCTAAATAATTTTAAAAATATAATAAATTTCTTAAAATTCTAAATAAATTATAGAAAAATATAATTAAATATTTTAAACTAAAATAAATATTTGGTAGGAACAACATGCAAGTATGGTCGTATAGTAAATCATAGAAGTCCTAGAAATTTACGTTTCCTATGTTTTAATTACCTAAAAATTCTAGAAAAATCTCCAAAAATCTAAAATAGCCTAAAAATAATTCTAAATAAATATTTATATAAGTAAATATATCAAAAAAATTATTTTCTAATTAACTAAGAGAATACTCTAAAAAAATTCAATATTTAAAATAATCTATAATAAATATAATAATATAAAATATACACAAAATATCTATTTTGGGTGAGGGGGTTTACATTCTACCCAACTTACAAAAATTTCGTCCTCGAAATTGACACTAACCCATATTCATAATAATCACTATAGCTATTACACTACATAGCTATCTAGCAGTGCTTCCTAAAAGTCATGGTCTGTCATTCTAACACTTCTTATTTATTGTCCATACACTATCCTATTATCCTTTAACTCGTCTACACTACCCAACTTACAAAAGTTCTACTAGTAGTCACAGTCTCTTGAGGCTAATGTCTAGGTTGTAAGATGAATATATTTATTGGGTCAAGAATCTTGGGGTACTTGTCTTGAATCTCACAACCATAATTTTTTCTTGTAACCGTCAAGTATCATAGTCTAATACTGCCATGCCACCTGACCCATATGTCTGCAAATACTTTGACTACTTTAATACAACGGTCTAGCTGCAGTTGTCGCTACTTTGCCAGCGATTTGTCATAGTTGTCAGTTCGTAACCAGTGCCTTTAATTCTTTCCTAGACATAGTCTAAATTTTTGGGCAAAAGTTAAAGTCTTGACTAACTTATAAAACTATTAAAAGTATAAACTAGTTCAAACAGTCTAAAAATTCCTATTAGCCTAAGGGATGCTATACATGGTTTTTAAAATAATAAGAGGATACAGATATTGCTATAGGTCATATACATAAGGGTTATTATTAAGAACTCATCCTTTAGTTATTAATCATCTACTAAACCATTTACGTTTTAACTAACAAAACTAAGGATGGGGTCGAAGTAGACCAACAATTCATGTTGGCACAAAAAAGACGTAATTATGATAGGGAGAATTAAGCACGAGATAATGAATGGATAGAGAAGAGAAGATGAGCTACCCAAGGGGGCGAGATGGTGATAGAAAAAGAATACTACTACTGCTACTCGCGTCATCTATTAGCATCGCGTGTATGACATCTGGGTAAAATATCAGTATATCCTCATAACTGCTAAATCAACACCTATATAATTCTATGTCTACTATGCACCTAAGATCTCGTATCATAAAGGGGGTCATGAGTATGCAATGACACATATAACTAAGGTTGTACTTGTATCTACGGCTTCCTGTGGCCGCACTCTCTTGTTTGTCATCATGAGTGCTTGGCCTATGGGGTATATCTAGTAATATTCGTGTATCAAACGTATACTAAGCACGAATGTTCGTCTTTTCGAAATACGGGAAGACGGAAAACAACAATAAAGAGTTCAAGGAGGAGGTGATATAATACAAGTATGGGATTCGAAGGGATTAAAGAATTTTGAAAGGGAGTTGCCAAGGCAGTTGTGGATTGAAATCTTATTTTAGTAAATTCCTATATGAATGTTTATATCAGAACAGTTATGTACCTGACATGATATGCTCTAACCAGTCTAGAGGGCAAGTATATTCGTCTAACAAGTTGAGTCAACTATATCTCAATCCACATAAAGTAGTGATACAAAGAGCGAACCAAGTGCACTATGGTTGATCAGACCATAATACACCGATTCTGATTTAGACAATGTATTAGTGTGGGCCCCCAATAATATATATGTCATGAACAAGCTTAATAAAAGAATAATCTTGCAAAACTAGGCTATAATAGCAGCATAAGTCGATGTAGTAAAAATATAAGTACGCTTGATTATGATGGAGGAATGTACTGAAATCTAAGTTCACCAAGAAGATCGGTGTTGTGCCTCTACAATTGCCATACTAATTTCTTGTCTAAGTCTGAAGTCAACCAAATGGGTGTTTGGGCCTCTAAGTTCTACAGTCCAGAATAACACTAAAGTTCTATAGTTTGGATAAACACTATCTTTTTATGCAAGTCTATAGTTGGTGTCATTCAATTTTACTTCATTAATGAGTCAATAGGACTATGTGTTACTAGGTTATGAGGCATACTATCGAGCTTACAATAATTTAACTAATAGTATTTTTAAATAATAGAGTGTATATACCTAGTACAAGGCACCTTCATACCCCTATCAAGCACGAAAGAAAAGATAAGATTAACGTTGTGAAAGGATCAAGCAAGATGCAATGCAAGCAATCAAATGAGAATACAAAATAAAATTAAGGACGGTGATTAAATAAGTGGATGAGAACCTATATTCTAATCCTATGTGCAGGCTTGCTCGGTACAATAACGTAACCGAGACAATATGCTCTCGACCTGCATGGGCCACCACAAAAACATGTCATGCCCCAGTCCCAAAATACGTAGGACTAGGACACGTAAGCATGCCATCCGCATGGATATGGTAACTCCAATATATGGAAACCAAAACCCCCATGTACGTTGTAATATGAATATCAATCCACAAGTGGTATAAACATATGTTATAAGTCACGGGGTATAATCTAAATCTCATCCAAGAAAATCAAATATAAATAAATAACCAGTTTCTATAAAACTAGATCTCAATATAAGTATCTAAGGATGATAGTTGGATGGAAACAAATCCACTACCAACTCGAAGGTAAAGGTGCAACATAATAAACACAATATAAGTATACCAGCTAACAATCACGGGCTCGAAGAGTAGACATCCTCGAAACATATATAACCATCCAATCTATGCTCCTGCAAATACTCAAGAACAGATACACCTGGCGCAGGGGACCAGGTCCTCAGAGGGACGTAACAAGATACAGAAAAATAAGCCAATTCAAATACAGTAAACATGTATAATATTTAAAAATAAATAAGTATGTTGTACAAGACAATCTATATGAATGTAAATGAGGATAACTTTTTGACGTATGGGCAAGGGTAGGCTACTCAATCTACCTCACAACTCATACACACGTCAGTGGACATCAGAAATTGATATACCGCGGGGGTAGCGACCATCAAGACTCCAGAAATTGACATACCGTGGGGGTAGCGACCAGTGCGACACACGTTCGTAGTGTGAGCTATATACTACGGTTTACCAGAGTGGTTAAAATCTCAAATGCCTAATGATTGTCCTCTCATGATACTAGGTGCCATGTGTGTGTCAACATATCTAATACATAGTAATGACTGAAGGAAAACTACACATGCAAAAAAATACAGAGATGCAATGAATAAACAGAAATATAAATAGCATGCAAAGTACTGTAAACAATTTGGCAAGGTATCTTGCATGGTCTGAAAAGGATGAAGTCCCAACTCAAGGCGTCGTCCGATCTACCCGTCACATAAATTAAACAAGTTAGGTTACAAAAGTGGATAAATAGGTTCCTCCCTTTAATCTATTTTAATTATGAATAAAATAACCTAAAATAGTATTTTTAATCTTATTATAGTCTGATTTTATTGTTAAGCTCTAATTTTGGTCCAAAGAAAGTCAACTTTAAGGATTTATGATCCGTGGCACGTAAATCGAGGCAATCCATTGACCAATAAGTCAACCAACTCAAATCCTAGATTTATGTGTGGAATCCTATATATTTCAATGCTACATGAACGCCGGAATTGATAATTTCATAAAATCATAAGTCGGTAAAGAGTTATGGCCACAAGGGCGCACAGATGACAGTTTAAGTGGTTTCCTATTTACGTCTACGTTGCACAAATTTTACAGTAGATTAAATTTACATATTAAATTATGTAAAAATAATTTTATGAAATTTTATCATGTCATATTTTCGAAATTTTAAACGGCTCGTAATTCTGAGTTCGGGATCTCCCGTAATATCAAAAACACCAAATTGCGTCTAATTTCGGACTACTGACACTTTTAGAATTTTCTGGAAAATAGGTTTATAAATTATTAAAATAATTTATATAATCATAAAACTAACCTTGATATAATTCTAACAAAAAAAACTGGAGCGCGTTTGGAGTCTGGAGCTAGGAGATATCGTCGTTTTAATTCGTCATAACTAGTAGAAAATGAGGCTGAATTTATGACGAATTTTGACTATTTTTGGACGAAAAAGAGGGGAATTTGGGGAAGAAAAATATGAAGGATATGGTATTTATAATAGTGGACACTACTTAATTAAATACGACTAGGATTGGTTAATTTGGATAGGATTATGATGATTTTAAATAATGATAGGATATGCATGAAGTTGTTTTCCTAGTAGGTTCAGAATTTGAATTAATTTAAAATAGAGTTTGAATTTATCTCAATAATTTATAATCTTAAATATAATTAAAAATAATAAAAATATTTTATAAAATCTTATTAATATCTATTAACACGAAATTAGCATCTATCTAATATTAAGACTATATATATCCAAATAAATCCTAAATAATTTTAAAAATCTAATAAATTTCTTAAAATTCTAAAAAATTACAAAAAAATATAATTAAATATTTTAAACTAAAATAAATATTTGTTAGGAATAACATGCAAGTATGGTTGTATAGTAAACCATAGAAGACCTAGAAATTTATGTTTCCTATGTTTTAATTACCTAAAAATTCTACAAAAATCTCAAAAAATCTAAAATAGCTTAAAAATAATTCTAAATAAATATTTATATAAGTAAAAAAATTATTTTCTAATTAACTAAGAGAATACTCTAAATAAATTCAATATTTAAAATAATCTATAATAAATATAATAATTAAAATATACACAAAATACCTATTTTGGGTGAGGTGGTTTACACAGAGACGTTGCAAGTCCGGCTAAAGCATTTGCATCAGTTTATGCAATCGAGGCATGCAATCGATCTAGAATCCACTGAAGATCGTAGCAAGATCAAGTGTAGCTTCGTAAAATGGAATAAGATCTTCATGTTGAACATCATACTCTCCTCGGACATGACAAACTATCAACTTGGAGTCACCGTAAGCTTCCAGGTATTCTACCCCCAACTGTCGTGCTTGCTAAAGTCCGATAAGTAAAGCATTATATTTTGGTACGTTATTGGAACATGGTTCTAAGAGAATAAGCATGGTGTATGATGAGATTGCCAGGGAAACGAGCACTACCCCCTCTCCTGCAACAATATTTTCTTTAGGTCCCATCCATGATGTACCATCGAAGAACATGTGCTATATGGATTCTTCGTTAGGTGTCACTACCACATTTTAGGAAGAAGGGTATTTTAGTAATTTCTTATTTAAATAAATATTGTGCATGGTAAATAATTTTTGTTGTATTATTTAATTATTGTTGGATGTTATTTAATTATTTTGGACTTATTTTAGTGGACCCAACTAGTGTAGTTTGGACCCATGGACCAACATGAATTAAATAGTTAGACTTGGCCCATTTAGAAAGCCCATAGTTAAGGAGATGGATTAAATTAATTAAATGATTAGACTAGAAGCTTCCTTCCTTAATTATTTTTTCATGAGAGGCCCCAAGGGGTACATTGGACATTTTACAATTGCTTGGGAGAGGGGCAAGGCCGGCCTATTAAAAGAGGGGAGAAATTTCTCTCTCCTCTCATTCTCATTTTCAATCTAGATCTAGAATTTCCCACTACCAAATTTCCTCCATTCCCATTCCAATTCTCCACCAAATTCATTCCAAATTCTTCCCAATTCATTATTAAAAAGTTGAGAAACAAGGATCTAGAAGGAGGAAGCAAGGATCTAGAAAGAGGAGCAAGGATCTACAATTTGGAAGCAAGTTCATCTCAATTGGAGGTTTCATTGGGAATCCATCTCCCAATAGGTATAATTCATATTTTCTCATTTAAATAGCTTCTAAATCTGAGATTTAATCATGTAAAATCAACCTATATGTATGTACTACCCATAGGACTTTGTTTTGTGTTCATAGGAGACCCATGGAGAAAGTTATGGTACTTTTTGTGTCAATTTTGTTGGAATTCCGAATTTATATTTTGTTGTGTGTGTCAATTAATCCTATAGATCAATTGGGCATGTGTTTTTGTGTTTGGGGCTAGTGTCGTGTCCATAATTTGGTACATGTGGTTCGTATCCCAACTATTTGGTGATACGTGTTATTTTGGGGGTTTTCCCTCCGACACGGGGCTCTGAACATGTCGTATTTTGACACGGACACATAGATCTACTTTTGACAATTTGATTTATTCATAAATATTATTTGTGACTTGTTTGTATCATTCGGGGTGCATTTGGTTGTGTGTTGGACTCGTGTCGCATGCGTATCCAAGATCTAGTGGGATACGGTGTGATACTCTCCAAATTTGGTGTGTTTTTGTGTAAATCTAATTATTTATGCTTTAATTCTTCATTTATAATTAGTGAGTATATATAGATATTATATATTTATTTTAGTGTATTTATTATGGTATTTATTGTAGCATAGATCTATATTTCTATGTGTTCTAATGTGATGTATAAATATATGTATGTAGCTTTCTTGCATGCAAATATATATGTACTTATATTAATAACATAAATTATACATAAATGTTTTATAAAATATATTAATGTGTTTAAATGTATAATTATATTATTTATAATTATTATATAATTAATTGTATATTAATGAATGTATTTTTATGTGTGCTTCTAGCCATGTAAAATATGTACATTAATATGTGCAATGTGTTTTGTAACTATTAGTATTTGATTGTGTAAAGTTTATGTGTATATATATATAAGTATATATATTTATTAAATTGTTTTATATATGTATATATATAGTTGTTTTTGTGAGGTATAATACTAATAATAATATATTATTTTATTTGTATAAATATTGGTTTGTATATACATTATTTAGAGTGTGCATTATTTGTATTATTAGTATACTTTGTGTGGGTATCATTTGGAATCTAATTTTGATTTCCTAAATTGTTGTATTTTATTTCCATATTATTTTATATAGAGGTCTTGTGAGGTTGACCTTGGTTTGACCATGTTTGACTTTAGAGTTGACCATAGTTGACTTTTGACTTAGAATTTATTTATTGACCTAGAAGTTGACTAGTTTGACTTGTTCTCTTTCCGGAACCTTGTATTAATGTGGTATTCTATATCTAGGTCTTCGAGGTACCGAGTCAGACATCTGTGAGACTGTTCTTTGGACTTCAGGAGAGTACATTCTCTGATAGTTTCTCATTTATGATATCCTCTATGTTCGTTGTATCTAGTGTAGATATACATGTTTCTCTTGACACTATGGTTACACGGATTGGTATATCCGGATCTCGTCATGAGATGTTATTCCTTGGTATATGGTGTATATGGTGCAAGTATTGTTTCATTGGTTATCTTGTACATGTACAAACACCGATTTTCGGGAGGAGTCGCTCTCTTCTTGGGGAATCTAGTGCCATAGCATACCATGGTTGGATCTATTATACCAGTCGGGGGTGGGGAGTATTAGTATAGATATGTGATCAAATCCCTATTGAATAAAGTACTGGTAAGCGAATAGTGTTGATCATGCACCACACGTATGATTAGCCAGGCCGCATTGCATCTTGCCCAAGCCAATCACCTTTTAAGCTAGTACTCACACACTTAGTCATTAGTATTATTATTTCATTAGCATATTATTCCTTATTGTATTTTTTTCCAGTATTTCCTTATTGTCTATATATCTCTTATTCCTATTGTGCATCTTGTTTATCCACAGCTATTTACTGTTACATAGTTTTTATCATGGATTAGAACTGCTGTTAGAGATGTACTATGCTCCTTTCCTGACTGGATATATTTTTCCAGATGACACTGAGGAGTACCCTACCTATTATGGACCCCAGGATGTTGTGAGTTTAGATTCGGAGACCCTGGCTCAAGAGGGACTTATCCCAATTGAGACAGTTGACCCAGGAGTGTAGCTTTGTAGTATGATAGTATTTTTTTGTACTTGGTTTGTCTCCAGCTTATTTTGTTACTCTTCAGACTCATTGATGTATTATTTTAAACTCATGAGTTGATGACTATTCTATTCTTATCTGATTCGTGCTCATTCTATCTTAGTTCTGTGATTGAGTATTCTATCATTTTTGGTGGTTTATTACTTTAGATAGACTATCTAGACAGCGTTCTATCGCCGATTCTGCGGCGTAGGCTGGGCATTGTTTTCGACTAGTATCCTTACATCGGGTACGGGTTATGACACGTTTTTGGTGGTGGCCCATGCAGGTCTAGCTTCACAAGTATGTGATGTCGTGGTAGTGCGACAACTTAGTTGTACTACTGCGAGCCTGCAATAGGATATAGGATATAGCCTTAGATACCCAATCACATCTAGGAAAATTCTTTTGATTCAACTATTCTCCTTTGACATTTGATACTTGATCCCTTAAACTGTCCTTTCCTTGATGTCTTACATCTTGTGCCATATTGATCCTCATTTCGTCTTTTTATGAGACATACTCGGAGATACTTGCGGAGGCACGCAAGGTTGAGCGGGATCTGGGTTTGAAGACCAAGAGAGACCGTGATTCTTTTCTGGGGGCCAACGGCAGTGCAGTATCGGCCAAACGTCCTCATTTCCAGTCCAGACCTTTCCAGCAGCCACAGCAGAACCAGACTCTAGCTAGAGCGCCTTTTCACCAGGCACCTCAGCAGCAGAGACAGTTACAGCAAGCTCCATGCAACTTTTACAAGAAGCCTGGCCACATCTGGGAAGTTTGCAGGAGGAGGCTAGGAGTTTGTTTGTATTGTGGTACTGAAGGGCATCAATCAAGGGAGTGTCCTCGTCGTGCAGTTCAGGGAGCAGCTCCAGCTCCGAGGACACAGACGAGACCACCTACAGCACAGCCGAGGGGACCACTTCCGACACAGCAGCAGCGTTTTGTCCAGCATCAACAGTAAGGAGGTGCTCGGCAGGGACGAGTGTTTGCTATGACCGTCGAAGAGGAGGAACCCACCGGAGATGTCATCGCAGGTTCTATTCTTCTTGATTCTATTCCAGCTTTAGCTTTGTTTGATAGTGGTGCTTCCCATAGTTTTGTATCTGTTTCTTTTGCTCTGAAGCATGGTTTGGTAGCTGAGTCTTTGCTTAGGACTTGCAAGATCATGACCGGGGGAGGCATTATCCTGGTTAATGATATTTGCAATGATCGAAGAGTTACTCTGGGAGGCCGGGAGTTGAGTGCGTGTCTACTTGTAATGCCACTTCCGAGCTACGACATTATACTTGGGATGGATTGGTTGAGTAGGCACCGTGCTAGCATAGACTGTAGAGGAGGTAGAGTTTTGTTTGGTTCGTCAGGAGAGCCAGAGTTCGAGTTTGCTAGAGGAGCTGCGGAGCAGGGGGAAGGTATTATTTGTGGAGTTATGGTGGAAGACAAGGAGTTGCCACATCCGTTGATAGCAGAATTCTTGGATGTGTTTCCTGAGGAATTGCCAGGATTGCCACTAGATCGAGATGTTGAATTTTCTATAGACTTGGTGCCAGGTGCAGAACCAATTTCGCAGCATGTCTATAGAGTAAACAACAGCGAGCTGGTCGAGTTGAAGAAGCAGGTGGACAAATTACAGGATAAGGGGTTTATCAGATCGAGTTCTTCACCATGGGGAGCCCCGGTATTGTTTGTACCGAAGAAGGATGGATCGGTACGTATGTGCATTGATTACAGGGCTTTGAATAATCTCACTATCAAGAATAAGTATCCTTTGCTACGGATTGATGATCTGTTTGATCATTTGAGTGGTGCGAAGGTATTTTCTAAGATATATTTGAGATCAGGCTACCATCAGGTGAAGGTGAAGCCGGAGGACATACCAAAGACTGCTTTTAGAACTCGGTATGGTCAGTACGAGTTTATGGTGATGCCGTTTGGTTTGACTAATGCACCGGCAGTATTTATGAACTTGATGAACAAGGTATTCCACCAGTACCTTGACAAGTTCGTGGTGGTGTTCATCGACGACATATTCATATACTCGAGGACACCGGAGGAGCATGAGGAGCATTTGAGGATTGTGTTGGACGTGCTGAGGAAGGAGAAGTTGTATGGAAAGTTGTCCAAGTGTGAGTTTTTTCTGGACAAGGTAGAATTCTTGGGGCATGTTGTGACTGGTGATGGTATTTCAGTGGATCCGAAGAAGATTTCAGCAGTGGAATCTTGGAAGACTCCGAGTTCGGTAGCAGAGATCAGGAGTTTCTTGGGATTGGCAGGCTATTACAGGAAGTTTATGCAAGATTTTTCGAGGATTGCCGAGCCGATGACCAGACTCACAAGGAAGGATGTAGAGTTTGTTTGGACGGAGGATTGCCAAGTTGCTTTTGAGGAGTTGAAGAAGAGGTTGACGTCTGCTCCTATTTTGACGTTGCCATCAGGATCCGGAGGTTTCACTATTTATAGTGATGCATCGGGAAAGGGTTTAGGTTGTGTTCTTCAGCAGCATGGGAAAGTGATTGCCTATGCATCCAGACAATTGCGTCCTCATGAAAAGAACTATCCTACCCATGATTTGGAGTTGGCAGCCGTCATATTCGCTCTGAAGTTGTGAAAACATTATTTGTACGGAGAGCGTGTGGAGATCTTCACAGACCACAAAAGCTTGAAGTATGTTTTCACGCAGAAGGAGTTGAACATGAGGCAGCGTCGGTGGTTGAAACTAATGAAGGATTTTGATATCTCTTTACAATATTATCCTGGGAAAGCCAATGTAGTTGCCGATGCTTTGAGCAGGTATCCGGTAACTATGTTCTTGACGCAGGATCGATATTTGTTGGAGGACTTAGAGAGCTTGGGCATTGAGGTGATTGTTCCTGGGTGTGCTATACAGATGTGGAGATTACAGATACACTCAGATTTGATGGACAGGATTAAGACAGCACAGTATGATGATGTATCTTTGAGGAGTATCAGAGCTCAGGTGAGAGCAGGATTGGAGGATGATTTCACTATTGCAGAGGATGGATCTTTGAGGTATGGAGTTAGATTGTGTGTGCCTAGTGGGGAGTTGCGAGAGAAGGTATTGCAGGAAGCGCATCGCTCTCAGTATTCCATGTATTTAGGTGCTAACAAGATGTATCAGGATATGCGAGAGAGTGTGTGGTGGTATGGCATGAAGAGGGAAGTAGCACAGTTTGTATCCAGATGCTTAGTGTGCCAGCAGGTGAAAGCCGAGAGGCAGAGGCCAGGAGGTTTACTTCAGCCATTACCCATTTCAGAGTGGAAGTGGGAACACATTACTATGGATTTTGTATCCGGACTTCCACGATCTCCAGGAGGGAAAGACGCGATTTGGGTCATTGTTGATAGGTTGACCAAGTCGGCCCAATTTTTGTCTTTCAAGGTGGGTTTGTCTACGGAGAAGCTGGCAGATATGTATGTGAGGCAGATCGTTAGGATACATGGAGTTCCCGTCAGCATAGTCTCAGATCGGGATAGTCGTTTCACTTCTCATTTCTGGAGGAGTTTACAGGAGAGTTTAGGCACTCAGCTCAAGTTCAGTACTGCATATCATCCCCAGACAGATGGGCAGTCAGAGAGGACTATCCAGACTCTCGAGGATATGTTGCACACTTATGTACTAGATTTTGGGGGTTCTTGGGAGGACCATCTCCATTTGGTAGAGTTTGCTTACAACAACAGTTACCAGGCCAGTATAGAGATGTCACCTTTTGAAGCTCTATATGGTCGGAGATGTCGTACTCCTTTGTCTTGGGACGATGTTGGAGAGAGAGTTTTGCTTGGGCCAGAGATGGTTGTGGAGGCAGCAGAGAAGGTTCAGTTGATCAGAGACAGACTTCGAGTGGCGCAGGACAGACAGCGGCATTGGGCCGATAGCCTTCGGAGACCTTTGGAGTTTGAGGTATAGTTTAGATTTTGTTTGTGCTTGTTCTTGTTGTTATAGATTAAGTTCTTAAGATGGTGTTTTATTCTAGGTGGGTGGTTTGGTGTTTCTGAGGATTTCTCTGACACGAGGCACGATTCGCTTCGGTGGAGGCGGAAAGCTTAGTCCGCGATTCATCGGACCTTTCACTATTCTAGAGAGGGTCGGTGCAGTTGCTTATAGACTAGACTTGCCACCTGCATTGGAGGGAGTGCATAACGTATTTCATGTGTCGCAGTTGAGATGATACGTGGCAGATCCTAGTCATGTATTGGATCACTCAGAGATAGAGGTGGGCCCTACTCTTAGCTATCCAGAGCAGCCAGTTGAGATTCTGGATCGGAGAGAGAAGGTGCTGAGAAACTAGACTATTCCTTTGGTACGCGTCGCATGGAGGCATCACTCTCCAGGGGAGTCTACCTGGGAGAGAGAGGATGACATGCGAGAGCGTTATCCATATTTGTTTGTACCTTGAGGTATGTTATTTTCTAGTTATGTTCTGTTCATTAGTTAATTGTGATTCTTTAGTTCTGTTCTGTGATTTTCTGGGGGTAGTTTTCATCTTTAAATTTCGAGGACGAAATTATTTTAAGGAGGGTAGACTTGTCACTACCACATTTTAGGAAGAAGGGTATTTTAGTAATTTCCTATTTAAATAAATATTGTGCATGGTAAATAATTTTGTTGTATTATTTAATTATTGTTGGATGTTATTTAATTATTTTGGACTTATTTTAGTGGACCCAACTAGTGTAGTTTGGACCCATGGACCAACATGAATTAAATAGTTAGACTTGGCCCATTTAGAAAGCAAATAGTTAAGGAGATGGATTAAATTAATTAAATAATTAGACTAGAAGCTTCCTTCCTTAATTATTTCTTCATGAGAGGCCCCAAGGGGTACATTGGACATTTTACAATTGCTTGGGAGAGGGGCAAGGCCGGCCTATTAAAAGAGGGGGGAAATTTCTCTCTCCTCTCATTCTCATTTTCAATCTAGATCTAGAATTTCCCACTACCAAATTCCCTCCATTCCTATTCTAATTCTCCACCAAATTCATTCCAAATTCTTTCCATTTCATCATTAGAAAGTTGAGAAATAAGGATCTAGAAGGAGGAAGCAAGGATCTAGAAAGAGGAGCAAGGATCTACAATTTGGAAGCAAGTTCATCTCAATTGGAGATTTCATTAGGAATCCATCTCCCAATAGGTATAATTCATATTTTTCCATTTAAATAGCTTCTAAATCTGAGATTTAATCATGTAAAATCAACCTATATGTATGTACTACCCATAGGACTTTGTTTTGTGTTCATAGGAGACCCATGGAGAAAGTTATGGTGCTTTTTGTGTCAATTTTGTTGGAATTCCGAATTTACATTTTGTTGTGTGTGTCAATTGATCCTATAGATCAATTGGGCATGTGTTTTTGTGTTTGGGGCTAGTGTCGTGTCCATAATTTGGTACATATGGTTCGTATCCCAACTATTTGGTGATACGTGTCATTTTGGGGGTTTTCCCTCCGACACGGGACTTTGAACATGTCGTATTTTAACACGGACACATAGATCTACTTTTGATACTTTGATTTATTCATAAATATTATTTGTGACTTGTTTGTATCATTCGGGGTGCATTTGGTTGTGTGTTGGACTCGTGTCGCATGCGTATCCTAGATCTAGTGGGATACGGTGTGATACTCTCCAAATTTGGTGTATTTTTGTGTAAATCTAATTATTTATGCTTAATTCTTCATTTATAATTAGTGAGTATATATAGATATTATATATTTATTTTAGTGTATTTATTATGGTATTTATTGTAGCATAGATCTATATTTCTATGTGTTCTAATGTGATGTATAAATATATGTATGTAGCTTTCTTGCATGCAAATATATATGTACTTATGTTAATAACATAAATTATACATAAATATTTTATAAAATATATTAATGTGTTTAAATGTGTAATTATATTATTTATAATTATTATATAATTAATTGTATATTAATGAATGTATTTTTATGTGTGCTTCTAGCCATGTAAAATATGTACATTAATATGTGTAATGTGTTTTGTAACTATTAGTATTTGATTGTGTAAAGTTTATGTGTATATATATATAAGTATATATATTTATTAAATTATTTTATATATGTATATATATAGGTGTTTTTATGAGGTATAATACTAATAATAATATATTATTTTATTTGTATAAATATTGGTTTGTATATACATTATTTAGAGTGTGCATTATTTGTATTATTAGTATACTTTGTGTGGGTATCATTTGGGATCTAATTTTGATTTCCTAAATTATTGTATTTTATTTCCATATTATTTTATATAGAGGTCTTGTGAGGTTGACCTTGGTTTGACCATGTTTGACTTTAGAGTTGACCATAGTTGACTTTTGACTTAGAATTTATTTATTAACCTAGAAGTTGACTAGTTTGACTTGTTCTCTTTCCGGAACCTTGTATTAATATGGTATTCTATATCTAGGTCTTCGAGGTACCGAGTCAGACATCTGTGAGACTGTTCTTTGGACTTCAGGCGAGTACATTCTCTGATAGTTTCTCATTTATGATATCCTCTATGTTCGTTGTATCTAGTGTAGATATACATGTTTCTCTTGACACTATGGTTACACGGATTGGTATATCCGGATCTCGTCATGAGATGTTATTCCTTGGTATATGGTGTATATGGTGCAAGTATTGTTTCATTGGTTATCTTGTACATGTACAAACACCGATTTTCGGGAGGAGTCGCTCTCTTCTTGGGGAATCTAGTGCCATAGCATACCGTGGTTGGATCTATTATACCAGTCGGGGGTGGGGAGTATTAGTATAGATATGTGATCAAATCCCTATTGAATAAAGTACTGGTAAGCGAATAGTGTTGATCATGCACCACACGTATGATTAGCCAGGCCGCATTGCATCTTGCCCAAGCCAATCACATGTTAAGCTAGTACTCACACACTTAGTCATTAGTATTATTGTTTCATTAGCATATTGTTCCTTATTGTATTTCTTTCCAGTATTTCCTTATTATCTATATATCTCTTTTTCCTATTGTGCATCTTGTTTATCCACAGCTATTTACTGTTACATAGTTTTTATCATGGATTAGAACTGCTGTTAGAGATGTACTCTGCTCCTTTCCTGACTGGATATATTTTTCCAGATGACACTGAGGAGTACCCTACCTATTATGGACCCCAGGATGTTGTGGGTTTAGATTCGGAGACCCTGGCTCAAGAGGGACTTATCCCAACTGAGACAGTTGACCCTGGAGTGTAGCTTTGTAGTATGATAGTATTCTTTTGTACTGGGTTTGTCTCCAGCTTATTTTGTTACTCTTCAGACTCATTGATGTATTATTTTAAACTCATGAGTTGATGACTATACTATTCTTATCTGATTCGTGCTCATTCTATCTTAGTTCTGTGATTGAGTATTCTATCATTTTTGGTGGTTTATTACTTTAGATAGACTATCTAGACAGCGTTCTACCGCCGATTCTGCGGCGTAGGCTGGGCGTTGTTTTCGACTAGTATCCTTACATCGGGTACGGTTCATGACACTAGGTACTGCATCATATTCTAATACTTCATCTGGAATATCTTTATAAAACTTTGGTGTTTTCGGTACGAGATGAGTTGCTAGGAAATTAGCCAGTGCCTGGCCCTTAACCCCCTTTTATGGAACAACACCATATCATACGGAGACAACAAAATTTTCTATGTGGTTAAATAAGAATTAAGTGTGCTCGGCTTCATAATAAGTACTCCGAGGGTATTTAGTCTGGAAATAACATGAATCATCTGACCAGTCAGATAATGACGTATTTTCTAGATCGCGAACACTAAATCAAGGTATTCCTTCTCTACTGGATTGTATCTATGCTCAGCACCAACTATCATACAGCTAAGGTAATATATGGCTTGCTCATTGCCCTCATTACTCTTTTGGGCTAGCAGCGCACCTAGAGAATGGTCTATTGCATAGACGTATACTAGAAAAAGTTTTTCCATAATATAGGCTACCAACACTAGAGGATTGGGGAGATATCTCTTGATGTCGTCGAACACTCGCTGATATTCTTTATTCTAGATGAAGGTTATGCCTGTAGAAGCATAAAAATTGTGCCTCTTGAAGATGGCACAGTTTTCTACAAATAAACCCAATAATAGAAGAACGTCACACTTTCTAGTTATTTCAGAAGAAAGATGCGCACTTTCTTAGTGCTCAATACTTTGGCACACCTTATTAAAACTTTAAAAGATGACACACTTTCTTACTGTGGTGTGCTTTCTTAGTGTTATTAAAGTTGGCACACAAACGATCTTATCTCTCTCATCCTTTAATGTAGTAGACTGACATCTGACAGATACAAAAATTGAAGAGTCAGAAGTCATCATTACAGCTGTGCTATGGTACGTAGACCCAGGTTGTCGTTTAGCGACCCAGTTAGTGTGCCAACTTCTTCAAAAGTCCGCCGCAGTGCTAACTCCTCCAAAAGTGCGTCGCTGTTCTAACTCCTTTAAAAGTACACCGCTATGCCAACTCCTTCAAAAGTGCTCCGCTGTGCCAACTTCATAAAAAGTGCATCGATATGCCCCTTCATTAAAAGTGTGTCGTTGTGCCAACTTCTAAAAAAATGGGCCATCACGGCCAATTTCATTAGAAGTGTGCTATCATGGCTACTTCTTTAAGAGAGCGCTTGTATATCCAATCTTTCCAAAAGTACGCTAGTCTCCAGACCACTTCTAAAGTGCGCATACTATTCTAACTGACAGTGAGAAGTTATGGGTGCATGTCTTACATGCCATGCTTATGTCAAAAAGTATACAAATAATTGTCCCCCATGACCTATGCTTTCCTCGTATAGGAAGCTACGTGTCAAGCAGGCAGCGAGTTGTGCACCCACTCATTCATAACGTGGGGTGTTAGTCCACCAAAAGTACGCACAGAATGATAAAATAGTACAGATTGTCCAAAGTGCGCAGACATTCTTATAACCCTTCGAAACTCTATAAATACAGGATCGGTACATCCATTAGAGGGGAAGATACATAAAGATAGAGGAATACAAGAATAAAAATAGAGAGATGGCTTTCTCATTGCCCTCATTACTCTTTTAGGCTAGCAGCGCACCTAGAGAATAGTCCATTGTATGGACGTATAGTAGAAAAAGTTTTCCCACAATGGGGGCTACCAACACTAGAGGATTGGTGAGATATCGCTTGATGTCGTCGAACTCTCGCTGACATTCTTTATTCCAGATGAAGGTTATGCCTATAGAAGCATAAAAATTGTGCCTCTTGTAGATGGTACAGTTTTTTACAAATAAACCCAACAATAGAAGAACAACACACTTTCTTGTTGTTTCAGAAGAAAATGCGCACTTTCTTTTTGCTCAATACTTTGGCGCACCTTCTGAAAACTTTAGAAGATGGCGTACTTCCTTACTATGGTGTGCTTTCTTAGTTTTATAAAAGTTGGCGCATAAACAATCTTATCTCTCTCAGCATTTATTGTAGTAGACTTACAGCTAACAGATGCAAAAACTGAAGAATCAGAAGTCATTATTACATCTGTGCTATGGCACGTAAACCCAGGTTGTCATTTAGTGACCCAGTTAGTGTGCCAACTTCTTCAAAAGTGTGTCGCTGTGTCAACTCCTTCAAAAGTGTGTCGCTGTACTAACTGCTTCAAAAGTACACCGCTATGCTAACTCCTTCAAAAGTGCATCGATGTGCCAACTTCATAAAAAGTGCACCGATATGCCACCTTCATCAAAAGTAAGCCATTCTGCCAACTTCTAAAAAAATGCGCCATCACGGCCAATTTCATCAGAAGTGTGCCATCATGGCTACTTTTTTAAGAGAGCGCTTGTATAGCCAATCTTTCCAAAAGTATGCCAGTCTTCAGACCACTTCTAAAGTGTGCATACTATTCTAACTAACAGTGAGCAGTTATAAGTATGTGTCTTACATGCCATGCTTCTGTCGAAAAGTATACAAATATTGTCCCCCGCAACCAATGCTTTCCTTGTATAACAAGCTACGTGTCAAGCAGGCAGCGAGTTATGCACCCACTCATTCAGAACGTGCGGTATTTAGTCCACCAAAAGTGCGCACATAATGGTAAAATAGTATATATTGTCCAAAGTGCGCGCACATTCTCTTAACCCTTCTAAACTCTATAAATACAGGATCGATACATCCATTAGAGGGGGAGATACATAGAGATAGAGGAATACAAGAATAAAATGAGAGAGATTGAAGCTTCTAGTGCCATTATTGACAAAGCTTTCTTATTGTTCAACTCTCCAAGTTGTTCAGAGCATTCTCTGTATTTCTTTGTCGTCGAGTGGTCCAAGGAGTAAAGTGATCAACCGCAGATCAGATCTCCATAACTATACTTTTCCATAATCAACTGTAGTTGAATTCCTATTTAGGATCTTTTTTGTACTTTCTTTCTTTTTAATTGTTTGTAATACAAAAGTTTCATATAAACTTTTCTTCGCAAATAAGATGGCGATCTATTGGTGACGAATTTCTTCTCAGTTGTGAAGGTGATAGCTCAACTCGATGCTACATCAGTCGGCTCGATGCAGAAGACCTTGGTCTTGAAGTTCGACCAACAAGCTTACGAAGAAATGCTCCATTCAGAGGATAGTACTCGCCCCTCCTCCACAATCAAGTCAAGAAAAACTCGCAAAGTATGGGTGCGCAAGCCTCGTCATGCATATCACAAACTTGCTGTCAACAAGGAAAAAGTTATCTAATTAACGAGAACTCCCTTATCAATTCTATCAACCAAGTGCAGATCCATGATTTGGTGGACAACTCCCTTGCTTTAAACAAGGGATGCAATTCGTGCAACTCGCACAATATCAAGCAAAGGGTGATCCACACCCAAGCTTCTGAATCCCTTGCACTAAACAAGCGATACAAATCACGCAACTCACGTAATATCAAGCAAAGGATGATCAACACCCAAGCTTCTGAGCCTACGTATATTGGTAGTCATACGTGGGTCAAGCAAGTCATGGACACTGTTGTCCAAACCAATCTCTCTATAGGCATTAATGATAAATTAGTCAAAAAAATTATTCCCCTAATATCATGATCACTCGCAAAATTGAAAAAAAGTTATGTGCCACTCGTTATGAACCTGTTATTGGTGCGCCAGGCCAAGACCTGCGTACAAAAATAAATACACATAGGCAAATTGTACCAACTCTTCCGGTGCCACATAATATACGCCAAACAGGACCAACGTCCTCACGATATATTGTTTGTGCTCGTGAATATGTGAAGAACATTCATAAAAATTTTACCTCCTCTGTGAAGAACAAGGGTACGAGAGATGACGGATCGTACGTCAATCAAGTCAGCACCTCACTTTACATGCAGGAACTAAAAAAGTATATAGGAGGTCTAATGTATCTCATGTAAAGAGGCAGAGTCTGTTCTCCTCATCCTTTTCTCTTCCCCCTTATGACTTATGCGAACGTATTATACAAAAGCATAAGGAGAGAGATTCCTCGGACCTTTAAACGGTGTTTTCTAATAAACATCATTACAATTGTCACAAAGTTATAATTGAATGTTGTTGTACATCAGCAAAATGGTCTGTGTTTGACCGATTGACTTATACTATATCTCCTAAACCTCGGCATACAAAACAAGTTGACAACCAGGAGTATGATGACGAACCGTTCCTTGCTTCTGCATATATGGCTTCGCATCTTGACCGTGGCAGGAGACAATCAAGACGAAGTTCTTCAAGAACATCTAGCCATAGGAGATTTGACCAACTTGTCGACTCCTTTGAACGAGTATACCAAAATAATCATTCTCGAAGACATAAGCTCGGTCTTCACGGGAATTCCTATTCCTCAGAATCTGAGGCTGGGGGTAGCAATCTCCCCAATTCTGAAACTAATAGTGTAGACTCCAACTACATGGCTCTTTTTACCAATCCCTCTGTTATACACAAGGACGTTAACATTTATGCCATCAATGATGAACAATACGCTTCTTCATTAGAATCCACCGAATAATACCTCAACTCATTAGAGGCCACTCTCAGAGACATCCACACTATGATACAAAATATGCATCAAATGATGCTAGCTCAATATTCTTCTACACCTTTACATGTCCAAGCAGTTTTATTCATACATGCACATCCTACTTGTCGAACAACACCTCTGCAGGATAACATAAATCCAGAAGTAGTAATGAACCAAGAGTCAACAATGACAACTCTTAATCCTCTTAATATTGGGAGTGGACCTCCGCCGGTGAAAATATCTGTTCAAATGGGATCTTATCAGTCAATTTCACCACTCCGACCAGAAGATCCTCTAGAAGCTATCCGGGAGTTGTGTGTACAGGTCAATATTTTAAAGAACAAAGACCAACTCCGCAAGCTGGGGGTGAAACAGCCTTATCCTCCGTATTGGGATAATGTTCCATTCCCTCTTAAATACAAGCCTCAATCAATAGTCTTATTTCAAGGCAGGACATCACCGACCCAATATATCAATTACTTTAATAAAATGATGGCTCATCTGTAGAAAGAAGATTCTTTCATTACCCGATTATTCATAGGATACTTGGTTGGCAAAGCCTATGATTGGTATCGCAGCATACCTGATAACTGCATATCCTCCTTTGATAACATAAAATGTCTTTTTCTCTCACGATTCTATGAGGGAGCTATGGATATGACAATGTCTTCGCTCATCGATATCAAACAAAAGGAGAAGGAATTCGCTCATGAATTTATAGAGAGCTTCAGGAAATCAAATCTAAAATTATCCTCCGATATTCCAGACCCCGCATTCATTGATAGTTGCAAAAAGAACCTACTACTTATAGTAGGGCTCTGGACAGGTCCAACTCAATTTCAAGACTGGATGACGTTCATCATTGGGGTTGAAACTTCTGAAGGTAACGCAAAGGTGGCAAGTAATTTTGGGGTTATAAATGACCAATGCGGAAGGAAAGCGTCCCTCCAACAGTGCGAATAATCGCAACAACAAAGAAAATGAGGCCTTGGCAATAAACCTATCAAAGGCACCCACCTCTCCTCTAGCACAAGCCTCCAGAGTCTTCCAGTCCTAAGAAAGAATATTCCATCAACGAGAGTGATATCCACATCATTTTTGAATGCTTGATAAAAAGTAATAAGTTGTAGTTGCCTGATATCAAACGACCAAATAAGGCCGATAAAATAGATGACCCAAAGTACTGCTTATACCAACGGTATGTACATCATCCTACCAAGGCTTGTTACTCCTTGAAAAGAAAAATCCAACAGTTGATAGATGCTAAATCTATCATCCTTCACAATAAGGAGAAGACGGTCACCGGCAATATGGTGTCTCTTCAATTCGGTAATTTTTTCCAGTATAAGAAATCACAAACGGAGTCATCCTAATATCTCCAACTACGATAAAAGTGGTAAATCTTCTACCTTCTCAAAGTCAAACAGAGGGATTGGTGCCACTTACCACAGATCATCATGAGATTATATGGATTCATCCTGATTTATTGCCAAATTGGGACCATGGAGCAGCATCTTCCTATTCAAAATCCAAGAATGGTAAGAAGTATCAATCATGCAATATAATTTCTTCAAATCATCATCGGATAGAGATCAAAATCAACATAAAGTAGATGTATCACTCGAGAGCATATTTCAAAATTTGAATATTATCCCACTAAGCTCTACTCGCAAGCTTTACTTGACACACCGGCAATGGTCCATGATTGGCAGTATTTTGTTGTATAGGGCACAAAAAATTTTCATTGCTTATGAAGGTGTTCCTGTACAAATTTCTCCTCCTCCTATTACAACAAATAGAGCATCGACCTCAACTAAAATGCTTGAGGAGGATCATCCCTAATTTTATCAATATAGCCGACAATCTTTATGCTTAATACAAAATATGGGGTATGTCACGTCCCAGTACCGAAATACGAAGACAAACATGGCCAGCTCTCCCGTACAAGCTATAGAACATTGTACGACGGTCACGGTTGTAATTTGACATGGGGTGCATACTACAATCAAGTCACTTAGGGTCACACAGCACATGTATTATCTTAAATAGTCAAGTAAGAATAGTAAACATAGAACATATATGATAAGGAAGTAAGGTATCCCAAACGCCCTGCCACGATATTCTGGAAACCAGTTGTATAAAAATTAAAAAGCTGGCAGAGTATCAAAAGTACATAACCATAATCAGCTGTAGTCTGATTAATTACAATAATGTTAGGAAACTGAATGTCCAAATTTATGGATAACAAGTACCGGTGGCTAAATGCCCAAATTAAGTAAAATATGCAATAACGAGCAGGGAAGAAGAGACCCACTTGTTTCCCTCAGTGGCCATCTGCCTGGTGCGCGCCATGGTTCAGGAGGAAGTACGCTTGATCCTCGGGTGCTGGCTCTAAACCTGGCCAAGCAAAACCAGTGGGGTTAGACCCCAATCAGTACCACAAAGGAAGCACGAATGAAGAAATAAAACCAGGTTATGAAGTAGATACATATATACTTTTATCTCATAGTTTTGGTTCATAGCCTATAGTGACACAATAATCCAACTCTACAACCAAATAAGGACAAGGGTTAGACCATCGTACCATGATAGTCCATGTCCCTAGACTATTTGACAGCAGATACAATACTCAACCAAGCTCAGTTACATAATTAGCCAATCACTTGTACGGCTTGCTAGATGGAGTCTGGATTATCCCAAAGGTATTATGCATATAATAGGAATCCTCAGATAAACCATGTTCTAGAAGGGGCTAGTCGAGCCAAGAATTGTCGTATAACACATAGTAGTATGCACCGGTCCCTCGTAAGGCCACCGTACTAAGATTGCATAGAACACATAGTACAATATGATAGGTTATTATCTACTAATGAGGATTTAATCAATATCCACGGGGCCAGCATTTACTTCCCATAAAATGATTGAGGGTGGATAGTTAAGCACGATCTCGGGATTCCGTCACTCCCAATGCTCTATATATTTTAGTTGCCTAGAACCATACGGTTAGCTGGAATAATATGGCGTGGTCACATGTTACTCCCCTTATATGACATACCGTAGTATGGGCACGCTAGATACGAATCCACTTTGTCACTTTGCAGTTCAACTTGGATTCACCCCAGCGTGATACAACAATCAACAAATCCTCGTTACGCTTAGTTATTGACCAACTATCATGTCCATACTGGAGAAATTTATTACATCATATGCCGCTTAGCACGTAGGCATACCTCGGTGTGAAATATAAACATAATCACGTAAAAATACTCAGCACGTAGAAAGACATAACACGTAGTAAGTGTATCAGCATTGATCGATTCAAGTTACCAATCATTAGAAAATCACATGAGTTCTAGCACATAGCATTACATAGGTCGAGTCAGGCACATAGGAGTCATAGTCACTTAGCCGCTTGGTCTATTTCTATTCATAGTCGGGTCAAGTATATAGTTAGGTTCAACACATGGTTACTCAGTTCTCATGCATTCCAATCAACAATCTGACACTTAGAATCACAAAAATCTAATAAAGCATCAAACCAAGAAAAATGAACAAATCATGCACACAGGGCCGCATAGGGTCAGGGACTCATAGGCTCAGGACACATAGAGGTTGTTGATGCATAGGAAGTCGGGCCGCATGGCCTCATAGGTATCATGATCGCATGGACGCATTAGCTCAGGACACATAAGTCGCATGAGTCGGGCCGTATAAGCTCAGACCCATGGGTCAAATGACTCAGGCCGCATGAGCTCAGACCACATGGGTCACATGAGTCGGGCCACATGAGCTCAGACCGCATGGGTCACATGAGTCGCATGAGCTCAGACCGCATGGGTCACATGAGTCAGGCCGTATAGGTTGCATGGGTCGCATGAGATCAGACATCATGGGTCACATGAGTCGGGCCACATGGGCTCAGACCACATAGAAAGTTCGTCTCCCCTATCAGCAGGTTCAGCCATGGCAGAAAGCTCCCAAAAACAAAAATAATATTTTCTTCATAAAAACTTTATTTTAACTATGAATCAAGTGAAACAAAATCCAACATGCTATAAATAAAGTGATCCATCCATCCTAAAAACTATTTTTTAAAAATACCATATTTTATTAGATCAAAACCACCAAAAATTAAGGAACCCAGAAAAATCCTAAACTTTAAATGTACATATACTCAAATACACCTATTAAAACTGAAAACTCCAAGTACTAAAAGTGTTTAGAATTATCATGAGCACATAATAGACTAATAGAATGCAAGAAAAGAGCAAGAATCAAAAATTAAAAAGTTTCTCCATGTAGTGCAAGGTGTACTTGCCTAGAAATAAAAAAATAGGGGAAAAATAAAGAATAGGGGAAGAGAGAAATAAGTTAGCTTATATAGCTAGGGTTTGAGGTTTAGACCATAGGTTCAACTTATGACCAAACTAACCCAACAATTAAACCATGGGTTTAATTGAACAAAAGAATGGGTCTAGTCTCCATGATATGCAACCTAATTAATCATGCAAGCAACAAATAATATAAGCAAGAAAACTAATATGTTCCAAATACGTATATCGAGAACGGGGAGCAACAGGGTATAACTTCCAGAGTGCTGAAGGTTTAAACTTTGGCAAGAGGCAACGTATTCCTCTAGAACTCCAAAGACAGTCCAACAAATCCCGTAGTGGATTGGGTTACGATAAAACTAGCCCACAGACTCGCTCCAAGTAGAGGCATGATAAAAATAAACTTAAGTCTTATAACATGGTGCTCCTTTCTCTAATGTTGGAAAAAAGAGCCATTATGGGTACTAGGTCTAGCAAAGATTATTTTAAAACTTACGAATCTGTACTAAAAGATGTTCATGACACTCTTCCTACTTCACCAACTCCTGTTGCTCCGGTAACAAATAAACCTAGTCCTTCGAAACCTACTATGACAGAGAAAGAGAATCAAAAGAAAGTTTGCTTCGACAAATCTTTGAAGAAGAATGTACCCTAAGGACTTAAAAAGCCTTACAATTTTGACATATTAGCACTACTGGCCAATATCTAGCCCGGATTTATATATTCGAGTTACTTCATTTGTCAAAAGAGACTCGTGAAGTTTTGAGCGAAGCTCTAATATATGCAGACTCATGTTTATCTCAACTTAAGACTCCTGATAAAGATCCATTAGCATGTCCTCAATGCCACAGCATGATCGAGCAGATTTCCAGCATCACTTCATGCAAGATGATATGCTATTCAAAGATAACCAGCATCACATGCCTCTGTATTATACCAGTTATATCAGATCTGTTAAGGTGAACCGGATTCACAATACCATGGTTCTTCACTCAATATCATTCCTAAGAGCCTACTGAGAGGATTAAAGATACAAATGCATAACCTGTCTGCTACTAGCACTACCATTCTAGGCTTCAACGTTGGAAGGTGTAAACCGCTGAGAAAGATATACCTAAAAATTTAGATAGGCGATCTACGTACTTAAGTCACATGCTATATGATTGAGTTTGACGTATCCTACAATATTTTGCTGGACGGCCATGCATACATGAGCATAAAATTGTACCCTCCACTCTACATCAATACTTCAAAAATATGAACAGTAGGGGAAAAGTCAAAAGAAAGGTAGCTGACCTTAACCCATTCAATTGTCAAAGCCTATTTTGCGGACTCTACACTTTATACACAGAAGTATATGAAAGAAGAAGCTAATCAAGCTAGTGATAAAGTGGAAGACATCCTAAAAGAAGTGCCTTTGATAATTCGAGTCAAATGACGTACTACTCGTCCAACTCCTTCGAAGCCTCTTAATATGAACCTGCACAAATCACATCTATTAGTCATCAACCTTCGATGCAATAAATATCCAACACTGGAGAATGAGCCCATTGTTATCGACCTTCATCGTAACAAGCAAACAACATCAGTAAATTAACCCCTAGTCATCAATCTTGCCAAGCCTCCTGTCAAGGCTGAAGACTCTGCAGACTGTGGAAGATAAAGAAATCTTGTATTTGATGATAAAGAATATACTAACTACTATGCAGTACGTTGATGTTGAACCCTTTGTTGAGAAATTCTTAGAGGCTCTTCATCTCCACGAACCTCTGTCCATACCCGTGGCATCTCTTTTTCAATATAGTTCATTATATGAACAATACGAGGATACATACTTCATAGTCCCATCAAGACAGGATAGGCAATATTAAATAATTTTTGGCAAAGCTAGAAACAAAAGAAGCATGTAGACTATGATTATGAAAAGGATATTAGAAAGATACAACCGTATCGTTATAGCCAAACAGCCAAGAACATTATGCAAAAGATAGGCTACAACTTAAAATCTGGTTTGGGACTAAATTATAAAAAAGGCATACGCACTTCTATATGTCACTGCTCTCCAAAAGGCAAGCCAAAAATATACTACCAACGGACTGGTCATAGTTTGGGATACGCTACACCACCAACAAGTCCTGAAAATTTAGAATCCGAAGAAGAGACGCAATCTCATTCCTCTAACTCATCATTGTGGAATTCTGATGAAAGCATGGGTGACGTATTCAAATAGAATTTCTCTGTAAATATGGTATCAACTGCCCTAAATGATAAAGATATTAAACTATTAGAACCATTCGAGAATGATCCATGGGTAAAACAAATGGATACTCAATGGGAGCTTCGGTTTGAGCAACGTGAACCACCTATAGAGGATGAAAAGTCCAAATTAATATAGGACAAGAACTTTCCCCAAGACAAATCTTTATTAGCAAGAGTCTTCCTGAAGAAGATCAACACACTTTACTTCAGCTAATAAATTAGTACATCAATATCTTTGCCTGGAGTTACGAGGATATGTTTGGCCTAGATCCTCAAATAGCCATACACAAGCTCAATATTCTTCCGAATGTTAAACTGGTGAAACAACAACAACGATAATTTCGTCCAGATATAATAGATAAAATTGAAGCAGAAGTCGAGAAAGTTGTAGCATGTAGCTTCGTTCAAGAAAAGCAACATCCAGACTGGGTAGCCAATTGTATTCCAGTCATGAAGAAAATTGGAAAGGTCCGAGTCTGCATAGATTATCGTGATCTGAACTTGGCCTGTCCAAAAGTTAAATTTTCTTTTTCCATCATACACGTCATGATCGATAATACATGTAAATTTAAACATCTATCCTTCATGGATAATTTTTCTGGATACAATCAAATTAATATGCCACCTTATGACAAAATATTACTTCTTTTCGTACACCATTAGGAGTTTATTATTATAAAGTTATGCCATTAGACTTGAAGAATGCGGGTACAACGAATCAACGAGCCATGAGTATAATTTTCCAAAAACATTTACGAAAAATAATAGAATGCTGCGTTGATGATATTGCTGTCAAAAGTCATCTTAAAGATGATCACCTTCAAGATTTAAAGACTGTGTTCGAATTGATGCACCAAAACCAATTGAACATGAATCCAACTAAATCCTTTCTGGGAGTCTCTAGTGGCAAATTCATCAGATTTGTTATAACCTCCAAAGGTATACATATTGATCTCGATAAAATCAAAGCTATCCTCGAAATGCAGCCTCCAAGTAATCTCAAAGAACTTTGTGGTCTGTAAGGCGTCTGTCATACATTAGGAGATTCATCTCCAATCTCTTAGGATGATGCCGACCCTTCACACAATTAATAAAGAAAGGCATATCATTTGTCTGGAATGGAGCATGTCAACAAGCTTTCGATGACATCAAACGATATTTAACAAATTTGCCAGTTCTGGTGTCTCCGATTACAGAAAAATTCTTTTTGTTGTAAGTTCGAGCAATAGATCACTCCCTAGGAGCTCTTCTTTAACAAAAGAGTAACGAAGGCCATGAACAGGCAATCTATTATCTCAGTCGCATGATAGTCAATTCTGAACATCAATACAATCTGGTGGAAAAAGAATGCCTCGCCTTAATGTTTGTTATTCAAAAAATACGATATTGCGTGTCAGGTCAAACCATTCATGTCATATCCAGAGTAAATCTCCTCCGGGTATTGGTGACCAAGCCAAGCACACTCAATTCCCGTTTAGCCACTTGGGCAATGTTGTTATAACCTTATGACATGATATATGTCCCACAAAAAGCAGTGAAGGGTCAAGCGCTAGCTGACTTCCTGGCAGCTCATCCTATACCAAAAACTTTCAAATTGTATGATGACATCCAAAATGAAGTTTTAGAGCCTAATATGGCCATGGAAGATGATACTTGGCAACTATTCTTTGATGGCGCATCAAGAATAGGACCCAAAGGCAATATAGTAGCTGGAGTTGGCATAGTCCTAGTATCTCCTGACAAACTACTCATTTATTGAGCATATTCTCTCAGTGAACCATGTTCCAATAATATGGTAGAATGTAATGCTTTACTCATTGGTCTCCAATTAGCTAAAGAATTAGACATAGAATATCTTGAAGCCTACGTAGATTCCAAGATGATAGTCAATCAGTTCAAGGGAGAGTATGAGGTTCAATATGAAGACCTCATCCTTTATAATCAAGCAGCAATCGAACTGGCTTTTACTTTCAAAGGATTCTTCATCGAGCATGTGCCTCGATTACAGAATATAAAAGCAGATGCTTTAGCCGGCTTAACAGCATTATTGGTCATTCCCCCAGAGAGACGACACTCAATTATGCTAACAGGACGAGAATTATTTTATACAAAAAATAACTTGCACATTGAACAGAGTTACGTCATAAAGTCAACTTCTATGGATAAAGATTGCAGAGACCCTTTTATAGACTACGCTGCTTATAGGATTCTTCCAAAAAATCCAAAAGAAGCCACTTTTATTAAAAGATGTTCACTCTGATTCTACTATGATGCCTCATTCAAAACATTTATCATCGTTCTTATGAGAGAATGCTGCTACATTACCTTTTCAACCCTAAAGCAAAATAATTACTCCGTGAAGCACAAGATGGCATCTGTGGAGCACATCAGTCAGTTACTAAATTATAAGACGTCCTCAGGAGAATGGATTATTATTGGCCCACCATGGTGGCAGATGTCGTAGATTATGCTCTTAAAAATAGGTCATGCCAAATCCATGATAATTTTATTCACCAACCAACAGAGTTCTTACACCCTACAGTTGCCTCCTGGCATTTTGAAGCTTGGGGAATGGATATTATTGGTCTGATCAGTCCATCTTCTTCTAGAGGACATCGATTTATACTTGTAATAAAATATTACTTCTCCAAATGGGCAGAAGCAGTCCCGCTTATCGAAGTTAAGATGTCCAACATAATTAACTTTGTCAAATACCATTTTATCTATCGTTTTGGTGTTTCCTAAAGGATAATACATGATAATGGGCCATAATTCGCTAGTCAAGCTTTTGATCGGTTCTGTGACAAGAATCGAATCCAGAATATAGCATCTACAACCTACAATCCAGCAGCCAATGGCTTAACAGAAGCCTTCAATAAGACCATAATCAAACTATTTAAAAGGTTTGTCTCATCCAACAAATGCAATTGGAATAAGACACTCGGGGAGTGTTTATGGGCTTATCGTACAACAGTTTAAACTCCAACGGGTTGTACACCATTCTCTTTGGTCTACTAATATGAAGTAGTTCTTTCGCTCGAAATTCAGATACCTTCTCTTAGAATAGCTATTGCTAATAAGCTAACAATAGAGAATAATGATCGATTGTGCCTGCATTAATTAGAAGTATTGGGTGAGAAGTGCCTACACACTCAATAGCATATTGAGCTATATCAAGTACGTATTTCCAGAACTTTTAATCGAAAGGTCAAGGATAAAATATTCTAGGTTAGAGAATTGGTCCTTACAGTAAGGAGACCTCAGATCACAACCCATAAGAGCAAAGGCAAATTCCAAGCTAAATGGGAATGTCCTTATCTGGTGGAGATAGTATTCTCTAACGAAGCTTACAGGCTCACTAAGCCTAACGGAGATTTTATAATGATACCTATCAACGACAAATTCTCCAAGAAATATTATGTGTAAATACGACATATTCTTCTCCATCTCCAGTAGATTAAAATAAGATGTATAACAAATATATTTTGTTAATCCCCAGCAACTCATAGCCTATACGACCTCTTAAACTATTACCTATATTCATTCTTTAATAACATATGGGTAATGGGTCCTCAAAGTTCTCCAGTAAGACATTACTCAGATCCAACGGAACATTACCGTTGAGATCATTTAAACGATTCTTTCCAACGAAGATATTATATTCTTAAAGTCTAGTTGATTTAAGGATATCTTATTTCTGATCCGCATTTGGGTTGGGAATAATCTTACATATTTATGCACCAGTCAATAAGTGTAATGTGATTCATGTCCATATTATATTTGAATCATGTTCCATTTACTATCCCCTAAAAAGAAGACAATAGTTTACCCTTGAACTACACTTTCTTCTTTTTCCTAGTAGAATAAACTAGTGAGCTATCACGTCCATATCACCTCTGATAGTATTGCTTCCGATAAAATTTATTATTTGTACTCAACATGAGTATACCTTGAGTTATAAATCTGCTAAATTCTTCCACAAAATTATATTCTGCCATGTCCATAATACCTCTGAGCAGATATATATTCAATGGGTCTCAATTTGAAAGTATCACTAAGGTAAAGAAAAATTTCTTTATTGATGAAAAATGAGGAAAAGACAATACAAATACTTAAGGAGAACATGGGTCATAATCTTCCAAATTATTTACAAATATTACAAGAGCATGAAAAATGTAAATGTCAAAATATGCAAATATTCGACAGGGAGCTATTATTCTGGCATGATCTTCTCGTTCCTCTACGACAACAAACGGAGTAAGAGGATCAATAACATCAATCTGAAACAAGATTTTTATGATGTCCTCTATGAAGAAGGAGAAGAGAGTGGTCCCCATTAACTCGAATAAACTTATTCGTTCAGAGACATCTTGTGAAGCCATAAAAATAAAGACAAGTTTGCATGAAGAAGTAAATAATCGAACAAGAAACTCTATTATTTATATAAATGAAAATGACAATTCAGAGTTTCACGAGCCTCTTAAGTGAAATGAGGCGACAGTTGGTTTTCCAAGCAAAGAGCTGAATTTGAAACACTAAGCGTAACGGTTGGAATTCCGTATATTGAGTTAGAAATTCCCATATGCACACATTGGCTTATTGATAGAAAAGGTGTCATAATACGCAAAACAGAACATGCATATCAATCAGTTGGTATAACTACCTATAAATACGTACACTATTTGGATGACAAAAGAGACATAGTACGCGCAATACTCGGTCTGTTTCAAAGAATATTTTTTGGAGGTAAAAACAGCAAGAATCATTCATCAACAATACAACACAATAAAGTCAAAACAATTTTATTGATATTTAATCATGATTACATACGATGGAGATCTATTGCACCTAGATTTTTATTCTAAAATTCATGATTATACATATAAAAATATATTACATCCAGATTTTTTTTATGATGGAGATCTATCACAGAGCCATCCCCATCTCTGTGTCCCGTCTACTCCCGATGCAGATGAGTTAAGGCACAGAAGAAATGAGCACCTCAGTGCAAACCACAGTACATGAAAACAAATCTGTGCTGTGGACAAGCGAGGATGCTATACAGGACTGGACCTGTTTAAATTAGCACGGACCTATTTATGTCCTTACTCGATGGAGGACATGGCGAGTCAAATGGAAGTTGTTCCTCCATCGCCATCCAATGCCATCACTAGAAGTCTAGGATAAGGATTCCAATCCCAACCCTGTAATCAGCACAGGGGCCATGTTAAGAGAGTAATTCCAACAAGCTGGGTTTGAAGGCAATGAGAAGTCTTTTGGGTAATTCATCATTTTAACATGAACGACGAAGCTTATGATATCCTTCCATGCTCCATCTCACAAAGAGCTCAATAGCAACATCTTTGGAAAGCGTTTCCTCTTGCATCTTTTTGATGGCCAGCAAAGCTAGTGGCACTATGCTATTTTGATCACCTTCTTAGACCCACACTTAACAATAACCATACTCAAGTCTTATAGCAAGAAGGAGATAAGTTTGGGAGTGTTGGTAAAAATTTCTCCTATTTGTAGGAGAAAATGTACCAAGTATGGCATAGCTCTCGGAAATTATTCCAGAAAAAGATGCCCGCATCTCCTTAAAAGCTGCCTACATCTCCTTAAAGACCGCATCAAACCAAGGAACAAGACAAAACAATAAATTGACAAGATACGTGCATGTCAGACCTACAACTACGTCAGCAAAACTAGTGGGATTCTGTCTTGAGTGTGCGCATAAATATCTCAACAACTTATATGCATCTAATTCGAAGTATTTTGAATTCATTTGAACAAATTCAAAAACTTTGCAGGGGGTCTTGTAGAAGCATAAAAAGTGTGTCTCTTGAAGATGGAGCAGTTTTCTATAAATTAATCCAACAGTGGAAGAACGCATACTTTCTACTTATTTCAGAAGAAAGACACGCACTTTCTTAGTGCTCAATACTTTTGTGCACCATCTTAAAACTTCAGAAGATGGCGCACTTCCTTAGTGTGGCACGCTTTCTTAGTGTTACGAAAGTTGGCGCACAGACGATCTTATCTCTCTCAGTATTTAATATAGAAGACTGACAGATGCCAGATGCAGAAACTAAAGAGTCAACAGTCATTATTACAGCTATGCTGTGGCACACAGACCCAGGTTGTCGTTTAGCAACCCAGTCAGTGTGCCTACTTCATCAAAAGTGCACCGCTGTGCCAACTCCTTCAAAAGTGTGCCACTGTGCCAACTCCTTCAAAAGTGCGCCACTGTGCCAACTTTATCAAAAGTACGCCGATGTGCCAACTTCATTAAAAGTGCACCGTTGTGCCAACTTCTAAAAAATGTGCCATCATGGCCAGTTTCATCAGAAGTGCGCCATCATGGCTTCTTCTTTAAGGGAGCGCTTGTATAGCCAAGCTTTCCAAATGTGAGCCAGTCTCCAGACCACTTCTAAAGTGCATATATTATTCTAACTGACAGTGAACAATTATGAGTGTATGCCTTACATGCCATGCTTCTCGTAAAAAGTATAAAAATAACTGTCCCCCATGACCTATCCTTTCCTCGTATAGGAAGCTACGTGTCAAGCACGTAGCGAGTTATGCACCCACTCATTCATAATCTTGGGTATTAGTCCACCAAAAGTGCGTGCACAATGGTAAAATAGTATAGATTGTCCAAAGTGCATCCACATTCTCATAACGACTTCTAAACTCTATAAATACAGGATCGGTACATCCATTAGAAGGAGAGATACACAGAAAGGAAGGGATACAAGAACAGAAGGAGAGAGATAGAAGTTTATCATGTCGTCGTTGTTAAAGCTTTCTTATTGTTCAACTCTCTAAGTTGTTCAGACCATTCCCTGCATTTCTTCGTCGTCGAGTAGTCCAAGGAGTAAAGTGATCGTCCGCAGATCATATCTTCACGGCTATACTTTTCTAGAATCAACTATATTTGGATTCTTATTTAGGATCTTTTTTCTATTTTTTTTCTTTTTAATAGTTTGTAATATAAAAATTTTGTATAAACTTTTCTTCGTAAATAATGCCTTTCTTCATAAGCTAGGTAAATGGTTGGCATTGACTAAAGAGATTCGATATAAACCTTCTTATATCTGCTAATCTCTCTTGAAGACCTCATAACTCCTTAAGATTCTTCGAAGGAAATATTTCAAGTATCTCTTTCACTTTGTCATGGTCAAGATGAATTCCTTTGGATTTTATAACGAACCCCATGGGGGAAGTTAAGGATCAAAGACCCCCACCCAGAAAGATGTGTTTTCCATTTTCTAAAGACTAAATTATAAATAAGGCATGTCAACCTCTTTTCTTTGTCCCTCCCAGTTCGGCAGTAGAAGCATTCTCAGCTCCCGAAGAAGATGAAGCTATACCATACGAGCCGCTACGCTCCTCGTTCAAGAAGACTATCGACCAGCTCTTTGGGGCAACCTCTTTGCCTTCTTTCTACGAAATTCATCTTTATGAGGATAGGGATCCAGCGCCAAGGCATGCAAGCGTAGCTTCCCTTTTGTCCAATCCCTCGGTTCTAAGATGATAGATAGGGGTCAGGTTTGGCATCTATGCCCCTGCCCTCCAAACAGTATGAGAGCCTTTTAGCTCGTACTGCTCACACTACTAGATCTTTACGGTGAACACTAGAGACTTCCATGAAAGACTTAGTTGGGTTCATCTTGAGCTAGTGTGCACCCCTCAATTGGACCACCGTTCTCAAGTCCTGTAGGTGATTGCCCTTGAGATAACTTTTGAACCTTGAGATAACTTTTGACAACAATATTGTCTATATAGCATTCCACTGTTTTATACAAATATTTGTAAAAAAAATGGGCCCATAGCTCTCTGGTATATCGTACCTACATTTTTTAATCTGAAGGGCATCATCGTGTAGCAGTATACCCTCGATTTAGCATTTGGTAGAATATTCAGTCGGTATATTACTATCTGAGGATCTAAACTAAGCATATTCTCATAACTCAAGGTAAAAACGTCTACATATTATCTTATAAGTTTTATAAGAGATGGCTTCTCTTCTTTTGAAAGTATTTTGCTAATAAAAATTGGTTTAACAAACGATCTGCCCATCAAGGTCAACTTGAATTCATCCTCAGTCGGCGGTTTACATTGTTCAAACCTTAATTTTTTATTGTGATTCCATCTCTTAAGACTATGGATCAACTTCGAAAGGTTTGAGCAGTTGGTCATTTTTCTCAACTTGGTCCACTAACACCATGTTGATTGACAATGCTTATTTAAAGACTTAACCGACACTGCCATCGAAATCTCACGCAGAAGATTCTAATAAATTTGAGTAGATTTACTCCTTAGTTTCTAAAATTTTAGGAGTTAAGGAAGAATTGACATAACCCAGACCACTACAGGTACATTGTTAGTAGGTTTCAAGCTTTCCTTTTAGAGCAAAGTGGCATAGTGGTAAGCTTCATCCTTTGCCGAAGTTGGGACATGTATCACTTTTTAGATCATAACCCATTCTCTGAATTATTTTCTTAGTTGGTTGACTATATCGGAGATGCATCTTGTCTGAGTCTTTGTCTGGTTCCTCAATAATTAACTATTTACGAGGATTGGCTCTTCGAAAGATTATCGGTTTATCTCCATTTTTTCTTGCTAGAACTTGAAAATACGAATCCTAGTAAGGAAGGCCCATGTTTGATAAATTGGCACATATAGAGGTTTATGGTAGCATAGTGCATCCAGGAAGTCTGTAGAGATAGATCAAAATTAGAGTAGATCAAAGTGGTACTTTTATTGAGAAGTTACTAAGATTTCTTCCTCAGAAATTACATTACTGAAGGGATTAGCATCAAGTTGTACTAATACATTATCCTGCTCAGCTTTGGCTACAAATTTGGTAAGATTAATCATAAGCAGAACGTCAGGATTAGGAAAATCCTTAGGATAGAGATTGACAATGATCGACTCATTGGTACGACATAGAGTAGAGAGGTCTATCAACAATGGATGGTCAGACTTTCGAAGGTCCACGACTAATGGTTTTGCTCTGTTGGTGCGACTCTTTAAGTGTATCACTAGAGGACATCTTGGGTTGAATCAACTCCATCTTCATCATAAACATCCTCTTTGATATATTCTGGTTTATACAAGATTGAGTCAGAGTAATAAGGTTTAACTCCCTTGAACGGATCGATGACTACAAATTTTGTTCGGACTACCCCTTGTCCGTCCACGTATTTGAAGCATTGATGTAACGTGGAGGGCATGATCATATTTTTATGGATCCAAGGTCACCCCAATAGGATATTGTAAGGAACCTCAACATCGATGACATAGCAATTAACCTCGGTATGGAGATCTTCTATCTGACATTGAAGGCATATATTTCTCAGAGGATGTCTACTTCAAATATTGAATCCCAGAATTATAGTATAAATGGCTAAGAGCCGACCATCAAAATCCTTAGAACATGCAGAAGACTTCTTGGAATGATACTCAAAGAGGAGACTGGGTCGATTTGTATGTGATCCACTTTCCTGGCTCCGATATAGCCAATATTGTGCAGCGGTCAGTCATGCCGATTATTCTTTAGCAACATATCCTCTTATAAAAAGGTTATGTTGTGTATCCTCTTCATTGTATTATGACAGTGGGGACATACAGTTAGGTCTTCTATGGGTGACCTAATTTATGTCAGATAGGATTCAGTATGGAGAAAAGCTCCATTCAAAGCATCACAAGTGTCTTTAGAGAGTCGGAGCAGCTCGAAGATAGAAAACCTTGTCAGTGTATTGGCAAGTTGCACCAGGATACCAAAGTTATAAGGCTTATCAAGTCCCTGAGGAGTATTCTTTTTAGAGACTTCTTGAATCTTACCTCCTTTTGCTTAGCTTTGTTCATACCTACAGGCTTTGAAGGGCCACCTCCAGGTGCATCTGGTGGAGGAGCAGGTGCGTAGATAAAAAGAATAGCATCCTCCTGGGGAGGATCATAGACCTGGAGATAGGTCTTCCCTAACCGGGTCTCGCCGAACAATGCTTCATCGATAGTTATAGGAAGAACTATATGGCACAGTTTGTATTTCTTTCCTTTCGACTTCTGCTTGGAATTTGAAGACATTGCTTCTTGCTCCAGGTCTTAAAATATGTCGGGATGAACCAACATAGTCTCACCACGCAGAGTAGTGAGTGGTATTAGTCTGGTTGCTCGATTGTGAGCTGGTGGAAGATTGACGACCTGGTCACCCTTGGGATTGGAACAACGCCATCTTAAACTTCCACTAAAAAAAATTCACCTAATTGAAGAGGCATCATATTGGCAATGACCTTCTTCTCGTCCGAGTAGAAGGTGATAGATTTAGAATCTATCAATTATTGGATTTTTTTGTTTTAATATGTAGCATTCCTTTATTGGATGGTGCACATATCGATGGAACAGACAGTATTTAGGGTCATTGATGAGACCCACTTCTTCTTGCCTTCTGATATCGAGCAGCTTGAGTTTGTTAATCTTCATCAGCACATTGAAGATATCCACCACATCTACATCATCAAAGGAGAATGTCTCCTTTGACTTTGGGTTATCTAAAGACTTTGGCTTTGATTGGGAAGCCCCCTTGGAGATGTCAACTATAAGGGCCTCTTTACCTTTTTTGTTGCGGTTATTGTTGTTATTTTGGGAACTCTTGCCTTTATCGTCCGAGTTAGGCACTTTAAAGCCTAAACACTTTAAATTGTGAACAAAAACTTCAACTGCATCAGCATTCCCTATAAAGGTAGACCACAGGTCATACTTGGCTGGTCCTAAGATTGAACTTCATAATTAGGAGCATATTATATCTGCAGGTATCAATTAACATAGTTTTCAGGATGTCAGGTGATAACTTCAATGAAAGGCACCTGAAACATTCGATGAAGTCACGTACTGGCTCCATCTCTCTCTTTTTGGTGGACATAAATGTAGACATAGTCATGTCCATGCTGCCTTCCTAAAATCTAGCAAGGAATAGTCTCTCCAAATCTTTAAAAGTCCTGATGCAATTGTTAGGAAGATATTGTAGAACCATTCAAAGGTCACCCCCTGTAGGGTGCCAATAAATAGTTTTGTTAGGAGTGCATCATCCTTAGGCATATGCATGGTCTGTGAGTTAAAATATTTTATGTGTTGACGGGGCATTCTCATCTAATAAAACAAAAGTAATGATTGTAGTTTGTACTTGGATGGGTAGACCATATTATCCCAGTCTGGAGAGTATGGTTGTAACACCCCCATCTTCTGTAATCCATCTATGTTGTTCATATAGGCGACTTGAGCTTCGAATGCACGAAAGGCCTCAGTTGCAACACCAGCCGGCTGTATGACCATACGTTGGGAACCCATTGGTTGTGGGGATAATGTTTGGTCTATACCTTGCCCAAGATTTGCTGCATAATTCTAATATTCTTCCACTACAGGAAAAGGGTGAACTTGAGGTACTGGTGTAGTTATCGCATTTGTAACTAAAAGTTGTTGGATAGTTTGAAGTATCGTATGCATGTCTTGAAATATAGCCTCAAGGGTATCGAGAAGTTGATCGATGCGGGCAGCACCGCTTCCTTCTGGTTTGTCACCAGTTGCATATATGGTAACTTATCTTTCATCGAAGGAAGGAGTAGTAGATTGGACTGTGTACTAGGAGTTTATACTTTTTATTTCAGATTCCTGGTGTACACTATCCTCAAGATGGTTTGGGATGCAATGTGCTTTGTCCCTGTCACGGCCCAGTCCTAAAAATACGTAGGACTAGGACACGTAAGCATGCCAGCCGCATGGATATGACAACTCCAATATATGGAAACCAAATCCATACGTACGCTGTAATATGAATATAAAATCCACAAGTGGTATAAAATGTAATACAAGTCACAGGGTAAAATCTAAATCTCATCCACCAAAATCATATAGAAATAAATAACCAGTATCTATGAAACTAGATCTCAATAAGAAGTATCTAAGGATGATAGTTGGATGGAAACAAATCCACTACCAACTCGAATAGGAAAGGTAAATACAATATGAGTACAACACCACAACACAATATAAGAATACCAGCTATCCATCACAGCTCGAAGAGAAGACATCCTCGGATCATATGTAACCATCCAAATCTGCGCTCCTGCAAATACTCAAGGAAAGATACACCTGGCAGCGGACCAGGTCCTCAGAGGGACGTAACAAGATACAGAAAATACCAGCCAATTTGAATACAGTAAACATGCATATGGTTTGAAAATAGATAAGTACGCTGTACATGACAATCTATATGAATGCAAATGAGGACAACTTTTCAACGTATGGGCAAGGGTAGGCTACTCGATCTACCTCACAACTCACACACACGTCAATGGACATCAGAAATCGATATACCGCGGGGGTAGCGACCAGCGAGACTCCAGAAATCGACATACCGCGGGGGTAGCGACCAGCGAGACTCCAGAAATCGACATACCGCGGGGGTAGCGACCAGCGCGACACACACCCGTAGTGCAAACTATATACTATGGTTTACCAGAGTGGTTAAAAGCCTATACGCCTAATGATTGTCCTCTCATGATACTAGGTGTCAAGTGTGTGTCAACATATCTAATATATATAGTAATGACTGAACGAACTACACATGCAATGAATATAACTGAACGAGACTACACATGCAATGAATAAACAGAAATATAAATAGCATGTAAAATACTGTAAACAATTTGGCAAGGTATCTTGCCTGGGGTCCTGCTGCTGGTATGAATCAGAGTCCAAGTCACAGTCCAAATAGCCTATGTATTACAAATTTATCACGTCAAAAGATAATTTATTTTAATTATTTAATTCTGGAATAATTACTCTAAAATCCTATTTTAATCTTATTATTCTGATTTTTATGTTAATTCCTAAATTTTGTCCAAAGAAACTGAATTTTATCAACTCGAGACTCATGGCACGCAAATCGAGGCGATCTGTTGACCAAAAAGTCAACCGACACAAATTCAGCTTTCATGCATGATTTTTTGTAGATTTCAGCGTCAAAAACATGCTAGAATTTACAGCTCGTCCGAATTCAAATTTGTTTGGGAATTATGGCACATACAAATTTTGTATTATGCACCGATGGTTAAATTCTAACCTAAAAGTTCTACAGAATTAACAGTATATAAATACTTCGAAATAAATTCTAGGAAAAATATATATCGATGATCTCGACATTAGCTTTCCGAAACTTTAAACGGTTCATGATTCTGATTCCTGGTTCTCCCGAAATCGCGAAAACATCGAAACACGTCTATTTTCGGACATATTGTGCTCTACGAATTTTACAGAATTTAATACTCATAATTTAGAAAAACAATTTATATAATCAGAAACCTAACCTCATTATCATTCTAACAAAAATAACTAGAGCACGTTTGGAGTCCGGAGCTAGGAGATATCGTCTTTTTAATTCGTCATAACTAGTAGAAAATGAGGCTGAATTTATGACGAATTTTGACTATTTTTGGACGAAAAAGAGAGGAATTTGGGGAAGAAAAATATGAAGGATGAGGTATTTATAATGGTGGTGACTACTTAATTAAATACAACTAGGATTGGTTAATTTGGATAGGATTATGATAAATTTAAATAAGGATATGATATACATTAAGTTGCTTTCCTAGTAGGTTCAGGATTTGAATTAATTTAAAGTAGAGTTTGAATCTATCTCAATAATTTATAATCTTGAATATAATTAAATATAATACAAATAATTTATAAAATCTTATTAATATCTATTAACACTAAATTAGCATCTATCTAATATTAAGACTATATATATCCAAATAAATCCTAATTAATTTCAAAAATCTAAAATAACCTAAAAATGATTCTAAATAAATATTTATATAAGTAAATATATCGAGAAATTTATTAGCTAATTAAATAACAGAATACTCTAAAGAAATTCAATATCTATAATAATATAAAATATACACAAAATATCTATTTTGGGTGAGGGGTTTACAATCTACCCAACTTACAAAAATTTTGTCCTCGAAATTAAAATAGAACATGGTTTCTCTCTATCTAATCTCACTTGATCACAATCTAAAAGAATTTACCTCAAGTTTAATAGTGCAATTTCTATCCAACTTAGAATTTACCCATCTATCACATAAGGCTCTTACACTTAAAAAAATATTCCTCAATTTATTTTCTCATGTCATTCAATCCTCAAAACTTTAACACCAACTATATCATATGTGATATGCCCTTAATCAATTATGAAAGATAGTCACCAAATAATGTGATTGGCCTATGGGGTATATCTTGTACTATCCGTGTATCACTTATATCCAAGCACGGAATTTCGTCTTTCCGAAACAAGGGAAGACGGAAAGCAACGAAAAAGAGTTCAAGGAGGGGTAATAGAATGGAAGTATGGGAATCAAAGCGTTTAAAGAATTCAAATAGGAATTGTCAAGACAGTTGTGGATTAAAATATTAATTTAGTAATTTTCTATTCGCATGCTCACATCGGTACAGTTATGTACTTGATATGATATGCTTTGTCGTATCTAGAGGGTAAGTATATTTGTCTACTGGTCCACTATACATCTCAATCCACGTAAAATACTATTACGAAGGGTGAATCAAGCGCATTACGGCTAGCTAGACCATAATACACTGATTCTGATTAGACAATTTGTATTAGTGTGGTTGATCAGGCCCCAATAACACATATGTCATGAACAAGCTCGATATAAGATTAAGCTTGCAAAAACTAGGCTATAATAGCAGCATAATTCAAGGTAGCACAGAAAATATAACGCTGGATTATGATATGAGAAGTTACAAAATAATTCAAGTTCGCAAAAGCAAAAACAACATAAGCAATAATAATAAAAGACTCTACAATCTCTACAGTTATCATACAACCTCCTTATCTAAGTCACTAGTCGACCAAATAGGGCAAGGACCTCTAAATTCTATGGTCTGAATAAACACTGTCGTCTTTTGCTAGCATGCGATAAATATCATTCGGTTACACTTCAATTAATAGGTCAAAAGACTATGTGATACTAGGTGTCAAACATTATGGTAAAACTTCTAACTAACTCTAGTAGTGTCTATACTACTCTCAAGTCTTCTTAATACATCAAGGGGTAATGGTATAACAATCTAAAGATAAGGAATTTTAGGTTCACTAGATATTCTAAACTTAATGGTGTGTCTATATTCTCGTTGTATTCTTAATAGGTGTGCTACTCTAATTATCATCCTAATAACAGGGGTTCCTATATTCTAGCAGAAGACTATACTCAAGAAATTATTAGGGAAGCACATGAATCAAGCAGGATACAATTGTTCAAAATAGAACAGATAGAAGGAGATGAATCACAGTCAATTATGGATGAGATCCTATACTCTTGTCCTAGGTGCAGGCTTGTTCGGTACAGTAACGTAATCGAGACAATATGCTCTCGGCCTGCATGGGCCACCACAAAAACATGTCACGCCCCAGTCCTAAAAATACGTAGGACTAGGACACGTAAGCATGCCAGCCGCATGGATATGATAACTCCAATATATGGAAACCAAATCCATACGTACGCTGTAATATGAATATAAAATCCACAAGTGGTATAAAATGTAATACAAGTCACAGGGTAAAATCTAAATCTCATCCACCAAAATCATATAGAAATAAATAACCAGTATCTATGAAACAAGATCTCAATAAGAAGTATCTAAGGATGATAGTTGGATGGAAACAAATCCACTACCAACTCGAATAGGAAAGGTAAATACAATATGAGTACAACACCACAACACAATATAAGAATACCAGCTATCCATCACAGCTCGAAGAGAAGACATCCTCGGATCACATATAACTATCCAAATCTGTGCTCCTGCAAATACTCAAGAAAAGATACACCTGGCAGCGGACCAGGTCCTCAGAGGGACGTAACAAGATATAGAAAATACGAGCCAATTTGAATACAGTAAATATGCATATGGTTTGAAAATAGATAAGTACGCTGTACATGACAATCTATATGAATGCAAATGAGGACAACTTTTCAACGTATGGGCAAGGGTAGGCTACTCGATCTACCTCACAACTCACACACACGTCAATGGACATCAGAAATCGACATACCGCGGGGGTAGCGACCAGCGAGACTCCAGAAATCGATATACCGCGGGGGTAGCGACCAGCGCGACACACGCCCGTAGTGCGAACTATATACTACGGTTTATCAGAGTGGTTAAAAGCCCATACGCCTAATGATTGTCCTCTCATGATACTAGGTGTCAAGTGTGTGTCAACATATCTAATATATATAGTAATGACTGAACGAACTACACATGCAATGAATATAACTGAACGAGACTACACATGCAATAAATAAACAGAAATATAAATAGCATGTAAAGTACTCTAAACAATTTGGCAAGGTATCTTGCCTGGGGTCCTGCTGCTGGTATGAATCAGAGTCCAAGTCACAGTCCAAATAGCCTATGTATTACAAATTTATCACGTCAAAAGATAATTTATTTTAATTTATTTAATTCTAGAATAATTACTCTAAAATCCTATTTTAATCTTATTATTCTGATTTTTATATTAATTCCTAAATTTTGTCCAAAGAAACTGAATTTTATCAACTCGAGACTCATGGCACGCAAATCGAGGCGATCTGTTGACCAAAAAGTCAACCGACACAAATTCAGCTTTCATGCATGATTTTCTGTAGATTTCAGCGTCAAAAACATGCAAGAATTTACAGCTTGTCCGAATTAAAATTCGTTTGGGAATTATGGCACATACAAATTTTGTATTGTGCACCGATGGTTAAATTCTAACCTAAAAGTTCTACATAATTAACAGTATGTAAATACTTCGAAATAAATTCTAGGAAAAATATATGTCGATGATCTCGACATTAGCTTTCCGAAAATTTAAACGGTTCATGATTCTGATTCCTGGTTCTCCCGGAATCAAGAAAACATCGAAACACATCTATTTTCGGACATACTGTGCTCTACGAATTTTACAGAATTTAATACTCATAATTTGGAAAAACAATTTATATAATCAGAAACCTAACCTCATTATCGTTCTAACAAAAAAAACTGGAGCACGTTTGGAGTCCGGAGCTAGGAGATATCGTCTTTTTAATTCGTCATAACTAGTAGAAAATGAGGCTGAATTTATGACGAATTTTGACTATTTTTGGACGAAAAAGAGAGGAATTTGGGGAAGAAAAATATGAAGGATGAGGTATTTATAATGGTGGAGACTACTTAATTAAATACAACTAGGATTGGTTAATTTGGATAGGATTATGATAAATTTAAATAAGGATATGATATACATTAAGTTGCTTTCCTAGTAGGTTCAGGATTTAAATTAATTTAAAGTAGAGTTTGAATCTATCTCAATAATTTATAATCTTGAATATAATTAAATATAATACAAATAATTTATAAAATCTTATTAATATCTATTAACACTAAATTAGCATCTATCTAATATTAAGACTATATATATCCAAATAAATCCTAATTAATTTCAAAAATCTAAAATAACCTAAAAATGATTCTAAATAAATATTTATATAAGTAAATATATCGAGAAATTCATTTGCTAATTAAATAACAGAATACTCTAAAGAAATTCAATATCTATAATAATATAAAATATACACAAAATATCTATTTTGGGTGAGGGGGTTTACAATCTACCCAACTTACAAAAATTTTGTCCTCGAAATTAAAATAGAACATGGTTTCTCTCTATCTAATCTCACTTGATCACAATCTAAAAGAATTTACCTCAAGTTTAATAATGCAATTTCTATCCAACTTAGAATTTACCCATCTATCACATAAGGCTCTTACACTTAAGAAAATATTCCTCAATTTATTTTCTCATGTCATTCAATCCTCAAAACTTTAACACCAACTATATCATATATGATATGCCCTTAATCAATTATGAAAGATAGTCACCAAATAATATGATTGGCCTATGGGGTATATCTTGTACTATCCGTGTATCACTTATATCCAAGCACAGAATTTCGTCTTTCCGAAACAAGGGAAGACGGAAAGCAACGAAAAATAGTTCAAGGAGGGGTAATAGAATGGAAGTATGGGAATCAAAGCATTTAAAGAATTCAAATGTGAATTGTCAAGACAGTTGTGGATTAAAATCTTAATTTGGTAATTTTCTATTCGTATGCTCACATCGGTACAGTTATGTACTTGATATGATATGCATTGTCGTATCTAGAGGGTAAGTATATTTGTCTACAGGTTCACTATACATCTCAATCCACATAAAATACTATTGCGAAGGGCGAATCAAGCGCATTATGGATAGCTAGATCATAATACACTGATTCTGATTAGACAATTTGTATTAGTGTGGTTGATCTGGCCCCAATAACACATATGTCATGAACAAGCTCGATATAAGAATAAGCTTGCAAAAACTAGGCTATAATAGCAGCATAATTCAAGGTAGCACAGAAAATATAACGCTGGATTATGATGTGAGAAGTTACAAAATAATTCAAGTTCGCAAAAGCAAAAACAACATAAGCAATAATAATAAAAGACTCTACAATCTCTACAGTTATCATACAACCTCCTTATCTAAGTCGCTAGTCGACCAAATAGGGCAAGGACCTCTAAATTCTATGGTCTGAATAAACACTGTCGTCTTTTGCTAGCATGCGATAAATATCATTCGGTTACACTTCAATTAATAGGTCAAAAGACTATGTGATACTAGGTGTCAAACATTATGGTAAAACTTTTAACTAACTCTAGTAGTGTCTATACTACTCTCAAGTCTTCTTAATACATCAAGGGGTAATGGTATAACAATCTAAAGATAAGGAATTCTAGGTTCACTAGATATTCTAAACTTAATGGTGTGTCTATATTCTCGTTGTATTCTTAATAGGTGTGCTACTCTAATTATTATCCTAATAACAGGGGTTCCTATATTCTAGCAGAAGACTATACTCAAGGAATTATTAGGGAAGCACATGAATCAAGCAGGATACAATTGTTCAAAATAGAACAGATAGGAGGAGATGAATCACAGTAAATTATGGATGAGATCCTATACTCTAGTCCTAGGTGCAGGCTTGTTCGGTACAGTAACGTAACCGAGACAATATGCTCTCGGCCTGCATGGGCCACCACAAAAACATGTCACGCCCCAGTCCCAAAAATACGTAGGACTAGGACACGTAAGCATGCCAGCCGCATGGATATGATAACTCCAATATATGGAAACCAAATCCATACGTACGCTGTAATATGAATATAAAATCCACAAGTGGTATAAAATGTAATACAAGTCACAGGGTAAAATCTAAATCTCATCCACCAAAATCATATAGAAATAAATAACCAGTATCTATGAAACTAGATCTCAATAAGAAGTATCTAAGGATGATAGTTGGATGAAAACAAATCTACTACCAACTCGAATAGGAAAGGTAAATACAATATGAGTACAACACCACAACACAATATAAGAATACCAGCTATCCATCACAGCTCGAAGAGAAGAAATCCTCGGATCACATGTAACCATCCAAATCTGCGCTCCTGCAAATACTCAAGGAAAGATACACCTGGAAGTGGACCAGGTCCTCAGAGGGACGTAACAAGATACAGAAAATATGAGCCAATTTGAATACAGTAAACATGCATATGGTTTGAAAATAGATAAGTACGCTGTACATGACAATCTATATAAATGCAAATGAGGACAACTTTTTAACGTATGGGCAAGGGTAGGCTACTCGATCTACCTCACAACTCACACACACGTCAATGGACATCAGAAATCGACATACCGCGGGGGTAGCGACCAGCGAGACTCCAGAAATTGACATACCGCGGGGGTAGCGACCAGCGCGACACACGCACGTAGTGTGAACTATATACTACGATTTACCAGAGTGGTTAAAAGCCCATACGTCTAATGATTGTCCTCTCATGATACTAGGTGTCAAGTGTGTGTCAACATATCTAATATATATAGTAATGACTGAACGAACTACACATGCAATGAATATAACTGAACGAGACTACACATGCAATGAATAAACAGAAATATAAATAGCATGTAAAGTACTGTAAACAATTTGGCAAGGTATCTTGCCTGGGGTCCTGCTGCTGGTATGAATCAGAGTACAAGTCACAGTCCAAATAGCCTATGTATTACAAATTTATCACGTCAAAAGATAATTTATTTTAATTTATTTAATTCTGGAATAATTACTCTAAAATCCTATTTTAATCTTATTATTCTGATTTTTATTTTAATTCCCAAATTTTGTCCAAAGAAACTGAAATTTATCAACTCGAGACTCACGGCACTCAAATCGAGGCGATCTGTTGACCAAAAAGTCAATCGACACAAATTTAGCTTTCATGCATGATTTTCTGTAGATTTCAGCGTCAAAAACATGCTAGAATTTACAGCTCGTCCGAATTCAAATTCGTTTGGGAATTATGGCACATACAAATTTTGTATTGTGCACCGATGGTTAAATTCTAACCTAAAAGTTCTACTGAATTAACAGTATATAAATACTTCGAAATAAATTCTGGGAAAAATATATGTCGATGATCTCGACATTAGCTTTCCAAAAATTTAAATGTTTCATGATTCTGATTCCTGGTTCTCCCGGAATCACGAAAACATCAAAATACGTCTATTTTCGGACATACTGTGCTCTACGAATTTTATAGAATTTAATACTCATAATTTAGAAAAACAATTTATATAATCAGAAACCTAACCTCATTATCGTTCTAAAAAAAAAAACTGGAGCACGTTTGGAGTCCGGAGCTAGGAGATATCGTCTTTTTAATTCGTCATAACTAGTAGAAAATGAGGCTGAATTTATGACAAATTTTGACTATTTTTGGACGAAAAAGAGAGGAATTTGGGGAAGAAAAATATGAAGGATGAGGTATTTATAATGGTGGAGACTACTTAATTAAATACAACTAGGATTGGTTAATTTGGATAGGATTATGATCAATTTAAATAAGGATATGATATACATTAAGTTGCTTTCCTAGTAGGTTCAGGATTTGAATTAATTTAAAGTAGAGTTTGAATCTATCTCAATAATTTATAATCTTGAATATAATTAAATATAATACAAATAATTTATAAAATCTTATTAATATCTATTAACACTAAATTAGCATCTATCTAATATTAAGACTATATATATATATATATATATATATCCAAATAAATCCTAATTAATTTCAAAAATCTAAAATAACCTAAAAATGATTCTAAATAAATATTTATATAAGTAAATATATCGAGAAATTCATTTGCTAATTAAATAACAGAATACTCTAAAGAATTTTAATATCTATAATAATATAAAATATACACAAAATATCTATTTTGGGTGAGGGGGTTTACAATCTACCCAACTTACAAAAATTTCGTCCTCGAAATTAAAATAGAACATGGTTTCTCTCTGTCTAATCTCACTTGATCACAATCTAAAAGAATTTACCTCAAGTTTAATAATACAATTTCTATCCAACTTAGAATTTACCCATCTATCACATAAGGCTCTTACACTTAAGAAAATATTCCTCAATTTATTTTCTCATGTCATTCAATCCTCAAAACTTTAACACCAACTATATCATATGTGATATGCTCTTAATCAATTATGAAAAATAGTCACCAAATAATGTGATTGGCCTATGGGGTATATCTTGTACTATCCGTGTATCACTTATATCCAAGCACGGAATTTCGTCTTTCCGAAATAAGGGAAGACAGAAAGCAACGAAAAAGAGTTCAAGGAGGGGTAATAGAATGGAAGTATGGGAATCAAAGCGTTTAAAGAATTCAAATGGGAATTGTCAAGACAGTTGTGGATTAAAATCTTAATTTGGTAATTTCTTATTCGCATGCTCACATCGGTACAGTTTTGTACTTGATATGATATGCTTTGTCGTATCTAGAGGGTAAGTATATTTGTCTACTGGTCTACTATAAATCTCAATCCACGTAAAATACTATTGCGAAGGGCGAATCAAGCACATTATGGTTAGCTAGACCATAATACACTGATTCTGATTAGACAATTTGTATTAGTGTGGTTGATCAGGCCCCAATAACACATATGTCATGAACAAGCTCGATATAAGATTAAGCTTGCAAAAACTAGGCTATAATAGCAGCATAATTCAAGGTAGCACAGAAAATATAACGCTGGATTATGATGTGAGAAGTTACAAAATAATTCAAGTTCGCAAAAGCAAAAACAACATAAGCAATAATAATAAAAGACTCTACAATCTCTACAGTTATCATACAACCTCCTTATCTAAGTCGCTAGTCGACCAAATAGGGCAAGGACCTCTAAATTCTATGGTCTGAATAAACACTGTCGTCTTTTGCTAGCATGCGATAAATATCATTCGGTTACACTTCAATTAATAGGTCAAAAGACTATGTGATACTAGGTGTCAAACATTATGGTAAAACTTTTAACTAACTCTAATAGTGTCTATACTACTCTCAAGTCTTCTTAATACATCAAGGGGTAATGGTATAACAATCTAAAGATAAGGAATTCTAGGTTCACTAGATATTCTAAACTTAATGGTGTGTCTATATTCTCGTTGTATTCTTAATAGGTGTGCTACTCTAATTATCATCCTAATAACAGGGGTTCCTATATTCTAGCAGAAGACTATACTCAAGGAATTATTAGGGAAGCACATGAATCAAGCAGGATACAATTGTTCAAAATAGAACAGATAGGAGGAGATGAATCACAGTCAATTGTGGATGAGATCCTATACTCTAGTACTAGGTGCAGGCTTGTTCGGTACAGTAACGTAACCGAGACAATATGCTCTCGGCCTGCATGGGCCACCACAAAAATATGTCACGCCCCAGTCCCAAAATACGTAGGACTAGGTCACGTAAGCATGCAGCCGCATGGATATGACAACTCCAATATATGGAAACCAAATCCATACGTACGCTGTAATATGAATATAAAATCCACAAGTGGTATAAAATGTAATACAAGTCACAGGATAAAATCTAAATCTCATCCACCAAAATCATATAGAAATAAATAACCAGTATCTATGAAACTAGATCTCAATAAGAAGTATCTAAGGATGATAGTTGGATGGAAAAAAATCCACTACCAACTCGAATAAGAAAGGTAAATACAATATGAGTACAACACCACAACACAATATAAGAATACCAGCTATCCATCACAGCTCAAAGAGAAGACATCCTCGGATCACATGTAACCATCCAAATCTGCGCTCCTGCAAATACTCAAGGAAAGATACACCTGGCAGCGGACCAGGTCCTCAGAGGGACGTAACAAGATACAGAAAATATGAGCCAATTTGAATACAGTAAACATGCATATGGTTTAAAAATAGATAAGTACGCTGTACATGACAATCTATATGAATGTAAATGAGGACAACTTTTCAACATATGGGCAAGGGTAGGCTACTCGATCTACCTCACAACTCACACACACGTCAATGGACATCTGAAATCGACATACCGCGAGGGTAGCGACCAGCGAGACTCCAGAAATCGACATACCGCGGGGGTAGCGACCAGCGCGACACACACCCGTAGTGCAAACTATATACTATGGTTTACCAGAGTGGTTAAAAGCCCATATGCCTAATGATTGTCCTCTCATGATACTAGGTGTCAAGTGTGTGTCAACATATCTAATATATATAGTAATGACTGAACGAACTACACATGCAATGAATATAACTAAACGAGACTACACATGCAATGAATAAACAGAAATATAAATAGCATGTAAAGTACTGTAAACAATTTGGCAAGGTATCTTGCCTGGGGTCCTGCTGCTGGTATGAATCAGAGTCCAAGTCACAGTCCAAATACCTATGTATTACAAATTTATCACGTCAAAAGATAATTTATTTTAATTTATTTAATTCTGAAATAATTACTCTAAAATCCTATTTTAATCTTATTATTCTGATTTTTATGTTAATTCCTAAATTTTGTCCAAAGAAACTGAATTTTATCAACTGGAGACTCATGGCACGCAAATCGAGGCGATCTGTTGACCAAAAAGTCAACCGACACAAATTCAGCTTTTATGCATGATTTTCTGTAGATTTCAGCATCAAAAACATGCTAGAATTTACAGCTCGTCCGAATTCAAATTTGTTTGGGAATTATGGCACATACAATTTTTGTATTGTGCACCGATGGTTAAATTCTAACCTAAAAGTTCTACAAAATTAATAGTATGTAAATACTTCGAAATAAATTCTGGAAAAAATATATGTCGATGATCTCGACATTAGCTTTCCGAAACTTTAAACGGTTCATGATTCTGATCCCTGGTTCTCCCGAAATCGCGAAAATATCGAAACACGTCTATTTTCGGACATACTATGCTCTACAAATTTTACAGAATTTAATACTCATAATATAGAAAAACAATTTATATAATCAGAAACCTAACCTCATTATCATTCTAACAAAAAAAACTGGAGCACGTTTGGAGTCCAGAGCTAGAAGATATCGTCTTTTTAATTCGTCATAACTAGTAGAAAATGAGGCTGAATTTATGACGAATTTTGACTATTTTTGGACGAAAAAGAGAGGAATTTGGGGAAAAAAAATATGAAGGATGAGGTATTTATAATGGTGGAGACTACTTAATTAAATATAATTAGAATTGGTTAATTTGGATAGGATTATGATAAATTTAAATAAGGATATGATATACATTAAGTTGCTTTCCTAGTAGGTTCAGGATTTGAATTAATTTAAAGTAGAGTTTGAATCTATCTCAATAATTTATAATCTTGAATATAATTAAATATAATACAAATAATTTATAAAATCTTATTAATATCTATTAACACTAAATTAGCATCTATCTAATATTAAGACTATATATATCCAAATAAATCCTAATTAATTTCAAAAATCTAAAATAACCTAAAAATGATTCTAAATAAATATTTATATAAGTAAATATATCGAGAAATTTATTTGCTAATTAAATAACAGAATACTCTAAAGAAATTCAATATCTATAATAATATAAAATATACACAAAATATCTATTTTGGGTGAGAGGGTTTACAATCTACCCAACTTACAAAAATTTCGTCCTCGAAATTAAAATAGAACATGGTTTCTCTCTATCTAATCTCACTTGATCATAATCTAAAAGAATTTACCTCAAGTTTAATAATGCAATTTCTATCCAACTTAGAATTTATCCATCATTCACATAAGGCTCTTACACTTAAGAAAATATTCCTCAATTTATTTTCTCATGTCATTCAATCCTCAAAACTTTAACACCAACTATATCATATGTGATATGCCCTTAATCAATTATGAAAGATAGTCACCAAATAATGTGATTGGCCTATTGGGTATATCTTGTACTATCCGTGTATCACTTATATCCAAGCACGGAATTTCGTCTTTCCGAAACAAGGGAAGACGGAAAGCAACGAAAAAGAGTTCAAGGAGGGGTAATAGAATGGAAGTATGGGAATCAAAGCATTTAAAGAATTCAAATAGAAATTGTCAAGACAGTTGTGGATTAAAATCTTAATTTGGTAATTTCCTATTTGCATGCTGACATCGGTACAGTTATGTACTTGATATGATATGCTTTGTCGTATCTAGAGGGTAAGTATATTTGTCTACTGGTCCACTATACATCTCAATCCACGTAAAATACTATTGCGAAGGGCGAATCAAGCGCATTATGGTTAGCTAGACCAGAATACACTGATTCTGATTAGATAATTTGTATTAGTGTGGTTGATCAGGCCCCAATAACACATATGTCATGAACAAGCTCGATATAAGATTAAGCTTGCAAAAACTAGAATATAATAGCAGCATAATTCAAGGTAGCACAGAAAATATAACGCTGGATTATGATGTGAGAAGTTACAAAATAATTCAAGTTCGCAAAAGCAAAAACAACATAAGCAATAATAATAAAAGACTCTACAATCTCTACAGTTATCAGACAACCTCCTTATCTAAGTCGCTAGTCGACCAAATAGGGCAAGGACCTCTAAATTCTATGGTCTGAATAAACACTGTCGTCTTTTGCTAGCATGCGATAAATATCATTCGGTTACACTTCAATTAATAGGTCAAAAGACTATGTGATACTAGGTGTCAAACATTATGGTAAAACTTCTAACTAACTCTAGTAGTGTCTATACTACTCTCAAGTCTTCTTAATACATCAAGGGGTAATGGTATAACAATCTAAAGATAAGGAATTCTAGGTTCACTAGATATTCTAAACTTAATGGTGTGTCTATATTCTCGTTGTATTCTTAATAGGTGTGCTACTCTAATTATCATCCTAATAACAGGGGTTCCTATATTCTAGCAGAAGACTATACTCAAGGAATTATTAGGGAAGCACATGAATCAAGCAGGATACAATTGTTCAAAATAGAACAGATAGGAAGAGATGAATCACAGTCAATTATGGATGAGATCCTATACTCTAGTCCTAGGTGAAGGCTTGTTCGGTACAGTAACGTAACCGAGACAATATGCTCTCGGCCTGCATGGGCCACCACAAAAACATGTCACGCCCCAGTCCCAAAAATACGTAGGACTAGGACACGTAAGCATGCCAGCCGCATGGATATGACAACTCCAATATATGGAAACCAAATCATACGTACGCTGTAATATGAATATAAAATCCACAAGTGGTATAAAATATAATACAAGTTACAGGGTAAAATCTAAATCTCATCCACCAAAATCATATAGAAATAAATAACCAGTATCTATGAAACTAGATCTCAATAAGAAGTATCTAAGGATGATAGTTGGATGGAAACAAATCCACTACCAACTCGAATAGGAAAGGTAAATACAATATGAGTATAACACCACAACACAATATAAGAATACCAGCTATCCATCACAGCTCGAAGAGAAAACATCCTCGGATCACATGTAACCATCCAAATCTGCGCTCCTGCAAATACTCAAGGAAAGATAGACCTGGCAGCGGACCAGGTCCTCAGAGGGACGTAACAAGATACAGAAAATACGAGCCAATTTGAATACAGTAAACATGCATATGGTTTGAAAATAGATAAGTACGCTGTACATTACAATCTATATGAATGCAAATGAGGACAATTTTTTAACGTATGGGCAAGGGTAGGCTACTCGATCTACCTCACAACTCACACACACGTCAATGGACATCAGAAATCGATATACCGCGGGGGTAGCGACCAGCGAGACTCCAGAAATCGATATATCGCGGGGGTAGCGACCAGCGCGACACACACCCGTAGTGCAAACTATATACTACGGTTTACCGGAGTGGTTAAAAGCCCATACGCCTAATGATTGTCCTCTCATGATACCAGGTGTCAAGTGTGTGTCAACATATCTAATATATATAGTAATGACTGAACGAACTACACATGCAATGAATATAACTGAACGAGACTACACATGCAATGAATAAACAGAAATATAAATAGTATGTAAAGTACTGTAAACAATTTGGTAAGATATCTTGCCAGGGATCCTGCTGCTGGTATGAATCAGAGTCCAAGTCACAGTCCAAATAGCCTATGTATTACAAATTTATCACGTCAAAAGATAATTTATTTTAATTTATTTAATTCTGGAATAATTACTCTAAAATCCTATTTTAATTTTATTATTCTAATTTTTATGTTAATTCCTAAATTTTGTCCAAAGAAACTGAATTTTATCAACTCGAGACTCATGGCACGCAAATCGAGGCGATCTGTTGACCAAAAAGTCAACCGACACAAATTCAGCTTTCATGCATAATTTTCTGTAGATTTCAGCGTCAAAAACATGCTGGAATTTACAGCTCGTCCGAATTCAAATTCGTTTGGGAATTATGGCACATACAAATTTTGTATTGTGCACCGATGGTTAAATTCTAACCTAAAAGTTCTACTGAATTAACAGTATATAAATACTTCGAAATAAATTCTGAAAAAAATATATGTCGATGATCTCAACATTAGCTTTCCGAAACTTTAAACGGTTCATGATTCTGATTCCTGGTTCTCCCGGAATCGCGAAAACATCGAAACACGTCTATTTCGGACATACTGTGCTCTACGAATTTTACAGAATTTAATACTCATAAATAAGAAAAACAATTTATATAATCAGAAATCTAATCTCATTATCGTTCTAACAAAAAAAACTGGAGCACGTTTGGAGTCCGGAGTTAGGAGATATCGTCTTTTTAATTCGTCATAACTAGTAGAAAATAAGGCTGAATTTATGACGAATTTTGACTATTTTTGGACGAAAAAGAGAGGAATTTGGGGAAGAAAAATATGAAGGATGAGGTATTTATAATGGTGGAGACTACTTAATTAAATATAACTAGAATTGGTTAATTTTGATAGGATTATGATGAATTTAAATAAAGATATGATATACATTAAGTTGCTTTCCTAGTAGGTTCAGGATTTGAATTAATTTAAAGTAGAGTTTGAATCTATCTCAATAATTTATAATCTTGAATATAATTAAATATAATACAAATAATTTATAAAATCTTATTAATATCTATTAACACTAAATTAGCATCTATCTAATATTAAGACTATATATATCCAAATAAATCCTAATTAATTTCAAAAATCTAAAATAACCTAAAAATGATTCTAAATAAATATTTATATAAGTAAATATATCGAGAAATTCATTTGCTAATTAAATAACAGAATACTATAAAGAAATTCAATATCTATAATAATATAAAATATACACAAAATATCTATTTTGGGTGAGGGGGTTTATAGTCACCCAGGCAACTACTACCCTTGGCATGTAAGTCTTCATCTTCATGTGAAGACCTACTCCTGGAACGGGCATGTTGCCCTTCCTCTACCACGAGAGGGAGTTGGTAGAATAATTGTACCTCTTCGAGAAATGTCGGATGCAGTGGAGGGGGCATTTTATCCTAGATTTTGTCAGGGGACACCTTCCTCCCATGTACACAGAGACAACCGCTAAGTCTTCATCATCTCAATAATTTCTTTGGCTCCTGGATCACTGTCCAGTTACAGCAGTAGAGTTCAATAGGTCAAATATGGACCCTGGGTGGATGATTTAACCGCTTTTAAACATCAGAAGTTGTAAACCCCCTGATTTTCAAGAATTTTTAATTTAGATTTTTTCACAATTTTCTGAATTTTTTTTGGGATTTTCTATAATTAAACTAAGGTATTTTAATAATTAAATAAATTTTAAATAATGTCTATTAATATTAAAATATTATGAAAATAATATTTTCTGGTGTAAAATAAAAAACTAGACATAGGGTAATTTTCTAGAAATTATTGGACCCCGAACCTATTTTTAAAAGCCTTAAAAACCCTTTTTTTAAATAAACCAAATAAACCGGGTTGAACCGGGTTCAAACCGGACTGAACCGGCCTGAACCTGGTCCAACCGAACCGGACCACCCCCTAACGGGCCGGGTCCTATCTGCCTGACCCGACCCACGCACCCTCACCCGTACCCGCATGACCGATCCCTTCCCCCGACCCCTCGCTTCCCCTGCCTCCAACCGGCCAACCCGCCACCGCCTCGCCTCCCCGACCGCTCCGGCTACCCGCACCGGCCGCCGCTTCGCTGCCCGACCGCTCGGCCTCCCCGCACCGGTAGACGCACCGCCTCCCCGCTCCTCTCCTATAAAAACCCTCCTCCGGTGACCCCTCTCCGCCTGACCACCCTACTCCGACGCCAGAGCTCCGCCTCGCCACCTCGCCGCGATGCCGCCCCGCCTCCTTCCTCCTTCCCCCAGCAAGCCCGCAGTCGCAGTAGCAGTTGCTCCGGCCCACAGCAGCCGTCCGCCGTCCCCCGCCATCTCCGGCGCGTCGCCGCCTTCGGCCAAAGCCTCCTCCGCTGCCCCCGGCCTCCCTCCGGCCCGCCTCCGGGCGCCGCAACTCCAACAGAAGCCTAGCCCTAACCCTAACCCTAGGCGAACACGAACACAGGACTAGGACACTGTGTCGTGTCGACGCGGACACGCGAATCCTTATTTTCTGGAGTCCTGTTCAGGTACCCATTTCTCTCTGCTCGTTGACCCATTTTCGATTTCGTCTGTTGCAACACGAACCCTGCGTGACCCCCTCGGTGCCCGTGCAAACCGCTCGGTGCATCGTGTCCTGTGGCGATCGCGAACTGCGATCCAAAAACAGGAAAACCAATGCCCTATTTCACCCAGGAACCGAGTATGCCCCGCCAAACGGGACAACTTGGTCGCGTGCGGTCTTCACCGATATGTGCGCACCGTCGATACGAAAGTGCAGGATTTCGCAGAAGTTGATTCGGATGTGCGTGCACACCAGAATTAACGCGTATCCGCCGACAACGCCCCGTATCCATCCGTTCTGGTTCTCGTTGTAACTTAGTGTACATACGTCAGAACGAAATAAAACTTGCGCCATCGGACTCGTAGCAATACGCTGGTCCTGTGACCCAAGTTTGGTTCAATTCTGAGAATAAAGATAACCACAACAAATACTGAGTATGGAAACAGTATATACTCAGAAGATACCCGAAGAGATCACTCGTCTACTGGATCTGGTACTGCTCATCGTGGGCCCCACAGGCTTCACTTGACGGGCGATTTTGTGATCGGCTCATCAGAATCAAATTCTGGAAGTTCCGTTGGGTTCGTATCAATGTTCCTGACCTGTTGACACTAAGTTTGACAGATTTGGAGACCTTTGACCCTGACACATTTTTTGGTGCAAAGCGGCCTACATTTGGACCCCGTTTTGCCCTGAAATATCATTTTTGCCCTTGTGTCCAAATTGGACTCAAGGACAGGCATTTCTAGCTGATTGATATTTTCTGGATTTGATGGTGATGTTTGTTTCAGCAACCGGAGTACTCCCTGCAAATCCCGCTGAAGTCAGAGCTACAATTGGAATCGGAACCCCAAGCAAGTGTACCTTGCCAATCTCTGCAGTTTTTGCTACTTATTTCCTTGACATATATACTTGTTGTACATGCTTGACCTAGGACCGTGTGACTTTTCTTAGCGTTCGATTATAGTCGGGTGCCAACCACGTACGCGGAGTTGTGTACGTCACCTAGAGATGGATATCGTGACCCTTTGCATTCTCGTACTTGGTCTATCAAGTACGTTTTACCCAGGACACCTGACACTATTCATGATACAGAATCGTCCTGAGATATTCATGGTGATGCTGTATAGGATACAGTTTTCATGACTTATTCCTTTGCTTAGATATTATATGACTGGATGCATTAGTTATGATCTTGTATGGCATGGACATGAGACATCGTGTACATGAGATGCATAATTACATTGGGTGGGGAGCGTCACACAAACTACAAGTTGATTATATATTATGCCGGCGTCTTAGTCTCTCTCCGAGTTAGACAACCACATGATATCACTGCTACCGGCTCCCCGACACAGAGCTTGTAGTAGTTTCAGCTTGAGTTCTAGTGTTGCTCTCTTCTTGCATATCACTTAGCTGGTTATATATTTACCCTATTGTTTCATTTATTTGCTGCACTGCATTTATTTTTGTAAGCCCCCTGATTTTCATGAATTAATGATTTGGACTTTTCATAATTTTCTGGAATTTTCCGGGATTTTTCTGTAATTAAAACCTAGGCTTTTGGTAATTAAATGATTTTTAATTGTTGTTAATTAATATTAAAATATTATAAAAATAATATTTTATGGTGTAAAATTGAAAACCGGACATAGGGTAATTTTCTGTGAATTTATTGGACTCCGAAATCACATTTTAAGCCCTAAAAACTATTAAATAAATAAATCGAATTAAACCCCTAAATAAACCCGGTTCAATTGAACCAAACCAACTCAAACCAACCCGGACCGGATTACTGAACCGAACCAAAATTGTATCGGGTCGGGTCGGATCTAGACCCGAACCCGAAACCCGACAACCCTTACCTACACTTAAATACTAAGCGGGTCGGGCCGGATTCAGGTTAACCCGACCCGTAGACCCGAACCCAAACCCATGCCTGAACCCTAATCCCAATTCTCATCGGGATTACTGTAGCGGCCCTTAAATACCTTCGACTTCCGTGCCTAGCCGCCTTTCTCGATTTTCACGACCGCCGCCACGCCTGAACCCTAGCCGTCCCCTCGTCGGAACCCTAGCTTCCCCCGTCATCTTCTTCCTCCAGACTCCATAGCCCGACCTTCTCCTCTATCTCGAACCCGACTCGATCCCCTCACAGTCGAATCTCTCCCATCACCGACCCTTGCCTGAACCCTAGACGACCCCGTCGACTCGTCCTTCTTCATCCAACCGCAACGCCGTCCCCTGCCATCACCATCTCCCTCCCTCATCTCCGGCCCGCCTCTCCCCAGAACTCTCCGCCTTCGGCCAGATCCGTCCTCGAGACCCCATCACCTTCCTCCCTGACTCCGACCTCCAGCCATCTCCCTCCCCGCTCGACCACCTCCTTCCTCAGCCCCGCTCGACCCGACCACCGACCTAACTTCCCCCCCAATGTCGCCTTTGTCTCCGCCTCCAGAATCCCCAGCACCACCACCATCAAACTCCCGCGCCTCCACAACCTCCGCCGCCTCGTCGACAACCGCCCCCGGTCATCTGAGCAGTGCCCTCGCCCCGTCGCCCCCGAGCAGCAACCTCCTTCCTCCAGCCCCGAGCACAGCCCCAGAGCCGCCCTCAGCCCGTCGCCTCGCCGCATCTCCTCCGTGAGCAGAGCCGCCCCCTGCCTCGCCTACAGCCAACCTCCTCCTCCGCCAGTCTTCCTCCTCCAGCACCCTCGAAGCCCGCAAACCCTCCACAGCAGCCGCTCTGCCGTGCAACCCCGACTCCGGCCTACCCAGCCCCGGCGAGCAGCCGCCCGCACAGCCATCAGCCACGGCGAAGCTCCGGCCATCCCCCACATCAAGCCCTAGACCGAACACAGCTCGGACACGGCACAGCCCCGTATCGGCGTGTCAAGACGACCCGGACATGAAGAATCTGTCTTCTCGGAGCCCTGTTCAGGTAGTATTTTCTCTCTCCTCGCTGATCCAATTTTCGTTCCGTCAGTTGCGTCACATAGACTGTATGACCCTATCGGTGCCCGTGCAACTCGCTCGGTGCATCGCGTCCTGTGGTGATCGCAAACCGCGATCCAAAAACAGGAAAAATAATGCCCTATTTCACCCCAAAACTGAGTGTGCCCCGCCAAACGGGATGACTTGGTCGCACGCGGTCTTCACCGAAATGTGCGTGCCGTTGATAAGGACTTGTGGGATTTCGCAGAAGTTGGTTTGGATGTGCGTGCACATCGAAATCAAAGCGTATCCGCCGACACCGCCCCGTATCCGTCGGTTCTGGAACACGTCGTAACTTCGTGTACACACGTCGGATCGAGACGAAACTTGCGCCATCGGACTCGTAGCAATACGCTGGTCCTGTGACCCAAGTTTGGTTCAATTCTGAGAACGATGACAAAATCGTGTATCGTGGGCCCCACAGGCTCCACTTGACGGGCGATTTTGTGATCGGCTCATCGGAATCCAATTCTGGAAGTTCTGTTGGGTTCGTATCATCGTTCCTGACTTGTCGACACTAAGTTTAACAGATTTGGAGACCTTTGACCCTGACACGCTTTTCGGTGCAAAGTGGCCCACATGTGGACCCCGCTTTGGCCCGGAAATGTCATTTTTGCCCTTGTGTCCAAATTGGACTCAAGGACAGGCGTTTCTAGCTAATTGATATTTTTTGAATCTAATGGTGATGTTTATTTCAGCAATCGGAGTAGTACATGCAGATCGCACTGAGACCAGAGCTACAGTTGGAGCTAGGACCCCAGGCAAGTGTACCTTGCCAAACATGCATCTTTGCTACTTATTTCCTTGACTTAGTTATACATCAGTGGGCAAGTATACCTTGCCAACTTTATATTTCTTGTTGCATTTTCCATGAGTCATTATATTGTTGTGCATGCTTGACCTAGGACCGAGTGACTTGCTTAGCGTCCGATTATTAGTCGGGTGCCAACACCGTACGCGGTGTTGTGTATTGTCATCTAGAGATGGACATTCGTGACCCTTTGCATTCTTGTACTTGTCTTATCAAGTACACTATAACCCAGGACACTTGACACTAATCATGAGACAGGATCTTCCTGAGATATTCATGGTAATTCTGTATAGGATATAGGACTTGACATTGATATTATATTCCTAAACATTATATGACTTGTGCATTATATACGATCGTGCGTGACATGGACATGAGACATCATGGACATGAGACGTGTGATTACATTGGGTGGGGAGAGACACACAGGCTACAGGCTGACCATATATATACACCCCTATTATTTGAGGCACAAGACTCTGAAGCCCGAGCTTGGCCCATTACTCATTATTACTGCTGCTACCGGCTCCCCGACACAGAGCTTGTAGCGGCGTCAGCCTGAGTTCTAGTGCTGCTCTCAGCTTGCATATCACTTAGCTGGTTATTTAGTATTCCCTTATTGTTCCATCTATTGCTGGAGAGACCCGCAGGCTACAGGTTGATTATATTATGTCGGCTACTCAGTCTCCCGCTGAGCTAGACCATCTTATGATACCACTGCTATCGGCTCCCCTACACAGAGCTTGTAGTTGTTTCAACCTGAGTACTATTGATGTTCTCTCTTGCATTTCACACAGATGATTACATACTTACCCTATTTATTCCATTATTTGCTGCACTGCATTTATTTTGGCATGAGCTTTCTTGTACCTTGCTATGTCCCCTGAGGACCTGGATCCGGATTATGTCCCCAGGATTTACAGACGAGATCTATCCTGAGGTATACGGGACCGCAGCAGGAGCAGATATAGGAGCTGGTACAGGAGCTGTACCGACCTTCGAGGACGAGATCACACCAGAGGACTTCTCCTGAGTATTGGCTTTATATACTCATTTATTTCTATTTCCAGTTCCTTTATTTTCCAGTCTATTGCATTTATGTATCAGACTTGTTCTCGAATTATTCTCCGAGACACCATTATTGAGATTGTTAGTTTATTCTTATTTGCATTGATTCTGGCATTTGATCTGCGATTATCTGTTGTGGATGAGATTAGCATAGACTGTAACTTGTATCATTGGACCTACTTATTCTTATATTACAGCTTAAGCATGCCCCGATGGATCCATTAAATTGGGTTTGTCCATCGGTGTGTACTGCTGGCCATTATCATGCGTCTGGTCCCTCGGTATTTTAGGACTGGGGCATGACAATTTTGGCATAATTATTCTTGTATCTTGCTATGTCCCCTAAGGACCTGGATCCGGATTATGTTCCCAGGATTAGCAGACGAGATCGATCCCGAGGTATACAGGACAGGTGCATTAGCAGGAGTAGGCACTGGAGCAGTACCAGATCCAGTAGACGAGTGATCTCTTCTGGTATCTTCTGAGTATATACTGTTTCCATACTCAGTATTTTCTGTGGTTATCTTTGTTCTTGTATCTTGACAGTTGTATCAGACTTGTATTGGGCTTGTTCCCCGATTTATGTACTTGTGACTTGATGATGATATTTATATTTTTTTTTTGTTGATATTGATATATTCATTCTGTGGATGAGATTAGTAGACCCTGATTATGGTTGTAATACAGCTTAAGTATGCCCTGATAGATCCATTAAATTGGGTTTGTCCATCGGTGTGTGCTGCTGGCCATTGCCACGTGGCTAGTCCCTTAATATTTTGGGACTGGAGCGTGACATGGTTTTTGTGGTAGCCCATGCAGGTCTATGACTAAATTGTTCGATTTTAACTTAGGGACCGAACAGGCCTGCAATAAGAATAGGATAAGTTTTTAGGATCTCATCCACTTGCTTGAAACATTCTTGATATCTATATCGGATTCGAATCAATTTCTTGAATTGCATCCTGCCTTGATTCCTGAGCGCCTCTCATTATTTATTTTGGTTGCAGAGTTATGGATTCATGAGAAAACGACGAGACTCCTGCAACTTCACCACGAGATACTGTAGTAACCAACGAAGATAAAGTAACACCAGTAGAAGAAGGTCAATCCGCTCAACAACGCAGTCAAGCAAGTCAGCATGCCTCGAGAATTCAGCAAGATGACACTCCACCATTGACGCAATTTACTCCACAAATGCCCGTATTATCACAAGGGCAGGCAATAGACGGACAACAGATATTTCAAATTATCTATACAATAATGCAAGCTCAACAAGAGTCTTGGAGTCTCAGCCTAGTAACCGCACTAGAGCAGGCACGACGGCCAACGACGGGCTCTATTTTCGACTTCCGCCAGCTGAAGCCCCGTACCTTCTCAGGAAAAGAGGAGCCCACAGAAGTTCATGAGTGGCTCACCAACACACAACATCAATTAGAAGCAGCAGAGATTCCACGAGAACGTTGGATAACTGTAATCAAAATGCAATTAACGGATAATGCATATCACTGGTGGCTATCTGAGGAGACGCGGCTCGGACCAGACCAAGTTACTTGGGAAGAGTTCTCTAGACTCTTTCAGGAGATGTACATTCCAACCATCGCTCGATCAGAACTTCGGGATAAGTTCAATCGCCTCACTCAAGACAGCATGACAGTGGAAGAGTACAACGCAAAATTTATTTGTTTGAGTCGCTTTGCCCCAACCTTGATCCCTACAGAAGAAGAGAAGGCCGAGAAGTTCTTCGACGGACTAAACTTAGAGCTACAGAAACTAATTGGATCCGTTGCACCTACATCTTACTCAGACGTCCTTGCTGCAGCCCGACGCATGGAGTGCATCACCAGGAGAGAGACCAGTCTGAAGCGGCCATCCACATCAGCACCAGCCGGAGCACCACAGGAAGAAGCTACAAAAAGACCTCACGTGCAGCAAACATCAGAAGCATCTTCACAGGCACTACCTGTCTGTCAATATTGTCGCAAGCGAGGCCATATAGAGAACGAGTGCAGACAGAAAATGAAAGTATGTTTAGCTTACGGGTCCAGTCAGCATCCATTAAGGGAATGCCTGGAGCGTCGAGAAGGAGCACCAATGGTAAACCAACAAGCGTTACCAGTACCGAGGCCAGCCTATCCAGCATTGGGAGCACCGCAAACGGAAGTTGAAGGAGTCATACCACCAGCTCCAGGAGGGTATCAGCCGAGGCCACCTTTGATACCCCAGGCACTACTCTTCCAGCAGGCTCAGCAGCAGCAGAGGAATCGACTGCAAGGACGCGGACAAGCCCTGACGATGACCTTAGAGAACGCGCAGATGCATGGGGTAGCTAATGCGCGTAAGTTTTATTGTTATCTGCTTATAGATTTGCCTTAGTTCGTGCCTGCTGGTTCGTGACCCTAGACTTGACCTAACAGTTTTAAATTGCTAATAATATATAACCTAGTAATAACCTAGAATGTTTTATAATTGTTAGTCTAATATGTTTTAAAGGATAAACCTGGTTTTATAAAACTGTAATTATCTAGAATTCCTTCATCCGGAAAATTTCATAACTTTCAGCGCTTAGGGAAATGATTTTCCCTATGTGTTATTCTTACACCCTCAACTTTGATTTTTTGGATATTAATATGCTTCGAAAAATATTTACAACCGTGTCATCTCTGTTGACCGGTTATTCTTTGATTGCGAGGACGCAATCCTCTTAAGAGGGGTAGATTGTAAACCCCCTGATTTTCAGGAATTTTTAATTTGGATTTTTTCACAAATTTTTGGAATTTTTCTGGGATTTTCTGTAATTAAACTAAGGTATTTTAATAATTAAATAATTTTTAAATGATGTCTATTAATATTAAAATATTATGAAAAATATTTTCTGGTGTAAAATAAAAAACTAGACATAAGGTAATTTTTTTGGAATTTATTGGACCCCGAACCTATTTTTAAAAGCCTTAAAACCCCTATTTTTAAATAAACCAAATAAACCGGGTTGAACCGGGTTCAAACCGGGCTGAACCGGCTTGAACCCGGTCAAACCGAACCGGACCGGACCACCCCCTAACGGGTCGGGTCCTACCTGCCTGACCCGACCCGCGCACCCTCACCCACACCCGCACGACCGATCCCTTCCCCCTACCCCTCGCTTCCCCTGCCTCCGACCGGCCAACCCGCAACCACCTCGCCTCCCCGACCGCTCCGGCTACCCGCACCGGCCGCCGCTTCGCTGCCCGACCGCTCCGCCTCACCGCACCGGTCGACGCACCGCCTTCCCGCTCCTCCCCTATAAAAACCCTCCTCCGGTGACCCCTCTCCGCCTGACCACCCTACTCCGACGCTAGAGCTCCGTCTCGCCACCTCGCCGTGCCGTCGCCCCGCCTCCTTCCTCCTTCCCCCAGCAAGCTCGAGCCGTAGTAGCAGCTGCTCCGGCACACAGCAGCCATCCGCCGTCCCCCGCCCGCTCCGGCACGCCGCCGCCTTCGGCCACAGCCTCCTCTGATGCCCCCGACCTCCCTCCGGCCCGCCTCCGGCCGCCGCAACTCCGACAGAAGCCTAGCCCTAACCCTAACCCTATGCGGACACGGACACAGGACTAGGACACTGTGTCATGTCGACGCGGACACGCGAATCCTTATTTTCTGGAGCCCTGTTCAGGTACCCATTTCACTCTGCTCGTTGACCCGTTTTCGATTTTATCTGTTGCAACATGAACCCTGCGTGACCCTCTCGATTCCCGTGCAAACCGCTTGGTGCATCGCGTCCTGTGGCGATCGCGAACCACGATCCAAAAACAGGAAAACCAATGCCCTATTTTACCCCGGAACCGAGTACGCCCTGCCAAACGGGATGACTTGGTCGCGTGCGGTCTTCACCGATACGTGCACGCCATCGATACGGATGTGCGAGATTTTGCAGAAGTTGATTCGGATGTGCTTGCACACCGGAATCAACGCGTATCCGTCGATAACGCCCCGTATCCGCCCATTCTGGTTCTCGCTATAACTTAATGTACACACGTCAGAACGAAACAAAACTTGTGCCATCGGACTCGTAGCAATACGCTGGTCCTGTGACCCAAGTTTGGTTCGATTCTGAGAACGTTGACAAAATCGTATATCGTAGGCCGCACAGGCTCCACTTGACGGGCAATTTTGTGATCGGCTCATCAGAATCTAATTCTGGAAGTTCCGTTGGGTTCGTATCATCCTTCCTGGCCTGTTGACACTAAGTTTGACAGATTTGGAGACCTTTGACCCTGACACATTTTTTGGTGCAAAGCGGTCCATATTTGGACCCCGTTTTGCCCTGAAATATCATTTTTGCCTCTGTGTCCAAATTGGACTCAAGGACATGCGTTTCTAGCTGATTGATATTTTCTGGATCTGATGGTGATGTTTGTTTCAGCAACCGGAGTACTCCCTGTAAATTATGCTGAAGTCAGAGCTACAATTCGAACCAGAACCCCAGACAAGTGTACCTTGCCAACCTCTGCAGTTTTTGCTACTTATTTCCTTGACATATATACTTATTGTACATGCTTGACCTAGGACCGTGTGACTTTAATTAGCGTCCGATTATAGTCGGGTGCCAACCCCGTACGCGGAGTTGTGTACGTCACCTAGAGATGGATATCGTGACCCTTTGCATTCTCGTACTTGCTCTATCAAGTACGTTTTACCCAGGATACCTGATACTATTCATAATACAGAATCGTCCTGAGATATTTATGTTGATTCTGTATAGGATACAGTTTTCATGACTTATTCCTTTGCTTAGATATTATATGACTGGATGCATTAGTTATGATCCTGTATGGCATGGACATGAGACGTCGTGGACATGAGATGCATGATTACATTGGGTGGGGAGAGTCACACAAACTATAGGTTGATTATATATTATGCCAGTGTCTTAGTCTCTATCCGAGCTAGACAACCACATGATATCACTGTTACCGGCTCCCCGACACAGAGCTTGTAGTAGTTTCAGCTTGAGTTCTAGTGCTGCTCTCATCTTCCATATCACTTAGCTGGTTATATATTTACCCTATTATTTCATTTATTTGCTGCACTGCATTTATTTTGGCATGATTATTCTTGTATCTTGCTATGTCCCCTAAGGACCCGAATTCGGATTATGTCCCCAGGATTAGCAGATGAGATCGATCCCGAGGTATACAGGACAGGTGCATTAGCAGGAGCAGGCACTGGAGCAGTACTAGATCCAGTAGACGAGTGATCTCTTCGGGTATCTTCTGAGTATATATTGTTTCCATACTCAGTATTTTCTATGGTTATCTTTATTCTTGTATCTTGACAGTTGTATCAGACTTGTATCGGGCTTGTTCCCCGATTTATGTACTTGTGACTTGATGATGATGTTTATATTTCCTTTTGTTGATATTGATATATTCATTCTGTGGATGAGATTAGTAGACCCTGATTATGGTTGTAATACAGCTTAAGTACGCCCTGATGGATCCATTAAATTGGGTTTGTCCATCGGTGTGTGTTGCTGGCCATTGCCACGTGGCTAGTTCCTTGATATTTTGGGACTGGGGTGTGACAGAAGTTGATTACAAGGTTATAGCAATGATGATCATAAGGAAGCATCCTTGCTTGAGAAAGAGATTTCCTCTATTTACATTTTTGATTAATTATATCACGTAAATCAAAAGGAGGAGAATAAGGTACATCATCCCCTTGAATAGTTTCTTGGGTACGCACTTTATCATATCGAGTAACTGTACAGGAAGAACTTTTACCTCGCGTTACATACAACTTTCTATCTTCTGCGCGTATAAACTGTATCAGAGTCGAATGCAGGTTATTTTTTGTGCAAAAAACGTATAGGGTCACCTGCCTGAGTTGGGGGAGTGGTCGATTCTTGCGTACACTTCTTCACATGGTGAAACACCAAGTCTTCACCCCCGTTATTGTTTGTACATAAATTCTATCTTTGATTGTCGTTAGCGCAACCATCACGATGACGTGGCTTACTTCCTTTGGTGGGAACACTTGCATGACCAAGGATGTCATCCACGGAATCATGGATAGAAGTAATCACATCTTTCCACTTGTCATCAACCACGTTGGGGTAAGAGATCTTGTTAAAGACAGAGCCTGCTTTGTTGTATAGGCAGCTACACTTGCAGATGGTGATAGGCCCAATTTCAAGAAATTGAGTAGATTTGGCATCTTTTGCACATACGACAGTTTTGCCCCTCATATGTATGTGATAGGAATAAACATTGTTCTAAAGGATCGTTAGGCAACTCTAGAGGGATACTGAATAAAGTGTAGCGGAATATATACCCAATTAAAATTTTAGACTAAGTAAAGGTAGTTAACTAGCAATAATGCAGCAATATAGAAAGTATATGGAAGTAAGTAAAGTTTAGAATCACAAACTCAAATACCGAGATTTATACTAGTTTTTCTCATGGAGGACTAATCCAGTTCCAAGAACTCTTACTCGGTATTAAATCTACTAACTGTGAAAACACAAGCTTTGTCCGAAGAGCTTGCAACTTCGTACAGATACGAGATTTGATCCGAAGAACTCGAAGACTTCAGACATTTTGAAAAGTAGCTTTGAATAGCCAAGCTTATACAACTCGAACACTTCTAATCGAAACCGCACTGACACTTAGAAGAATAGGGTTTGTCTTGGAGATGGAGAATGTTAATAGCTCTTTAAAGAATAGAGAAGATAAAGAGTGAATGAGTTAATAGAAATAGAAATTTCTTCTCTATTTATAGGTTTTTCTAGGGCAGAGTTCGGGAAGAACTCGGTATCCTAACATTCAAAAATTTAAACGTTGGATCCATGAGAATAGGTCTAGCACTATGATTCAGGAGTTGGTATTGGGTGACCGAGTTAGGACAGAGATTGGGGCAAACTCGGCCTGAGGTCGATTGACCAATTTCCAGAATGCTTTTGGTCAGATTTTAGCTCATTTGGCTTGGTGTTTAAGTGGGGTATATGGTGTAGTATGAGTTCAGAGTTGGTTTAGGTTTATGTAGGCTTATTTTGAGTGAACTTTGGGTTAGGGTTCAACTAGTGCCAAAGTGTGATCCGAATCACATAAGTCCTAGACTCGAGAAAAAAATCATAATAAATATAAAAACTTGAACTAGATGAACATAAAAGTAAGCAGTTTACGCGAATAATTGTTGAAGGTACAGACTTCTGTTGTAATGCATTCAAGTGTATCGACTCATAGTTTCTAGTTAATTATCAAAATCAAGCTGACTGAGACCAGATGGGTCAATATTTTCATCCTAAAATCTTCCTTCTTCGTATTGCTATGAGCATGCATAGGTTGATGAAAGTACTTAGCACTCAACATCGTAGTATTTTCCTTTATTGAGACTCAAGTGTAAAAACTTTTCTTCCTTCATGTTGAATGCAATTTTTGGAGCTATACACTGGCAGAACCCTGGAGTGCATTGCCTACAGAGTAGAGCTTCTGTCTACGTCATGTGTGAACTGTAAGGCTTTCTGAGAAGCATATGCATAATGCTTCTGCATAAAGAGAGACTTGCTCTAGAAATGTGAGGAGGAAGAACTAAATAAGTCACGCGCATATATTGGCTGGGCTATAGCCAACACCCTCATCGGGCCCATATCCTCATCGTCTTTGGGGTATGTAGCATGGGCTTTAGGAAGCCAAATCTGATGAGCCTTCTTTGGCTCTGTGTTTGACGAGGGTTAAAATATCCCTCTAAAAGCCTAACTTCATAGACCTGTTAGTTGAACTTTACGACCAAGGTTTTCTGCGTTATTCTCAACAACGCTACGTTAGGTTGAGCCATCACCTTCTCGTCTATGGAGAAGGCCTTCCCCAACAAAGTCGTCATTTTGTTTACCATGGACAAAAGCTGCATAAATTGGTTTTTACGAACCTTGAATTTATTACAAAGTATAAAGAATCCTATATAAGAATGTCTAAGTACAAGTACAAAAAAAGAAACAAAAGATTATGGAAAAGTAGTAGCTATGGAGATCTAATCTGCAGTCGATCACTTTACTCTTTGGACCACCAAAAAATGAGCATGGAAAACTTGCTAAATCTTGAATACTGGAGAATTTGGCATCAAGAAGGCTCTAGCACAAGACAAGATACATTCGATCCTCTTAGAAAGGAACCAATCCCAAGATATTTATAGTTATTAAGCACTAAAACGGTTAAACTAAGATTATGAGCAGAAAATAGACAATTTATATTGTATTTTCCATTTCTATGCATATTTGTGGGTTAGTGCCACCCACGTTGCACTTACTGCTCGTGCGAATTAATATCAGCTTAACACGTAGCCATAAGTACGAGGATGACTTTGATCGTGGTGACAACTGAATGTTCACGTTCTCTGAAATCTTGGCATTAAATTCACAGGATCTTCTCAATTCCTCAACCTCTCACTAACGGTTACACTTTTGAATTTTTAATTCACAAAATGCCCACAATTCTTCTTTTCTAAAGAGAATTATGAATATGTGCGCACATCTAATACTAACCACTGTCTCAAATCGCCACGTAACATCTTTCCCGAGAAAGAGTTAAAGGAAATAATTACCTGACGTCATTGCCTCGGTTACTGTATAAAAACTTTTTACACTGTGCTAAAATTTTATATGTCAGGCGCGCTTTTTGTCATACCACATTTTCTTTGAAAGGGTATTTTGGTCATTTCATAATTAATTAAATATTATACATATTGTATATTTATTTATTGTATTATTTATTTATTGTTAGATGTTAGTTTATTATTTTGGTATTGTATTAGTGGACCTAACTAGTTTAGATTAGATCCATGAACCAACATTTAATTCTTGTTAGAAATTAGCCCTATAATAAGCCAAATCACTAGGAGGAGGATTAATTAAGTTAAACCAATTAGACTAGAACCTTCCTTCCTTAATTAATTTTTTTCATGAGAGGCCCCAAGGGGTATTCTAGACATTTTATAGTAGCTTGGGGAGGGAGAAAACTGGCTGGCCATATTTAATAATAGAGAAATTTTTCTCTCTTTATTTTTATTTTAAATCTAGATCTAGAATTTTCTCTTCCAAAATTCTTCATTCCCATATCAAATTCCACCCAAATTTTTTTCTAATTCCTTCCCAAATTATCATTGTAGGCTATTGAAGTAAGGATCTACAAAGAGAAAGCAAGGATCTACAAGGAGGAGCAAGGATTTACAAGTTTGAGACTATTTTTACTCAATTTGGAGGTTTTATTGGGAATACATATTCTAATAGGTATAATTCAGTTTTTCTCCTCTAATTAGACTCTAAATATGTGTTTTAATTATTAGAAAATATCCTATATGCTAAGGCTACCCATAGGAATTGGAATTAGGTTCATAGTAGGCCTATGGAGAAAGTTATGTGATATTTTGTGTTAATTTTGGGAGAATTTCGAGATTGACACATCTTGTATTTGTCAATAGGTTAATTAGACCAAATTAACATGTGTTTGATTATGTATGTCTAGTGTTGTATCCATAATTGGATACGTGTAGGTCGTATCCCAACAATTTGGAGATACGGGTTGATTTGGGGGTTTTCTTCCGACACGGGTGTTTGAGAATGTCATATTTTGATACGGACATGTAGATGAGTAGTTAGCTCTTCGTATTATTCATAATTATAATTTTAGACTTGTTCGTGTCCGTTGAGATACAATTAGTTGTGTGATGGAGTCGTATCGCAAGCGTATCATAGATCTAGTGTGATACGGGTGCGATGCAATTCACATATTTGTTTAATTGTATATTAATTCAATTATCTTTATTATAGATATTATAAATATTATAATTATAATTATTATGTTAGATATATGTATATAAATATTTATATGTTTGATCTAGAATTCTTGTTGATGTGTTGGTGATCATGGGCGAGTAGGAGTTCATGTGCTTCTCTAATATAGTTGTGTATAATGATATTATGGTTATTTGTATATGTGTGTATGTGTGTGTGTGTGTGTGTGTGTGTAGGGTATATATATATATATATATATCTGTGTGTGTATGTATGTATGTATGTATGTATGTATGTATGTATGTATGTATGTATTTATATATGTATATGAGCTAGAGGAGAGAAGAAACAAGGGAAAAACAGTGAGAAAACAATAAAAAATAGTGAAGAAAAGAAATGATAAGCAGTGAGAGAGAAGATGAGAAAAGCAGCAGCAAAAAGCAGCAGCAGATAGCAGCAGAAGCAGAAGCAGCTACAGTAAGCAGCGGCAGAAGCAGAAGCAGGAAGCAGTAGCGGCAGTAAGCAGTGGCAGCAACTTTTGACTAAATTGTAGCTTATATATATATATATATATATATATATATATATATATATATATATATATATATATATATAAGCTACTTAATTTATTTGATAAGCTAGTAAGCTAGTAAATTAGTGTATATATATACATGAAATATATAAAAAATTATTAGTTTATATTAATAAGCTAGTAGTTTATATATATTGTAAATAAGTTAGTATATATTTATATATGAGATTTAGATATACATAAGTACTACTTAATATTAGTTAGCAATATTTCTTGATTATCTTGGGGCACACCAAGGTAATGAGAGTGATATCTTGGGTACGGGTATTAAATATCAAGGGGTATGTTAGTATATAGTTTATTTTATTATTGGTATAAGTTTTTAATACATATTAATGTATAGTGAAAGGTATGGGTAGTAGTTATAAATTAGATATTGAATTACCTTGTGATACCAAGGTAATGTCAAGGTATTGGGTTTTACTTAAGGTATTGAGTTTGCACATCAAGATGGGAGTGTAGGTGGGGTGATACCGCTTTTGGTTCAAAGCCAAGGTATCCACTTAGCATTGGTTTAGCTAGGAGTATTATATATATTGTTGTCTTGTATATATATTATAATATTTTTATATCTAATAAATTGCGTATCTTATGATACGTATCTTGTTGGTTTCCTAGTATCATAGTATAGCTAGTATGGCCTAGTTACATAGTGAATGGACCTAATATCCTAGAGATAGACTCTTACAACCTAGAAATAGCTAGTTTAACCAAGTTTGACCAAATTGACCTAGAGTTGATCTAGTTTAACTTTTTGACTTAGAAATGGCTTTTTGACCTAGAAGTTGACTAGTTTAACTTATTTTTATTCCAAGACCTTGTATTGTTATAATATTCCCTATTTACGACTTTGAGGCACCGTACCGGACATCTTTGATACTATTCACCAGATTTTATATGAGTACATTCTCTAATAGTTTCTCATTTATGATATCCTCTATGTCTCTTGTATTTATTGTAGATATCCTTGATTTCTTAACACGATGGTTAAACGGATTGGTATATCTGAATCTCGTTATAAAATATTATTCCTTGGTGTTTATGGTGTATCTTATGCATGCCTTATTTCCTTGTTCTTCTTGTACAAATACATACATTGGTTCATGAGAAGAGTAGCGCCCTTCTTGTAAAATCCCGTGTCATAATGTACCATGGTTGGATCCACTATACCAGTCAAAAGCGGGGAGTATTTAGTGTAGATATGTGATCATACCCTTCTTGTGTATGTCTTGTTCCTTATGAGTATTGATCATACATCGCACGCATGATTAACCAGGCTATTATCTTTGTACAAGTTTCCCAGCCAATCACATGTTAAAGCTGGTACTCACTCACTTAGTAGTAGTATTTCTTGTTCATTTCTATATTGCTCATTCTTGTATTTATTTCCAGTGTTCCTTTATTGCATATCTCTTGTACTTGTATATTATATCTTATATATTCGTTCTATTTACTGTTACATAATTTATATCATTTATTAGAAATGTTGTTAGAGATGTACTTTGCTCATTTTCTGACTGGATATATTTTTTCTAGATGACACTGAGGAGTGGTACCCCACTCACTACGGGCCTCAGGATGTTATTGGCCTAGAGCCAGAGACCTTGGCTCAGGAGGGTCTCATCCCGACTGAGATAGATGACCCAGAACTCATAGCGCAGTAGTTAGACTCTTTTGTACTGAACTTGTCTCCAGCATTATTATTAGTATTTCTTTGACTCATTGAATATTATTTATCTTGTGAGCTGTATTGTGACTCTTCTGTTCTTTTATCATATTCGTACGAATGTTCCATCTTATAGATATGTGATTTGAGTATTTATATTTTATTATTATATCTTGATTGCTAGATAGATAGTTCACCCAAACATCGTTCCACCGCCGATGCTGCGACGTAGGCTGGGCGTTGTTCACTACTTGTGCCCCTACAACGGGTTCGGGTCATGACACATTTTTAGTGGTGGCCCATACAGGTCTTCGAGGTCACAATTAGTGTGAATCGGAGTGGTGCTCTTATTTAAGTACTGTTTCAGAAGATAGGATATAGGTTATAGGCTGAGAATACTCAATCACATCTAGAAAAAACTTTATTGATTCATTTCAACTATTCTTCCTTGATATTGATATTTGATCTTTAACTGTCCTTCTTTGAATGCATTACATCATGTGTCATATTAATTATTTCCTTTCGCTTTGCCTCAGGATGCTGCCTAAGACTAGATCATAGCTGAGGGGAGCATTTTCTGAGAGATCTGAGACTTTTCGAGGGCCTGCACCAGTCACTTCTTCGATGATTGGCGTATCAACTGTGTTCGAGGTTCCACTTCTAACTCAGAGGTCTGTTTCGGCTGTATCTGAGGGACTTCCATCTCCACCTTCCGTACCGACAGATGTGACTCAGGTGTTCGCATTATTTTACGAGATGATGGAGGCTTAGAGGGCCCAGTCCGAGGCACACCAGAGGCAGACCGATGTATTATGATAAGGCATTGAGAGTGCTCATCAGCTTACCCTTGCTGCAATAGAGAGAGGATTTCTGATCCAGTAGTAGGTTGTTCCGCAGGTTGCCCAGCTCCGGCCGAGTAATATTCAGGACATCAATAAGCTGGACCTCGAGTCTTCAAGCGGACGGAGGGTATCGTCTACGCTGATGATTGGCTCAAGGATATTGAGCATCTCATGAGGGTATCCTATCTTACTGAGGATCTGAACGTTGAGGCAGCAGGACTTCAGCTGTTCGACATCGTCCATACATGATTCAGGAATGAGCCACTTCTTGCTGATGCAGGGTAGTCTTGGGAGATGTTCAAGGACCTTTTCAAAAGAAAGTTCTTTGCTCGGGCAGACAGGTTAGACTTGGGAAAGCAATTTGAGAGCCTTACTCAGAGGAGCATATCTGTGGAGGAGTACACCGCAGACACTACCAGAAAAAGTCAAATTAACGACGTAAAGAAACGTCGCTAAATGACCAAATTACGTCGCTAATCACTTTTAGCGACGTAATTAGCGACATTTTATAGAAGTCGAAACTCAGCTAGTCCCTGAAAGGAAAAATATTGCTAAACGTCGCTATACTGACATTTTTTAGCGACGCAAATGTGTCGCTAGATTAGCGACGTTTAGCGACGCAACATCGCTAATTAGCGACGTGCTCATCTGTCGTTTAACGTCACTAATTAGCGACTTATATAGCGACGTTTCAGCGACGTCTTAAATGACCTGGCAATACTTCCATATCAGGCAAATTAGTGACGTATGCAGCGACGTATGCAGAGACATATTTAGCGATGTATTCAGCGACGTATAATAACGTCGCTAAACGACGCTAAATTTTTAGTAAAAATAATGTTAAAAATTAACAATCTTCCTATAATTTATGAATTTCTAATTATAAATAGACCCGGAGCAACCCTCCGTTGAATTCTCTGGGTTCGCTGACCCCTTCGGTAGAACACTCAATACTGGTAAATTAACATACATTTAATATGAATAAAAAGTATCACAGTCACACAATACACAATACACACAAATATTATAGACAGACCTGGAAGCAACCCTCCATTGAATTTTTTGCGTACAAAATAACACAAAAGTATATAAAATATCACAGTCACACAATACACACAAAATAAAAGTATCACAGTCACATAAAAGGCATAATATAAAAGTATCATAATTACACAATAACCACAATAAAAGTATATGAAACTTTACAGTATCAATCTCGAGGATATCCAATATGCTGGGGCACATACCAGTCCCTCAGATACTGCACAGAAATAGCGTCTATGGGATCAATCTCAGATAGTACTGGGTGACTGGAACTCCCCCTATGAGCTGGTGCCTGTCCAATAGTAGGAGGCACAACTTCCTCCTTAACAACCGCTTCTAATTTAACAGCAGGTGGTATCTCTTCCTCCTTAACATTCACTTCCTCCTTAACAGTAGGAGGCATCACTTTCTCCTTAACAGTAGGAGGCATCACTTCCTCATTAACAGTAGGAGGTGTCTCTCTCAAGCGACGTGCACATACTCTGGTCATGGGTGCCATCTGGTAAGATAGATGAAAACAAAAAATATAATTGATAACAGATATAAATATATTGTATAATATTAAATATTATGTAAATTTTAGCGACGCGAACTCAAACCATAAATTGATCTCTGCCACAACTATCTATCTTAACTTGATATCCTCAATTATTCAAGTTTTTTAACTTATACTCTCAACTTTGATATGTATAAACTTGATACCCTAAAAATAAAAAAAATGACGAAACTACTACTCCACCCCTCCCTCCCACTTTGTCGTGCGCAGTCATTGGTGCTGCTGCCGCCGCTGAGAACGGGGGATGTAGCCGGGGTGAGGGGGTAGGGTGTTGTTTTTTTATTTTTTGGATATCAAATTAAAAAAATTGAATAGTTGCGGGTATCAAGTTGTAATTTAGCCTAAAATAAATAATGAGATAGAAACAAAGTTAAGGATTAGCAATAAAGGTAAATATAAAAAAAATATGTGAACATACAAATTGAATGGTAGGTGACATAAATCCACTGCAATCCTGTAAATTAACAAAAATATAAGAAAAGTCAATAGTGCTACCTGTCCATACACAATGATTCTCACCCGAATATCCCATGGAAATTAAGCGGACAAAAAAGAACTTTCTTAAATTAAAATTCAACAAAGTAAACAAACCACAGCGGTACAGCTGCTGATTCACCTCCCGTAACAAAAAAAGCAAATATGTATAACACCACTCGAGCACCATCCCCAACCAACCATGGAAGCCAAGATTGTAGATGTTCGTACCGGGAAACCCATCTCGACAAACAAAATTGGAGAATTACTTCTTAGAGGACCTCCAGTCATGCAAGGTATATATATAGTCTTTAGATATCTATACTACTATATAATGAGAGCTTCACCGTGAAACTTTTCTTTCCAAATATATTATTGCATATGTTTACTAACTAAAACTATTCACTAAAGTTAATAGGAACATCTAGATAATTAATTACGGGAACTCTCTTTTGGTCTTCATAAACAGTCTTGTAGGCAGGTATGTAAAATAATATATATAAGATACAATAATACTAATATATTAATAAATTTAGAATAATTAAGTCTTTTAGGCTATTGAAGTAGTCGTAATATATAAAGATTAAAATAATTAGAATAATTAACCTTTTAGTGTTCCTAATAATAATGTGCACGTGCATAGATACTAGTATTATTAGAATAATGCTTTCATGAACCCACAAGTATGTACGTATACAAAAAATAGTATCAGCATTCCTGCACATCAATGTATAATTACATCTTCAAGGACACAATCAGTTCTCTTTTTCTCCTATAGCAAATGAAAAGCTCATCTATATTGGAACTTTAACATTGTTATAGTTTAACTTCTATAACAATAATCAAATTTAAAGAATTTAAATAGAGAAGAGTAAATGAAGGTCTTATCTTCAATATCTAAGCATTGTATATAACAACAAAAATGTTATCCCAAAATTTTAGGGTCAACAAAAATGTTATCCCAAAATTTTAGGGTCAACCACATGAATCCTCTTCTTTGTTCTGTTCTATGAAGGACAATCTCCTCCCTAATATTAGCAAGTGTCAAAAAGCCTCGATCGAAGTTCATTTGACTATATTCATAATTCTAATAGCTCTTTTAACGAAGATCATTTCATTCATCCTAATTTTTGATCGTTCCTTATAATGCATTATGAATAATCCATTTTACATTCTTATTTCAGATATGCTCATTTTTTAACATTGTATCTGATTGCCCATATGATCAATAAAGCATGACTAATTTTATTACAAATGTCTTATAGAACTTTACTTTTACCTTCAAGGTTACCTTGCAATCACAGAGCACTTCATGACCATTCTATTTTTGCTCTATGAAAGAACTCCTCAACTTCGCTATAACGACAAACAATTTAATCTTAAATAGCAAGAATTATCACTTCTAAATATCTTGCCTCAATATGAACATACTTATTTCCAATATAATTTTAGTTAAAATTATATTTTGAATACTCCTTGTTAGAATATAAATACTTCTATATCTGTTAATATCATTCACCCCCAAGAGAAAATAAGCATGAGGGTAATAAAAAAAAAATCTTATACCTTCAATAGCATCCATTTAAAAAAATTCAACATTCCTTATCCAAAAAATAGATATATGTCAAATAATATGGTCAAATAAAATTCAAACTTTACTTATACCTATATTAAGTTTTGTTAAAAACAATTTCCTCAGAAAGCAAATAAATAAATAAAATATATTTTTAGAGCTTTTCTTTAGATTTCAGGTTCACTTCAATTATGCCTCTTGTCGTAGCAGCATCTTTAGTTGCAATTCAGTTCTAATAACTTGGTATCAACAAGCCAAATCTATGCATCAGTCCAAGGAGTGTTATTATAGATTTCCCTAAACAAGACCAATTTAATATTGATTTTAACTAATGTCCATCACCCCGACACAAACCATCGCCAACAAGGAGACCCTCGTGTCCTCCGATAGCCAGTACACCTCTGTCGGCTCGTGTCCCAGACCATTAATCTTAAATAGCAAGAATTCACAGTGCTACTGCTCTGGTCTATCACGTGTGTGTGTGTCGTGTCTGCGTTAGTGTCATGTCGTGTCCTATGAGAGAGAGAGAGAGAGAGAGAGAGAGAGAGAGAGTTGGGGTTTACCTAGAGGAGGAGGAGAGGGACGCTGGAGTAGGCCGCTGTGGAGGACGCCGATCGCCGGTCACCGGAGAGAGGGGAGAGGGGGGGAACGCGGGTTTCAAAATTTTGGAAAATTTTGACAGAAAGGGGAAATCAAAATCGATCCCTAATTATTAAAATTTTAGCGACGTTTAGCGACGTCAACTAATGACGTCGCTAAAAGATATATTTTGCGATATTGTAGAAGTCGCTAACGACATCGATAAATATTTAAAAGAATAATGTCGCTAAATACATTGCTAAAGGTCGCTAAATTATAAAATTCAGCGACGTGCAGACGTCGCTAAACACGTTGCTAAATATAATGTCGCTAAATGTCGCTAAATTGTAAATTTCAGCGATGTTTAGCGACCTTAGATAACTTATAGCGACTACTCTTTTAAAAAACTAAAATACAGTCGCTAAACGTCGCTAAATGTCGCTAAATAGCGACATTTAGCGATGTTATTATTTGGAGTCGCTGATATCTTCAATATTAGCAACGTATTACTTGGCGTCGCTAAAAAACGTCGCTAATCCCGTAATTTTTAGTAGTGAGAGTTTGGTAGGCTGAGCCGATTTGTGGAGTATTTAGTGAGGGAGCCGGAGGTTCGAGATATTCGTTTTTACGAGGGTCTGAACTGAAAAGTGAAGATTCTCATTCTGTCTTTCAATGATACCTATTCGGAGGCATGCAAGGTTGAGCGGGAGTTGGGTTTGAAACCCAAGAGAGATCTTGATTCTTTTCTGGGAGCTAATAGCAGCACAGTGACTGCTAAGCATCCTCATTTTCATTCTAGAGCTTTTCAGCAGCCACAGCAGCACCAGACTCCAACTAGGGCGCCGTTTCATCAGGCACTTCAGCAACAGAGACAGCAAGCTTCCTACTACTTCTGCAAGAAGCCCGGCCACATCTGGGAAGTTTGTAGGAAGAGGTTGGGAGTTTGTCTGTATTATGGTATCGAGGGACATCAGCTGAGTGAGTGTCCTTCCAATTCTCGTCGTGCAGTTCAGGTAGCATCTCCAGCTCAGAGGACGCAGGCGAGGCCACCTGCAGTACAACCGAGGGGACCGTCACTTCGGACCCAACAGCAGCGTTATGTCCAGCACCAGCATCAGGGAGGTGCACATAAGGGACGAGCGTTTGCTGTGACAGTCGATGAGGTCAAACCCACCGGAGATGTCATCGCAAGTTCTGTTCTTCTTAATTCTATTCCAGCTTTAGCTTTATTTGATAGTGGGGCTTCTCATAGATTTGTATCTATTTTTTTGCTCTGAAGCATCGTTTGGTAGCTGAGTCTTTGCTTAGGACTTGCAAGATCATGACCGGAGGAGGCAATATCCTGGTTAGTGATATTTGCAAGGATCGAAGAGTTACTCTTGGAGGCTGGGAGCTGAGTGTGTGTCTACTTGTAATATCAATTCTGAGCTACGATATTGTACTCGAGATCGATTGGTTGAGTAGGCACTATGCTAGTATAGATTCTAGAAGAGGTAGATTTTTGTTTACCTTGCTAGGAGAGCCAGAGTTTGAGTTTATTCAAGGAGTTACAAAGCAGAGAGAAGGCATTATCTGTAGAGCTATGGTGGAAGACAAGGAGTTACCGCATCCTTTGATAGTAGAGTTCTTAGATGTGTTTCCTGAAGAATTGCCAGGATTGTCGCCAGATCAAGATATTAAATTCTATATAGACTTGGTGCCAGGTGCAGAACTAATTTCACAGCATATCTATAGAGTAAACAATAGCGAGCTGGTCGAGCTAAAGAAGCAAGTAGATGATTTACAGGATAAGGGGTTTATCAGATCAAGTTCTTCACCAGATCAAGTTCTTCACCGTGGGGAGCCCCGATATTGTTTGTACCGAAGAAGGATGGATTGGTGCACATGTGTATTAATTACAGGGCATTGAATAATCTCACTATCAAGAATAAATATCCGTTACAACAGATTAATGACATGTTCGATCAGTTGTGTGGCACTAAGGTATTTTCCAAGATAGACTTGAGATCAGGCTACCACCAGGTAAAAGTGAAGCCATAGGACATTCCAAAGACTGCTTTTAGGACTCGGTATGGCCAGTATGAGTTTATGGTGATGTTGTTTGGGTTAACTAATGTCTCAACGGTATTTATAAATTTTATGAACAAGGTGTTCCACCAGTACCTTAACAAGTTTGTGGTGGTATTCATCGATGACATAATCATATACTCGAAGATGCCAGAGGAGCACGAGGAACATTTGTGGATTGTGTTGGATGTGCTAAGGAAAGAGAAGCTTTATGGGAAGTTGTCCAAGTGTGAGTTATTCCTAGACAAGGTAGAGTTCTTAGGACATATTATGACTGGTGATAGAATTTTAGTGGATCCGATGCAGTAGTAGAGTCTTGGAAGACCTCGAGTTTAGTGGCAGAGATCAGAAGTTTCTTGGGTCTAGCAGGCTACTACAAGAAGTTTGTGCAAGATTTTTTGAGGATTGCCAAGCCGATGACTAGACTCACCAGGAAGGATGCATAGTTTGTTTGGACAGAGGAGTGCCAGGTTGCTTTTGAGGATTTAAAGAAGAGGTTGACATCTTCTCCTATTTTGACGTTGCCATCAGGGTCTGGAGGTTTTACTATTTATAGTGATGCATTGGTGAAAGGTCTGGGTTGTGTTCTTCAGCAGAATGGGAAAGTGATTGCCTATGCATCTAGGCAATTGCATCCTCATGAGAAAAACTATCCTACCCATGATTTGGAGTCGGCAACAGTCGTCTTTGTCCTAAAGTTATGGAAATACTATTTATATGGAGAGCGTGTGGAGATCTTCATATACCACAAGAGCTTGATGTACGTTTTCATTCAAAAAAGGTTAAACATGAGGCAGCATCAGTATCTGGAACTGATGAAAGATTTTGACATATCTTTGCAGTATTATCCTAGGAAAGCCAATGTAGTTGTCGATGCCTTAAGCAGGTATCCGGTAGCTATGTTGTTAACGTAGTATCGGTATCTATTGGACGACTTGGAGAGCTTGGGCATGGAGGCGATAGTTCCTGGTTTTGCCATATAGATGTAGGGGTTGTAGATACACTCAGAGCTGATGGACAGGATCAAGGCAGCCTAGTATAAGGATGTATCTCTGAGGGGCATCAGAGCTCAGGTGAGAGCGGGATTGGAGGATAATTTTACCATTGTTGAGGATGGTTCTTTGTGGCATAGTACTAGATTGTCCGTGTAGTACGGAGCTGCATGAGAAGGTATTTCATGAAGCGCATCGCTCTTAGTATTCCATGCATCCAGGTGCCAATAAGATGTATCAAAATATGTGAGAGAGTGTGTGGTGGTATAGCATGAAGAGGGAAGTGGCACAGTTTGTATCCAGATGCTTAGTGTGCCAGCAGATGAAAGCGAGATCAGAGGCCAGGTAGTTTACTTCAGCCATTACTCATTCCAGAGTGGAAGTGAGAGCATATTACTATGGATTTTGTATCCGGACTTCCACGATCTCCAGGAAGGAAAGACGCAATTTGGGTCATCGTTGACAGGTTAACCAAGTCGGCCCACTTTTTGCATTTCAAGATGGGTTTATCTTCAGAGAAGCTGGCAGAGATATATGTGAGGCAGATTGTCAGGATACATGGGGTCCTATCAGCATAGTCTCGAATCGGAATAGTCGTTTCACTTCTAATTTCTGGAGGAGTTTGCAAGCGAGTTTGGGCATCCAGCTCAAGTTTAGTACTATATATCACCCTCAGACAGATGGGCAGTCAGAGAGGACCATTTAGACTCTTAAGGATATATTGTATAGCTGTGTACTAGATTTTGGGAGATCTTGAGAAGACCATCTCCATTTGGTAGAGTTTGCTTACAATAACAACTACCAGGCTAGTATAGAGTGTCACCATTTGAGGCTCTGTACGATCGAAGATGTCATACTCCCTTGTCATGGGACGATGTCGAGAGAGTTTTGCTAGGGCCTGAGATGGTTGTGGATGCAGCGGAGAAGGTTAAGATGATCCGAGATAGACTTCGAGGGGCGCAGGATAGACAGCGACATTGGGCCAATAGCCACCAGAGACCTTTGGAGTTAGAGGTATAGCTTCAGATTTTTATTTTGTGCTTGATATTGGTTGTTTGTTATAAATTAATTTCTTAAGGTTATGTTTTGTTCTAGGTGGATGGTTTGGTGTTTCTGAGGATTTCTTTGGCACAAAGCACGATTCATTTTGGTGGAGACGGGAAGCTTAGGCCATGATTCATTGGACCTTTTACTATTCTTGAGAGTGCAGTTGCTTACAAACTAGACTTGCCACCTATATTAGAGGTAAGCCCTACTCTTAGTTATTTAGAGCAGCCAGTTGAGATTCTGGATCAGAGAGAGAAGGTTCTGAAGAACCAGACTGTTCCCTTGGTACGCGTCATATGGAGGCATTACTCTCCGGGGGAGTCTACCTGGGAGAGAGAGAATGAAATACGAGAGCGTTACCCATATTTGATTGTGCGTTGAGGTATGTTATTTCTTGATTCTGTTCTATTTTTATTTTTTGGGGGAAGTTTCGTCTTTGAATTTTGAAGACGAAATTATTTAAGGGGGGTAGACTTGTCACTACCATATTTTCTAGAAAATGATATTTTGGTTATTTTATAATTAATTAAATATTGTGCTGTTGTATATTTATTTATTGTATTAATTATTTTATTGTTAGATATTAGTTTATTATTTTGGTCTTGTGTTAATGGACCTAACTAGTTTAGATTAGATCCATGGACCAAAATTTAATTCTAGTTAGAATTGAGCCCAATAATAAGCCCAATCATTCGGAGGATGATTAATTAAGTTAAACCTATTAGACTAGAACCTTACTTCCTTAATTAATTTCTTCATGAGAGGCCCCGAAGGGAATTGTAGAAATTTTATAGTAGCTTGGGGATGGAAAAAAGGGGCCGGCCATATTTAATAATGGAGGGAAATTTCTCTCTCTTTATTTTTATTTCAAATCTAGATATAGAATTTTCTCTTCCAAATTTATCCATTCCCACATCAAAATTCTACCCAAATTTCTTCCAATTTCTTTCTAAATTATCATTGGAGGCTATTAAAGTAAGGATCTATAAGGAGGAAGCAAGGATCAACAAGGAGGAGCAAGGATCTACAAGTTAGAGGCTATTTTCACTCAATTTGGAGGTTTTATTGGAAATCCATCTCCCAATAGGTATAATTAAGTTTTTTTCCCTCTAATTAGACTCTAAATCTGTATTTTAATCATTAGGAAACACCCAATATGCTAAGGCTACCCATAGGAATTGAAATTAGGTTCATAGGAGGCCTATGGAGAAAGTTATGTGGTATTTTGTGTCAATTTTAGAAAATTTCCGAGATTGACACATCTTGTGTTTGTCAGTAGGTCAATTAAACCAAATTGACATGTGTTTGATAGTGTGTGGCTATTGTCGTATCCACAATTGGATATGTGTAGGCCGTATCCCGACAATTTGGAGATACGAGTTGATTTGGGGGATTTTCTCCGACACGGGAGTTTGAGCATGTCATATTTTGGCACGAACACGTAGATGAGTAGTTAGCTCTTCGTATTGTTCATAATTATGATTTTAGACTTGCCCATGTCTGTTGGGATATAATTAGTTGTGTGGTGGAGCCGTATCGCAAGCGTATCATAGATCTAGTGTGATACGGGTGCGATGCACTTCACGTGTTTGTTTAATTGCATATTGATTCAATTGTCTTGATTATAGATATTATAAATATTATAATTATAATTATTATGTGAGATATATGTATATGAATATTTATATGTTTGATCTAGAATTCTTGTTGATGTATTGGTGATCATGGGAGAGTTGGAGTTCATGTGCTTCTCTAATATATATATATATATATATATATATATATATATATATATATATATATATATATATATATATATATACTAGCCTATTAACTTTCTAGCTTATTAAATAAGCTAACTAACTTATATATATATATATATATATATATATATATATATATATATAAACTAACTTAATAACTTGTCCATAAGCTATAGCTTATTCAAAAGCTGCTGCCGCTGCTTCCTGCCGCTGCTGCTTACTGTCGCTGCTGCTTCCTGCTTCTGCAGCAGCTGTTGCTTCCCGCTGATGCTTCTGCTTCTGCTACGGATTATTAGTTTATATTAATACGCTAGTAGTTTATATATATTGTAAATAAGTTAGTATATACTTATATATGAGATTTATACATACAAAAGTACAAGTTAATATTAGTTAGCATTATTTCTAGATTACCTTGGGTTACACCAAGGTAATAAGAGTGAGATATCTTGGGTACGAGTATTAAATATCAAGGGGTATGTTAGTATATAGTTTACTATATTATTGTTATAAGTTTTTAATACATATTAATGTATAGTGAAGGGTATGGGTAGCAGTTATAAATTAGATATTAAATTGCCTTATGATACCAAGGTAATGTCAAGGTATTGGGTTTTACTCAAGGTATTGAGTTTGCACATCAAGATGGGAGTGTAGGTGGTGTGATACCGCTTTTGGTTCAAAGCCAGGGTATCCACTTAGTATTAGTTTAGCTAGGATTATTATATATTGTTGTCTTGTATATATATTATAATATTTTTATATCTAATAAATTGTGTATCTTATGATACGGTATCTTGTTGGTTTCTTAGTATCCTAGTATAGCTAGTATAGCCTAGTTACATAGTGTATGGACCTAATATCCTAGAGATAGACTCTTACAACCTAAAAATAGCTAGTTTGACCAAGTTTGACTAGTTTAACCTAGAGTTGACCTAGTTTGACTATTTTGACTTAGAAATAGCTTTTTGACCTAGAAGTAGACTAGTTTAAATTATTATTTTTCCAAAACCTTGTATTGATATAATATTCCCTATTTAGGTCTTCGAGGTACCGTACCGGACATCTTCGATACTATTTATCGAATTTTATGTGAGTACATTCTCTGATAGTTTTTTATTTATGATATCCTCTATGTCTCTTGTATTTATTGTAGATATCCTTGATTTCTTGACACGATGATTACACGGATTGGTATATCCGGATCTCGTCTTGAGATATTATTCCTTGATATTTTTTGTGTATTTTGTGTAAGTCTTGTTTCCTTGTTCTTCTTGTACAAGTACAGACATTGGTTCATGAGAAGAGTAGCGCCCTTCTTGTAAAATTCTATGTCATAACGTACCATGGTTGGATCCACTATACCAGTCGGGGGCGGGGAGTATTTAGTGTAGATATGTGATCATACCCTCCTTGTGCATGTCTTGTTCCTTGTGAGTGTTGATCATATATCGCACGTATGATTATCCAGGCCATATGTTGAAGCTGGTACTCACTCACTTAGTAGTAGTATTTCTTGTTCATTTCTATATTGCTTATTCTTGTATTTATTTCCAGTATTCTTTTATTGCATATCTCTTGTACCTGTATATTGCATCTTGTATATTTGCTCAATTTACTGTTACATAGTTTATATTATTTATTTTAACTGCTGTTAGAGATGTACTTTGCTCCTTTCCTGACTGAATATATTTTTTCCAGATGACACTAAGGAGTGGTACCCCACTCACTACGGGCCTCAGGATTTTGTTGGCTTAGAGACAGAGACCTTGGCTCAGGAGGGTCTCATCCCGACTGAGACAGATGACCCAGGACTCTAGCGCAGTAATTAGACTCTTTTGTAGTGGATTTGTCTCCAGCATTATTATTAGTATTTCTTTGACTAATTGAATATTATTTGTCTTATGAGTTGTATTATGACTCTTCTGTTCTTTTATCATATTTGTGCGATTATTCCATCTTATAGATCTGTGATTTGAGTATTCATATTTTATTATTATATCTTGATTGCTAGATAGATAGTTTACCCAAAAAGCGTTCTACCGTCGATGTTGTTGCATAGGCTGGGCGTTGCTCACTACTTGTGCCCCTATATCGGGTGCGGGTAGTGACACTTTTGATGACATTTTGTTATTTGTTCGCAGACTTTTTGTTTCCAAAAGGTAAAAATATACGCGTTTAGTCGTTCATTGAGTTGAAGGGATAAATGTGCACCTCTATCCCATTCTAAAGACTTAAATATTCGCTTTTGTTTGAAGACTACTTTATTTTGAATCATTTGTAGGATTATTTTTGTGCATATTTTCGATGCTTCTACAATGATATATGATAAATTATATTCAGATATTTTTTTAAACTATTTTTATAACATGTAAGCAGTAGTTTTCATATATTTTTTCCCATATTAGTTACGCTCGGTGATGCTCAGCGACAAACAACGACGCAAGAGAAACGTTGCTAACATGTATCTTGGTGTCGCTAACCGTATCGGATATGTCGTTACATTGGCACTAAACATCGCTAAATTGTTGACTTTGCAACATGTGCCATGTCACAAAAGGACGTCGCTAAATTAATAACGTTGAGATGCTAAACATCGCTACTTAGAAATAATATAGCTATGTTAGAACATCGCTAATATCGTTGCTACATCGACGAATAGCGATGTATGTGCTGTCAATAACTAAGGAATACGCGACCATGTTAGAACATCGCTAAAACTTAGAAAGAATATAGCTATGTTAGAACATCGCTAAATATCGCTATTTACGTCACTAAGTACGCCACTAATTTTATTTAGCAACATTTTTTTTACATATTAGCAAAGTTTATCGGTGTCGCTAATTTGACTTATTTTAGTAATAGTAGTTTAATTAGAATTATTTTTGATTTATTATTTCTTCCTATTCAATTGTCTTCAAACTATTATATGGTTGTTACTAGATTTCATTTAATACCAAAGCAAGGTCTTGCTTTGCCTAACAACTCAATAAAAAATTTCCACTGTTTACTCTTACTGTTCCACACATAGTGATGGTGGTGCTTCACTAAGCTTAAACAATACATAAACTTAAAATTGACAATGCTTTAGTGTGAGGATCTAGAATATCCCATGCTATTCACGAAGAGTTATTAAAGTATGTCGATTGATTTTAACATAAAATTAAAGATTTTAAAAAAGCATGCAGGAGACTCTTGTATTATATATTTTATGTTTGTTAGTTTTTACTTTTCTTATCGTCGCCACCATTGTCATGTTCTATCGGACCCCAAAACCCCATTGTCAAATCTGAAATCTATGACCACACCCGCACCACCACCCATCGTGCCTTCTACTTATAGGATTCTGACTAATTCATATCCCCTATATCATCTTATAATATAGTACTTATCCTTGCACAACTAAAACCCTAACCCTAAATCAAGGGTGGAACCAGGAATATAAGCCGTCCTGGGCTGAACTAAAAATATGTTACACTTAGTCCAAAAAATTGACAATATAAGACAACATCAATTAATCAAAATACTCATGTAGGTTTATAAAATATAATTTCCACAAAACTAGCAAAAAATGATTATGGTAATAAAGTATAAATAACTTGATAAGTTCTTACAAATAATGATATTGAAAAATGAATACTTGTGTTTACAAGAGAGATGTTTTATAGAAGTTGGGCACTTCAATTCTTCAAAGACTAAAATTCATCTATTATCGAATCTGAATCGATGGATTTTTAGATCTCTCCTTCGATGAAGATAACTAGTGAATCGGTTAAAAAATTATCATCCATCTTACTACCAAGAGCACTCTTAACTTCTTCATAGCTGAAAATGCCCGTTCAGTCGTGTCATAGAAACAGGCAAAGCCAAAATAAGTCGAATCAACGTGTCTATTAAATTGTAAGATTATTCTTTATTTGTTTCAGCTGACCTACGACTTAATTCAGTAATGGTGGTCATATTTTGAAACTTTGCATGCTTTAGTACATCGACTTTATAGTGCTCCAACTAGCTTTTTAAATAATGCATTTCTTGGCTGCTGAAATCATCCGGATAAAACTATTTTGTAAGTCTCCAAATATGATCAATGTCAAATATTTTAAAGTTATTCTTAGGATCCAAAGTAGAGCTTAAACAAGAATTTACATCGCCTCTTCATTGATTTTCTATTTAACTCTTCCAACTGAAGATCTATCGTAGAATTGACTATATCGAAGTAATAATGATGCTCACTTATGATCGGATCTACTTGATGGTGATGTGAACATCCTTTGTGGCTAGCATTCATATCAGGTATATTAATATTGTACACTCTGTAAATTGATTCCACTTGTTTAAGAAAAATATCAAAACCATCTTGTCATAGAGTTTGAAGCCATAATTTTGTCGAGGATACTAAATCTATTGCATTCAAAATATCAAAAGATTTATGTTGTAACTCTCAACAAAGCATATTTGTGACACCGATAATTTTATGTATAAGACGCAATATGAACATAAAATTGAAAGACTTTGTCACGATTAAAGAACCACCAGCTTCCCCACAGATAGAGTTTGAAGATCCTTTGTTACTATACATTCAAGCATATTAATCCTTGCACCATACATATTGTCACATTTGTTCCTGAATTTTCTATTTATAAATTTTAATATTTAAAAAATTTTCTAAAAATTAACTTATACTATATTTTGTTTTTTTGTGTAAGATGTTTATTGTATTTTTGTGATTTTGATTTTGTTTTGATATATGAGACTACCCTGGAGAAGTAGAATACCTATTGCCTTTCCTTGGTTAATAACCAAGTCATCCTTTAGAATATTGGTTTCTTAGTTTTGTTTAAGGATGGTTTAGATAGAGAGTGGGGACATGGATCCACTAGGTGGCATCCATCTAATGGCTCCCCCTTCACCTCCCCCCCCCCTTTATATATTAACCCTCGATTTCTCTCTCTCTATCTATTTCACTCTCTTTATTCCTCTTTTCCCATCTTCTTTGTTTCTCTCCCTCTTCTTCCTTGCTTGGAGGCTTGTTCTTGGTGCTTGGAGTAGTGGTAAACCCTAGTAGGAGCTTAGATTGTGGCTTGGAAGCTACTCCAGGTAAGTATATCTTGCTTAAAGTAAATGCAAACCCTTTTTTATTTGTTTTTTCTTGGAATGTAAAATATTTTTGGTCAAAAATGTATATATTTAAATTTTCTTCATCTTTAGTGTATGACATTTTTTTATTTTTATCGATGGCGTTTAGTAGATCTACGTTTCTGAAAAATATTTTTCGAGTATTTTATGGAATCGTTCTATCAAAACTTGGAATTTATGAAATACAATTTTACCATATTGTGGATAATTTAATTTTATGAAATTTTGACCTTTGAAATATCAAATTTTGATTTAAAATAAGGTTTTAATGGCCAAAAGAAAGTTTGTAATTTTTTTATATTTGTGGCTACTTTTTTTGTGCAGAAATGCTATTTTCTGTGCATGAAGGCTATATTCTGCAAAAAAATATTGTTTTCTATGCAACAAAAATGTGTTATACTCAAGAAGGGTATTTGTTGTGCAAGGAGGTTATTTTCCACACAGACATGCCTATTTTTTGGCTTTTTGTCCTTTTTTGATATTTTCTTCGACTGTTTAGATTCCTTGTCATAATATTAAGGCTGTATAGCTTTAGGAAGTTGTATTCCCCATATACATGACACGGGTTCACGTTGTCCATGACACCATAGAATGTATGTTGCTGTTTAATCTATTTTCATCTTGGCTTTGTGCAATCGAGTATGAGTATTGTCTAATGTATCACATGTTATGAGTTACAAGAACATTTGCAAGTGATAACTTATGAATAACTCATATAAATATCTCGTCATTTTATGATGATTCTCAAGTGTCTACGACTTAAGAATTGAAAATAAATTTTATAGGGTAATCGACTAGTAAACTTATAGATCATTGCGAGGGGAGGATACTTCACGCTTCCAATGACTCGTATCGTTGTGCGCCCCCAAAGTAACAGGTACAACCCTGATTGGCATGGGTCCCTGACCATTATAGTTAGAGTACTGATGGCATTACTGAGTATTTATATTTTGATCATTTTTTTGTATGTTGATATGATATTTAGCCCCAACAAGTCCTCGCTCCCTTGGCCACACAAGTATCTCCGTATAGGTGGTAACAAAGTTCCTCAAATTGCATATGTTAGTAACTAGGATTTGTGATATCCCTATATAATTAATGGTAGCAAGCCGTAGATATGTTTGGACATGCTCTTTTGGTTTCTTATTATCTATTATGCTCACACTTTAGTTATATTTTTTTAATGCATGGTTAGAGTGCTAAGTTCTGCTTGGGTAACGGTCTGTAATCACGGTCCTTGTTTAATTTAAGGGTTGTGGTCCTCCTCCAGAATGGTTCATATTCTCTCTTTTCACTCACCACATTATCATGTTCTACAACTATCTTATTTAGCATTTATTTCAGTCTTTCTTATTTTTGAGAAGGTGCATTAGTACCGCACAAGTCTCATTATTGCATTTAGTTATTGTTTTAATTATTGTGTGGGTGTTGTTTATTGACTTAGACACAAAAACTGTCGTAGGGTCACTTCTTACCTTTTGTCCTTGTTTGGTGTAATGGTGGAAAATTAGTCCTATAGTCTTTTCATGGGTCTTCATCTTATATTTTTATCATTTATCTTGGGCCTCCTTTGTGGTACTTACTGCTTTTGATTTTGACTCTGTCACGACCCGCACCCGGGGTAAGGGTACTAGTCGAAAACAACGCCCAGCCTACGCCGCAGAATCGACGATAGAACGCTGTCTAGATAATCTATCTAATATAATGAACCACCAATAATGATAGTATACTCAATCACAGAACTAAGATAGAAGGAACACGAATCAGATAGGAATAGAATAGTCACAATACAACTCATGAGTCTAAAATAATACATCAATGAGTCTGAAGAAAAATACAGAAATATGCTGGAGACAAATCCAGTACAAAGAATACTACAAAACTATAAAGCTACAACTCCAGGGTCAACTGTCTCAGTTGGGATAAGTCCCTCTTGAGCCAGGGTCTCAGAATCTAAACCCACAACATCCTGGGGTCCATAATAGGTAGGGTACTCCTCAGTGTCATCTGGAAAAATATATCCAGTCAGGAAAGGAGCAGAGTACAACCCTAACAGCAGTTCTCAAATAATGATAAAAACTATGTAACAGTAAATAGTTGTGGATAAACAAGATGCATAAATAGATACAAGAATGTATAGACAATAAGGAAATACTGGAAAGAAATACAATAATGAACAATATGCTGATGGAACAAGAATACTAATGACTAAGTGTGTGAGTACTAGCTTTAACATGTGATCGGCTTGGGAACTTGCACAAGAGTATGATGGCCTGGCTGATTATACGTGCGGTGTATGATCAACACTCACAAGGAACAAGACATGCACAAGGAGGGTATGATCACATATCTACACTAAAATACTCCCCACCCCGACTGGTATAATAGATCCAACCACGGTACGTTATGGCACTAGATTCCCCAAGAAGATAGCTAGTCTCCCCGAGAATCGGTGTCTATACATGTACAAGATAACCAATGAAATAATACTTGCACCATATACACCATATACCAAGGAATAACATCTCATGACGAGATCCGGATATACCAATCCGTGTAACCATAGTGTCAAGAGAACATGTATATCTACACTAGATACAACGAACATAGAGGATATCATAAATGAGAAACTATCAGAGAATGTACTCGCCTGAAGTCCAATGAACAGTCTCACAAATGTCTGACTCAGTGCCTCGAAGACCTAGACATGGAATACCACATTAATACAAGGTCCCGGAAAGAGAACAAGTCAAACTAGGCAACTTCTAGGTCAATAAGTCAATTCTAAGGTAAAAGTCAACTATGGTCAACTCTAAAGTCCACTAAAGTCAAACATGGTCAAACCCAAAGTCAACCTCACAAGACATCTATAAAATAATATAGAGATAAACTACAATAATTTAGGAATCAAATTAGATTCAAAAAGAACTCACACAAAGTATACTAATAATACAATTAATATATACCCTAAAATAATATATACAACCCAACATTTATATAAATAACATAATATATTATTACAATTATTATTCCTCACAAAACACATATATATATACATATATATATATACAATTATAATATATAATATATACATTAAATCTGTCAAAGCGTCATTAAAAAACAGTGAATAAAATAGGATTAAATCAAAACAGTTTAAATAGTGACTGTCGGGACTGTCACCGAAGGACTGTCACCGAAACCCAAATAATAAACTGCCACTGCTTTGGTTTTCGCTGACAGTTAAACTGTCGCGGAAAAGCGTCGCAGAAAAGCTGCTGTTTCCCGCTGCTGCAATTAATGACAGGTTTGTCATTAATTGCCCGAAGGCTACAGCGGCTGCTATTAGTCGGCTAATTAATGACAGTTTTTACTGTCATTAATTCACTGTCACTAAAACAAGTTATATATATATAATTATATATATAAAAACAGAATATATAAAATAATATATATATATATATATAAACAGAATATATAAAACAGTATATATATATAAACCATTAATACAAAAATGTACATATATATATTAATATACACATAAACTTATACCTTCAAATATTTAACAAAGAACATATAATTTACATGGCTAGAAGCACACCTAAAATATTTATATTAATATCCAAATAATTACATAATAATTATAAATAATATAATTACACAATTAAACATACAAATATATTTTATAAAACATTTTATGTAAAAATTATATTATTTAACAAGTAGTAACATATATATTTGCATGCAAGAAAGCTACATATTATATTGTACATTATATTAGCACACCCAAAATATAGATCTATGCTACAATAATTACTATAATAAATACACAAAATAAATATTGAATATCCATATATATATATACTAATTATAAATGAAAAATTGAACCACAATTAATTAGATCTATACAAAAATACACACAATTGGAGAGTATCTCACCGTATCCCACTAGATCTAGGATACGCATGCGACACGAGTCCAACACACAACTAAATGCACCCCGAAGGACACAAACAGATCACAAATAATATTTATGAACAAATCAAGCCTCAAAAGTAGATCTATGTGTCCGTGTCAAAATACGACATGTTCAAAGTCCCGTGTCGGAGGAAAACCCCCAAATGACACGTATCACAAAATAGTTGGGATACGAACCATAAGTATCCCAATATGGACACGACACTAGCCTCAAACACAAATCTCATGTCCAATTGATCTATAGGATCAATTGACACACACAAAAAAATGTAAATTCGGAATTCCAACAAAATTGACACAAAAAGCACCATAACTTTCTCCATGGGTCTCCTATGAACACAAAACAAAGTCCTATGGGTAGTACATACATATAGGTTGATTTTACATGATTAAATCTCAGATTTAGAAGCTATTTAAATAGGAAAATCTGAATTATACCTATTGGAAGATGGATTTCCAATGAAACCTCCAATTGAGATGAACTTGCTTCCAAATTGTAGATCCTTGCTCCACTTTGTAGATCCTTACTTCCTCCTTCTAGATCCTTGCTTCTCAACTTTCTAATGGTGAATTGGAAAGAATTTGGGATGAATTTGGTAGGGAATTGGATTGAGAATGGAGGGAATTTGGTAGTAGGAGAATTCTAGATCTAGATTTGGAATGAGATGAGAGGAGAGAGAAATTTCCCCCCCTCTTTAATAGGCCAGCCATAGCCCCTCCCCCAAGCAATTATAAAATGTCCAATGCACCCCTTGGGGCCTCTCATGAAAAAATAATTAAGGAAGGAAGCTTCTAGTCTAATCATTTAATTAATTTAATCCATCTTCTTAACCATGGGCTTTCTAAATGGGCCAAGTCTAACTAATTAATTCATGTTGGTCCATGAGTCTAAACTAAACTAGTTGGGTCTACTAAAATAAGTCCAAAATAATTAAATAATATCTAACAACAATTAAATAATACAACAAAAATTATTTACCATGCACAATATTTATTTAAATAGGAAATTACTAAAATAGCTTTTTTTCTAAAATGTGGTAGTGACAAGTCTACCCTCCTTAAAATAATTTCGTCTTCGAAATTCAAAGACGAAAACTACCCCCAGAAAATCACAAAACAGAACTAAAGAATCACAACTAACTAATGAACAGAACATAACAATGAACAGAACATAACTAGAAATAACATACCTCAAGGTACAAACAAATATGGATAACGCTCTCGCATTTCATCCTCTCTCCCCCAGGTAGACTCCCCCGGAGAATGATGCCTCCATGCGACGCGCACCAAAGGAATAGTCTGGTTCCTCAGCACCTTCTCTCTCCGATCCAGAATCCCAACTGGCTGCTCTGGATAGCTAAGAGTAGGGCCCACCTCTATCTCTGAGTGATCCAATACATGACTAGGATCTGCCACGTATCGTCTCAACTGTGACACATGAAACACGTTGTGCACTCCCTCCAATGCAGGTGGCAAGTCTAGTCTATAAACAACTGCACCGACCCTCTCTAGAATAGTGAAAGGTCCAATGAATCGCGGACTAAGCTTTCCGCCTCCACCGAAGCGAATCGTGCCTCGTGTCGGAGAAATCCTCAGAAACACCAAACCACCCACCTCAAACTCCAAGGGTCTCCGATGGCTATCGGCCCAATGCCGTTGTCTGTCCTGCGCCACTCGAAGTCTGTCTCTGATCAACTGAACCTTCTCTGCTGCATCCACAACCATCTCTGGCCCAAGCAAAACTCTCTCTCCAACATCGTCCCAAGACAAAGGAGTACGACACCTCCGACCATATAGAGCTTCAAAAGGTGACATCTCTATACTGGCCTGGTAACTGTTGTTGTAAGCAAACTCTACCAAATGGAGATGGTCCTCCCAAGAACCCCCGAAATCTAGTACACAAGTGCGCAACATATCCTCGAGAGTCTGAATAGTCCTCTCTGACTGCCCATCTGTCTGGGGATGATATGCAGTACTGAATTTGAGCTGAGTGCCCAAACTCTCCTGCAAACTCCTCCAGAAATGAGAAGTGAAACGACTATCTCGATCTGAGACTATGCTGACGGAAACTCCATGTATCCTAACGATCTGCCTCACATACATCTCTGCCAGCTTCTCCGTAGACAAACCCACCTTGAAAGGCAAAAAGTGGGCCGACTTGGTCAATCTATCAACAATGACCCAAATCGCGTCTTTCCCTCCTGGAGATCGTGGAAGTCCGGACACAAAATCTATAGTAATGTGTTCCCACTTTCACTCTGGAATGGGTAATGGCTGAAGTAAACCTCCTGGCCTCTGCCTCTCGGCTTTCACCTGCTGGCACACTAAGCATCTGGATACAAACTGTGCCACTTCCCTCTTCATGCCATACCACCACACACTCTCTCGCATATCCCGATACATCTTGTTAGCACCTGGATGTATGGAATACTGAGAGCGATGTGCTTCCTGCAATACCTCCTCTCGCAACTCCCCACTAGGCACACACAACCTAACTCCATGCCTCAAGGATCCATCCTCTGCAATAGTGAAATCATCCTCCAATCCTGCTCTCACCTGAGCTCTGATACTCCTCAAAGATACGTCATCATACTGTGCTGCCTTGATCCTATCCATCAAATCTGAATGTATCTGCAATCCCCACATCTGTATAGCACACCCAGGAACAATCACCTCAATGCCCAAGCTCTCCAAGTCCTCCAACAGATATCGATCCTGCGTTAAGAACATAGCTACCGGATACCTGCTCAAAACATCGGCAACTACATTGGCTTTCCCAGGATGATATTGCAAAGAGATATCAAAATCCTTCATCAATTCCAACCATCGACGCTGCCTCATGTTCAACTCCTTCTGCGTGAAAACGTACTTCAAGCTTTTGTGGTCTGTGAAGATCTTCACACGCTCTCCGTACAAATAATGTTTCCACAACTTCAGGGCGAATATGACAGCTGCCAACTCCAAATCATGGGTAGGATAGTTCTTTTCATGAGGACGCAATTGCCTGGATGCATAGGCAATCACTTTTCCATGCTGCTGAAGAACACAACCTAAACCCTTTCCCGATGCATCACTATAAATAGTAAAACCTCCGGACCCTGATGGCAATGTCAAAATAGGAGCAGACGTCAACCTCTTCTTCAACTCCTCAAAAGCAGCCTGGCAATCTTCCGTCCAAACAAACTCCACATCCTTCCTTGTGAGTCTGGTCATCGGCTCGGCAATCCTCAAAAAATCTTGCACAAACTTTCTGTAGTAGCCTGCCAATCCCAAGAAACTCCTGATCTCTGCTACCGAACTCGGAGTCTTCCAAGATTCCACTGCTAAAATCTTCTTCGGATCCACTGAAATACCATCACCAGTCACAACATGCCCCAAGAATTCTACCTTGTCCAAGAAAAACTCACATTTGGACAACTTCCCATACAGCTTCTCCTTCCTCAGCACATCCAACACAATCCTCAAATGCTTCTCATGCTCCTCCGGTGTCCTCGAGTATATGAGTATGTCATCGATGAACACCACCACGAACTTGTCAAGGTACTGGTGGAACACCTTGTTCATCAAGTTCATAAATACCGCCGGTGTATTAGTCAAACCAAACGGCATCACCATAAACTCGTACTAACCATACCGAGTTCTAAAAGCAGTCTTCGGTATGGCCCCCGGCTTCACCTTCACCTGATGATAGCCTGATCTCAAATCTATCTTAGAAAATACCTTGGCACCACTCAACTGATCAAACAGATCATCAATCCGTGGCAAAGGATACTTATTCTTGATAGTGAGATTATTCAAAGCCCTGTAATCAATGCACATGCGCACCGATCCATCCTTCTTCGGTACAAACAATACCGGGGCTCCCCATGGTGAAGAACTCGATCTGATAAACCCCTTATCCTGCAATTCGTCCACCTGCTTCTTCAACTCGACCAGCTCGCTGTTGTTTACTCTATAGACATGCTGCAAAATTGGTTCTGCACCTGGCACCAAGTCTATAGAAAATTCAACATCTCGATCTGGCGGCAATCCTGGCAATTCTTCAGGAAACACATCCAAAAATTCTGCTATCAACGGATGTGGCAACTCCTTGTCTTCCACCATAGCTCCACAAATAATGCCTTCTTCCTGCTCCGCAGTTCCTCTAGCAAACTCGAACTCTGGCTCTCCTGGCGGACCAAACAAAACTCTACCTCCTCTACAATCTATGCTAGCACGGTGCCTACTCAACCAATCCATCCCGAGTACAATGTCGTAGCTCGGAAGTGGCATTACAAGTAGACACGCACTCAACTCCCGGCCTCCCAGAGTAACTCTCCGATCCTTGCAAATATCATTAACCAGGATAATGCCTCCCCCGGTCATGATCTTGCAAGTCCTAAGCAAAGACTCAGCTACCAAACCATGCTTTAGAGCAAAAGAAACAGATACAAAACTATGGGAAGCACCACTATCAAACAAAGCTAAAGCTGGAATAGAATCAAGAAGAATAGAACCTGCGATGACATCTCCTGTGGGTTCCTCCTCTTCGACTGTCATAGCAAACGCTCGTCCCTGCCGAGCACCTCCCTGCTGCTGATGCTGGACAAAACGCTGCTGCTGTGTCGGAAGCGGTCCCCTCGGTTGTGCTGCAGGTGGTCTTATCTGTGCCCTCGGAGCTGGAGCTGCTCCCTGAACTGCACGACGAGGACACTCCCTCAATTGATGCCCTTCAGTACCATAATACAAACAAACTCCTAGCCTCTTTCTGCAAACTTCCCAGATGTGGCCGGGCTTCTTGCAGAAGTTGCATAGAGCTTGCTGTAACTGCCTCTGCTGCTGAGGTGCCTGGTGAAAAGGCGCTCTAGCTGGAGTCTGGTTCTGCTGTGGCTGCTGGAAAGGTCTGGACTGGAAATGAGGACGTTTGGCAGATACTGCACTGCCGTTGGCCCCCGGAAAAGAATCACGGTCTCTCTTGGTCTTCAAACCCAGATCCCGCTCAACCTTGCGTGCCTCCGCAAGTATCTCCGAGTATGTCTCATAAAAAGACGGAATAAGGAATCAATATGGCACAAGATGTAAGATATCAAGGAAAGGACAGTTTAAGAGATCAAGCATCAATATCAAAGGAGAATAGTTGAATCAAAAGAATTTTCCTAGATGTGATTGAGTATCTCAGCCTATATCCTATATCCTATTGCAGGCTCGCAGTAGTACAACTAAATTGTCGTACTACCACGACATCACATACTTGTGAAGCTAGACCTGCATGGGCCACCACCAAAAACGTGTCATGACCCGCACCCGGGGTAAGGGTACTAGTCGAAAACAACGCCCAGCCTACGCCACAGAATCGGCGGTAGAACGCTGTCTAGATAATCTATCTAATATAATGAACCACCAATAATGATAGTATACTCAATCACAGAACTAAGATAGAAGAAACACGAATCAGATAGGAATAGAATAGTCACAATACAACTCATGAGTCTAAAATAATACATCAATGAGTCTGAAGAAAAATACAGAAATATGCTGGAGACAAATCCAGTACAAAGAATACTACAAAACTATAAAGCTACAACTCCAGGGTCAACTGTCTCAGTTGGGATAAGTCCCTCTTGAGCCAGGGTCTCAGAATCTAAACCCACAACATCCTGGGGTCCATAATAGGTAGGGTACTCCTCAGTGTCATCTGGAAAAATATATCCAGTCAGGAAAGGAGCAGAGTACAACCCTAACAGCAGTTCTCAAATAATGATAAAAACTATGTAACAGTAAATAGTTATGGATAAACAAGATGCATAAATAGATACAAGAATGTATAGACAATAAGGAAATACTGGAAAGAAATACAATAATGAACAATATGCTGATGGAACAAGAATACTAATGACTAAGTGTGTGAGTACTAGCTTTAACATGTGATCGGCTTGGGAACTTGCACAAGAGTATGATGGCCTGGCTGATTATACGTGCGGTGTATGATCAACACTCACAAGGAACAAGACATGCACAAGGAGGGTATGATCACATATCTACACTAAAATACTCCCCACCCCGACTGGTATAATAGATCCAACCACGGTACGTTATGGCACTAGATTCCCCAAGAAGATAGCTAGTCTCCCCGAGAATCGGTGTCTATACATGTACAAGATAACCAATGAAATAATACTTGCACCATATACACCATATACCAAGGAATAACATCTCATGACGAGATCCGGATATACCAATCCGTGTAACCATAGTGTCAAGAGAACATGTATATCTACACTAGATACAACGAACATAGAGGATATCATAAATGAGAAACTATCAGAGAATGTACTCGCCTGAAGTCCAATGAACAGTCTCACAAATGTCTGACTCAATGCCTCGAAGACCTAGACATGGAATACCACATTAATACAAGGTCCCGGAAAGAGAACAAGTCAAACTAGGCAACTTCTAGGTCAATAAGTCAATTCTAAGGTAAAAGTCAACTATGGTCAACTCTAAACTCCACTAAAGTCAAACATGGTCAAACCCAAAGTCAACCTCACAAGACATCTATAAAATAATATAGAGATAAACTACAATAATTTAGGAATCAAATTAGATTCAAAAAGAACTCACACAAAGTATACTAATAATACAATTAATATATACCCTAAAATAATATATACAACCCAACATTTATATAAATAACATAATATATTATTACAATTATTATTCCTCACAAAACACATATATATATACATATATATATATACAATTATAATATATAATATATACATTAAATCTGTCAAAGCGTCATTGAAAAACAGTGAATAAAATAGGATTAAATCAAAACAGTTTAAATAGTGACAGTCGGGACTGTCACCGAAGGACTGTCACCGAAACCCAAATAATAAACTGCCACTGCTTTGGTTTTCGCTGACAGTTAAACTGTCGCGGAAAAACGTCGCAGAAAAGCTGCTGTTTCCCGCTGCTGCAATTAATGACAGGTTTGTCATTAATTGCCCGAAGGCTACAGCGGCTGCTATTAGTCGGCTAATTAATGACAGTTTTTACTGTCATTAATTCACTGTCACTAAAACAAGTTATATATATATAATTATATATATAAAAACAGAATATATAAAATAATATATATATATATATATATAAAAAGAATATATAAAACAGTATATATATATATATATATAAACCATTAATACAAAAATGTACATATATATATTAATATACACATAAACTTATACCTTCAAATATTTAACAAAGAACATATAATTTACATGGCTAGAAGCACACCTAAAATATTTACATTAATATCCAAATAATTACATAATAATTATAAATAATATAATTACACAATTAAACATACAAATATATTTTATAAAATATTTTATGTATAAATTATATTATTTAACAAGTAGTAACATATATATTTGCATGCAAGAAAGCTACATATTATATTGTACATTATATTAGCACACCCAAAATATAGATCTATGCTACAATAATTACTATAATAAATACACAAAATAAATATTGAATATCCATATATATATATACTAATTATAAATGAAAAATTGAACCACAATTAATTAGATCTATACAAAAATACACACAATTGGAGAGTATCTCACCGTATCCCACTAGATCTAGGATACGCATGCGACACGAGTCCAACACACAACTAAATGCACCCCGAAGGACACAAACAGATCACAAATAATATTTATGAACAAATCAAGCGTCAAAAGTAGATCTATGTGTCCGTGTCAAAATACGACATGTTCAAAGCCCCGTGTCGGAGGAAAACCCCCAAATGACACGTATCACCAAATAGTTGGGATACGAACCACAAGTATTCCAATATGGACACGACACTAGCCTCAAACACAAATCTCATATCCAATTGATCTATAGGATCAATTGACACACACAAAAAAATGTAAATTCGGAATTCCAACAAAATTGACACAAAAAGCACCATAACTTTCTCCATGGGTCTCCTATGAACACAAAACAAAGTCCTATGGGTAGTACATACATATAGGTTGATTTTACATGATTAAATCTCAGATTTAGAAGCTATTTAAATGGGAAAATCTGAATTATACCTATTGGGAGATGGATTCCCAATGAAACCTCCAATTGAGATGAACTTGCTTCCAAATTGTAGATCCTTGCTCCTCTTTGTAGATCCTTGCTTCCTCCTTCTAGATCCTTGCTTCTTAACTTTCTAATGGTGAATTGGGAAGAATTTGGGATGAATTTGGTAGGGAATTGGATTGGGAATGGAGGGAATTTGGTAGTGGGAGAATTCTAGATCTAGATTTGGAATGAGATGAGAGGAGAGAGAAATTTCCCCCCCTCTTTAATAGGCCGGCCATAGCCCCTCCCCCAAGCAATTGTAAAATGTCCAATGTACCCCTTGGAGCCTCTCATGAAGAAATAATTAAGGAATGAAGCTTCTAGTCTAATCATTTAATTAATTTAATCCATCTTCTTAACCATGGGCTTTCTAAATGGGCCAAGTCTAACTAATTAATTCATGTTGGTCCATGGGTCCAAACTAAACTAGTTGGGTCCACTAAAATAAGTCTAAAATAATTAAATAATATCTAACAACAATTAAATAATACAACAAAAATTATTTACCATGCACAATATTTATTTAAATAGGAAATTACTAAAATACCCTTTTTTCTAAAATGTGGTAGTGACAGACTCCACTGATTTTGTATAGCCAGATTCCCTAGTTGGACCCAATGATCTGCCATCACCTTAACTCGATAGCCCACACTCGGAGGATTATAGCTCAGATAAGTAAGTGGGTTATCTTTATCTCCTATTCTATTTTCTGGTATTTTAGCCAAGGACGTGTTAGTCCTTGGTTCTAGGTTTTGTTCTCACTTTCTTTGGGCAACGCATGTTTATATTCTGGAACCACGGTTGGGTGTACCTTTAGTATATTCAATTGATGTATCTTTTGTTATGTCAACTCTCATGATTATGTATGCATTTATATTTTATGACGCCTTATGCATCCCATATATGTTTGGCTTTTTACTGCTTCTAGTGTTGATTGGATTGAGATAAGATTTGTCTAACCATAGAAGTTGTCAATGGCATGATAGATTATCCTACTTATCTTTTAGACAACAGTGATCGACGTATAACATTTTCATACCTTATATGAAATAACTGTCCATGTTCGTCCTCGTATTTACCCAGTATTCTGGGAGTAGGGTGTGACAAGATTTTTACTGCTTCTAGTGTTGATTGGATTGAGATAAGATTTGTCTAACCATAGAAGTTGTCAATGGCATGATAGATTATCCTACTTATCTTTTAGACAACAGTGATCAACGTATAACATTTTCATACCTTATATGAAATAACTGTCCATGTTCGTCCTCGTATTTACCCAGTATTCTGGGAGTAGGGTGTGACAAGATTTTTATGGTAGCTAAGTATGTCTATTTTTTAGCCTTGTGGGGGATTCATCTCGTTAGAAATCTCAATCCATAATTTTTGATCTCTTGAAATTCCTTTTTACCTCGTTGTCTTTTGATATCCTTGAGTTGATAAGTTGCTTATTGAGCTTTGATCTCTCCTTGTCCGTTATTAAGTGTTGGTGTCCTTATTGTTCAAGGGCGCTATTCCTGTCCCTGAGGATAATCAGTCAAAGTTTTATCAGTCAGTGCCTGTGGTAGGTCAGTCGTTAGTCAAGGCAGCGCCAGAGTTAGGGCACCTCGTACCACCTGTGCAGTTATCAGTACAAGTAGAGGTACTATCAGGTCATCAAGATGGGCAAGAACTACTAGGGATCATCAAGGATATGATGGAGTCACAACAACAACAAAACCTTATTTTCTAGCAGAGTATCTAGATGTTAATGGAGTGTTGTGGGCATAAAATGTTAGAGGTATTTCAATCCGAGAACTTGCAAACAGAGGGAGTACAGATTGGAGCAGGAAGTCATCTAGTCAGTCAGCATATCCAGCCTCATCTATAGTAGAGGTAGTACGATAACATGAGCAAATAGCCAGGAGGACCACATCAACAACTGAGGGTCGTAATAGGTATCGTGCACCCATATCTGGCTCTTTACCTCAGTATCCCTCGCAAGCACCAACATACAGTCATCCATACCAATACCATTAGATTCCAGACGTATGTGTAGAAGCATGAAAATTATACAGGCTGCGAAAGAGCTCATGTACCCCCAATATAAAAGTAAGCCGCATAGGGCCGCAAGGGACCTATGCGACAAGAACAGCCAACCACATAGGCGGCCCTCATGCAGTCTGATCATCCTCAGAATACGGGGGCCGTATAAAAGAAATATTAATCAAAATAAAACAAAATTTTATTTTGTAAAAGGGGGGGTTTACAACATGTAGCCATTAAGGCCCATACAAAATAAAAAATAAGAAGAGGAAGATGTGATTAGTCAAAAGAGCCGAAAGCCTCACGAAGCACATCCGTAACATCCGGGAGCAAACGTATGCCCGTACGATAAAACTGGCGGCGCACTCCTTCCCTCTATTCTAATATCTCCTTCCCCTCTAGAGTTACGGGCAGCAAGGCAAAATTTGGAGTGGACTCTAGAGTTCGAGCAAGAGCCTCCAAAGACAACCCCAACAAGGACAAAAAGCTTTCAGCAGCAGAAAACTCACCTCCATCCCGTGCCCTCCGTCAAGGCAAAAATGCCAGGACAACCGACGGAGAAGCGAAAGCTCGTCCCTCACAAGACCCTCCAAGTCCGGACCCTCCGATACCCGAGCACTAAGATATAGCAGGGAGGATACGACGAGAAAGCAAGGCGGGTAGCCAGGGTTCCCAACTAGAATCCCACTTGGACGACATATTTCATGAAGTGGGACATGACAGACCACAGCAGTGGTATATATAAAAGAAAGCGACGGTTCGCGTGGCGGCAATAATTGCAATAATGAACCTAGAAAGGGCGAATCTAACGGTTTGGCTTCCGAAAAGTCTGCATGCAACCAACGGTTATATTCCCAAGAAGTCTACAAGAAGGTGGTTAAGCTCCCCAAAATAGTTGAGCCAAGCCTAAAAAAATGCCAGCTTTGCATAATGTGTTCATGCCTCCAACAGCCTTGCACCCCCAAAAGAAGGCTCAAAATTAGGCTGTAGAGTTACCCTATGGCTCAAAATTATGACATACATGTGTCCCCAATCAGCCAAAGTAGCTTGACCCCGGAAGGACCTAACGTGGTATCCCATCAGCAAGATGGTCTCTGACTCAAAATCCCGACAAAAATATTTTTTTAATTGCCTCAAAAGATGTGAACACACTAAATGACAGAAGTCTCACATCAGCATAGAACTTCACACTCGATAGATGTGTAGCACCGCGTGTACAGCAAAACTAATCCCATGCAGTCATATGCATCTCTGGCCCCATGCATCCCAGACTCCATGCGGTCTCATGCGTCTCTGGCTCAGCAATTCTTGAAAAATCTTGCACAAAATTTCTGTAGTAGACTGCTAGACCCAAGAAACTTCTGATCTCTGTCACTGAACTTGGGGTCCTCTAAGACTCCACTGCTGCGATCTTCTTCGAATTTATTGAAATTCCATCACCAGTCATAACATATCCTAAGAACTCTAGCTTGTCCAGGAAGAACTCACACTTGGACAGCTTTTCATACAACTTCTCCTTCCTCAGCACATCCAACACAATACACAAATGCTCCTCGTACTCCTCCGGTGTCTTCGAGTATATGAGTATGTTATCGATGAACACCACCACAAACTTGTCAAGATACTGGTGGAACACCTTGTTCATCAAATTCATAAATATCGTTGGGGCATTAATTAACCCAAATGTGTCACTACCACATTTTCTAGGAAAGGGTATTTTAGTCTTTTCCTATTTAATTAAATATTGTGGATGGTAAATAAATTTTTATTGTTTTATTTAATTGTTGTTAGATGTTATTTAATTATTTTGGACTTGTATGAGTGGACCTAACTAGTTTAGTTTGGACCCATGGACCAACATGAATTAATTAGTTAGACTAGGCCCATTTAGAAAGCCCATTGTTAAGGAGATGGATTAAATTAATTAAATCATTAGACTAGAAGCTTTCTTCCTTAATTATTTCTTCATGAGAGGCCCCAAGGGGTATATTGGATATTTTATAATTGCTTGGGGAAGGGGTAAGGCTGGCCTATATTAGAGGGGGGGAATTCTCTCTTCTCTCATTCTCATTCCAAATCTAGATCTAGAATTTCCCACTCCCAAATTCCTTTCATTCCCATTCCAATTTCCCACCAAATTCATTCCAAATTCTTCCCTATTCACCATTAAAAAGTTGAGAAACAAGGATCTAGAAGAAGGAAGCAAGGATCTACAAAGAGGAGCAAGAATCTACAATTTGGAAGCAATTTCATCTCAATTGGAGATTTCATTGGGAATCCATCTCCCAATAGGTATAATTCAATTTTTCCCCTTAAAATAGTTTTTAAATCTGAGATTTAATCATGTAAAATCAACCCATATGTATTTACTACCCATAGGACTTTATTTTGTGTTCATAGGAGACCCATAGAGAAAGTTATGGTGCTTTTTGTGTCAATTTTGGAGGAATTCCGAATTTATATTTTGTTGTGTGTGTCAATTGATCCTATAGATCAATTGGGCATGTGCTTATGTGTTTGGGGCTAGTGTCGTGTCCACAATTGGGTACGTGTAGGTCGTATCCCAATAATTTGGTGATACGTGTCGTTTTGGGGGTTTTCCCTCCGACACGGGACTTTGTACATGTCGTATTTTGACACGGACACATAGATCTACATTTGACACTTTGATTTGTTCATAAATATTATTTGTAACTTGTTTGTTTCCTTCGGGGTGTAATTGGTTGTGTGTTGGACTCGTGTCGCATGCGTATCCTAGATCGAGTGGGATACGGTGTGGTACTCTCCATTTTTTGTGTTTATGTGTAGATCTAATTATTTGTGGTTTAATTCTTCAATTATAAATTATAAATATATATAGATGTTATATATTTATTTTAGTGTAATTATTATGGCATTTATTGTAGCATAGATCTATGTATTAGATGTGTACTAATATAATGCATAAATATATATGTAGCTTTCTTTTACATACATTTTTATATGTTGCAACTTATGTTAATAAAATAAATTATATATAAATATTTTATAAAATATATTTATGTGTTTAAATGAGTAATTATATTAATTATAATTATTATATAATTTTAATTTTATATAAATGAATATATTTTTATGTATGCATTTAGCCATGTTAAAATATGTACATTAGTACATGGAATGTGTATTGTAGCTGTTAATACATATTTATATGTATAGGATTATGTATATATATAAGTATATATTTATTTATTTGTTTTATATATATATATATATATTGATTTATATATTAATATATATATTTATATATACTTTTTAGTTTTAGCAAAAGCAGCATTTAATGACAGATATTGTCATTAAAGCAGCAGCCGCTGTAGCAGTTTTTAGGCATTAATGACAGTTCTGTCATTAATGCAGCGGGCGGGAATAAGCAGTAGCAACAGCGACAGTTTTTCTGTGACAGTTTGAATTGTCATCAATCAGTGACAATAGTGAGTTTTTATACAGCGTTTTGGCGATGGTTTTGAAGTGACAGTTAGAACTGTCACTAAAGGGCTGTTTATTGAAAAATCAATGTTTTCCACACAGTTTTTTAGTGACAGTTAGGCAGTTTTGGTTTATATTTTATATATGATATTTATATATATATATATGTATATATATATATCTATTTGTGGTGAGATATAATACTAGTATAGTTATTAGATTTAATTATATAATATATTAGTTTATATATAATATATTATGTATTAGAGTAAATAATATACCTATATGTATCTTGAGCATTACTTTGTGTGGATACCAAGTGGGTTCAAAACCATGATTCCTAATTATTGTATTTAATATTCTATATTATATACTTTATTGATTGATATATAGGTATTGTGAGGTTTACCTTGGATTCACGTATCCGAAGATACGGTATCCTAATATTTAAGGATGTAGTCTTATGACTTAGATCTTAGTATTTTGATCCAAGATTTTGGTGCTAGACTTGTGCAACCTAAAAATAGATGGTTGACCTTGGTTTGACCATAGTTGACTTTAGAGTTGACCATAGTTGACTTTTGACTTAGAATTGACTTATTGACCTAGAAGTTGACTAGTTTAACTTGTTCTCTTTTTGGGACCTTGTATTGATTTTGTATTCCATATCTAGGTCTTCGAGGCACCGAGTCAGACATCTGTGAGACTGTTCATTGGACTTCAGGCGAGTACATTCTCTGATAGTTTCTTATTTATGATATCCTCTATGTTCACTGTATTTAGTGTAGATATCCATGTTCTCTTGACACTATGGTTACACAGATTGGTATATCCGGATCTCGCCATGAGATGTTATTCCTTGGTATATGGTGTATATGGTGCAAGTATTGTTTCATTGGTTATCTTGTACATGTACAGACACCGATTCTCGGGAAGACTAGCTATCTTCTTGGGGAATCTCGTGCCATAACATACCATGGTTGGATCTATTATACCAGTCGGGGTGGAGAGTATTAGTATAGATATGTGATCAATATCCCTATTGAATAAAGTACAGATTACATAATAGTGTTGATCATACAAAGCACGTATGATTAGCCAGGCCGCATTGCATTTTGCCCAAGCCGATCACATGTTAGGCTAGTACTCATACACTTAGTCATTAGTATTATTGTTTCATTGGCATATTGTTCATTATGGTATTTATTTCCAGTATTTCCTTATTGTATATATATCTCTTGTATCTATTGTACATCTTGTTTATCCACAGCTATTTACTTTTACATAGTTTTTATCATTAATAAGAACTGCTGTTAGAGATGTACTCTGCTCCTTTTCTGACTGGATATATTTTTCCAGATGACACTGAGGAGTGGTACCCTACCTATTATGGACCCCAAGATGTTGTGGGTTTAGATTCTGAGACCCTGGGTCAAGAGGAACTTATCCCAACTGAGACAGTTGACCCTGGAGTTGTAGCCTCGTAGTATTCTTTGTACTGGATTTGTCTCCAGCTTATTTTGTTACTTCTTCAGACTCATTGATGTATTATTTTAGACTCATGAGTTGTTTTGTGACGATTCTATTCTTTATCTGATTTGTGCTTATTTTTATTTTAGTTCTGTGATTGAGTATACTATCATTATTGGTGGTTCATTATATTGTTAGATAGATTATCTAGACAGCGTTCTACCGCCGATTCTGCGGCGTAGGCTGGGCGTTGTTTCCGACTAGTACACTTACACCGGGTGCGGGTCGTGACACGTTTTTGGTGGTGGCCCATGCAGGTCTAGCTTCACAAAGTATGTGATGTCATGGTAGTGCGACAATTTAGTTGTACTACTGTGAGCCTGCAATAGGATATAGGAAATAGGCTGAGATACTCAATCACATCTAGGAAAATTCTTTTGATTCAACTATTCTCCTTTGATATTGATACTTGATCCCTTAAACTTGTCATTTCCTTGATGTCTTACATCTTGTGCCATAGTGATTCTTTCTTTCGCTTTGTCTCAGGATGCCGTCTAAGACTAGATCACAGCAGGGGAGAGCAGTTTCTGAGAGGTCTGCGACATCCCGAGGGCCTGCACCAGTCACTTCTCCGGTGATTGGAGTGTCAGCTGCTTTCGGAGGTCCACCACCTACTCAAAGGACTGTGCCAGCTGTATCTGAGGGGCTTCCACCTCCACCTCCTGTGCCAGCAGAGGCGTCACAGATGTTTACACTGTTTCGTGAGATGCTCGAGGCACAGAGGGCTCAGTCAGAGGCACATCAGAGGCAGACCGACGTTCTCCGGCAGGGCATCGAGAGTGCTCATCATCTTGCTCATGCTATAGTTGAGAGAGGAGTTCCGGTCCAGCATCAGGTTATTCCTCAGGTTGCTCAGCTTCGGCCAGGCAATATTCAGGACTTCAAGAAACTGGAGCCTAGGGTTTTCAAAGGGACGGAGGGCATCATCTATGATGATGATTGGCTCAAGGACATTGAGCATCTTATGAGGGTGTCCCATCTTTCTGAAGATCTGAAGGTTGAGGCAGTAGGACTTCAACTGTTCGACGTCGTTCGCACTTGTTCAGGAATGAGCCGGTTCTAGTTGACGCAGGACAATCTTGGGAGGTATTCAAGGATCTCTTCAAGAAGAAGTTTTTCGCCCGGATAGACAGGCTTGACTTGGGGAGATAATTTGAGAGTCTCATTCAGGGGAGCATGTCTGTGGAGGAATATGCTGCGGAGTTCGGCAGGTTGAGCCGATTTGCAGAGTATTTGGTGAGAGAACCGGAGGTTCGAGCTATTCATTTCCGTGAGGGTCTAAACTGGGAAGTGAAGATTCTTATTCCATCTTTTTATGAGACATACTCGGAGATACTTGCGGAGGCACGCAAGGTTGAACGGGATTTGGGTTTGAAGACCAAGAGAGACCGTGATTCTTTTCTAGGGGCCAACGGCAGTGCAGTATCTACCAAACGTCCTCATTTCTAGTCCAGACCTTTCCAGCAGCCACAGCAGAACCAGACTCCAGCTAGATCGCCTTTTCACCAGGCACCTCAGCAGAAGAGACAGTTACAGCAAGCTCCATGCAACTACTGTAAGAAGCCCGGCCACATCTGGGAAGTTTACAGGAGAAGGCTAGGAGTTTGTTTGTATTGTGGTACTGAAGGGCATCAATCGAGGGAGTATCCTCGTCGTGCAGTTCAGGGAGCAGCTCCAGCTCCGAGGGTACAGACGAGACCACCTGCAGCACAGCCGAGGGGACCGCTTCCGACACAGCATCAGCGTTTTGTCCAGCATCAACAGCAGGGAGGTGCTCGGCAGGGACGGTCGTTTGCTATGATAGTCGAAGAGGAGGAACCCACCGGAGATGTCATCGCAGGTTCTATTCTCCTTGATTTCATTCCAGCTTTAGCTTTGTTTGATAGTGGTGCTTCCCATAGTTTTGTATCTGTTTTTTTTGCTCTAAAGCATGGTTTGGTAGCTGAGTCTTTGCTTAGGACTTGTAAGATCATGACCGGGGGAGGCATTATCTTGGTTAATGATATTTGCAAGGACCGGAGAGTTACTCTGGGAGGCCGGAAGTTGAGTGCGTGTCTACTTGTAATGCCACTTCCGAGCTACGACATTGTACTCGGGATGGATTGGTTGAGTAGGCACCGTGCTAGCATAGATTGTAGAGAAGGTAGAGTTTTGTTTGGTCCGCCAGAAGAGTTAGAGTTCGAGTTTGCTAGAGGAGCTGCGGAGCAAGGCGAAGGCATTATTTGTGGAGCTATGGTGGAAGACAAGGAGTTGCCAGATCCGTTGATAGCAGAATTCTTGGATGTGTTTCCTGAGGAATTGCCAGGATTGCCGCCAGATCGAGATGTTGAATTTTCTATAGACTTGGTGCCAGGTGCAGAACCAATTTTGCAGCATGTCTATAGAGTAAACAACAGCGAGCTGGTCGAGTTAAAGAAGCAGGTGGACGAATTACAGGATAAGGGGTTTATCAGATCGAGTTCTTCACCATGGGGAGCCCCGGTATTGTTTGTACCGAAGAAGGATGGATCGGTGCGTATGTGTATTGATTACAGGGCTTTGAATAATCTCACTATCAAGAATAAGTATCCTTTGCCATGGATTGATGATCTATTTGATCAGTTGAGTGGTGCGAAGGTATTTTCTAAGATAGATTTGAGATCAGGCTACCATCAGGTGAAGGTAAAGCCGGAGGACATACCGAAGACTGCTTTTAGAACTCGGTATGGTCAGTACGAGTTTATGGTGATGCCGTTTTGTTTGACTAATGCACCGGCGGTATTTATGAACTTGATGAACAAGGTGTTCCACCAGTACCTTAACAAATTTGTGGTGGTGTTCATCGACGACATACTCATATACTCGAGGACACCGGAGGAGCATGAGGAGCATTTGAGGATTGTGTTGGATGTGCTGAGGAAGGAGAAGCTGTATGGAAAGTTGTCCAAGTATGAGTTTTTCTTGGACAAGGTGGAGTTCTTGGGGCATGTTGTGACTGGTGATGGTATTTCAGTGGATCCGAAGAAGATTTCAGCAGTGGAATCTTGGAAGACTCCAAGTTCGGTAGCAGAGATCAGGAGTTTCTTGGGATTACCAGGCTACTACAGGAAGTTTGTGCAAGATTTTTCGAAGATTGCCGAGCCGATGACCAGACTCACAAGGAAGGATGTGGAGTTTGTTTGGATGGAGGATTGCCAGGTTGCTTTTGAGGAGTTGAAGAAGAGGTTGACGTCTGCTCCTATTTTGACGTTGCCATCAGGGTCCGGAGGTTTCACTATTTACAGTGATGCATCGGGGAAGGGTTTGGGTTGTGTTCTTCAGCAGCATAGGAAAGTGATTGCCTATACATCCAGGCAATTGAGTCCTCATGAAAAGAACTATCCTACCCATGATTTGGAGTTGGCAGCAGTCATCTTCGCTCTGAAGTTGTGAAAACATTATTTGTACGGAGAGCGTGTGGAGATCTTCACAGACCACAAAAGCTTGAAGTACATTTTCATGCAGAAGGAGTTGAACATGAGACAGCGTCGATGGTTGGAACTGATGAAGAATTTTGATATCTCTTTGCAATATTATCCTGGAAAAGCCAATGTAGTTGCCGATGCTTTGAGCAGGTATCCGGTAGATATGTTCTTGACGTTGGATCGATATTTGTTGGAGGACTTGGAGAGCTTGGACATTGAGGTAATTATTCCTGGGTGTGCTATACAGATGTGGGGATTGCAGATACACTCTGATTTGATGGACAGGATCAAGGCAGCACAGTATGATGATGTATCTCTAAGGAGTATCAGAGCTCAGGTGAGAGCAGGATTGGAGGATGATTTCACTATTGCAGAGGATGAATCTTTGAGACATGGAGTTAGATTGTGTGTACCTAGTGGGGAGCTGCGTGAGGAGGTATTGCAGGAAGCGCATCGCTCTTAGTATTCCATGCGAGAGAGTGTGTGATGGTATGGCATGAAGAGGGAAGTGGCACAGTTTGTATCCAGATGCTTAGTGTGCCAGCAGGTGAAAGCCGAGAGGCAGAGGCCAGGAGGTTTACTTCAGCCATTTCCCATTCCAGAATGGAAGTAGGAACACATTACTATGGATTTTGTGTCCGGACTTCCACGATCTCCAGGAGGAAAAGACGCGATTTGGGTCATTGTTGATAGGTTGACCAAGTCGGCCCACTTTTTGCCTTTTAAGGTGGGGTTGTCTACGGAGAAGCTGGCATAGATGTATGTGAGGCAAATCATTAGGATACATGGAGTTTCCGTCAGCATAGTCTCAGATCGGGATAGTCGTTTCACTTCTCATTTCTGGAGGAGTTTGCAGGAGAGTTTGGGCACTTAGCTCAAGTTCAGTACTGCATATCATCCACAGACAGATGGGCAGTCAGAGTGGACTATTCAGACTCTCGAGGATATGTTGTGCACTTGTGTACTATATTTCGGGGGTTCTTGGGAGGACCATCTCCATTTGGTAGAGTTTGCTTACAATAACAGTTACCAGGCCAGTATAGAGATGTCACCTTTTGAAGCTCTATATGGTCGGAGGTGTCGTACTCCTTTGTCTTGGGGCGATATTGGAGAGAGAGTTTTGCTTGGGCCAGAGATGGTTGTGGATGCAGCAGAGAAGGTTCAGTTGATCAGAGACAGACTTCGAGTGCCGCAGGACAGACAACGGCATTGGGCCGATAGCCATCGAAGACCTTTGGAGTTTGAGGTATAGTTTAGATTTTGTTTGTGCTTGTTCTTGTTTGTTATAGATTAAGTTCTTAAGGTGGTATTTTATTCTAGGTGGGTAGTTTGGTGTTTCTGAGGATTTCTCTGACACGAGGCACGATTCGCTTCGGTGGAGGCGGAAAGCTTAGTCCGCGATTCATCGGACCTTTCACTATTCTAGAGAGGGTAGGTGCAGTTGCTTATAGACTAGACTTGCCACCTGCATTGGAGGGAGTGCACAACGTGTTTCATGTGTCGCAGTTGAGATGATACGTGGCAGATCCTAGTCAAGTATTGGATCACTCAGAGATAGAGGTGGGCCCTACTCTTAGCTATCCAGAGCAGCCAGTTGAGATTCTGGATCGAAGAGAGAAGGTGCTGAGGAACCAGACTATTTCTTTGGTACGTGTCGCATGGAGGCATCACTCTCCGGGGGAGTCTACCTGGGAGAGAGAGGATGAAATGCGAGAGCGTAATCCATATTTGTTTGTACCTTGAGGTATATTATTTTCTAGTTATGTTCTGTTCATTGTTATGTTCTTTCATAGTTAGTTGTGATTCTTTAGTTCTGTTTGTAATTTTTTGGGGTAGTTTTCGTCTTGAATTTCGAGGACAAAATTATTTTAAGGAGGGTAGACTTGTCACTACCATATTTTCTAGGAAAGGATATTTTAGTCTTTTTCTATTTAATTAAATATTGTGCATGGTAAATAAATTTTTATTATATTATTTAATTATTATTAGATGTTATTTAATTATTTTAGACTTGTATGAGTAGACCTAACAAGTTTAGTTTGGACCCATGGACCAACATGAATTAATTAGTTAGACTAGGCCCTTTTAGAAAGCCCATTGTTAAGGAGATGGAATAAATTAATTAAATCATTAGACTAGAAACTTCCTTCCTTAATTATTTCTTCATGAGAGGCCACAAGGGGTATATTAGATATTTTATAATTGCTTGGGGGAAGGGGTAAGGCCGGCCTATATTAGATGGGGGGAATTCTCTCTCCTCTCATTCTCATTCCAAATCTAGATCTAAATTTTCCACTCCCAAATTCCTTTCATTCCCATTCCAATTCTCCACCAAATTCATTCCAAATTCTTCCTAATTCACCATTAGAAAGTTGAGAAATTAGGATCTACAAGAAGGAAGCAAGGATCTACAAAGAGGAGCAATGATCTACAATTTGGAAGCAATTTTATCTCAATTGGAGGTTTCATTGGAAATCCATCTCCCAATAGGTATAATTTAGTTTTTCCCCTTAAAATAGCTTTTAAATCTGAGATTTAATCATGTAAAATCAACCCATATGTATGTACTACCCATAGGACTTGGTTTTGTGTTCATAGGAGACCCATGGAGAAAGTTATGGTATTTTTTGTGTCAATTTTGGAGGAATTCCGAATTTACATTTTGTTGTGTGTGTCAATTGATCCTATAGATCAATTGGGCATGTGCTTATGTGTTTGGGGCTAGTGTCGTGTCCATAATTGGGTATGTGTAGGTCGTATCCCAACAATTTGGTGATACGTGTCGTTTTGCGGGTTTTCCCTCCGACACGGGACTTTGTACATGTAGTATTTTGACACGGACACATAGATCTATATTTGATACTTTGATTTGTTCATAAATATTATTTGTAACTTGTTTGTGTCCTTCGGGGTGTAATTGGTTGTGTGTTGGACTCGTGTCGCATGCGTATCCTAGATCTAGTGGGATACGGTGTGGTACTCTCCATTTTGTGTGTTTATTTGTAGATCTAATTATTTATGGTTTAATTCTTCAATTATAAATTGTAAATATATATAGATGTTATATATTTATTTTAGTGTAATTATTATGGAATTTATTGTAGCATAGATCTATGTATTAGATGTGTACTAATATAATGTATAAATATATATGTAGCTTTCTTTTACATACATTTTTATATGTTGCAACTAATGTTAATAAAATAAATTATACATAAATATTTTATAAAATATATTTATGTGTTTAAATGAGTAATTATATTAATTATAATTATTATATAATTTTAATTGTATATAAATGAATGTATTTTTATGTGTGCATTTAGCCATGTTAAAATATGTACATTAGTACATGGAATGTGTATTGTAGCTTTTAATATATATTTATATGTATAGGATTATGTATATATATAAGTATATATTTATTTATTTGTTTTATATATATATATATTGATTTATATATTTATATATACTTTTTAGTTTTAGCGACAGCAGCATTTAATGACAGATATTGTCATTAAAGCAGCAGTCGCTGTAGCAGTTTTTAGGCATTAATGACAGTTCTGTCATTAATGCAGCGGGCGGGAATAAGCAGCAGCAACAGCGACAGTTTTTCTGTGACAGTTTAAACTGTCATCAATCAGTGACAGCAGTCGGTTTTTATACAGCATTTTGGCGTCGGTTTTGCAGTGACAGTTAGAACTGTCACTAAAGGGCTGTTTATTGAAAAATTAATATTTTCCACACAGTTTTTCAGTGACAGTTAGGCAGTTTTGGTTTATATTTTATACATGATATTTATATATATATATATGTATTTGTGGTGAGATATAATACTAGTATTGTTATTATTTTTAATTATATAATATATTACTTTATATATAATATATTATGTATTAGAGTTAATAATATACCTATATGTATCTTGAGCATTACTTTGTGTGGATACCAAGTGGGTTCAAAACCATGATTCCTAATTGTTGTATTTAATATTCTATATTATATACTTTATTGATTGATATATAGGTATTGTGAGGTTTACCTTGGATTCACGTATCCGAAGATACGGTATCCTAATATTTAAGGATGTAGTCTTATGACTTAGATCTTAGTATTTTGATCCAAGATTTTGGTGCTAGATTTGTGCAACCTAGAAATAGATGGTTGACCTTGGTTTGACCATAGTTGACTTTAGTTGACTTTAGAGTTGACCATAGTTGACTTTTGACTTAGAATTGACTTATTGACCTAGAAGTTGACTAGTTTAACTTGTTCTCTTTTTGGAACCTTTTATTGATATTGTATTCCATATCTAGGTCTTCGAGGCACCGAGTCAGACATCTATAAGACTGTTCATTGGACTTCAGGCGAGTACATTCTCTGATAGTTTCTCATTTATGATATCCTCTATGTTCACTGTATTTAGTGTAGATATCCATGTTCTCTTGACACTATGGTTACACGGATTGGTATATCCGGATCTCGTCATGAGATATTATTCCTTGGTATATGGTGTATATGGTGCAAGTATTGTTTCATTGGTTATCTTGTACATGTACAGACACCGATTCTCGGAAAGACTAGCTATCTTCTTGGGAATCTCGTGCCATAACATACCGTAGTTGGATCTATTATACCAGTCGGGGGTGGAGAGTATTAGTATAGATATGTGATCAATATCCCTATTGAATAAAGTACAAATTACAGAATAGTGTTGATCATACACAGCACGTATGATTAGCCAGGCCGCATTGCATCTTGCCCAAGCCGATCACATGTTAAGCTAGCACTCACACACTTAGTCATTAGTATTATTGTTTCATTGGCATATTGTTCATTATGGTATTTATTTCCAGTATTTCCTTGTTGTATATATATCTCTTGTATCTATTATGCATCTTGTTTATCCATAGCTATTTACTGTTACATAGTTTTTATCATTAATAAGAACTGCTGTTAGAGATATACTCTGCTCCTTTCCTGACTGGATATATTTTTCCAGATGACACTGAGGAGTGGTACCCTACTTATTATGGACCCCAGGATGTTGTGGGTTTAGATTCTGAGACCCTGGCTCAAGAGGGACTTATCCCAACTAAGACAGTTGACCCTGGAGTTGTAGCCTCGTAGTATTCTTTGTACTGGATTTGTCTCCAGCTTATTTTGTTACTTCTTCAGACTCATTGATGTATTATTTTAGCCTCATGAGTTGTTTTGTGACTATTCTATTCTTTATCTGATTCGTGCTCATTTCTATTTTAGTTCTGTGATTGAGTATACTATCATTATTGGTGGTTCATTATATTGTTAGATAGATTATCTAGACAGCGTTCTACCGCCGATTCTACGGCATAGGCTGGGCGTTGTTTTCGACTAGTACCCTTACACCGGGTGCGGGTCATGACAAAATGGTGTCACCATGAACTCATATTATCCATACTAAGTCCTCAAAGCAGTCTTCGAAATATCCTCCGGCTTCACTTTCACCTGATGGTAGCCTGATCTCAAGTTTATCTTAGAAAATATATTGGCGCCACTAAACTGATCGAACATGTCATCAATCCATGGCAACGGGTATTTATTCTTGATAGTGAGATTATTCAATACCATATAATTGATGCACATATGCACCGATCCATCCTTCTTCGGTACAAACAATACCGAGGCTCCCCACGATGAAGAACTGGATCTGATAAATCCTTTATCCTGTAATTCATCCACTTGCTTCTTCATCTCAACTAGCTCGTTGTTGTTCACTCTATAGATATGCTGTGAAATTGGTTCTGCACCTGGTACCAAGTCTATAGAGAATTCAATATCTCAATCTGGCGGCAATCCTAGAAATGCTTCAGGAAACACATCTAAGAACTCTGCTATCAACAGATGCGGCAACTCTTTGTCTTCCACTATAGCTCTAAAGATAATGATTTCTCTCTTCTCTGTGGCTCCTCTAGAAAACTCAAACTCTGGCTCTCCTAGCGAGCTAAATAAAACTCTACCTCCTCTACAATCTATACTAGCATGGTGCCTACTCAACCAATCCATCCCGAGTACAATATCGTAGTTCGGAAGTGGCATTACAAGTAAACACGTACTCAGCTCCTGGCCTCCTAGAGTAACTCTCCGATCTTTGCAAATATCATTAACCAAGATAATGCCTCCCCCGGTCATGATCTTGCAAGTCCTAAGCAAAGACTCAGCTACCAAATGATGCTTCAGAGCAAAAAAAATAGATACAAAACTATAGGAAGCACCACTATCAAATAAAGCTAAAGTTGGAATATAATCAAGAAGAATGGAACCTACGATGACATCTCCAATTGGCTCGGCCTCATCGACTGTCATAGCAAACGCTCGTCCCTAGCATGCACCTCTCTAATGATAGTGCTGGGAATAACGCTGCTGTTGGATCGAAAGTGGCAGTCTCCTCGGTTGTACTACAGGTGGCCTCGCTTGTGTCCTCGAAGCTGGAGCTTCTCCCTGAACTGTACGACGAGGGTTGGAAGGACACACTCTCAGCTGATGCCCTTTGGCACCATAATACAAACACACTCCTAACCTCTTCCTATAAACTTCCCAAATATAGTCGGGCTTCTGGTAGTAGTAGCAGAAAGCTTTCTATGACTGTCTCGCTTCTGCGGTGCCAGGTAAAATTGTGCCCTAGCTGGAGTCTGGTGCTATTGCGGCTGTTGAAAAGGCCTGGACTGGAAATAATGATGCTTAGCAGTCACTATGCTGATATTAGCCACCAGAAAAGAATCGCGATCTCTCTTGGGTTTCAAACCCAACTCCCGCTCAACCCTACGTGCAAGTATCTCTGAATAGGTCTTATAGAAAGATGGAATGAGGATCTTCACTTCCCAGTTCAGACCCTTGTAGAAATGGATAGCTCGAACCTCCGGCTTCCTCACCAAATACTCTGCATATCGGCTCAGCCTACCGAACTCTGCGACATACTCCTCCACAGACATTCTCCCCTGAGTAAGGCCCTCAAACTGCCTCCCCAAGTCTAATTTGTCCTCTCGAGCAAAGAACTTTCTTTTGAAGAGGTCTTTGAATACCTCCCAAGACTTTTCTGCATCAGCAAGAAGTGGCTCATTCCTGAACCAAGTCCGGGCAATATTGAACAGCTGAAGTCCTACTGCCTCAACCTTTAGATCCTCAGCAAGACGAGACACCCTCATGAGATGCTTAATATTCTCGAGCTAATTATCAGCGTAGACGGTGCCCTCGGTCCCCTTAAAGACCCAAGGTTCCAACTTCTTAAAGTCATGGATATTACCTGGCCAAAGTTGGGCAAACTACGGAATAACCTGCTGCTGGACTGGAACTCCTCTCTCTACTGTAGCAAGGGCAAGCTGATGAGTACTCTCAATGTCCTGCCATAACATGTTATTTTGCCTCTGGTATACCTCGGGCTGGGCCCTCTGAGCCTCCATCATCTCATGAAATAATATGAACACTTGAGTCACATTTATCGGTACGGGAGGTGGAGGTGAAAGTCCCTCAGATACAGCCGAAATGGTCCTCTGAGCTGGAGATGGAACCCCAAAGGCAGCTGATATGCCAATCAACGAAGAAGTAACTGGTGCAGGCCCTCGGGAAGTCGCAGATCTCTTAGAAACTGCTTCCCTCAGCTGTGATCTAGTCTTAGGTGGCATCCTAAGGCAAAGCGAAAGAAAAGAATCAATATGCCACATGATATATGAATTCAAGGAAGGACAGTTAAAGATCAAATATCAATATCAAGATAGAACAGTTAAAATAAATCAAAAGAGTTTTTCCTAGGTGTGATTTAGTATTCTCAGCCTATAGCCTATATCCTATATCCTAAAACAGGCTCGTAATAGCACTCAAGTAAGAGCACCACTATGAATCGCACTAATTGCAACCTCAAAGACCTGTATGGGCCACCACTAAAAATATGTCATGACCCACACCCGGTGTAGGGGCACGAGTAGTGAACAATGCCTAGCCTACGTCACAGCATCGACGGTAGAATAATGTTTGGATAAACTATCTGTCTAGCAATCAAGATATAAATATGCCACCAATGTAATATGAATACTCAACCACAGATATATAAGATGGAACAATCGCACTAATTAGATAAAAGAACAGAAGAGTCATAATACAGCTCACAAGACAAATAATATCCAATTAGTCAAATCAAAGAAATACTAATAACAATACAGGAGACAAATCCAGTACAAAAGAGTCTAACTACTGTACTATGATTCTTGGGTCATCTATCTCAGTCGGGATGAGACCCTCCTAAGCCAAGATCTC